>HG991994.1:20000000-21250000 GCA_905220435.1 Amphipyra tragopoginis
AGGCGAACAGTAAATAAACAGTATTTAAACATTGCACTGCAGCTTGCTTTTAAAGGAAGAAGCGCAGCAATTTCTCAGTGTATCTTACATTAGCAATGTTTATAAAACGTTGTTGACCAAGAAAAAATAGATGCAATTACGTCGGATACATCAAAAGCTTTGAAGCAAGTTAAACGCTGCATTCATTAAAATATACAAACAGTTTATAAAAGTGACGGAAATAATTTTAGTTTATTCATTCATCTGTCGCTCCGCTAACATCTCCTCAGTTAATGTACCTATCCCAGTCTTAGCAACTTAAATATTCTAGGAGAGATGTTATTCGCACCGCTGGATCTCGTCCAAGACATGTACTTTGGTATGCTCGGGGTCGCCTTGTTCTCCGTGAGCGGTGGCCTCGTATTTTCGAACAGGATCAAAGGCTCCCCGTGCCCGAGGACTGGAGACTACAACGCGGCCCTCCTGGTAGCTACGCTGGCAATCCTGAATGCAATTTTCATGCTTTTTGACCTTAGCCTGGCTTATTTGGACTCTGAGGAGTACGATGAAGAGGCCAGTGTGTAACGAGGTGAATATCTCGGAATATTTTTGCTTATAGAATAAATTCAGTATAAATGCGGCTTATCACTAGATACATAATCATGTTTCAACGTAGGCGGTACATTAGTGAATTAGTTGAACGTTATCTATGTTTGTTGAGTATGTTTTAGTCATTTTCCCACTGGCTTTCAACGAGATTATTTTATTTTGAACGCTCATTTCTTTATTTATTGTGTTTTATTCGAACTAGTATCTCACGTAGGCGTAGAGATAGCCCGCCTACGTTTAAGCATTGGCTTCTTGAATAGCTCTAATGATTTTCACAACCGTAATTGATACCTATGAATTGGTAATCGTAGACCATATTCATATACCTTTAATGAGCATTGAGAGGCATTACATTTAGCGCACCAATTTGAATAGCACCATTTTTTTTTTTTTTTAAACGTTTCCCCACACTAAGATTTCTCTTGTATCGTGGGTGCGTTTACAGACACAAATCTCACAAACAAACGCCCAGACATTCGAAACACACCAATTCCTATTCCTATTGGTTCTTATTGGTGTGATTCTAATTGATGCTTTTCAAATTGGTACACTAAATGGAATGCCTTAAAAACACAAAGTCCTTTCTTTGCATGTCCATATTTGTGCCACACATCATAAATTTTATCTCTCTCTCTCTCTCTTGAATATTTATATTTATTTCTATCTTGAATCGTCTTCTTCTCACCAGGCGAGGCGGTATCAGCGGCGGCCGATGCCTACGTGGATGCTTGGTGGTCAGCCAGTGGCAGCGGACTGTTCGCAGCCTGCGGCGGTCTCACTCTGCATTCCTGGAAGGAGATTCCTTTAAACACTCGCAAAAGCTACGCACAAGCCACCGCTTTATGTGCTCTCGCGAACGCCTCCGTTCTCCTCATAGACGCTATGATTGCGTTGTGCTCCGCGCACAAGGAGGAAGGTAGCACGCGGACCAAGATCGCCAAGAGTGCTACTCCGTGATAAATTGTAATTAAAGTTATGCGTTAAGGGCTGCTGTACCTTTTTATTAAAAGTGTATCATTTAATTTAAGGTGCCTTTACTTTCCTTGTAGATTGAAACAAAGGCATGATGTAAGAGTTGCTGATGTTTTATTCTGGTTTTTACTCTAGGTCTAGTTGTAGACCGAGTGTTGTGGCACGACTGGGGAGAGACCTATGTCCAGCAGTGGACTGATGACTGACAACATCTGCTGCTGATTTTTTCTTGTATCTAAAAATATTGAAAGATAAGCGTAAACTTTTTGCTGCGCGCACAAATGTTCTCGAAAATACAGATACAGATAAAGACAGAGATTCCGATCATAAATCAAGTCAATATTAATGTTCCTCTGATGTTTGAATTAAACCTGCAACGCGATATAACGTTGAACACGAAAACGCGCTTCTATCTATAAGCCTAGGATATCTTATAAGCTCAGTCTATGTAGACAACGGTATCCTATCGCTTTGATATTGATAGGATAGGTATCGTTGTCTGCAAACTGGAGCTGTTATCGACTACACGTGACATTGGGTAGTGCTGACGCACTTTGTGTTGACAGGGGTGCACGCGTACCTGTCATTATCTATAGAGATTTTATGAAAACCATTTCTCTTATCGCCATTGATTGATATTATCACTATTTTGGCGCCACGACGATATATCATAATACGGCGGGCGAAGGTACAGATAAACCGCTACAAAGTATACTTGGACAGTTTAGTGCGGCAAATTATAGCTTAAGATTAGCCGCTCCGGAGTAGTTTACCAGATTCTCAATTCACCAGATTCGCAACTCACCAGATTCTCAGCTCACCAGATTCGCAATTAACCAGATTTAGTACTATCAAACAGAAAATGCGTATCACTATGATAAACAACAATATGCACATTTTGCGTCTTTAACAGAGAATAGAGGTCAGATAACATTAATAATTACACAAGTTTGCGGTGCGAAGGGTGGCACCGTCGCCTAAATACAAAAAATAAGTTCCAAACCATCGTTGCTTAAATGCATTATAACATTAAAAAAAGGAGCAGAAGTCCAGGACATAAAAATTCTAAAAAATACATTGCAAAAGAAAACAAAAGAAGGAAAAATGATAGAAAAAAAAGAAAAAATAAATAGCATTATTACCGATTGCTTACATGAAAAAAATTGTGTAATTGATTGCATTAAGCACCTGGCTTCTTTAAACTCTTAGGGCCTTATTACAAAAGATGGTTTAAACCAAGACTAAGGTAAACCCAGGTTTAAAATATATCCGTCACTTTCTTATGTCATATATCAAAAAGAGACAGGGCTATTTTAAAACCTAGGTTTTTCTTAGACCATCTTTTGTAATAAGGGGGTTAAATTTTTAACAGACGAGAAATGGAGTAAAATTTTTCTTTTTTTCTTTTGTTTCTTAAAGATAAACTTACCTACTATTTAAATTCAATTTGTTTTTGATTATACTTCTGGTTAATTGCGAATCTGGTGAGTTGAAAATCTGGTGAGTTGCGAATCTGGTGAATTGAGAATCTGGTAAACTGCTCCGGAGCGAGATTAGCAACTGAGTAGCAATTAGAACTCATATTAATTAACACCCTTGGTTCTTACACAGCTTTCATTATCTTCATCCTGAAGGAAGAAAGAGAAGAAGATTTATAATGACAATGCCTGATTAATTTTGTTAATTTTGTGCAAGTACTGTTGTCAAACTGGTGTGATTGTTAAGTATCCAAAGATCTTAAGGGTTTTATTTAGGTACATAATATACGTAGAATAATATTAACTGTATGTTGCGTTTTAACCCTTAAATGGGGTTTACGGTTTTAAGAAAGTGTAAATAACTAACAATTTAACATCTTTTAATAAATGGTAAAATTTAAATAAATTATTAAAGAATGTAGTAAAAATATTATAATGCCAGATTTAAAAATAAAAACATAACATGAGGTTTTGGTTTTCGCGGCATTTTCCAAAAAAGTTGGGTTGAAAGAGAAAAAAAATTGGTCGAAGAGTTAAATACTTTAGCAAAGCGACATCTATCCTATATTGCCTGAACTAATTCGAAAGCGTGCTTGTGAATAGGAAGCTCAAGTAGGTCTGCTTGAATTCACACATTTATCGATAGATAGAGCTGAGAGCACTTTATATTTTTGTGATAGGTTGGTGGGGTGTTATTGGTCATGAATGAGCTAAATAATACATTGACTCTTATTTATGCTAGCAATGGTCCAATCCAAAGCGGGACTATGACGACACGCTCTTACGGTTAGGGCGTTAGAAATTCTTCCGTTCGTGTGAATTCTTAGTTAACAATGATATACCTACAGGATTTTTTCAGTAAAATGTGCATTTTATAAATCTAAATATATATGTTACGGCTAATAGCCGAAGTGCGGCTACACCTAGTTTTAGCCGGGTACAACTAGGTGCAGCCAGCCACATGCGGTTAAACTTAAATCTATCCTACTTATCTTCGGTTAGAACTAGGTTTAGCCTTCATCATAGCGGCTAGAACTAGGTGCAGCCGCATATCGATGGTTAAGGGTAACCCCGACACGGATAGGTTAGGTTCGAAGGGGATGACGGGGGCTAGAGTGAGCGAGCGAAGCGAGCGAACGAAGCCCCCGTCATCCCCTTCGTGTTAGGTTACTTTAAACCCTGCAGACAGAAAAAGGAGCCCCGCACAGCGGGGCTCCGTCGACTTAAGCTACACCTAGTTCTAACCAACTGCTACTGGTTGCACCTAGTTGTACCCGGCTAAAACTAGGTGTAGCCGCACTTCGGCTATTAGCCGTAACATATACACACATAAAAATAATGTAATATAAGCTAGGCAATTAATAACATTACGTCTTAACACGTTCAGTGCCGCTGTAGTCGCATTCACCATGCCGGGTGCCCTCGTGGAGGGCTCATTTATAATGCAGGTTTTCTTGGAAAATTCACCGTCATGAATCAAGCAAACACCTATTTTACGACGTAGTAGCGTATTTTTCACGGTTTTTAACTTAATGCCAGGAACCCTCCTCGTGGGTTCACTCTTAGCGCAAACGTAATGCCGAGGACCCTCCTGGAAGTTCCACTAGCAATATGTATGGCGGGATGGCGTATGAACTCTATGAAAAGTGTGGTGGACTCGAATGTGTTAAAGATGTTCATAATCTACGTGATAAAAAATCTCGGAAATTCAATTACCTCAAATAATCCTATCAAACAATAAAACCAATCAAACAATAAAGCCAAATCAACAACCGGATAAATCCCACACAGCATTACACCTTAACAAATTGGTCAAATAACACATTCCAAGAGTTCCGTCATCACAGTCCTTAACAAGTTAGACTTAATTAAAAGAGTACTGTGAAACGTAGACTAACATACTTTTAACAAAAATAGAGACGTTAAGCCAGTCCCACGTTAATTGTTCAACAAATAAGTCATTCTGTGTATTACTCAGAGCTTGTGCTTAAACAATACAAGGACGCAATGTTTAGAGCATTGCGTGAGCTTTACAAATTTTTGTTCTTCATTAGCCGAGTTAGAATAATTTTGGTAGCATTGATTGATGCATCGGATTTGAATGTAATTAAAGTAGCTAGATCCCTGTTTATTATGTAATTATAGACACACGAGAAACGAATGTATTTAATACTACTTGTGCCCGCGACTCCGTCCGCGTGTAAGTCGGAAAACAACAGGGTGCCACGACAACTAAACAATAAACTTTTTAATAAGACTGCTCCTCACACCGTCTATTTCGCGCCGGGGCTACGGCAGAATGCTAAAGGGAACGCCGGGCAAAACATTATTAAATTAGATTGAGTATGTGACATGGTAAAACTTTGGTCTGGCATAATTTGAACTACCGATACGACGAAGAAGAACGAAGACGTCGAAGTGACTTCCTGTATCACAAATTATTTGGAGATGGTAAATTATCCGATGCATATTAAGTCCGGACGCCGGACGTTCGTAAAGTAAAGGCAATTAAGGTGTAGTAGTGCAACTGCGTGACAATTGCCGAATGGATTTGCAGTCCACTTGCAGTTATGATTACGATTATGAAACTGTAAAAGACACAACAACATAATCGTTCAGGGGTGATTCTATCATTACAGTTATAGCTAATAAATAACGGTATGTCAGGATTGCGAGCAAGGTAAACACAGTAAATAAAACCAACATAGACTCTCCACCACTGAGCGTACTTGTATTTGGGTTAGTATTAGTAACATAAACTAGATCACAATATATTACTTTACACAATTATTACAAGATCATAAAATAAGGACAAGCTAGTCAGATATAAAAGGTCAGACTTCTTCAGCTGATCAACACGGAATGCTCCCGCTTCGTCGAATGACCACCGCCTTTATAACCTTCTTTTGTCAACATTGCCCAGTACTACCCGCTACCGATAACAAAACGAAATATGATTCACCAAATGTGTGACTTTATAAGCCCCCCTGGACGACTGCGGAAGTGACGTAAACAATATTTATAGAATCGACCAGGTGTTTTTTTTATTTAGCCTTGTTAATGTGTTTGTTTTCGTTATATTGGAATTCCATAACATTACATCGCGCTTGTATTCCCTGAAGGGTTAGGTGTTTAAATACACCCTCATTTCGATGTTATTTTTTTATTTGTTGTTACTAGACCAACGAGGCAGTCATTATCATGTCATATTTTAATAAATACCGAAGAAAATGGTTCTTTTGGTGAAGGCAGTTACATAGAAAGTCAAAACCTAACCTAACCTTTTAAAACCTAACCTTTGTGTAAGTCTCTACATATGAGGGCTTTGACAAACATGGGGAATGTTTGGGTAATTTTGTAATGTGTCATGAATAAACAAACCATTGATCTTAGCTGCATAGGTACTTTACCCACAAACCCTATAGCAAATTAACAAAAGAACTGAGTCATTTCTTACTTAATGAATCAACAAATCAACAAATGAATGAATACAAAATGATCTCATTTTATTAAGCATAATAATTTGTCAACAAGAAAAGGAAAACAAACCTATTTGCTTCTTTTATTTATTTTGTGCACAAATATGATATAAAAAAATGATGTCATTCAAACGAATTACGTAGAACGGGGTTACTTTGATCAATTTTTTGAGCTTCATGTGTTTGTATCTTATTTATTTTCGCTTTTAGCTGCTACATCAAAAATATTTTATGTAGACTCAATTAACTGAGATATATAAAATCACATAGACTAGATAAAAAAAACTATAGAGCACAGTTTTCGATAGCAAAAAGGAGAAATGTTCCTTATCAAACTTGGACCGTAGAGCTTCTACTTTGATGATCTCTGTTCTATCATTGAATTTCAAAGTAGCCCCAATCGAAAAATCTAAAACTCGTTTTTTTTACATATTCAGGGGTGTCATTTAATATTTTTTATCATCGCCATCTAACATCGCAGACACCTCTATACTGAATGGTAAAATAGGAAAACTGTCAACGTTCCCTACAATATTAAATTAAAATGCACAAGTTCCATTTTCACACAGATATTTAACCAAATGCAAAATGTTTAGTAACTATCAATGTCGCCCCTGTATTTGAAAGTAACCCCGGTTTACCGTATATTTGACATCATACATTAGTCAAGTTAGTTAGTATAGCTGTAATGATTCTCGGCTTGAAAGAATAATTCTGAAGAAGAATTCTGTGGTGTAGGTATATATATGATAACTCCAAAAATCTTATTATACAGTAAGCATTTGAATCTTGAAAAATTTGGTACGAATTGGAATACACATTTAATTGATGATAATTATTTATATACTAGCTTTTGCCCGCGGCTTCGCTCGCGTTATTTTAGAATTTTCGGTACAATAATATAATTCAATCATGATTCGAAAGACACGTGGCACCATCTATTATCGTTATTGTTGTTTTCCTCGGGAACAGTACTTTTTTCGGGATGAAAGGTACCTTATGTCGGTTTCTGTATACCTGACAACGTATATGCAATATTTCAGGATGATCGGTTCAGTGGTTTAAGCGTGAAAAGGTAACAAACAAACAAACTTCCTTTCGCATTTAGGTATATTATTATTTAGGATTTAGCTTAGGAAAAGATTACTTACTAAAAAAAAATTACATCTTTTAGTTACTTTATAGTAATTAGTGTTACTTACGAGTACTTTGTACTTTGTACGAAACAGGAAAAAAATATGAACAAAATAGTTCACTTATCAACATTGCTTAATAAGTTCTACGAGTTATAATTTTATTAATGAAGCTAAAATGTTTTGTCAAAACTGGTACAAATAAATGAAATTGACTGTGAGATCATTACATTTGTGTTGCAGTATGGATAAGTTATTTTAATATAGATGTATCAAACGAGGATTAGTTTTTAAAGACTTCAGTCGTAGATTAACCTATTACGTGTACTTCTAACAATAAGAGAATTGTCTAGAATAGAGGAAAGAAAAGTTAAAAAAATAATTGAGTATGGTTTATGAAAAACCAGAAAATTACCAATTTTAGACTTATCATGTTATTATTATTATTCACTTTTGTTTCAAAGCTAGACCACGTTTTTTAATCGTAGTCTCTGTAGTTATCGACTTTAATCGTGGATTTCTTACATCCCGTCACGTTGAGAATGGCATGCCGTAGCACGTTTCTAATCGGTTTTACATTTTTGCCTATTTCTATTAATAAAAGAACATTGTCCTACTTATACCTTCATAAATAGAAGTGGATAGAGAAGTTGTATTTTATAGCGAAAGCTTTTTCTCGGAGTTTTCGGAAATCAACCCTTATGCTCGTAAAAGTAGCAGGTTAAAAATGTTACTCCTTAGGCGTGAATTACATAGAAATGGTGTAAGGTGCAGACGTGGCGCAGGCGTGTCGCTTTCATACGTTTTGTCGTGCCTCTTCAAATCTTTTCTGCACCTTACGCCGTTTCTAGGTAATTCAAGCCTTACGTTCAAGAGAATGATATTGCATGGTCCGATTTGTAACACAACATCACGCCTATACTCACCAGAGGGTTAGGCAGAGCTGTGTAGCACATCCTCATTTCACCGTTATGTTTAAGTAACATGTAATATGGGGTGAGTCTATTGCCATACCGGGCACAAATCCAGATTCCGGGTTGCTACTGAGAAATTCCACACGGAAAATCCCAAGACTTTGCCCTACCTGGGGATCGAATCCAGGACCTCACTCACGCGCAGCAGTCGCGCTCGCGACCACTAGACTAACGAGGCAATCGAAACTTTTTTCGAAGGCGAAACTTTGTATACAGGCTGTCCCAGAAAACCAGTACCAGTGACGGTCTATGGTCAGGGGACACTAATACCTATCGATTGAACCCCCATGTATGGGAAAGTGGGGTAGAACCGGGACGCCAAGGCAATAATTCAATAAAACACAAGTTTGAATAAAATTAAATCAATTTTAATAGGCTATATTTAGTTTAGTTACTAAATCACATATTTAGCACTTGAGATCACTTCATTCTTAATTCTAAATAACGAAAAATAATCAATGTATAGAAGTTATGTTTTTACGGTTTTGCCCCACCCCTTGTCCAAAACCGGGCATACCCAAATCTTATACCCGATTTTGGCCCATAACAATGATAGAAATGAAACTCATCAAGATCTTCGGGTTCCCAACCCGTACGGCCTTCATGGGCCCAGTTCTTACATTTAAGACATTGCACCATACATCGCTCCTTCGCGAGTATACACTTTTTAATTCCAAAGAATATTAGATCAATTGACCATAAAAGCGTTTTTCTTATTTATTGTTGTCGAGCACGCACCGACGCCATTGAAAGTTTGTTGACAAACTCATCAGGGTGGCCAAAAGCAGCTAGCGAACGCGCGCCTAAATTTGAAACGTGTAAGAGGCTATACTGCTTTGTCCCGGTTTTACCTCCATACCCGATTTTGGACTAATCCCCCCTATGTTCCGCGATATTTTGTAGTTTTCGAGAAATGATTTTTTTTTGTATTATATTCACATTTTTTTTTTAATTGTAGTATTGTATTTTGTTTATAACTTTTTCTGAGTGGTATTTCTTTGAGATTTTTTTTGTCCGAATTATGGCTAGAATGTGTGTTCACCTGTTATAAAACACAAAACACCCAATTCTAACTACTAATAGCGCAGAATTTGATCACAAGATTAAAATTTCTGTGTGAGAGTTTACAGTTGAATTCAACTTGAAAAAAAAGATACTTGCACCTGACTGAATGACTTGTAAATAGTTTTAAAAACTTTATTGGTTCCTTAGCTCTCAAAGTAACACGAAAAAGTTGGCACTAATTGAGACATTTTTACGCGAAAACGAAGTTCAATGTTGATACAGTCAAAAATAGTCAAATTGTTTTCATGCTATTGAAATGACTTTTCTCAAACTTTTGCGATTGATATGGAGAATATTATGAATGTTATATAAAATAGCGTATTTACATAAAATTTTACTCGCAAGTTTAATTTGTTTTTACTTTAGACTAACGAAACACAATTTAGGTGAATATGAGAGGGTTCTGGCCGCAGGTAAATGGTTAGGGGTGCAGGGAGCAGGTAGTGTTGAAAAGAGACAACAATAATTCTGACAAAAGCACGGCCTACGTTTCTCTTACAGTGACTTTATAGAAATAATATCTAAAGGCGTTCCCTCAAAGGGAGCATTCGCATGTAATGCAAGATTCAATTTTGAGCATTACTACTCGGCGATAATGCTCAAAATCGAATCTTGCATTGTTATACACGAATGCTCCCGGCCTTAAATAATAAACACAAAATAAACCCCGGAGGTGTTGAATACGGGTGGTAAAGTTTATATCGTAAAATTTTTTACGTAGGTGGACCCAAGCAGGTATAGCAAGTGTATCCATAAAGTTTTCTTGAATATCGATTCACGTATTGACTGCAGAGTGCAAGCTGACGACGTTCCCAGGTACTTATACGGTGTGACATGTGGCACTGGACTCGCGACTGTAATTAGATGGCGACGATCAAACATTGCAATTCTAAAGTTCAATAAATCGATAGTAAATTATAAAGCCGACCCAGTTTGGATATGAACGTGAATATGTATGGATTTTAGGCTTTCGAATCCGTTGTTGGGGAATAAAGGTAAACCTTGCTCTAGGAGGCACAGGTTTAATGATCTCGTTAAATAATGGTCGGTCGGAGCAAAGACATGTTTAGGTGGGGATTCAGTGATGGTACTGCTTTGAGCTGTTTGTGCGGTACAACCCATACGATGGCCCATCTCACATCATGCCGTGCGTGTCCTAACAGCTGCACGCAGGAAGTCTTAATGGCTGCCTATGACAACGCAGTCAAAGTGGCCAAGTTCTGGGCCGCAATAATATAATTAAATTTTAATTAGTTTGTCATTAAAAAGCTAAGAAGAAGAAGGAGAATGATCTCGTTTTCGACCTATATTACCTAAGGCGTTTTCTTTAGGTAGGTATCGCTAGATCTGCGCGATGAGATGCGCTCATCCCTCGTGTTACATAATAGGCTAATTGTTTGGATACTTGTTGTTGTTTAATTTACGAAAATAAGATAGATAAATATTAGCCTGTAATTGTCTCACTGCAGTTCAAAAGCCTCTTCTCATACAGAGAAGGAACCACGATATTAACTGCGGGTTGGCGATTTGAGACCATTATTAAGTCCAGGTTTCCACACGAAGCTTTCCTTCACAGTATGTCAGTGGCGCCGATTAACTAAGAAAGTACATATTATGACAGAAAAAAGTTAAATCGGTACATGCTTGGGTTGTGTTTAACAAGCGGGTCTGTAACCTGCGACCCACCACGACGTTCATTAGAAAATAAGGCAGTTCAGTAATTTCCAATACATTAACTCATACGGCTTTTAGCTCAGTTACGCAGGGGAAACCATATCCCGGCCGTTTTTGAATGAATCGAGATCAAACAAACACAATCTGTTTCTAAGACGCAGAGATTTACAACTTTGAGGAGGAAATCCTAAGAATTTACGATCTTTGTAGTGATCATTTTTATTTTTAGAATTTAATGTGCTTAGATTATAAATGATAAAAATTATACGATATTATATCACGTCGAACGAATGTGTCATAACTTTTTTTATGAATTTTTGTTTCGTTGAATGCTATGATGTCATCAATGTCGTAGGCAACTATTTTGGATGCTGTGAACAGTCTGATATAAACATACACCTACAAAGTGTGTATAAAATACTGTTTTGAACGTAGTAAAATGTTGTACTCTCGTAGTACCTATTTATAAGTATTGCGTAGCTGATAGTAGTTAAAACGTTGAAACAATGCGAATAATGACTGCTATGTTAGTCATCATAGATAATATTCACATTAGCATTTAATGTAACCACCAACAAGAAGGCTTGTTTACTTATTGCATCAACAAGAGCTAAATGAATTATCCAATTAAGGGTGCCTTTCCACCAGGGATGTGCTGTGCAGCTATGCTGCGAGAATGTGAAAGCTAAGCTACGAAACTATGTGACCGTTTCCACTGATGCTAAGCTATGTAGAGTAAGATGTGCTATATGTGCCTACTGTAGGTACACTGCTCTACACATACCTACACCACTCGCGACCATCCATAGCACGCATCCATAGCTCGCATCCATAGAACGCATCCACAGCACGCATCCTTCCATACAAAAAACGTATCTTAGTTGAATCAGTTTCCACCAGCTATGCTATGTGGACCAATGAATATGATTGCTGGATATCAAACGCATCTATAGCAACGTTGCATAGCACATCTCTGGTGGAAAGGCACGTTAATTCTCTCTTTTTTTCTTTGGTTTGGTCGCGGTTGAATCTAGTCGCTGATGGTAAGCGCAGACAGGGTCTGAGACGAAGCATACGAATGCAAGTAACAAATATATAGAGGGATTCCTCTATACCCCTCTAGATGTCACATACACACGACGGAACATAGTAAACTGCTTGGCGCCGTACTTTAATGTGAATGTGGTAGCTAGCCAGGCGGACCGCATAAATCCTACCACCTTCTTCTTCTTCTCTCGTGTCAGCACGAGCTATACTGAAAAGATTAGCCAGTCAGCAAGGTTGGTAGCGGGGCTGACTGCCCAGGGTGCGCCGGACGTACTTAAGTATCGTCACTCATGGAGGCTCTTTTCATGCACCCCATCCTACCACCAAGCGTGCTGGGTTTTATTGAATCTTACAACACGCATCTCCTCCCAGCATGCGGTGAGGAATTTTATGTTCTAGCCCGTCCCCACATGGGATAAGATAATTAATTCTTATATGAGTTAATTATGTTCAAGTCTTCCATGACCGGTATCCGTACACTACAATCTTATTTTCTTAATAGCAAACCCATGGCTAAAAGCTTCAATTACTGCTGACGAAAATATGATTGATGATCTTAGATAACATCCATTAAAATACATCACGATATTTATGGAGCATCCTCCACTTGAAAAAATACAGGAGGACCTGACAATCCTAATACATGCCTTGTGGTTGTTACAAAAGGCCTTAAGCCCACTGTCCCACTGCTGGGCACAAGACTCTTTTTAGAATGAGCAGGATTTAGGCCGTCCTCCGCCCTCTCAGATAAGCGGTTTTCTTGCAAAGTGATAATTAATTTCTGATGACGGACATGAAAGTCAGAGGGGTGGACCGGGAATGAATTTGGACCTTCTTGCAAGGAAGGCAAGCGTTCAAAGGCTAGACAATCATTGCTTTAAAGAATATGCATTACATTTATTATTTTCTAAGTTTAGACGATGGTATAAAAAAAGTGTCGTGTGATGTTTTTAATCATGTCTCAATTGTTGTGTTGGTTGTTTCGTGCGGGAGCTCTTAGATACCGAGCGCGTCGATCAACCTGCGAGCTGCACTTACCACGGTCAGTCCGTGGATGGGCAACCATTCGTTATACATCAAGACCCCTCCGTGCCTCGCAGACCCGTTAAAGTCGATCCCGGGTGTCATACGATTATGACAGTCGTTAGGGCTAGTCAATACTTTGTCTAAGTAGTCAAAGGCCCGAAAGTCTGACAACCGGAATTATCGGCATTGCCAAGAAACTGGGTTGCGTAGGTCTGATGGCAGTCGCTCGGTGTAAAATACTGGTTGGTTCAGCCGCATCTGGTTACACTGGAAAAGGCTACGCAGTACACATGAACCGAAGTAATGGTCAGGGTACAAATGTTTCGAGCTTGGTATTTTTTTCACTGCATTCAATGACACTTCATTGATAAAAACAATAAATTGAGTTTAAAAATAAAGAATTTATCAACATAACGCCCAAGAGTGCTAATACATAGTAATCAACCCATGACATTTAAATTGCGTGAAATGATAACGACTATCACTTAATTAGTGAGTATTTTGAATCCTGGCAAAGTGTTTATCATTTATTTTAAGAAACAACTCAGTATTAGGTACTATGTTGACAAAAAAGTACACGCGATATCGATTCATGAGTTGAGTTTATGATGTCATCTTTAGGGGATACGGAGTAAAACTACTATTGTGATGTAGCCATGAGATTGTTTAAGATGATATTATTCCTGAAAGCAATTGTATTCGAAGTTATTGTATGTAGTGATACTAAATTTAAGAGAGCAAAACACAAAAGTAGCTGCACTAAACATATTTGTTTCTATTCTCACGCGCGTCGTCATTGCTGTTTTTAAAGTTACGCTTGTAAAAAGAATTCGGACAAATAAGACGCTTTCAGTTTCAGCGATTGTGAGGGTATTTGATGCAGGTTCTTGATTCTGTTGCGGATAGCGGGAGCGGGGTTGTCAACGAATGATTGGTACTGTGCGACGAAAATGGAAAGCAAAAAGTTGATACAATACATATAAATGTGTAGCAAAATATATACATGAAAAAATGTTACCTACTTAAAACATAAGTATTTGTCCTCTGTATGTTATTGTACAAATATTTTCTTGAAATAAAGTTTATTCAAATGACTTATGCGTCTGAATAAATAACAAATAGTCATGCTTAAATAAATGGAAATGACGTATTCACATTCATAATATAGTTAGAATCAAAGGTTAGAATAATCTAATGTTAATTCAAATTTTATGACAATATTCTTTCTTTTATTTTAGCTATTTTACATTTTAATATTGTTCGATGTTAATATCTTGTAGCGGCAAATAACTATCCTTCACAAAAAAATATTGTACCCCAAGGTTCATCACTTGGTCACGTACGTTAGGCCATGAGGTGGGTAAGATTTTTATTAGTTTGTTTGTCCTACGTTGATAAACTCGATGGCCACACTAGTATGAGCTCATCGCTTCTATAGCCCGCCGCAACTCACCGCGCAGTCTCAGTAGCGACTTGACTTGGAGCGCCGTGTGCTAGTGTAAACAGAGCTTAATATAAACATTGTGATATTTTGAATTTCGAAGTGAATCACGATGGCCATCAGCAGATTGACTATTGTGAAGTTTGTGGAGCTGGTAAATATTATTTTATTTATAATTGTAACATTATTTTCAGTAATACCTGCACATTGTAAGGTTAATTCGGCGAATCTAAAATGTGCTTGTTTATGTTGATTTGATCTGGATACGTGAGAGCAACAGTTTGTTGTTACCTAGGTGAAAATTTAAATGCATTACAGTACAATAAATCACTGTATATTATAATAGTACATTATCGTCAAAATATATGCATAATTATATTTATTCTATAAATGCAATAGCATTGCAATTATAACATATTTTTACTCTATGTATACAGATGTGAGTCAAAACTAATATATTAAGTAGGACGCCAAGCGCGTTGCGTCTACCTGCTCTTGAATGTTTTTTTTAGTAGAATAGGACGAAGGGTGCGTCGTAACGGTCTTAAACTTTTTTTGAGGTTAACGTTCACAAAAAGATATTTATAAATACACGAACACATAAATATTCACCTCATCTACATAACCAAAGCATAATATTTAGGTATGTTCACACCTACACATAGCCTCTAAAACATTAGCTTCTAAGGATCTAAAAAAAGTTGATGTTGTAAATAAATGCTAACACAAACAGTAGCTCAACTGTATCGCGATACAAAGGGCGTTGACTCCTTTCACTTTCATCAGCCATACGTTTGAAAGGGACGGTTAATGGTGCTTTATTGAGATTTATTGAGATTACAATCGAGGCCGATAATAGGAGCTCGTGGACTATACTGCGGTCCGTCTTATACTTTTATCGGATGCAGCTTAAGTAAGTTGAAGTACAGAACAATTAATAGTAAGTACCCACTTACAAGTTACTTAGTTCACATGCTTATTTAATTAATAAACGTGTCCTAAGTTATCAAATGTCGTGGTGGCCCGGAGGTTACAGCCCCGCTTGTTAAGCACCGGGTTGCTGGTTCAAATCCAGGCAAGTACCAATGTGACTTTTTTAATTTCATATGTACTTTCTTAGTTAATCTAAGACGCCACTGACAAACGGTGAAGGAAAACATCGTGAGGTAACCTGGACTTAAGCCTCATTTACACGATGAAAGTTTCTTGCCTGTTGCATACAATAAAACTGAAGCAATAAATGACTTGCGTCGTCTAAATAACACGTAACATTCTTGCTCTATAGGGGCAAGTTTCTATTCAATACTGTCCTTGGTGTAAACAGCACATACAATTATTACGAAGTTCAACAATTGCATGAAAAATTCGCCAACGCAAATACATACAATACTTGAAACAACGCGTCAAAAAATGGTACAAGCACGTACAAGTCTACGTGTAGACGACTCAAAACTTGAAAGCAATAATTTCCTAAGCATAATTGCATTGGTGTAAACAGAAGACACTAGCAATTATTTTGTTTCAAGATTTGAATACAATAATTGCATTCAATTTTATGTTTGTCATCCGCGTGTAAACAGTTGCATACAATTCTTGAACGGCAAATCTTGCACGTATTTCATTGCATTCAATAATTGCTCTGGTATGTACAAGAAAGTTGCATGGTGTAAATGGGCCTTTATGGTCTGAAATCGCCAACCCGCAATGAGCAAGCGTGGCGATCAATGCTCGTTCCTTCTCTGTATGAGAAGAGGCCTTTGCCCAGCAGTGGGATAGTTACAGGCTAATATTTTTTTTTTAAGTTATCAAAATGTATGGACAAACCAACTTCAAAGAAAGAAAGAAAAAATAATTATTTTTACGCCCAAGCACATGCATACTTATTTATACTAAAAAAATATTATTTTTACGCCCAAGCTCACGCATACTTATTTATACTAAAAACAACATTTCTTAAAACTAACGGAAACTACATTCTAAATAAACATTTAATTGCCTGGCAACCCAAACACCCCAAAAAGCAACAAAAAATAAAACTATGGTAGTAGTTGCGCGCAGAAGGTTTGCCGATGACTGCGCCTCCCACTTCACCGACCGCTACCCGCGCTCGTCTGAATCGTACCGACCATCGACGCGTGACGTCATGAGGCCATCGGCAAACCTTCTCCGCGCGACTGATACAATGTAGTCTATGGCATGGCGTACTTTTTTGTGCATGGGCATGGGCTACCTGGCATCTTAATATCTACTAAAAATAAACTGGTGATTTTGAATTTGAACTTGAGAGATATTACTCAAAATAGCGATGATAAGAGCGGTTTATTAATAAGGGCTTTTAATTTTATGTGGTTCGCTTTAACTATCGGGGTGTACACACGGCTAGATATCAAGCTTAACAATTTCCAGTATAAGTTGACCTCTCATTGTACAGAAAGCCTATAAAATGCCTATAATAAGCTCATACTGGAATGTATAGCTTGACTTGTAGCCGTGCGTAATTGCGTATGAAAAAAAACAGTAAAGTAGGTATTAATCTACTATGTTGACGAAGAAAAGATGAATGTGGATGGTTATAAGAGTAGAGGAAGACCAAAGAAAAAATGAATGGATAATGTAAAAGATGATATGACTAGAATTAAGGTGACTACTGACATGACGACTAATAGAGATAAAATGTATGGAAGAAAAATATATGCTGCGCCGACCCTAAATAAGTTGGGATAAGGGCAGGAGGATGATGATGATGTTGACGAAGAAATTATTAATTCCGCACGATATCAAAAAAATACTTCGCTTTGTTTATATTTTCACATAAAAGCCAAATCCACTAGCAAGTTCTGTGCAAGTTGACTTGTGCAATCGACTTTCAAGCTGTGGACACACCCGCAGCAAGTCGACTTCTGCAAGTTTTACGAACTAAGAACTAAGCGACCAATGGAGTGCAATACCTTGCACAAGTAAAACTAGCTAGTGAATTTGGGGCTTTACATTAAATTTCAATTTCGTAGAGTCGAAAAAGTATTTATACAAACAATCACGAAGCTTCCATAGATAACTCTGATCTTTGAATTCGGGTTCATTACCTATTCAGCCCCCCAATTCAGAACCTTTTCGATAAGCGGTTGTCGACCGATTCGGTTTGTTATCTTGTTCCGTCTACGATTCTCGTAATGAGAGAAAAAGAGATAGCTTATTGAATCATTCGAGAGCTGACTAATCGAAGCATTCTGAATCAGAGGGTGTACAACAAACCGTATTAGATGTTCAGCGTCATCAAAGGGCAATCGATGATCGCCAGAGAATAGATACGCCAATGAAATGTATGGAAATGACATAACAGATCGCTTGAACGGTCGAAAGCTTATGTCAATCCAGCGTTTGTAGACAAATGACAATCGATGATCGCCAGAGAATAGATATGTCAATGAAATGTATGGAAATGACATAACAGATCGCCTGAACGGTCGAAAGCTTATGTCAATCCAGCGTCTGTAGACAAATGGCAATCGATGATCGCCAGAGAATAGATATGTCAATGAAATGTATGGAAATGACATAACAGATCGCTTGAACGGTCGAAAGCTTATGTCAATCCAGCGTTTGTAGACAAATGACAATCGATGATCGCCAGAGAATAGATATGTCAATGAAATGTATGGAAATGACATAACAGATCGCCTGAACGGTCGAACGCTTATGTCAATCCAGCGTCTGTAGACTAATGACAATCGATGATCGCCAGAGAATAGATATGTCAATGAAATGTATGGAAATGACATAACAGATCGCTTGACCGGTCGACAGCTTATGTCAATCCAGCGTCTGTAGACTAATGACAATCGATAATCGCCAGAGAATAGATATGTCAATGAAATGTATGGAAATGACATAACAGATCGCTTGACCGGTCGACAGCTTATGTCAATCTGCCTGTAGACAAATGGCAATCGATGATCGCCAGAGAATAGATACGCTAATTAAATGTATGGAAATAACATAACAGATCGCTTGACAGGTCGACAGCTTATGTCAATCCAGCGTCTGTAGACAAATGGCAATCGATTATCGCCAGAGAATAGATACGCCAATGAAATGTATGGAAATGACTTATCAGATCGCTTGACCGGTCGAAAGCTTATCTATGTCAATCCAGTACATCTCACTGTCGATTATATTCTCTAGCGATCATCGATTGCCGTTTGTCTACAGTCACGAACAGAAAAGAAACAGAATAGGGAAAGATCAATGCATTATACGTATAGTACAGCTTCTTATACAACTGGCGACACTAGTCCACAAATGATACGTGATTAGTCTCACATATCTCGATTCTCGAGTCGTTACATTTACTGATTAAAAGAGGATAAAACTCAAGTTATTTTACGTCATTCGCCTGATGACATAAGTAATTCGGCTCAACTATGTAAGAATTACTTATCACAAAATGACATCAGTGTCCATCGGCTATTCTTGGCGATCTGACCTAATCGTGGGTTCACGTATCATCGCTATTGTTGACGACTCTTACAATTGAGAGCAACCAAATTGACTCACGAAATATGTCTGATTCGAAGCGTGGCTGCGTCTTTTATTAATTGATTTTTTTTTAGATAGGTGTTCTATTTAAATTCAGGAAGTTTAAACGTGGTTTTGCTTTAGGAAACAGTTTTAATAGGAGCATTGCTTAAAGTTAAATTACCGGATATCATAACCAACATGACGGCGTTCAGTATAATTATAAACAAACGATAACGTTCGAAGTAAAAATAAATGTGGAATCATTTTATCCGTCATGCGTGACTAGAACTAGGTACTTGTTAACCGATTGACTAATTGAATACGAGAACGTTAATTATAAAGAGCCACATTTGATTATAGACATGGATAACTTAGCGTTATGTCTTATCTATTAATAATAAAAGGTAGTGATAAAAGAGTTGTGTTAAGCTTTTTCAAATTAAAGCGGAAAGCGAACTTAATAAATGAGGAGTGTCTGATGAAAAGTGGCTATTAAGGTCATACTTTTTATTTTCAGAAATTACCCTAAACTTATACATGTCGTCTTGCTTTTTTGTAGTAAATAGCTTGTTTTGACCAAAATTAAGAATTTTGAGTGCATTTTTCATAGAGAAATAGCCACTTTTGGTGCAGTCTGAGATCGGAAAAGGATAAGATTTAAAAAATTCTATCTTTTACAGAAAAAAGAAAATGTTAATACCGACTTCTGATCAGATACTCTTGAAGTATTACTTATCTACTGAACGTCCACAAAATTTTCACAATTTTCGAGCAACATTAGAAGTTTGCCTGCTCTGCAGTGTATTTAGAATAGAATAAACAAGCAAATGACGCCCACGAACCCTTGAAAACGGGTCATGGTCCGATAGCAGTCGATTAAAAGGCACTCTTCAACTTACTACACCTACTGTGTACCATATAGATACCGTAACGTTATGCTATCGATATCCGTTATCGCTAAGAACTAATCTTTATTCGGTTTGTGCTTACTTTTGCATGGGATTTAAGTCCTATGATATTTGGTAAGGAGAATAGCCAATATAGTTATAGGTCTTTAAATCGGACATAAAAAAAAACTTTGCTATGTCCTCATTCCTTCCACACTGGGAAAGGTGAAGGGTGTAGGATCACTTTTTCATCATCACCCTCATACGTCATTTCAACCTTCTTTATAATCTGTTAGGTAGCAGACGACCCCAGGTGGGGTAATGTAGGATCACTTTTTCATCATCATACTCATACGTCATTTCAACCTTCTTTATAATCTGTTATGTAGCAGACGACCCCAGGTGGGGTAATGTAGGATCACTTTTTCATCATCATCCTCATACGTCATTTCAACCTTCTTTATAATCTGTTATGTGGCAGACGGCCCCAGGTGGGGTAATGTAGGATCACTTTTTCATCATCATACTCATACGTCATTTCAACCTTCTTTATAATCTGTTATGTAGCAGACGGCCCCAGGTGGGGTAATGTAGGATCACTTTTTCATCATCATCCTCATACGTCATTTCAACCTTCTTTATAATTTGTTATGTAGCAGACGACCCCAGGTGGGGTAATGTAGGATCACTTTTTCATCATCATCCTCATACGTCATTTCAACCTTCTTTATAATCTGTTATGTAGCAGACGGCCCTAGGTGAGGTAATGTAGCATCACTTTTTCATCATCATCCTCATACTGTTTCAACCTTCTTTATAATCTGTTATGTAGCAGACGGCCCCAGGTGGGGTAATGTAGGATCACTTTTTCATCATCATCCTTATACGTCACTTCAACCTTCTTTATAATCTGTTATGTAGCAGACGACCCCAGCCCCAGATGGGGTAATGTAGGATCACTTTTTCATCATCATACTCATACGTCATTTCAACCTTCTTTGTAAGTGGTGTAGCAGACGTGTCCCTAGCTCGGAAGAACCTGGGGCCGTCTGCTACATTACAAGGGTTATGACGGATTCCAAGAATCCACGGTGATCCTCCTTTTGATCTATGGCCGAGGTCACGGGATTCGCTATAGCATGCACCACAACCCCAGCAGGTCTTGGCCCATTAGCTCCTTGCGGACGTCTCCTTTTGTGGGGCCCTCCCGTAACCTCTGACGTAATATACTCGTTTGTTTATCCTTCTCTAACACCTCCTACAACTTGTGAGCGATGAGCATCTGTTTACATGAGGCAAATTATAAATTACTTCTAGGTACTAAAATAGATTAAATCGTAAATATCACTCATACAAGTAACTCTTACTTACACATATTTACGATATGTAAATTATAAACAACCATACCATTCGCAAAAAATATTAATAAGTACTTTTATCCCGGACGCACATAATCAGAAAATTTTGTTAGAAAATTTCTGACGTGCGTCTATGCTCATACATTTTGTACTAGACCTCGCACACTGTCAGAATTTGTCGGATCCGGCAGCCTGCTGGCTCTAGTACAAAATGTATGCGCAGAGGATCTTCGCGCACGCGTCAGAAGTTTTCTGGCTTAATTTGTACAGGAAACATATTGCATTGCATTGCTGCTAATACGGCCGAGCCTTTCATTGTCTTGTGCCATATGACGGTCACTACTGTTAATTGTACGGGCAAAGGTAAAAATATGCATAATAAAAGTGAAGAAGAACGTGACAATATAGATATTCAAATAGTTCTTGAAAATATTTTTACATTTTAACTTGGTATTAATTACACATAATGTGACGTCATGGCAGCAGCTATAGGGTTGACTGTCAATCACGTAAAAGACGCCGTAAAGTTAAATCCTTTTCCATCCATTAAATCGTTGAAGGACAACTCTAGTACAATTATGCGTAGCGTAATTATTAGCAACTAATTAGTTATGTGAATGTTATGAATAAAATGGCACAATATGCATAAAAATAAAAGTAAAAAATGCAGATCGAAGTAAAAATAAACAGGGTATGTTTGCCTCTCAGGATTCTTAGAATCATTTAGTTTGATTGCATGATGTTATTAGTTTTCATTATTAAACTATGGTCTCATTAAACAAAATACGTGTTTACATTTAATCACTTAGTATTGAACATAATGTCGTTTATTTTATGTCAACACGGTTAACATGACTAGTATGTGATAATAATCTTCATCAAATAAATGGAAATGAGTGACACGAAATACACATAATATTTTTACTGCCTGCACTTAAAATATTGCGTTTACGGTTAAGTTCGTCGTTTACAAGAAAATGCGCGTCTGAAAACCTAGCAATATTAATATCTACTTGAATAAGACTTTTAAAATGCGTAACAATTTAAAAAGGGTAAAATCTAAATTGTTTTTTAACATCAAAGCACAACCAGTTGCATACCATACTGCTGTAAGCGACTTGTAGTGACCATATTAACATAGCAACCGTGGTCTGGTTTTTTTTCAAGTGAAGTCTCACCCATAGTGACTGATTTCACTCATTCTCTAGCAGCAAGTGGTGAATATCTTGCTCTGTTTATACTAACGTCTCATAAAATATATGAAAAATATTTGCCTCCGACCACCTGTGGCTTGGCAGTTAATTTGTTTGCATTCGGGTTAACTGTATTAACAACTAAATGTATTTTAAACACGGATATTCCTTTTCGATAAGCCAGAATTTTTGTTTGCATGTACGTGGAAAGGAAAACGTGATCTTATCTAGATATATCTGTTTCCGAAGAATTATATTATCATTTCAATTTCAGAATATTGAGGATAAAAACGTAGTAATTGTATTATCAGTCTGTATTGGCTTAGGACTGTGTTATATGCAGAATTATGATTGTATCTTTTTATCAAGAAATTAGAGCAATTAATTGTCGTTATATAAGCTAATCCTAGGGGTCATGGATATTACATGTTTGTTGATGACGTCGAGTCACATGATGCACTGGAGTTATGGCTTGGAGATTATCCGGTTTAATTGATAAAGTGGAACACTCAAATTGCTAGGTTAATTTAGTGTCTTCAGACAATCTACTAGCTAGCTGAAAAATTCTTTGCGAAGCTCTGTCTGCTATTTACGCGCCCAATTTCAAATTACTATACCAGTCGTAAGACAAAGTTTCTTTTGAAGACAGTATTTTATGTCCGGCAATCTATGCGGCTAGATTTGTCTATTTATGCCCAGTTCCTATAGCCAAAAATGAATCGGTTTGCTTACCAATGGTAACATTTTTTATTGCCAAACTATATGGCAGTTTTACTAGTAACAGCTACTAACATCTTCCCATACGTTTTGCTATGGGGTCTTTGCGACATTATTAGTAAAGATACAAGTCTTACATTTATCCAATAATGCTCGGTAAATCATAGGAATTGGTTATTAGATTATAGCCCAATACTTTCTGTTTTCCTGCAAAGAATTCAGCCTTGAAAAATTTGAAGAATCCAATGAAAACAAAATGGATTTAACCAAAACTACTCTAAAATACGACTGCGTGAAAAAGCAAAATGTAAAATAGTTACTTAATCATACCGACTTCAACTTTCGCTAATAAATACAAAGTGAACATAATAGCGGCTAATAAATGATGAATCAATGATGACTGTAACGTAGCAATGCGCATAACATGAAGATTCATAATAATTTTCCGATGAATTAGAACAATTAAAAGTTTGAGTGCTGAACTTTGAAGACTTGTACACGTGCGGACGAAAAGAATAGGAAGGTTTAAGATTTGAAATTGATACATAAGTACCAAATATATCAGTTATATTATACTTAAGACATGTTTTTAATAGCATAAGAAAGGTTTGATCACGATAAACGACAAAAGAGATGTTCTGATAGGGTTTAAGTAAATGTATAATTTACTTTATTGGTAAGTGTTGCACAAGTGATTCCAAAACTCTTTTCATAGATTCCATCTAGAGTTATGCCGACTCTTAGAATAAGTACTTAAGCAGCCGACTCCAACAAACCAATAAATCATAGCCAATAAATTGAAAACAATAGCAACCTTATTGTTTCTTTGTGTTTATTTATGTGTTACCGCATGGCTTATGATAAATAGTTTGTTTTCACTCCCGTATGGCATGCAATTTATTCGCGGCACGCAGTGTGTACTCGTATTAATGAAAACACTAGCTTTCACTATCAACACCCGTGTAATGGTTATTTCTTGAATTTAAACTGATACGGATTAAATATGGTCGGAAATTGTAAACTTATCCCTCATTGGTCTATAAGTTGTAATAGCCAAATTGTAGTTGGTCCAAATGAGGCGCTATATTGTTGGTGGTGATTCGTGATCGCCTAAGACGGAATATGGCACCTCATACTTCCGCAACTTTACTCAGCCTATCGTAGTTGAAAGCGGAAGAAGTAACCACACCATTTTGGTAGGGTTAGTGACCTGCTACTTTGAGCGAAATAATAGTACTTATAATTTTTCTACGCTTGGCTGTGCCTGCGCGGGAAACTATTTATAGGTGGGTACTATATTAAACAACGATGTACCCGTTATACCTATGGGCGGAGGCACGTTGATGGGTTGGTCCATAATTTAGTTCAATAAGGTCGCGTACCTTTAACACTTAGGTGTTCCCATTAACCTCATTTTCGCCATAGTTAACGATTGCTTAATCAGTATGTTTGGACTTTAAAATAATTATGATATGTATGTTAATTTGTTTTAAATTAATAGATTCATTTTGTTGTAGAAAAACCTTGTTCTAAGTATTTTTGTGTCGCAAAACTATGAAAAGAATAAGTTACGCCCCTGTTTATTAGTTAATTTATAAAAAGTCTGTACGATCATCATCATCATCTTCATAATGTCTTTCTAATACTTCGTAATTAGGAATTTGGTCTTTACAAACAGCTTTGCTTGACAAAAACTTTCTTATGTAGGCAATGATAATTCGAATGAATATTTCGATTCGCGAATGCTTTAAATTCAATGTGAGTAATTTTGCGAAAATACTGAATGAGTCAAGGCGAGCGCCGTAACCTCGTCCTCCTATTAACGTGTTTTGTGTTTACAAATAAGTTTTTTTTTTATTATCTCAAGGCTATTTAGGAAGTTAGTTGAACTGACGATACCGTATTTTTTTAAAATTTTAATTATTATTTGCTGCGAATTAATCATAATTATTAAAGTAATTCGCGCTATTCCTCATCCTTTTTCGTTGTGTCCTATTAACAAAGCCCGCCTTTCTTTGAATAACAAAATTTGACCTCGCTTCACCCTATTTTTATGCGTAAGTATCTAGGGGCGTTTTATCTTACATCTGTTATTTGAGTAATATAATACATTGTCTGAGTACCATTTGCTACCAAGCCGAGCTCTGCTTATCCATTCGTAGATAATAATAGCAACTCAAAACTCCATGTTTTGTTTTCCTTAAATATTTACTACGAAACGTTATCTTTACTATGTAATATTGACATGAGATACAAGCAATGTATCATGAGGAATTAGTAGATATTAAAGAGATATCAGTAAGCATTATTTTTTTTTATAAAGAAGTATGTTATGGAATGTTGACGGTGAACCCCACCCATCCTATCAAATGTTGACTTTCGATAAGATACGTTATAAGTATTATTTATTTTTAGTTTTGTTAAAAATCCTGGATGGCTTTTTGACTAACCCAGGGTGCGCCGGATGTAATTAAGTATCGTCATTCGTGGAGGCACTTAATGCACCTGGTGTCCTCCTGTAATGTAATGTTTTAACGCGTAAAATAAATTTATAAAAAATCCTTTTGGGAGCGGCCTATGTCCAGATTGGGATTGGCTTAAGAAATGAAGTTATTTTCTGTAGTGATAATTTAACTTGTTATAAGTACAGTCCCCATTGTAAGTTTGTAAAATTACTTATTGAATAAACTAAAAACAATATGCCCCTGTAATAACTAAAGTGATAAAACGTTGAAAAGGTTATAGTTTACACATCACGACTTGCATTACAGTAAAATTAAAATTATTTATAATTGTTGAGCGACATAATTGAATGAATCACAGAACGCCTTAATGACTAGTTTCAGTAAGATCTATTTGCACGCATAAATTAGAAATGCATATTATTCAACCTAATCAATTAACATTGTTTTTGTTAAAAATGATAAACAAACTTATATTAATCTTGTGTTCCCTAATGAATTTAACGTACAACTACGGTACGTACAATACTTGTTTATTCTTGTTGTGGACAATGAAACCATTTGAGAATTAAACTAATCAATAATACCTCATGTACTTCTTATTGTACGGAAATGGATTACTATAATAAAATTAATGAGCGCTATAGCAATGAATGACACGTTCGAATACGTTTCTTATTCGTGAGCTGAATAAGGTTTGCAACATTTGCTCATCATTAATTGTATTGGAAGTATAATGTAAACAAAATTATATTATTACAGTTAAGTTTATTGCAAGAGAAAATGCAATTTTGTTTATCCGTGTCGAATATTTGTGCTTGGATTATACTATTAAGAGTTATTTTAAATCTCTCAATCAATCAATTAAATCTTTCAATCTCTCTTAATCAATTTTCAGCTCTATGCGAATTTCTGTTAACCTACCCCTATTTTTTGGGCTAACTTGACCGGACTATTAGGTTTCTGTGGGAAATTCTCTACCTGATTGTTTAACATAACGCAGAAACAAAGGGTTAAAAAGTTAGGTTATGCATTGGTGCACAAAACATCGCAACTCAAAAAGAACATAAGTTCAATACTTTCATTAATTAAAAAAAAACTCAAACATGGATCTGTAAAGTATATATTATCAATTAGCCAAAAGTCAACTGAAAGTGCAGTCGACCTTATTTTAATGTTCATCCTCAAAGACAAGGTCTCGAGCGGTTGGCCTCGGCTTTATGTAGCGTGTTTAGTATGACATCATCCCTCCAGAACTGGTTGCTATATTATCTGTGGTTCGTCACTACGCATTAGAGGAAATACGTGCTATGACGTCATTAGTGTGTAATACTGCGCCTTTTTGGAGTCGCCTGGTGTGACGATTACTGAAAAATGGACAAGACATTATTTATTGGGAAATAGAGATAGGATTCATTTATTGTTAGGCTTTCATTCTCATAATATTAATGGTAAGACGATACTTTTTAGGGATTTAAGATAGATACTTTATTTCACACTGGAACAAATCATATGACCTCACGACAATAATATAACGTCACAAGACATCATTATATGACATGACGACAATTATAGGAATTTGCCACAGTTATTTTGTTTTTGATAAGATTTTTGGAAGTGTACCTAATATCAATTTGTTTAAAAAGTCCACATGAAGAGTCAAGTCTGGAATCATCAATTAATCTGAAATTTTAGCATAAAAATAAGTACACAACAGGAATATAGATTCCTTGAGGTGCATACTCGACTTAAAGACCCTCAGCGTTAAAATCATCTTGAATTTATGACGTCTGTGACTAAAATTTACTAAAATGTATAAAAAATCATCTACATAAGCAAAATTCTCTATTCCAGGCGCTGACATGCACGTGTGTAGCACTACACTACCACAGCTACAACATTGAGGCCGACACCGGCATGCTGGTGACCGGCACCTTCGTCGGCTACCTCATCATCTTCGCTGGAGCTGCTGCCGGTTGGTATTTTTGTTCTACTTGAGTTTGAAAAATACCCACACTATGGTCGAGGCCAATGCTTTAAAGTTTAACCCGTCTCATACTAAATTGTGTCGTAAGTGTTCAGTAACGTAAACAGTAGTAGTAAGGACAAGGGGACGATAACTTCTGTCATTTCTTTCAGCTGCCTAAGTTCGTGGGAAAGGTCTGTCCAGCAGTGGACTATGATAGGCTGAGTTTGTTGATTTTAAGTCAACAGGCTAAGAACCTCTAATTACTTCTGCACTAGTGACATTATTAGCAGCTGGAATTTTATGTCCATCTTCAAACATTCATTTATAAACGACTGATGAGAGAATGAGTATGGAATGGAATGTAGGCATTCTATTTGGAATACATATAGTAGGTGGAGGATATAAGCTATCATCATTAGAACACCTGTCGCTGTATTTGTAGCTGCGTGCTCCTACGTACTTTTTTAGAGCACTTAATATGCAAATTGGCGAGGTCTAACCAACGATGACGTCACTTTCCAGGTTACATCATGCAGACACCTTCGCACAAACGCATTGACATTTTCTACTCGCTGGTCGGAGTGGCTTTGTTTGTTGCCAGCGGTGCTGTGATTATTGACAAGTAAGTCGGTTTTTATTGTTATTTATTATCAAAATTAATATTGTTATACTTAAAGTAACGCTTAAACATCAAGACTAAATTGTGCCGGCCGGTATAATAAAATATTGATTAAACTTCACCAAAGAAACAATAATTAGATAACTGATAGGTATTTATGCCTATGATCCCTGAAGAACAAAAATGGTGAAAATAGCGCCAGGACCCATGTCATGCGAAGATAGCACATCGCCATCTATCTCACGCTAGAGCCTGATATTTTTTTTGCTTGAGGGTGTTGCCACACCAATCGATCGATCGTAGATCGATGCCATCGAACGACATCAGTAGGTACCCCAAGTGTGAGTTTTTTTCGTTAACTACTGTAGTTGCGTCACGACAAAAATGTATGAAAATTTAGGCTGCGCCTCCAGGCGCACCGTTCACTAACTAATATTCGCGCGTTAATCGAACGGTGCGCCTAGAGGCGCAGCCTAAATTTGCATACATTTTTAGCGTGACGCAACTATAGTAGTTTACGAAAAAAAATCACACTTGGGGTACAGTTGACGTTTAGTCGATCGATTGGTGTAGTAGAAACTATCGATCAAAGTTGACTAATCCATTCTACCATCGATCGATGGCATCGATCAACAATCGATCGATTGGTGTGGTAACACCCTGAAATAGATTGTAATCACATCACACTTTACCCCACGATTCAGTGACGTATTGACTAACAAGGCAGATGATACTATTAAGTCAGTTTTCGCTTATCTATTTAAAATTATTTCTTCCAGATTTCACAACAACTTTAAGAGCGACTTTAGAGACAAGAACTTGGCTAAAGCTTCCCTGGCCATCATCAACGGTGCCGTCCTACTCTGTGATGCTGTCCTCACGCAGCGCGGGGGTTAATTAACTTACGATATTATAAGAAGGTGTGGCCACAACAATAAGTGCCTGAAATGTCAACTTTTTGTTATACTTTTTTAGTCGTATTTTTCTTTTATTTGTGTATTTAAATAATATATTTTTCGATATTATGTCAAGGATATTTGTAGTACCAAAAGCTCCTACTAATATTGAATAATTGCATATATCAAAATTTTGGTAGATATATTTTATGTGGCCATACCAGTTACATTTACATAAAAATAAGTTGTGGTTCAATATTGAACTTATTACGATTACACTCATTTTCGAACCATTGACTCAAAAAAGTTCAATGTTGAAACATGCTGATTAATTAAGTAAATTATTTTTAGGGTTTAATCTTACACAATATACATGTACCTCGATAGAATTGTAATATTGTAAGTACATTCACAATAAAAAGATTTAAACAATATCATAACGTCGTTTATATAACTCTATATCGTTACTCGCTTATAAAATTGGATGTTGTGGCGGATTTTGAAAAAAAACTACATTTAACAACAGTGGAGTGTTAGAGGCTTTTTGATGATGATGATAAAAAAACAGTTAACGGGTAGTGCCTTTGTAGCTTGTAGCAATTATACTTGGAGAAATCCAGTGCGTGTCTCTAAACTAGAAGACTTCATCACTTACACAGTTTCAGCAGTATTCGAGGCACTTTCTGAAACCAACACAGGTATTTAAGAAACAATATTGTTAAAAATTTGTATAACCATTGTGCGTACGAACCAGGCTGCCTTGTATACACTTTATATTACAAAATTACATTTCTTAAAATAGTTTAGCTGATCGATTTTTTTTTACATAATGTATACTTTATATTTAAGTATTTATACTAAGCTGATGTACCTACTGCCTAAGATAAATCATGTTACATCTAACTTATCTAATGTTAAAACAGATTTTTTATTAAATCTTTTGTGAAAGTTCACAAAAGGAAACGAAACCAACGATTAATATTTTTTGAACTGTCTTACATATAATAAATTTTAAATATTACACGTACATTTGCATTTTGATATATGTACACGTTGTATAGTTTTTGTTTCTACAATAAATCACTACAAAACAACTTTGAATTTTAACTTTAGTGTTTTTACCAAATAATCGATATTCGTGAATTTAGGGTACTAGGTAGTGTACCTAAAAAAGAAAATATTTTTTTATAAAGGGCATTCTGTTTTCCCTACTTCAACAGAAAGCTAAATCCCTTGTCTATTTGGAAAAATATATTATGACTAAATCTTGCTTCATGTATACTGTATGTTCTTTTGAAATCGGCTTTTGAAACTTTACTTTATACATTTAAATTATAGTACGTAGTACATTATATCCGTGAGATACTAGGCTGAGGTTGATGCTGCATACGATTATTTCGAATGGTTCCACAGCCTTTTGTTAAGAAAAGATCACACTTATCAACTATCGCAGCAGTATTGCTCTAGTCATTTGTCCACAAGGCCTTCGAAAAATCTCCGAACTTGATACCAGTCTCCAAACATAAAATCGACTTTTGGGTTTACTTTGTAAGTAATGGACAATCCATTACTTACAAAGTAATCCCAAAACATCATTTGATTGTGTATTGATATTACTGAAAGCGTAAATATTACATGAATAACACTACACTACGGTAATTGATAATACGATGATGACAGTTAAAATTATATGCTTTTCCTTCGTAATATATGACACGCTATAAAGTTAGTTTCTAAAAAATCAGGGCAAAAGGTTAGTTGGCTACTGGCTGTAGACTAGTTGGTATTGTATTCAAACTTTGTTGTAAACAATGTCACATTTGACCATTTTATCCAAGTTAATTTTCCTACTGTTAATGTTCTCCAATTGTTCCGCAACATCGAAGCTAATAGAAACAGCTGTGAATATCTCAAGTACTTATTACAATCCTCATTTTGTTACTACAGTCATTTGGAAGCAGAATCAGTCTGAACATGTCAACGGATATTTAAAGGACTACGCTGGATCTGTCGTCCTCAGTCCCTGGTATGGTGATGACGACAATCAAATTCGTAATATTAACGAAACTGTTGGATTCAAACAAACAATCTACTTTGCAACTACGTTATACGAATATGCAAAGTTCATTAAACTTTTTAATGAAATAATAAGATTCCCTGTTCTTTTTATACTTGTATTGGAAAACACTGTTAAGAATTCGTCCGAGCTATCAGCCTTCATTGAAGTGACTTGGAAGAATGATCAAGCCGACATAGTCATAATAAGTGCAGATGATACAGATGCAATAACACTATCGACGTTTTTTCCATATAGTAACGGAGTATGTGGAAATTACTCGCCTGTATTTTTAAAGTATGGCGATAATATGTTTCCGAAAAAGTTTAGCAACTTCTATCACTGTCCGATTAGGACAGCTTTGTTACGATTTGTTCCCTACGTTACAGTAGAAATTGAAAACGGTAAAATTACTTCTGTTGGCGGATATGATGGCGAAACACTTATGATCATTTTAAATAAATTAAACGCTTCTTTAGAGGTTACTTCAGCTGACAACCGAGGTATGTTTGAGACGTCTGCAAATGGCACAACAACGGGTTCTATTTTTGATCTGGCTTCTGAAAAAGCTGATATACTTATTCCAGCTGGCATCTTAACTCACAAAGGGTATTCTGCCACTCTGCCATCTCATATATATCACACAGTAAACATGCGCTGGGTTGGACCCAAGCAACGTGAAGTTTATGATTGGTTGAAAGTTGTGGTTCCAGACAAAACAAACTTTACTCCTCTACACGGATTGACATTTGCTGCATTTGTGATTGTAGCAATGTTGACAAAAAGATGTAAATCACATTTAACTAATGCTAAGAACGGCATACTCTATCAGTCATTTATCATACTATTGGGTCAGTCAGCAAAATTCGTAACGAAGTCATCGGTTCTCAATGGTCTTTTTTTACTTTGGATATGGTTTTGTTTTTTTTTTCGCATGGATTTTCAAGTAGACCTTTTCGATGCCTTGCAAGAGGTAAATTTGGAACCACCTTTTGAGGCAATCGAGAAAGCTGTAACAAAAGTGAATGGCTATGGTGGGACTGAAGAATTTCTTGACTATTATAGAAATACTTCTTTGGAACATAATTACAAAGTTATTCCACTGCTGGAAACTACAAGTTATATTCAACGCATCTCTCAAGGAGAAAGATTTCTATTAGCTACAGATGTCTCCTTGATTCGAAACATAAAATATTATGTTCAAGTTTTAGACACACAAATAAGTTTGAACGGAGCCTGTTTCTATATGCGGCCTGGATGGCCGGCAGCGAAGGACGTCGACGATATTATCTTCAGTCTAGTCGAAACTGGATTTGTCGAAAAACTCCTGAGCAATGGTAACCAGAACTGGATGGTACACAGAAATTACAATGATGAAGATGATTTAAAGCCGAAGGGTTTAAATATGTTGACGGTAAGCGGTTGTTTCTACGGCTTGGTTCTTCTTTGGATAATTTGTTTTATTATATTTGTTATAGAAATTATTTACTACAAGCATACGTTTAAAAAACATTTCAAGTGGATTGATTAGAAAACAGAAAAATAAAAAAGTTGAGTAATGCACGTATGCTCATGACTAATATCACAAATTTTCTGAAGTCGGAGTTTCAGAAGCGAATTCATGTCTTGTTAAAATTTATAACAAATAAAGTATGTTTCAGTAAGAATATCAGTGTTGTTATCATTTTGTCGTATATTAGTGGTTATTAAAATGGCACCGTAGTAGGATTTCGTGTCGTGTTAGGGATGCGAGCAGTTAGTCTGATGTGTTAGCTAGCGCTGATCTGATTGCACTTAGTTCACAAATAGATCCGAAATAAACACGATTAATATTTTTTTAACTGTCTTACGTAAAATAAATTTTAAACATAACACGTACATTTGCATTTCAATCATGTACACATTGTATACTTAGTTTTTGTTTCTACAATAAGTCACTATAAAACAACATCAAATTTTAGTTTGAATACGTTCACCAAATATTTGATGTTCGTGAATTTAAGGTATTGGTTAATAAACGAAAACATTTTTATAAAAAAAGGGTAAGCTGATTTAACTACTTCAACGAGAAGCTAAGTGGGAAATCCATTATTATTATGACTAGACCTTGCATAATATGTGTAGGTACGTAATGGCAACCATTGAAATAGAGTTCTTTAACCTCAGTTTTTTTATTATACATTAAAATTATAGTAAGTACAAATATATCAGTGAGATCCTAGGCTGTGACCACGCCGCATACGGATATCGCGAATAGTTTCAAAGCGTTATGCAAGGAAAACTTCACTTATTCTAGACTTAATCGCAGCAGTATTGCTTTAGTCATTTGTCGATAAGGCCTTCGAAAAGTCTTCGAATTTGTTACCAGTCTCAAAACACAAAAATTCGGCCAAGTGTTTGTCGGACCACGTACAGTGTAGGGGTAAAATGTTTTAGTCAAACTTAATGTAGGTATGGTAAGTAATTCAGTTTCAAAGATAAACATAAATTTTTAAAAACAAAGTTATTTTTGCCATTGATTTTGTATGGAGTTTTTATGAACTTCTACAGACCCAACTACACGTCATAAATAAGTTGATCGTTTATTACTCGTAAGCACCCCCTTTACCCCCTTCCTAACTTTGATATTTTTCCTTTTGATTTCTTTATATTTAATTGCAGTTACACCTAAGTTTAACAAGGTTTAGCCTATTTAATGCCGGCTAAAATTAGGTGTGGGGAAAACATAACTATGACAAAAATTATCACTTTAATGCTTAATATTTCGTAAACGGATCTCTGTATCACTTTTTTTCTTTTTTTTTCTTGCGTAATTCCTCATGGATACCCTCCGCCCGGGGAAGGCGAAGGTTTATGGCCGGACTCTTACCGGCTAAAAACCCACGGTGCTCCTTCTCCTGACCTATGGCCGGGGTCGCAGGCCTCGGTCCGCCGGCCCCTGGCGGACCTCTCCTTCTGTGGGGCTTTACCCCCTTGCCCCACGTCTTCCTGAGAAGCGCGCGTGGAACACGGCGCGCCGCCTTCTCGGGCCTGTTACTGGTCGGGCGACGGGTATCTCTGTATCCCTGTGACATCCCCTAATATTCTTGAAAGTCCCATTCCACGATTCCCTACACGATGGAATATGCGAATAAAACAAAACACCCACGCTTTACAGCTAGGGGAACTATTAAAAAAATTAAACGATTTCATTGCGTATTTTTGTACGCGTTATAATATATAGAACGCTAATTTCAGATTTATAGCAGTAGTTTGCGAGTAAAAAGACTGTGACCTACAGACGAACAGATAGACAGACCGGACACGGTGAAACTACGAGTATTGTAACGAAACGTTACATGACTAATCATGTTTTATTAATTGATGTAGTTCAGAAACCTTAAAACTAAATTAATTAATTAAAATCTATCCTTAAAACTAAATTTAAATAATAAATGTTGTAACTAATCCAATATTTAAAAATAAAGGAACACATTTACAATAAATTAATGTTTGTTCTAATGTTTTGAGTGTAGGTATGCATTTCCGGACGCGCGGCGCATATCTAGTCGTGTGGGGAGTTTTTTCATAGCCTTATTATAAGGTGATACGTTTGCGCAGCTCTAGCTCGGGGCAGTCGCTACTAAGCTGAACCTGAGTACACGTATTTTTATTCCGAAATCGCGTCCCGTTGAAGCGCCCTAGCCGAGACGGACGTGATAAGTTTAAATTAGTACCTAATAAGTAGTACTTAATTAAAAGTGAAAGTTTTAAATTCCCGAATTTGGGTAAGTTTTGAATAGCACACAAATAATTATCTACTAACATAATATCATCTCATGTTTACTAATTACTTTTCTGTGTACCTATGTGTAATTCTATTTGTTCACATTGTGTTTTTTTTTAACAGCATTTAAATCATAATTCATTTCAATATGGAACCGCTATTTAGATGCAATAATTTACGAAGTTGCTAATAATGCTTCATCATGCAATTCGTTTTCTTCTACCTTCATATAAAAATAATAATAATAATAATATTCTTTATTTTTCAGACTACAATGATCCAGCGTGTTAGTAAACAATAATATAACTTATTACTAGTGTTAGTAGTTAAAACATAACAGAGAAGAAGACAGACTAAATAGCATTGTGAAAAGGACATCCCCACATTAATGTTCAGTGATTGTCCTTCTCACAAAACTTTTAATAATCGGAGAGTCGATACTCTCCGCATATCTATCCGTATATATATATATATCTATAATAATAATGTAGTAATTTTTAAATTCTTAACGTTGCTTATGTTTAACGTACATTTCAAATTTAGTTTTTTTAACCGACTGCGGCAAACCCAAAGGAGGGTAATGTTTTGCGGCTTTCATTTCTTTTTTTTATCAAGCTTGCTTTTTCTCAAGCTTGCTTCGCTTTATTCATGTAAACTCCGTTCTGATAAGTACCACCGCGACAAAGCTACTACATTAAATTGGGTACTTTCCTGTTGTCGTCGGTGCTACCTACCCCAGAACGGAATATTAATATAAAAATATTAATGAACTGGAACGGTGGTTTCCAGGAACTACGGCCAGGTTAATACTGCCCGATTAACCTTCATCGTACAAGATTACGGCATACGGCGAAGATACAACATCCGTGGCGCGCTGAGCAAGTCGCCCGCTGCACCTTCCCGCCAAACTCGCCGCGCCATCGTGCATCATCGGCCACCCACCATCTCCGGCCTGGGAGGACTGCTGCCGAATTTCTGCAGGGAAGTCCCTTTCACTGCAGGTGTGACAACAGACGGCCGTAAACCCACGACCTACAAATTTGTGTGCATCCGCATAGTCAATTTTATTTTTTATTATACGTTTTTTATTATTGGACACACTCGTTTTTTTTATTTAGTAGACATCGTCCTAATTATTAGGTGCCTATAAAACGGGTGGAGGTTACAGTATAAGGGTTCCTAGTTTGACTACGAAACTCTAAAAACGACTTAACCGTATAGTCCGTAGCGGGCCCCGAAAGGGGACGAACACAAGAACTACCGTAAACTCGTTTTCGACCCCGATCGGGGCCCAGAATTAGGTCATACGACATCCTAATTAATAATGTAAACATTTAATTATCTACTTATCGGATCTTGTTATTGGATGAAATTTATAAGAACTAAATAAAAAGCTCAAGTTTGAGTACCATTGAATCAATCCTATTTAGCGCACGAGTTTTAATATTTACCTTTACAAAACTGAATGTATAAATGCGATAACCGCCATTTGATGACAGTCGTGGTGGACGCTAAAAATCATAAAAAGAATGGATTCTGGACTACCAATCATCACAAAATGAGTAAATCATTTATTAACTCGAGGAAATCATCCATAGTTTTGGTAATTTTAGTAGTGATAAGTGATAACAAAGTTTTTGATATCCCAAGTAAAAGCTTCCCGCCAGTTGAAATTTTGTTGTTGTTCATTTATCACTAATATCACAAATTACACAGTAGGCGTGGTTAAAAACAATCCATCATCTATAGACAAATGCGATATACTACTAGAAAAAGCCCATGTTTTAACGTAAAACGTAAACGTACGTAAAATATCACGAAATCTTTGTTATCACTACTCAATTTGGGATTCGGAATCAGCCGCCATATTACTTTTTTATGGTTAATGATGTGAGAAAGTGATTATGTGAATCGATTATTTCGTTGTGATTTTGTTCGAATCGATTTAATAAAAAATAAGTAACACCAAAAATCGATTTTTTTAATTATACTTAGTAAATATTTTACATGTTTGATGTAATTTAACATTCTATCTATGTTAAAATTATAATCAAGCAATCAAAGATACTTTTTTTTAAATATCGTAATAAGTCAGTAGGTACATTTAAATAAAATAAAATAGATTTAGATTCATCATAAATCATAATCCTCTGTGGCTACATCAATAAATATTCGTACCGAAACTTCACCGTGGAATCCAATGCATCCGTAGACTGATATTCTTTATTCAAAATTCAAAAAATAAATTCTAATTTGACGCAATATCGGCAGTAAAATAATAATTATCTACGAAACGTTCCTTGTAATAAGGTTTAAAATTGTTAAACGGGATCTTAATAGTGCGAAATCTAGGTACCTCGCCTACGCCTTCATGTACTAATTTTAAATTGCATAGGTACCTACATAGAATATTAATTTTATTATGTCCAGGATGGTTGACGGTTGTGAATAAGCGAAAAAAAAACAGAAGAGAGGTGAAGAGAGGGTGAAGAGGTCATACATTATAGACTTTATTTTTTGAAGGCGTAGATGGTATAGGGTGCCCAGTATATCTGACATAGGCGTAGTGAGTATTTGATTTCGGGGAAGATTTAATGGCGGAAAGCTTTTGGCATTCTCGATGCGAGACATTGATGAGGCCTTGGGCCACCTTAAGTCGGATGCTGACCGGAGGCATTTATTTACTATTAATGTAGTAGTTAGAATTCGAATAAGTACCTAGAACTTAAAACGAGCAATGAACATGCTGTTATGTCAAAATGGCGAATAATTGTAACATTACACGAACTCTTAAATGTTTCACCTCAGACTAGGCACCTCTGGGTTTTGAAGTAGGATTTTATTTCGAGATCGATTTTAAACGCTTTATGAAATTTTGCTCGTTTTATTTGGACAGGGGTGCAAAGGCAACAGTAGTTCAGCCATCTTTACTTGGCACTTTTACAACATTTTTTAGACCTTAACATTTTGTCGAGCTGATAGTCGCAGCGGATAAGCCTTGCAGCAGTAGGTAGACATAAGTTATTCTTAAATTAAAGATGGCGGCCTTGAAAATTTACTTATTATTTCATAATTATATTATTTCCATAGATTTCGGGGGTGCTGAAGCCGAAAGTAAATTCTACTCCTAAATCCAAGATAGCCGTCATGAAAGTTCACTCGGCCGACGTGTCTTGGCGAGTCTGAAGTTAGTTGTTTGGCTACGCAATTAATCTTTTAGAAACGAAATTGTCTACTGGGCAGCTAATCAGCTAACTTCAGACTCGCTAAGATACGTGGGCCGTATTGTATTAAATGAAATTTACTAGCCCTTAAACCATGGGATTGACACCCATGACAGCTAGCCAATTTGCGTAACCGCCATCTTGGATTTGGATTTTAATCTCATTTTCGGCATTAACACCCCCGAAAATCACGATTTTGATACCCATGACGACTAATTTGCAAATTTTTGTAGCCGCTATCTTGGAATTTCATTTTGTCCTCATTTTCGGCCTCAGCGCCACCGAAAACTACAGAATTGACACCCATGACGACTAGTGAACTTTTCATGTTTTGACCTCATTTTCTGCAACAGGAGCCATGAAAACCATGGAAATATCACCCATGATGAATAAGTAGTAAGTTTTCGGAGCCGCTATCTTAGATTTAGAAATCGATCTTAGCCATGTTTGTTTTGTGAACCGACCTTATGTCCTCTAACATTATTAAAACCTGATTATAGTAGTACGTCCTCTATCTTATGAACTATTTCACTTCTATTTGAAATCAGGAAGCAAAGGCCCAGGAATTTATGTCCCGAGCTGCGGTATGGCAGATTAGGACATAAGCTCCGCCTCTCTGCTGCTCGCTTTCCTCAGCAAACCCTAGCACGAATGCTCTGCGACAATGTACCGCGTTGACCGACTGCATGTAGTAATATAGGAGAGAATGTGGTAATACATTCTAATTATGTCTATTAGATACTTAAAATATCTTCGTGTTCATTCTACTTGTACTAATATTTAATCTGTGCCAATACTTTAGGTTTTGGAAAAATAATTTCTATTCACGTGAAATTATTTATTTGTAGCTATGCCGAAAATAAATAAATGTCATTAATTAACTTTCGAGCGATTTTATTTATTTAATGATTATTTTTCGATTAGGATGAATGAGTTTCGATTAGGCTGAATGAGTATCGATTTGGCTGAATGCAACATTTGTATTGTATTAACAATTTTGGATTGATGGTCAGCACTAGGTTCGAATTAAGTCGATGTACAATTTTTACTGAATTGAATTGTGTTTTTTTATCCGTTTTTGTATTTGAATAATGGTAAAAGTGAAAATGAAAAGAAAAAGAAACTATGTTTAGCTTGTCCCTTCAGCGTTTCAACACGTAACTAGGTACGTTAATTATTGTTTTTGAGCTAATCTATCTCAACTAATATTTGGATATAGGTATATTAAATATCTATTTTATTCTAATTTCGCATTATGTTGACGTAGCTTCACGTAAACAGCACATTTTTAAAGAAATTTACTAGACATATTAGGTACAATATTAATGAAATAAAATATTTTTCACATTATATTCATACTTAAAACTTGCGTGCAAATTCCTGCATTTGGTGACTTAATTCAATTAATTGACGCGACAACTCTCCGAGTCAGCGGGTATGACAAATGTCAAAATCTCGTCGAGCCAAAGGGTGGTTTACTTAAGTAATAGATTCTATGTACATTAATTGATATTAATGAAAATGTAAATATTACTTGAATAACACTACATTACAGTAATTTATTTAATATTAATAATACGATGATGACAATTTAAATTATAGGCTTTTCCTTCATGATATATTACACGCTATAAAATTACTTTCTAATAACACCAGGGGAAAAGGTTAGTTGGTTACTGGCAGTAGACTAGTTGGTATTGTACTCAAACTTTATAGTAAATAATGTCACATTGCTATTCTTATAATATTTACACAAACAATATTTACATAATTACAAATAAAAATAAAAAATATCCTAATAAAACTATAAACTAAAATAGGGCATTAAAATATTTCTCCGCATCGCTGTCGATTGGTAACATGCCCAGAAGGCTGGCAGCATTGCCACGTTGTATGGCAATACTTATCCTTTGACCAAAGTAGAGGCCAGCCTTCGGGTCACGGGTTGTGTCGACCATGTCACATTTGACCATTTTAACAAACTTAATTTTCCTACTATTAATGTTTTCCAATTGTTCCGCAACATCGAACCACAGCTATGAATATCTCAAGTACTTATTACAATCCCCACTTTGTGACTACAGTCATTTGGAAGCGGAATCAGTCTGAATATGTTAACGGGTTTTTAAAGAACCACTTACACTGGTTCTGTCGTTCTCAGTCCTTGGTATTCTGCATTTGTGATTGTAGCAATATTGACAAATAGGTGTAAATCACATTTAACTATGCTAATGTTCCGTAGTTGCCCTCTAATGCGCACTAAGAAGTTAGTAATTTTTCAATGGAATTTATAATTTGCCGGTTCGTCGACTATTACTCGTAAACTTATAAAGCCTACTTAGCTGTGATAGTTTTTCTTTTAACTTCGTTGTATACACTACTACCGTAATTTTTTTCACGTATCCAAAACTAACCGTTTAGCTGGCAGAGGGAGGGGGGGGGGACACTTGATTCTAACAAAAATTAGCACTTTAAAGCTTATTATTTCAGAAACGGTTCCCTTAATCGAAAAATTGTCAGCACAAACTCGCAATATTTTTGAAAGACCTATCTAACAACACCCCACACTATGGGATAGACGAGAAAAAAAACACCCCCACTTTAAGTATACAGGAAACCTAGAAAAAATTTTTTTTCATATTTTTTTTACCACTTGGTGATTAATATAATATATCCATGCCAAATTGTAGCTTTCTAGTACTAAGAGTCTCCGGCTAAGTTGCGGACGGATGGACAGACAGACGGACAGACGGACGGACATGGCGAAACTATAAGGGTTCCTTGTTGACTATACGGAACCCTAAAAAGTTGGGTAAAATATATCCATGCCAAATTGTAGCTTTCTAGTACTAAGAGTCTCCGGCTAAGTTGCGGACGGATGGACAGACAGACGGACAGACGGACGGACATGGCGAAACTATAAGGGTTCCTTGTTGACTATACGGAACCCTAAAAAGTTGGGTAATGCATGTATGATCAATATCTCAAATTTTCGGAAGACGCAGCGGAAGCGAATTAATTTGCATGGCAACTTATAATTAATCAGACATGATATGAGAATCTCAGTGTTATCATTTTGTCGTTTGTTAATGGTTACTAAAATAACATCGTACTAGGATTAGTGTCGTGTGAGGGACGGTAGCAATTAGTCTGATGTGTTAGCTAGCGCTGATCTGATTGCACCTGGTTAATTATTCCACGTTACAGAAAATAGAGGGATCGAATTATAACATTGTTAGTTTTAATAATACCTGAAATTGATTGAATTGGTGCAGGGTGTCTTATTCCTCAACTGCACGACAGCAAAGGTAGGGTTATGGTTTTTGCGTGTATCTATGTAAATATGTATGTTTTTTTTTGTTTGTTTATCCCAACGGGGTGCATGAAAAGAGCCTCCACGAGTGACGTTAAATAAGTATGTTCGGCGCACCCTGGGCAGTCAGCCCCGCTACCAACCTTGCTGACTGCCTAATCTTTTCACCACATCTTTCCACCGCATGAGCTATGCTCGTATAGCTTGTGCCGACACGAGAGAAGAAGATCCCAACGGCTGGATGGACTTTAATACATGATATGTCAATAGATATGCTTTAATTCCGAGATTGACAAAGGATATGTAAAACAAGTACTCGTAATACTGAATAGCCGCTGACTCCCGCCTTACACACTTCGACATTTGTATCAAAGGAAAGGTCTCGTTGAGGCGATGTTAACTATTTAACACTAAACAGACCCAATTTTTTTTTTTTTTATTTGAATCTTATTTCATCGTATAATATTATTACCTTGTGTGTTCATAAGTAACTTGTGTTATAAATTATCAGAGAACTCGTAAGTACCTACTTAATTCGAAGCTCTCAGCAAAACTGAAACAAAATAATAAAATTCAAATAAACAAAATCCCGACTGCGTTAAAAGCGTAGGTATAGAGTACTAAAAAGATGGAACACGATGAAATAAAAAGAGATAATATGCAGTCGACATACATGTTGAACAGACATAATATATCTGATGCCACCGACTGCATCAACTAAAATGCTTTCATCCTAATGTTATAGGTTAGGTACCTAGTATTTAATTTTGTCTGGAGCAACATTCTTTGTTAAACTCTTTTATACAATAACAACGCATTTGTTATGAAAACAAACATAATAGCTGCATATCACGTTCGTATTTGGTATGGCTCTGTTTTCGACCATTCTCAAATATTCAGCGCGCGCCACAGGCGGCGAGCGAGGCTCTACTAAATGAACCTAATTCTATTTCGGCTAAATTCTGACATCCTTATAATTAATTCATAATAAGTATTTTAGTCGAGGCGGCTTCTATTTTTATCAATTAAGTAAGTGTGGAGAAGGCTTAGATTTCGTAGACGTTCTTGGACAATTAATTAAAGTGATTGAAGAATTGTTGGTAAGTATTTTTCTTTCTAATTTAGAATTTTAGCACAATATGCCGCTAGATAGACTTTTCAAAATGGAAGATAATTATGTTGTGCCTTCGACTGTTTCTTTCGTGGTGGCACAAGCTATATGGAAATGGTTCATGCTGTAGCGAAAATATTAGCTAGTCAGCAAGACGGTAGCGGGGCTGACTGCCCAAGTTGCGCCGGACGTACTTAAGTATCGTCACTCGTGGAGGCTCTTTTAATGCATTCCACTGTACTGAGCAAGGTGATGTCCTGCCTGCAGAACCTCCCTTCTATTAATGGTGCTGCTTGATGCTGTTGTGGTTAGATTTCTGTATTTTATAATGTCAGTTTGTCAACTTTAGTCCGTTGATAATAATTAGTGAGGGTGTGGCGGCTTCTATCTCGTCACATGCGAACTATCCTACATTGCGCAATCAAGATTTAACACGCAGATAGTATATATACAACCTCCCAACATCAACCGTTGGGCAGTAGCCCGCCAGGCACAAAGACTCCGCCTGGTTGGAGGATCCTCCCTTTGGTTGGAGGAACACCACACCTCATTCCTCCACATTGGTGACCCCGACGTGATCTGAACACGCAACCTTCTGATCTGGAGTCAGAATATACAAAATCATTAACAAAAATTAAAAACGTCCGTATCTTCAGTCCTAAGTTGAGAATGCAGATGTTTAAAACTCCAACTATGATAATGAAAACTCAAACTATACCACACAATAATATGAACCCAAGAGAACAATGATTTGTTAAAAAAGGTTAGGGTAATTCGAATATTCACCCTGATGCTGTATTGTGCAATTATTATATCACGCTATCTATACAACCTTATTTTTACTTTATACGAAAACCGAGACACCCCAACAAGATTTTCATCAGAACTGCCTGAATACGTTTTTTTTAGTAAATCTCTAGTTTATGTCGCGTTAAGTTCCCTAAAAAAGTGGAAATGCCTGAGATGTGGTATGCAGGGGTTGTCTAATACACGGAAACTGACCGAGAGGACCGTCCCAAGCCTCAAGGTGTCTATTCCCGTCAACTGTTATGGATAGAAAACTACTGAAACAAAATTGAAATTGATGAAAAAAAAAGTGGTTTCAAAAATATGTCAATCGATTCTACTAGTGATTCTGAACAAACTAGTTTCAGGTTTCGTATATACTTAAACTAAGCTTGTATAAACACGTCTAATCGTCTTCGCCACATTGAAAGTTTCTGGTTTCTGATAAAGTAATACACTTATGTATGTATTGTATGCACTGTTTTTGAATTTAAACACTTTTTCATCCTTTGAAACCATTAGGAAAAGTTTTATCACACCTCTCTACTAGCTGTCGTTTTTGATCTTCCGTTAACTCATGCGGTATACATGTCGAACAAAGCTTTCGAACGCTCAGGTTTACGGGCAAAATATTCTGCACTTGGCTCATGCCAATGTCCAATGTTGTACGAATTTGCTGACATGTAATTTTTGTATCCGATTGAATTAGTTGTCGTGCAGCATCAATGTTAGTTTCTTTTACCGCCATCACCGGCCTGCCTTCACGTGAATCGTTTTGGAGATGAATACATTAATTTTTGAGACACAGAGCTTCAAGATGGGGGGCTTCATCACCAATCGCTAATTTAATACTTTGGCAACTTTCTTGTTGACTAACCACAGTGAAAGTTTTCTCAACTTCAATCCATTGCATCGTTAGATAAATACGCAATTTTCAAATTCGCGTCACAAAGAAAAAACAAATGACAGACGTAAAAATAAAATGTATTCTACAACCAAAGAGTTCCATTTTCAAAAATAGGAATTACTTTTCTAATATCTTTAACGCAAGTGACCCGTTCCAGAAACTTTCAGTATCGCCCACGTATAATACTGGCCGATCTGTGTGGCTTGTAAGCTACTAAAATTTACATTTACAATAGCTAAAAGCTCTCCCACTAAAAATAGGACACAACCATTCCGAATATCTTTTACTGCATTCACGAAATCGTTATTCACAGTATTAATACGTCTAGCATAAGGAAGCAAGCCGTATACCCTAAAATAATTATCGAAATTATATCAGAACCGAGGTGGAAATGGGCAAACAGACCGGGCAAGTACCAACTCCATTTGCCAATGAAATGCAAACATAGGTAGCCCACATTTGATCAAACCAATCCGAACTTGCCCTGAGTACCGTGCATAATTTAATTGCATCATGAATATCTTCGGCAGAGAACTACTGCCTTCTGCTATGTACTTGTGAATTTGGATTGAATATACTTCTGTCTACGGGGTGGAGATGAAAACATTGTATTTTGACGTGCACACGCGTTTGTTTTGAAATGGAAGAAAAATTACGCCTGGCCAAATCGTGTCTCTTGGTTTCGATTCCTAGGCCGGACAAAAAATTATTAGTTTTATAGTAGGATGATTCTCAGCAGGAGCCGGAGTTGAAGTTTCGATAAATTGCAATAGGCTCGCCCACAATTCCGTGTGACTAAATCAGCGGTTGAATTATGAATTGTGTAAAGTGATAGACCGTGGGCGAGATAATAAATACTAATAAAAAAAAAGAACTCTTTATATACCGGAAAACTTTGGGATGAAGAGATAAGTATCTATGCAGTATATATTTCCTTTTTTTTCATTTATTCAAAATTACTAACACATAGCCAACTTCTTCCCGGAGATTCTAAAACGATGTTATTAGTAACAATCTGTAGAGTAGAGAGCCACTGTCTGACGAACTAATTGGACTGAAATATATATTAATCGCTCCACAACCTCTTAGCCTGAAATCTTATGAAATAAATAAGTACATCAAAATGGAATTACACGTTAGTCATTGCGTTTCATCAATATACTACCTATTTATCTTTTAAATTTTCTTGTAACGATACACGCTCTTATTATCAGAAAAAATCCGAAGAATTGTTGAACGTGTAGAAATAATTAACAGTAGCAAGAACGCTTTAGAGAATATATCAATACGTTAAATCAGAGTAGCCCCCTGAAGTGCAGTTCAGACTACACTATAATATACACATAGTATATAGCAAATATTATATAGCACAACGATATCGCTCAGTATACATTTCATATAGACACGTTCATGGTCTACATGACGGTAGCGTGTGGTGCCGGACGTAAAGAATAGCACTACCCCAACTTTTCCCATGGGTGTCGTAAAAGGCGACGGGATTCATTAGCGAATGGGCAGCAGCGTTCTCTGAGTATTTTAACAACCATACAACCCGCCTGCCAAGCGTAGCGATTATGGCAACCCCCCCCCCCCCCCCCCCCACATGGTCGACGTGGCGATGCTTGGAGGAGGCCTATGTCCAGCAGTGGACGTCTTTCGGCTGAATGATGATGATGAGACACGTTCATATAACGCTATGCTATAAAGTATTGGCTTGCTGTACGCGATAAACTTGACCGATTTTAAGGGCTACCTATATCTTAAGATTCTCTGGTCCCCGCCCCGTTTTAATTCTTATCTACCCCGTCCGATAGAAGACCGGCTGCGATATAGTCATGCTATATAGTTAGAGCTTATGACGCTGCATGCTATACTATATAGCGAAATAGTATAGTAGTCTGAACTGCCCTTCATTCAGGACGATTTAATAATGGCTGATCCCTATGATTTAGCTAGCGTTAGGTATAAGTTGAAATTAAGACTCTTTTATATTTACCTACTGTGGAGAAACTTGGTGTGGTGTTCCTCCAACCAAAGGGAGGATCCTCCAACCAGGCGGAGTCTTGTGCCTGGCGGGCTACTGCCCAACGGTTGATGTTGGGAGGTTGTATATACACTATCTGCGTGTTAAATCTTGATTGCGCGATGTAGGATAGTTCGCTAGTTCGCATGTGGCGAGATAGATGCCGCCACATCACTCATTGTTGTCATCGTCGTTGGCGATGGGTAGTGCAGTCGCAGCAATAATTAAGCAAAGACCCCATATTTTACATAGTAGATCCTGCAAAGTGTTAGTAACTATCACAGGTAAAATTAGCTTTCGAGTGTATTTACAGTGGAGGCCGGTTATAATGACGACGAAGGGACTTGGAATATTTGGTAGTACTAAGTGGTCATCGCTAAAAACGTTAGTAGATATTTACCTATGTTAAGTACCTACCGTGTATAATCATTTAAGGGCTGATTTTTCAATCGTCAGATAACTTTTATCTGGGGAATAAGTTTGACGTTTTGAAAGCTTTTGTATAGAAAATATGTCAAACCGTCATATTTATTCCTTGGATAAAATTTATCTGACGATTGAAAAATCGGCCCTAAGAAATATAAAAATGTTTTCCATTAAATGTACAAATTGAATGACAGTCGTTATTTATAACACCGATTTAAACGTAAGTTATGCGTTGAATTGATGTTCATTTACCAACAAAATAAAGGATACGTCGTTATAACCAGAAGAAAATTCTTATTTTTCCTTGAAATTACGTCATTAAAAGCGATTGGTCGCTATGGCGAGAGTTGTCTGGTCGTTATAAACGGCCTTTTCTCTTAACAAGTTTTAAGAAAACCAAACTAAATGGTGTTTAGAAGTCGCTATAAGCGGTTCGTCGCTTTAAGCGAAGTCGTAAACGGATTTCATTGTAGCCCAGTTTGGAAATAAAAAGTGCTACCATTGGTAAGCAAAACGATTCGTTTTTGGTTATAGGAACCAACTATAAGTCAGTTGTCGAATGATTCAGTTTTTACCTCTTTTGCTCTCGTTAAGAAAATCGTAGACGAAACGAGATAACAAATCGAATCGGATGACAAGGGCTTATAAAAAAAACTGAATCGGGGGGCTTAAAGCTCTGGCTAGTACCTGCACCATCATGTCATCATAGTATACTGTTGCCAGTACAATATCATCATCCTGTCCTTTTTTTTGCGGGTTTGATATCCTCATGGATGTTCTCCTCCCTCGGGTAGGAGGAGGGGTCTGTCAGACTCTTACTGACTGAAACCACCCCGGTGTACCCTCGCACACTTAGGCCGGGGGCTGCGGGAGCATTACATTCGTCCGCAGCCCCCAACTAGTGCCAGCCCACCTTTGCAGACCTCAATCGCGGGGGGAGTGAGACTCCCCATGTGTCATCTGAGAGGCGCGCGTGGAACACTACGCGCCACCGCCTCTGGTCCATTTGGATGGGGGAGGCAGACGTCCCCAAGTCCACCGCCCCTGGACCCGTTCACGGGGGTTGGAAGAGGGCGTTAGCCGCCCTCTGCCGACATCCGGGGCGCCTTCTGCGGGCTGGAAGAGTGCTTGCACTCTCCCTCTCCCTTTTCGCATTCTCCTTCTGCGAGCGACACTTTCGCAGGAGGAGTTTCTTATGGACTGCCTCGTTGGTCTAGTGGTCGCAAGCGCGACTGCTAAGCGTGATGTGCTGGGTTCGATCCCCCGGTCGGGCAGTGTTATTGGGTTTTGAAGTGTGGAATTATTCAGTAGCAGCCCAGAGTCTGGTTTTGTGCCTGGTTGATGGCAATAGGCTCGCCCCCTATTACATAGGACTTAAAACAAAACGGCGAAATGAGGGTGTACTTATAGGTACACCTCTGCCCAACCCTTCGGGGAATACAGGCGTGATGTTACGTTATGTTTACATCTATTTCTGTTTCCATCATTAGAAATGACAACATGAGTCTCCTTAACCTGACCAAATGTGTTGCAGTTATTTGAGGAGTGTCTGTTCAAAGGGAGATATTTCCACCATAACCAAAAAAAAAATGAGAAATGAAAGTAGACACTCCTCATTTGTTCTATTCTGGGAATCGAGTAGAACAATAACCTACCCCAATTCCAATTGCAACTATAAACTTGACTATAACAATTTTTATACTTTTTTGCTATCAGAAATGTTCGATGATGTAGCACACTATCTTATACGTTGTTTTTATTCGTATTACCATTCTTATTTTAGTGTGACTCCGGAGCAGAAAATATCAAGTTTACATTTTGACCAAGAAAATCTATGTAAATGTATATCCATATTGTTACCGATTTATATGCGACGGCATATATTATCTTCATCTCGAGAATTCTGTATCTATGTATTTATTTGGTTATAGATACGATACCCCTGATACATGATTTATCCATATATTTGATATTCTTATTCAAAAGTGTCAACTATTGAAGAGTGGAATATTTTTTTGGAAAATGATTCAAACATAAAATGACAGGCGCGTTCTTTTAGAAATTGCTTGCTGTGTTTACTCTGACTAGGTTTGACCAAATCTCTTGATATAGATGCTAAACGTAATCAAAATGATTAAGATCTTCTTAGCGTTTCGATGACAAACTAACTATTTAATTACATTATTGCGGCCCAAAACTTGGCCACTTTGACTGTGTTGAGGACAGCGGACCAGATCCAGTAATAAAGCACTAAGTGTATAACTACTAGATCGACTTTAATTGTCATTAACACAATTACATAATATTACATAGGATGTTAGCAAGCATGGCTTCAATAGAGTTACCGTGGCCTATCACAATCGCAGCTAAAAACAAGACTACTTGTAAGAACGTGAAAGTGGCGGAAACATCTACGCCAAAAAGGGAACTTCCGGCTTCTAGAAGGATCGTACAACTTTCTAGAACATACATAGAGCGTACCCCAGCGTCGAATAGTGGTCAACTAAGGGTTTTTTTATACATTATAGCGCTACATCCACCTTGCGTCCTCTAGCTATATACGATCAATGCAATCCCTTAAAGTGCCTCCACTATCAGGCGCTAGAGCGCGCCACTATCTTCAGGCTTTGTATATCAGTCACAGACTGCGTTGTCATTGGCAGCCATTAAGTCTTCCTGCATGCAGCCATCGTACTTGTATGGGTTGTACCGCACAAACAGCTCAAATCGGTAACATCACTGAATCCCCAATTAAACACGTTGTCTTTGCTCCGACCGTACTGAGTTCGAAGTCAGTCAGAAGTATTTAATGACTTCCAGATCGGCCATGGCAGTTCATGTCCAGGCGGAGGTCTCTCCGCAGGTGACACGAATGGGTTTGGTAGGGAGACCAAGATCAAGATTATATGGGAGGATGGTCAGCAAAGTTCACTTATATCGAAACAATCATGCTGGCCAAATAATTTGTTTCTCATTAGGGTCCCCGAGGATAGACTCGCCAGCGACGTGTACAAACCTCGAATGGTATAACAAAATATAACAGAAACTACGTACGGCGAAAAATCCATTTAAGTATTCATTTTATCATTAACTAGCGACCCGCCCCGGCTGCGCACGTGTACGTTTTATAGCTTTAAACCTTCCTCTTGAATCACTCTATCTATTAAAAAAAACCGCATCAAAATCCGTTGCGTAGTTTTAAAGATCTAAGCATACATAGGGTCAGGCAGACAGCGGGAAGCAACTTTGTTTTATTTATACTATGTAGTGATGTACCTACACACAACACCTAATAAAAGTTAAATTACTAAAATATGTACCCCTGTTATGTTTCGTGAAATGCACGACAAACTTACGAATCTTATGATGAGGTAAAATTACGAATGTGCGTTTATTTCTGATCCTTATAAAATACTAGAGGTCGCCCGCAGCTACGCCCGCGTGGTTGTCGTTTATCGCGTAGATATTTCGCAGTTTTCGGGATAAAAGTAGCCTATGTCCTTCTTCGGGTTCCAAACTATCTCTGTACCAAGTTTCATCAAAATCGGTTCAGCTGTTTAGGCGTGAAAGCGTAACAGACAGACAGAGTTTTTTTTTTTAAATCTTTATTGAAGGGCTTTATCGCTGTGCGATAATGTCGCCCTCAGACAGAGTTACTTTCGCATTTATAATATTAGTAGGGATTGAATATCTGTTGATTGTATCTTGAGAAGATAACATTTTGAAACCCAAATGTTTGTACCACAATCATAACGACAAAACAAATACAAAAAATCGGCCAAGTGCGAGTCGGACTCGCGCACTAAGGGTTTCGTACCATTATCTCTAAAAACGGCAAAAAAATCACGTTTGTTGTATGGGAGCCCCCTTAAATATTAATTTTATTCTGTTTTTTAGTATTTTTTATTAAAGCGGCAACAGAAATACATTATCTGTGAAAATTTCAACTGTCTAACTATCACGGTCCATGAGATACAGCCTGGTGACAGACGGACGGACGGAATGCGGAGTCTTAGTAATAGGGTCCCGTTTTACCCTTTGGGTACGGAACCCTAAAAAGAGGTTCGTAAGTTTGCCATGGAGGTGACGTTTTTATGTTTTTTATTGAGTTCCGAAGCCATACATGGTGTTGTACACATTAGAATTGAAGCGAATGAACTTCAAATGTCTGTTGCGAGATTCTCTTACCAAAACATGAAATAAAAAAGGATTTGATTAAGATTTCGGAGGTTTTCACGCGTCGCGACGATATGTAGTTTGCTCTGCGTTAGATCAGAACTAGTGAGATGATATAAAAAATAAATTGATACTATTTAATTATTTTCTGTGGCGTCACTTAAAATTAAGGTTTGTAAAAGACACAACAATATAATCGTTCAGGGGTGATTCTATCATTACAGTTTTAGCTAATATCGGTATGTCAGGATTGCGAGCAAGGTAAACACAGTAAATAAAACCAACATAGACTCTCCACCACTGAGAGTACTTGTATTTGGGTTAGTATTAGTAACATTAACTAGATCACAGTATATTACTTTACACAATTATTACAAGATCATAAAATAAGGACAAGCTAATCAGATATAAAAGGTCAGACTTCCTCAGCTGTTCAACACGGAATGCTCCCGCTTCGTCGAATGACCACCGCCTTTATAACCTCGGGTGGGCCGATCCATATCGACGACTACCCTCTCTTGTCAACATTGCCCAGTGCTACCCGCTACCGATAACACGGCCCTCCTGCAAAACACACGTCCTCGTGTGTTGGTGGTTGGTGGTTGACGCACCATCAACCCCATCGTCAAGATTGTGCATCAAGGCCTAACTTCAGTGACACCTTCGGACCTTAAACAGAAACAAATAATACAGTACACATCTCGGCCACACCTGATCACTCATCTTTGACCTCGTCATGTTACTCATGTCTTTGACCAAAGTAAAATGAAAAGCATCCAAAGAATGTTTGAATCGATTAGAGCTTGTTATCCCATCGACGGCCAACAAGCTCATCACCCATGACTTAAACTAGTTGATATTCATTCAGTATCAACCTAGTTCTATATTCGTTCATAACTTCTCGTATCAAACTTACTTACTTACAAACATCCACACATTAGATTTCAACATTTTCACAATAAAATACTATCTCAGATGCCTATTAGACAGTTCTACTTTGGTTAAACATCAAATTTTAGTTATTCAATAAATCATAATAGGTACATAAACACACAATCTCATTATACACAAATTCATAAAATCATTTAAATACATTTACAATATTTTTCAGGGCTAAATATCTCATTATAGTTTTTCACAAATTCATAATACATAAACACTTAAAATATTTCTTGGTTAAATATTTCAACGATTCACAAAGCCATAATACATAAACACTTAAAATATTTCATTCGTAAAAATCTCATACCTAATTATTCACAAAATCACAACATAATATCTCAATAATTTACAAACTCATAGTACATTTAACACTTAAAATATTCCATGATTAAATATCTCAATTATTCACAATTCATTGTACCAGCATATAAACACTTCAAACTCATAGTACGTTAAACACTTAAAATATTTCAAGATTAAATATCTCATTATTCACAAACTCATATTACAAAACTGACATGATTTTGTAAACATAACATTTCTATGTTGCGCTAATAATACAACCTTTTTACAACAATACAATAAGTACATATTATACACATCTTTATCGAAAATAAGTCAATTTATTTCTTATTTAAAAATAAATTTGACAAATTAATCTTTAACGGAAGCCATCATAATAATTATCGTCAATAATAAATATAAAGGCATTTGGTTATCCTTATCAAAAGCAGCCACCGTACTATGCGTGGGTTTGCGGGCGAGGAGAAGCAAATTAAAGTCTTTGATATCAATTACAAGTCGTACTTTGACAAACACAAATAAAATGATGCACAAAGATAGACGACGTTCCACCGAGTACGTGGGGCGCGAGCGCACATGCATCCAATCCCAATCACTTTTGTTATCTTAATCATGATCACCATTAATAATCAACACCGGGGTTTTGCTCGATAGCTCTGACGTTATCTGTCTAGCTTTTCGCGGGCCGCCTCCCCAGTCCTCGGTGTTACGTCAAATTGACATTGACCGCTGTCATCTGGTAGATGTCATTCGTCCAGGAATCAATTAAGTTTGGAGTCGTCAAGCCAATTCTCTCGACGCGCCGACACGGCCACCCTGACTATCGCACGTCCTCGTGCGCTTGGTCATCCTGATATTGCCCATCTGAAGTTCCACAGGAAACAACATTTCATTACAGTCAGCTCGTCCATTCCTGACATGCAGGAGTAACGTTTAAAATTTAGAGATCCCTCGCGATGCACTACATTGTAGCTCCGTTTGGGCTGGGCGTACTAGGTTTCATTGCCCAGCCACTAAGTCACTGCGCGGCGTAGACCGGGCATTCGAGGCCTCTACGACTAGCCACCGACTCATAACATTACCACAACCACTTACTGTGTGATGTGGGCCGTGCGTCCTAGGCCTCTTCGACCAATTACTAACTCACCATGCGGCCTAGACCGGGCGTACTGGGCCCTTCCGACCAGCCACCATCTCAACATGCGGCGTGGACCGGGCGTACTGGGCCTCTTCGACCAGCCACCGTATCACCATACGATGTGGACCGGGCGTACTGGGCCCCTTCATCCAACTTACTATGCGGTGTGGACCGGGCGCACTGGGCCCCCTTCGACCAACCACCAACTCACCATGCGGTGTGGACCGGGCGCACTGGGCCCCTTCGACCAACCACCAACTCACCATGCGGTGTGGACCGGGCGCACTGGGCCCCTTCGACCAACCACCAACTCACCATGCGGTGTGGACCGGGCGCACTGGGCCCCTTCGACCAACCACCAACTCACCATGCGGTGTGGACCGGGCGCACTGGGCCCCTTCGACCAACCACCAACTCACCATGCGGTGTGGACCGGGCGCACTGGGCCCCCTTCGACCAACGCTTAGCAATTCCTATTATCATGAGTAATTATCTAAAATGGGACTGGCGAAGGGTGAAGAGCTTTCGCGAATGATGCCAGCATCTAAAAGAGTCTGCACTTTATCTCTGACGATTTCTTTTTCAGCAGGCGATAACCGATAAGGGCGCCTCTGAACAGTTTTACATGGGTCTATAAGATCAATTTTTAACTCACCTGTGGTCTACTATTTACAATTATTTCAGTCATTCTGCACCAATGTGTTAGTGCTCATTAACATCAGTAAGCTCATTATCACGTTCAACACTGACGGACAATGGTGGTGACACTACAAAAACATTGATTTTGCCAAATTTCATCGATAACTATAAACTGCTCTGATTTGCGGTCACCCGTGGGCGACGCGGCCAAAGTGTTGAACAGACAAATGCTTCCAATTTTATTCGCGCTCGGCTTCGCCTGACCATGACTGATCGTGCGCTCCAAGTACATTCAATTTCTTTTGCAAGAAATCAAGCCTCTCAAATAATTGCCTTTACGCGCCCAACACATATTGAACACACATATTACGGATTAGAGGATATCTCGTCCGCATCCTTCAAAATTACACACATGATCTACCTCACTACAAGTTAAAATCATTTTATGAGGGATCAGAAGAATTAGGTACAAATGGTTCAATCTTACCAGGGTTATGACATTGGTTGCAATCATAAGCTTGTCCGTTACCTCGCTCGCACTTCAGTACCTGACGGCAATACACATGGTGGCACGACGCAATCACACTTGTAGCACATCACGTCCCACTGGGCAGCACCACCGAAGAGTCCATGCGAGGTTTGACGTGTTGCAACCGGTCGGCAGATCCTCTGTCCCGTGTTGAGAGTCCCAGAATCAACTTTCAACCCATTTAAACTAACAATCACGATTAGACAGATTCGTAAACAGGAGGAACATTCACAATTTTTTTTCTTTTTTTTTTTTTTTTTGTACTGCTTATGTAGGTACTCGTATTTTTTTTTTTAAAAATAGCAATAGCGATTTATCAAGAAACAACTTGTATACTGTCTACAAATTAACACAGAAAATAAGATAGGCGATGGAGCCTATCCCACTTCTGATAAAGGCATTTGGTTATCCTTATCAAAAGCAGCCACCGTACTATGCGTGGGTTTGCGGGCGAGGAGAAGCAAATTAAAGTCTTTGATATCAATTACAAGTCGTACTTTGACAAACACAAATAAAATGATGCACAAAGATAGACGACGTTCCACCGAGTACGTGGGGCGCGAGCGCACATGCATCCAATCCCAATCACTTTTGTTATCTTAATCATGATCACCATTAATAATCAACACCGGGGTTTTGCTCGATAGCTCTGACGTTATCTGTCTAGCTTTTCGCGGGCCGCCTCCCCAGTCCTCGGTGTTACGTCAAATTGACATTGACCGCTGTCATCTGGTAGATGTCATTCGTCCAGGAATCAATTAAGTTTGGAGTCGTCAAGCCAATTCTCTCGACGCGCCGACAAATACAATTTCCTGTTTTCGTCTACAAAAAATACATTTTAAACCATAAGTAATAATAACAAACTACTTTTTAATTTCAATAAACTATTTTGTACCATTCTACAACAAGATTATAACAAAACCAATCAAAACAAATATCAATATTTTCAAAACTTTTTCAAAACATTAATTCAAAACAGAATCTCATTTTCACTGCATTTTCATTTATCAATTAATAGCATCACCCGCCTTGGATTTAGCCAACTCATTTGGCATCACCCGCCTGGGATCCTGCTTTATCAACATGGCATCACCCGCCTTGGATCTAGCCATATCATGGCATATTCCGCCTTGGTTCCAGCCCTATAACAATTGCTTCGTCATGTTAGAGTTTCAGCTTTCCCCAGGCGATGCCTCTGGCCAACCCCGGCTGGCCAAACCGGGCGGTGCCAAAGATCAACCCTGGTTGCATCTCACCACAAACTCTAATACGACTTGCAATGTATTTTCCTACACGAATAAATACAGATGCCGTATTTATTTTCCACGAATAAATACAGATACCATCATATTTATTTTATACGAATAAACACAGATATCATCTCATTTATTTTACACGAATAAATACAGATAACATCTCTTTTATTTTACATGAATAAGCAAAGATATCATTTAATATTTATTTTACACGAATAAATAACCTCTCATATTATATTTCCTTCCTCAAAATTCCTTCACACATAATAAAATGGTTGTGACTCACCGGATTTATCACATTTTCTCATTCTCACATTTCTCACCATTGTAATATCAATCTAATAATCAAGTTTTTGTCAGTCCGTCTACAGGGGATTTTTACAAAGCAAATAATTTACATGTGGGTATACAATCATAATGTGGACTGGTTTTTTCTTGTTCCACTTCTGATGTAAAAGACACAACAATATAATCGTTCAGGGGTGATTCTATCATTACAGTTTTAGCTAATATCGGTATGTCAGGATTGCGAGCAAGGTAAACACAGTAAATAAAACCAACATAGACTCTCCACCACTGAGAGTACTTGTATTTGGGTTAGTATTAGTAACATTAACTAGATCACAGTATATTACCACAGTTTAACAATACATACAGTTGGGAAACGAATGTACTTGCGCAGAGCAAGAGCGGGGACCTCGCGGGGAAGTGGGCGGCGCGGATCGCGGCCCCCGATCACGCTTAGTTTGCGCACTCGAACGCTGAGGGCAGACACGTCCGGATCTGGTACATTTGCGCGTAAGAATTTAAACCCATTAATTACTATATTCGTAAAGACTACTTTTTAAATAACTTTAAACAATTTAAACTGGTTAAATGGTTTTCGGGAGTGCTGATTCATGGAAACGACACCAATGAATAAAGAAGAAATTAATATAATGACGGTCGCATCTCAATATATTTATGAAAATTTTATGTACCTATGTTAAGAAAAATATTCGTTTGTTCTCTAAGAACAGCGACATTCATAGCGTCAATATTAGAAATAAAAATAAACATATAGGTACTACCAATAACTAGGCTCCAAAAAGTTAGTACTTAATTTATTTAGGTGCCAAAGTATACGTTTCTATAGCAAGATTCCATGCAATATTCAAGACTTAAGTCTCAATAAATTTTAAGTCCTTCGTAAAGCAGAAACTTTGCAATAAGGGTTTCTATAAAGTTAAAGATTATATGGACGACAAAAATGCTTGAAATTGAGCCGCTCGCTCTTATCACAGATACATCATTGAAATTACTTCATTTATAATTGTTTTTTGTTCATTGACATTCTGCATGTTGATTTATTGATAATTATTATTATTGTTTTTTTTTTTTTACCTTGACATTTTATCAACTATTATTATTAATCTGTCGTTTGTTTTATAATATTTTTTATTTTATTAAATTGTGAATGCGAGTACTATGTAGGCTAGCTTTAAACACAATTTTCGTAAAACTGTTTGGCGGTTTGAGTATTTTTTTGTAATCTACGCAAATGTCCGGCTGATTGGTGGCGTCGTGCGTCGGGTCGTTGAGCTCCCTAAAATAAGTTTGAGCTACACGATGGCTGATGCATGCGTGTCGTTAGTTGGGACAGGTCAACTCAAACCTGCTATGGCTCTTTTACACTCGCATTACACTCGCATAGTTTTATACCACAATGTCTGGACTTTAAAAGAGACGTTGACATCTTGAGTTTTTTTCGGCTTTTCTTCTCAGAGCTAGTCAGATAGGAATAGCCGGCGCCATCTAGTCTTAAAAAAACATCGCATTGACTTGTAAAAGTGTCTGCAACAGATTTATTTACAGAAATAAATATCATTTATCAATGACGCATATTTTGTAAAATTTCGCAGCCGCCTTCTTGGCCTTTGACTTTGACCTCATTTTCGGCATCAGCACCCCCGAAAACCACGGACACGTTGCCTGAGAACTGCCTCGTTTTTCTACCGGTCGCAAGCGCGAATGCTGAGCGTGAGGTCTTGGGTTCGATTCCCAGGTCGGGCAGAGTGTTATTGGGTTTTTCCGTGTGGAATTTCTCAGTAGTAGCCCGGAGTCTGGATTTGTGACCGGTCAATGGCAATAGGCTCGCCCCCTATTACATGGGACGTAAAACATAACGGCGAAATGTGGGTGTAGTGTACTGTACACCTCTGCCATCACTTCGGGGAATACAGACGTGAGATTTTATGTATTATACAGGGTGTTAACGAATTCGTGTAATTCCTTCAAACCACGTGATCTACTGATGACACAGAATAACCGTAAATGGAATTTTTTGAAAACCAAATAAAAAATTAAAAAAAAAAAAAAACTTTGTTTTCTTTTTCTGAGTCAGTTTAGAGTCTTGGGTTATCTGACTGCAAAGAGCGATATCGCGTTAGTCGTGCCTGCTAGCCGTGTCGCCGTGCTTTCATTAATTTATGCGTGGCATCGAAATGTTCACAAAAATAAAACATTTTTTTTGCAAAAAAAATTTTTCTTTTTTCTTTACTGAATCCTTATTAGGTGGTTTAGATACGATCGGTAACAAAGCCGCATGAAAAAATAATAATTATATTTTTTTATTTTTAATCATGCTAAATCCCGTGCGGGGCCTGTCTACATCAGTAGTAGATCATGTGGTTTTAAGGAATTACACGAATTCGTTAACACCCTGTATAGTATTTATAATTACATTATAATTTAATTATTGTTTATTAATTAAATGATTATAATAATTATGTAATCCCATTTATTTTGTTTTTCTTTTTTGACAACCCTTGCACATTTGCGACTAATAGCGTAGGTACCTACACGGGCGGCGGTGTCGTCCGACATCAAAGGCGTTTCCCAACTGTATGATTCTTAAACTGTGATATTACTTTACACAATTATTACAAGATCATAAAATAAGGACAAGCTAATCAGATATAAAAGGTCAGACTTCCTCAGCTGTTCAACACGGAATGCTCCCGCTTCGTCGAATGACCACCGCCTTTATAACCTCGGGTGGGCCGATCCATATCGACGACTACCCTCTTTTGTCAACATTGCCCAGTGCTACCCGCTACCGATAACAGGTTCACAATTTTTATTATCATTCCACTAGAACACCTATTAATCCAAGAACATTTTATCAAACATATTTTAATCATAAAACGCTAGTTTGACAAATACGTGTTCTAATTTCGAATATGCTTAAAGAATAATGCATGCGCTCGTTTGGTCCGACACTCATCCGTTTGCCGGCTATCTGCAACGGGCCCGATAACCATAAATTGCCGGCCGGCGCGACCGGACCGGGAAACTTTTGTCTCCAGCCGATTTTTGCGCCCAATGATACATCATTATCTTTATAGCTCATAATTTTTTATGAGTAATGATATCGTGCAAATCGAATTTTTAAATGTGGAACGTTATTTTCTTTTTATATTTTTAGAAAAATGTGGGTAGTAGGTTTTTCTGAAGAAGGTTTTAATGAATTGAAACTTATGGCTATGGTGCGAGCATTTTTTTACAAACTAAAGAGTTCCTCGCGCCGCTATGTTGGTATTACTTCTTATGCTCTGGGCTGGGTTATGAACTTAAAACATGTCAAAAATAATCTTCAATGAATTACGTATTAAAATAAATAAACAACCCCCCCTACAAAGGGGTAAAACGGTCCTATTGCGTGGCTCAATTAACTCGAATCTTGGTATAGATAACTGATCTTTAAATCAAATTAAAAAAGTGGTTTTGAATTTTTCGAAAATCAACCCCAAATGGGGAGAAAATGGCTGGTAAAGTTTACATAAAAAACAAAGTAGGTAGGTATGTAAAAACATTGGGCGGAGCCGCGTGGGCACAGCTAGTCCATTATACCTAAGGAGGCGCTGTGCTCTATTTATTATAAAACAAACTTTTCGTTAGAGATATTGTTTCACACCGATAATTCAGCCGTCATCAAGCTGTCTCCCCCCCCCCCCCCTCCAAGCCCCGCCACCAACGCCCTAAAGCCGAGGTCCGATTCCCACTAGGGGTCGCCCTTAGTGCTGTTGTTGCAGGTAGACATGATGTTAATGTAGTACAAGTAATTAGCTTAGGATAAGTATTTTACTTCCCCAACATTGGAGACCCTTCAGGTCTCACCCGGTTACGTAGAAAGGTACAAGGAGACCAATAGAAAAAAAAAAGAAAAGGAGATATGGTTTTAAATAAATGTAAAGAGCTTTTGGTGTTCCAACTACTACAATCGTAGGTACCACATTCTATCTTAAATCACAATTTGCAATAACACTACCCATAATATCGATCAGGGGTCCACATTTCCATGTAAATGAATTTTGAAGCCGTGCGTGTTATCACTGCTACATATCTTTAATAACCATAAATCATCAAATTGAAGCGGCCAATTATTATTTATAGCATAGAAAAAACAAAATGGCATTTCGGTTCCGATTGCGCACCACTAGGCATTCCTAAACGTAACTGTCATAGATAATTCTTATGGGAAATATGAATATTTTGTGCATCGATAAAGTGTTAGGGCCTTTTCACTGTCATGCGGGTTCGTGCCCGCGTGCGTGCGTCACCCGCATGCGTGGCGCTCGCAGTTCACCTTTTCGTGCGTGTTTCACGCATCCCAATAAATACATCTTTGAGAATGTGAAATTCAGGCGCCACGGGTGCGGGTGACACACGCATGCGGGCACGAACCCGCATGACAGTGAAAAGGCCCTTAATGCGACAAATGCTGCGATTGACGAATTTACGGATTCACTCAATCAACTCAGGTGTATCGAAATTCACTACTGGATATAATATCCTCGTCCTAGTTGCATCACAACACAGATGAATACTGTATTATTAGTAGAATATTAATATTAGGGTGAATGAAAAGAGCCTCCACGAGTGACGATACTTCAGTACGTCCGGCGCACCCTGGGCATTCAGCCTCGCTACCAACCTTGCTGACTGGCTAATCTTTTCACCACATTTTTTTAAAATTGCTAATTTAAATATTGTTGCTTGTTAGAGTAATATCTACTTCTTCTTCTATCGTGTCGGCACGAGCTATACAAGAATAGCTCATGCCGACACGATAGAAGAAGAAGTAGAATATTACTGCAACAAGCAATTAAGGGATATCGCGGGGATTGTAAGGGACGCCACCAAAAACTGGTTTCTGTTTTGAAAATGAGTGTTAATCGAGCATTTTCCAACGTTTGCGATTCAGCTTTTTCCATTAATTTTAAATATTCTGATGTAAAATAACTTATTACATTAGAATACACCGCATTTTGCAAATGTAAAATGTTTCTTTTTTTAATCAGAAAGTTCGAAAAAAAAAATGGATTCTTTTCACTTATTTTTGAATTCAAAATAATGACTGAATTCACTGTTTAAATGGGGTGCATGAAAAGAGCCTCTATGAGTGACGATACTTCAGTACGTCCGGCGCACCCTGGGCAGTCAGCCTCACTACCATCCTTGCTGACTGGCTAATCTTTTCATGAGCTATTCATATAGCTTGTGTTGACCAGAGAAAAAAAATCTGTTTAAGTGTTCGGTAATCAATCCTTTAACGCAGTTTATTCACCTTTTAAAACAATACAAGAAAATAATTATAAATATATGCAAATGGGAATATCCTTTTAAAACAATAACCCTACACGATTTAAACTCTTCGTCCAAACTATTGGCGTTTCATTAGACTGTCCTTCTTTGTTAAGAAATAAAGTGAAATTAACGTTAATAGTAGTAGGGAACAATTATTTTGTAAACGTCGTTTGCTCGAAGTTGAGTCCATTTTACATTCAAGCAACTTTATCAAAGAAGTGCCATGTTACGGCAAAAGTTACTTCAAGCGAGTGTCATCATAGAACCTTATAACTATTATTTCCCTTTAAAATGTACTTGGCAAGTTAGTTTTAAGGATGACTACAAATATAATTTACGTTTTTGCGGACATAAGTGATGATAAATAAAACCTTTTATCGCTACTAATATTATAAATGCGAAAGTAACTCTGTCTGTTTGTCTGTGACGCTTTCACGCCTAAACCGCTACCGATTTTGATGAAACTTGGTATAGAGATAGTCAGGAACCTGGAGAAGGACATAGGCTACTTTTCAAAAATACGGAATTCACGATAAACGACATCCACGCGGGCGAGGCCGCAAGCGACCTCTAGTTTACTGTAATTAGATGATCACGAATGATGATCATCTGCTTAATCAAAAATCTCTTTGTTACGCCAATTTGTCTGGTCTTAAGCAACACGAAGACAGCTTGCTAGAACAATCATTAGAACTTAGAACGGGATATTTACCATGTTTATTATTTGTTATCCCGTTCTAAGTTCTAATGATTGTGTTAGTGACCATGTCAGTTTAAAAACTTATATAGCTTGCTAGAAGTTCAGTTCTTTAGCCGGAATCCCGATTACATCTTAAAAAGTTACAGGAACTGCAGCCTAATAAATGCTTTATGCTAATTTAATTGTTGGTCATCCACTGCGCTCTTTACACTATCATCGACAGAATAATTGATGCATCTTCCGCTCAGCCGTCCAATTTCTAAAAGTACCTACGCTACGTTAAGAGACATTTTGTCAAATTTGAGTTTTATATATTACGTAAATCGCAACTTTTTCTGTATCGACCAGTCTGGTCCGTATTTTTTTATCATTTGTCACTTACGAGATCTAGAGACTTTTACAGAGACATTACCATATCATACCATACCATATTGGAGATGGTCAGTACAGAAAAGCATGCGTAAAAAACAAAAACTTTTAGTTCAAAAACAATATTAGTCCTGTACTTAACTCATTAAAAGTTATACAATGAGCTTATAGTAGCCCGATAATTTGGTATAGCAAAAACATCTGTATGTCTTCCGAATTTCTAGGGAACTCAAAGTTAGGTTTAGGTACTCACTTAACGGCCTTTTAGAAATCGGACGCAGATTTTCCCTTCGGTCACCATTTCACATCTTTTGACTTCCAAGCATTAATTCCTACTGGCCAGTTACAGTATACTTTTATTTATTTATTTATTTATTTATACTTCTATGCACTATGGTGGTACATAAGGCGGACTTAATGCCATAAGGCATTTATTTTATACTTTATTTAGACTTTTATTTTATAATTCTTTGATATTCATAAACACTTGATTTCAATACCATTTTCTATTCAATAAAACGAGAAGGCAATAAATTGCTTTTGTTATGAAATTATAAATCGTTTTATAAATAAGGAAGATAGGTCTCAATCCCCCTTATTACAAACTAGCTGTGCCCGCGACTCCGTCCGCGTGGAACTCGGAAAACAACATTGTGTCGCAGCAACTAAATAGTGTACATGTATTCCATTTATTATAATAATAGACAAAGGTGTCCTACCAAGGCACTTATATCTTTTAAACCATTTCTTTAGGTAGAGTTTCAGCTCTTCTTTATTCACCGTAAAGGTTCATATAACCATAATACTAAAAACGCGTTGCTTATTTCCATACATTTCCTTGCTAAAATGGATTATAATTGAATATTGATATTTATTGTGATAAACGATGTGAAGAACTAAATCAAAATATTTTACGCAGTGCAGTCTATAAAATGATTTCATTCGAGGTGAGGAATAGGAAAGTACTTTAAATATATAAAAAAATCACCCATAGAAGACTTCATTTTATTTTTATAAGTTAGAAATAGGTACTGCTTTCAAAGATTTCAAAAAGTTTGATCTGGAAATCGAACCAACCCAAATGCGAAAAAATATCATCTGTATTTTTATTTCACCAATCGATAGGATCAATAATACGGATCAAATCGCTCCAATAAACATTGTGTCTGAAATTGATAGAAGACCATAAAACGAAAATTGACTAACTTAGGTACATTTAAATTCAAGCACTTATTAATTGTTGTTAAGTAGTTCTTATTTTTTCCACTTCGTTCAATTTAAGACAGTGTGTTTGTTGGAAAGTTTTGATCCTGATTATTGACCATAAAGATATTATGAACAGGTTCCTTTGCAGATGGTATAGCTTTGTCAGTTTGATTCCCGGTTCAGGCAAAAAAATCAGTAAAGGCAATATTTCTTACTTTTAAAAATAAAATGAAGTCAGTTTTGAGTGAAATTTGTAATTTTTAATATTTAAAGTACTTTCCCTTCATGGCTATGTGTTTTGGGACATTACCTAAGGCTTAAATAAACTTAATAAAACGGCGACGACAGGCTTTGAATAGTTCTGACAACAATGAACAAAATAAAATATATAAAAACATTCCAAAAAAATTACTAAAAGTGTATTTTTTAGAGTGAGGTTTTAACGCAGGACACTGAGCCAGCGACCGTTCACTGCAGCACTTACTTCTGTCTACAGCTTATACTACGCAGTATATGGAAATAATGTTCCGTTGCTCGGCATCTATGAGCAATAGCGTGATAGTTTATATACCAGCATAAGCGCAGGCCCATCAAAATCGATTCACGCGATTTTACGATCCGAATATTAAGCTTATACTTCGCAAAATGTGGAAATAATGTTCCGCTGCTCGGCTCCTATGAACAATAGCGTAACAGTATATGTAAAAGCAAAATTGTCGCCCTTTATGCAACACATCAGCGAAAGTCCCATCAAAATCCATCCACGGGATTTTACGTGATGCCTGATGCCCGAACGGAAAGACAGACAGACAATAATTTAAAAAAAAATATTTGGTTTCTGTATCGATAGTATAGTACCCCCCAATCGTTTTTTTGTTAATATTTAATTACAGACAAAGTGCACTTTGAATTTTATTAATAGTAAATAGATTTATAAATACCTACGTATTTAAGTATTCATAATAAAATATATGAGTATTTCAAATTAATCTATCGTATTGCCTTGCACAATTAAAAATTTAGAATACCTACACTCGCGAAATTGAATGTATTTCTCTTCCACTGCCATTCAGATAGATAGGTAGGTACCTAATAAATTTTAAATAACATTATTTTCGATTTTTTTATAAAAGCTTAGTTAGTACCTTCTTCGGATAGCATTTCAATAGACCTTTCGTAGACTAAGAATAGTAATATATTCGTTGATTATATTTCCTCACAACGTGATTTGATACACGTAACGCTATCTATTGAAAAGAAATAGTAAGTATACACAAATACATGCTAAGTTCTTCTAGAAAACTTAAAATTCGCATAACTTTTGATTGCGTGAACCGATTGCGATGAAACAAAAAACATATGTTACTTGGAGATAAGCACAACATTTATTTATAAAAGTCAACAACATTGGATCAGTTGTTTTTACGTGATGCTTGAACAAACAAACAGATAAACAGATAAACAGACAAACAGACAAACAGACAAACAGACAAACAGACAAAAATTCCAAAAATGTTAAAAATGGGTTCTATTGGTTATAGTTTAACATCCCAACCAGGTTTTTTCAAAATATTTGCTATGTACAGACACGCCATGTCTACAGATTTATTATATGTATAGATATAGAAGATGGTTTAAACCAAGACTAAGGTAAACCCAGGTTTAAAATATACCCATCACTTTCTTATGTCATATAACAAAAAGAGACGGGGCTACCCTAAAACCAGGGTTTTTCTTAGACCATCGTTTGTAATAAAGGGGAATGGGTCCAGGTGTTTCTATTTCCTAGTACGGAATTGAAGTTGTACCTGGGGGCTGAGAAATCTCCTAACATCGTTCTGCTTAGCCTTTTCCCTAATATGTTACGGTCAGCTTTCAGTCTAACCAGATGCGGCTGAATACCAGTATTTTACACAGAGCGACTGCAATTAACCTCCGCAACACAGTTATTTGGCAATGCTAATATCTTAAGGTTAGACCAGTTGTCAGACTTTCAGTCTTCTGACTACCGGTAACGCGACTGTCATAGGTACCAGCGATTGGGGTTGCTTTGATATCAAGGGGCGACATTGATAGTTACTAAAAATATTGCATTTGGTCATAATATCTCTGTAAAAATGGAACATATGCATTTTAACTTAACTGTATAGGCAATATTGATATTTTACTTATTTTACCATACAGTATCCGCGAAGTTAGACGGCGACGATAAAAATACTAAATCACACCCCTGATTATGTACAAAATTCGAGTCCTAATTGGGGCTACTTTGTCACTGAATGATAAAACAGGGATTAACAAAGTAAAAGCCTACGGTCAGACTTTGTTATGGAACAATTCTCCTTTTTTTAATCGAAAACTATGCTCTGTGGTTTTTTTTTATCTAGTCTGTGATTTTATATACATATATCAGTTAATTCAATCTAAAAATATTTTTGATGTAGCAGCTAAAAGCGAAAATAAATAAGATACAAACACATGAAGCTCAAAAAATTGTTCAAAGTAACCCTGTTCTACGGTATTCGTATAACAGCCGGGACCGTCTGTTTGACGTGATCTCCGAGCCACGTAGGGGTCTCGATGTGTAATGAAATGTCACCCATCCACGGACTGACCGCGGCAAGCGCAGCTTAACCTTGCAGATCGTATGATCCGTGCGGTTGATAATTAGCCACAAGGCTCCCAAATGTCCTACAACATATCACTTAACTAGCTTTTGCCCGCGGCTTCGCTCGCGTTAATTTAGAATTTGACAATCAACTCTTAACGAACTACACTTGGAAGCAAAGAAATCGAGCCACTCCTTTTTTCACGTGTCCTAGTTATTAGTTTTCATGAATTATAATTATAATTCTAAGTTGACAAAAAACGACCCTCATTGTAAAGGTTATCAAATAACCTTTTAGGCGATATATGTTTAGAATTGATCTGTTCCATAATACCAAAAATAATAACAATTACTTATACGTGAAAAATAGAAGTGACTCGATTTATTTGCTCCCAAGTATATTAAAGTTTCTGAATTAACATAATTCAATCATGATTCGAAAGAGACGTGGCGCCATCTATTAACGTTATTGTTGTTTTTCTCGGGAACAGTACTTTTTTCGGGATGAAAGGTACCCTATGTCCGTTTCTGTATACCTGACAACGTATATGCAAAATTTCAGGATGATCGGTTCAGTGATTTAGGCGTGAAAAGGTAACAAACAAACAAACTTACTTTCGCATTTATAATATTAAGTTAAAAAGTTAATAGTTAATTATCACTTAATATCACAAGTTTTGTACCACATATCACTTTATATCACTTTCCAGATTGTAGTCATCTCTTGTGGTTTTTGAAGATGCTGCAACCAGTCACCGGTCCGAATTGAACTGAGATAAGTTGAATGATTGACGCGCCATGCGGTGCTGTCAGTCGTCAGAGATGTGTCACCCTGTACTTGACTACAGGATGTTCCGTATGTAGGAGAGTTTGACGTCTGGAAATGCTGTATGATTTTGCTTTTTACTGATTTCGTATGTATCTTAAAAGGATGGGTGGTTTAGTAATGGGAAAATCTTTGATCATTAATTCGTTGGCAAAGCGCGTTGATTTCGGCAATTTTCCCCTTAACCTTTCACAGTAGCGGTCATCGGGTGGCCTATGATAAGTAGTATGCCTTTACGAGCTAATATGATGATCATATATAATACACTGTATCATATATGATTGAATATATGTATTCATGTATTTTAGAATAAACTAAACCTGAAAGACTTAAACTGATTTCAGAATCACTGGGAGAATCTAATGATACAGTTTTTTTTGTGTTATTGACAATGTTTTACATAGTACAGGTACACGGAGAAGAGAAAGAAGTACAGGTACCACCGTTACATTACTCGATGATGCTCAAATTCTTGTATGCCTAAAATTTTGTTACACTATTGTAAATCTTAATTGTGAAATAAATGATCTATCTAAGAATTGTGTTTGTTTTTGCGTTATATTTTTTCCAAAATTTAGTTTGTATTTCAACTTGAATTGAATAGGTTTCTACGCATTCAGTGGACCTCGAATCTTGAGCTTGGAGACGGCTCAGTAAGTATCCTTGTATTAGACAACCCCTGTATGGCACACCTCAAGCATTTCGTACTTTAATGGGGAACTTAACGCAACGTAAACTAACGTGTAAATTAGAGATTTATTTAAAAAAAAAAAAAACATTTTATTCAGGCAGTTCCGATCAAAATCTTTTTGGAGTGTCTCTGTTCTTTTGTATACTTAAAATAGCGTTGTTTAAGACATTATTTAGACACCCACTACCTATTTATATTGCAACATATTGCTTACACCGATTCGCTTTACTTGATAAGCGGAACTAAACCAAGTACATGACTGAGGTATCGCTTGAGGGCCCGCATGACATTATCATATTAGGTTTAAAGGTTATTCGAAAATCAAGTGAACGAAACCAAAATATACAAGGCGTTTATCTGCGTCAAACCAAATAAAACGAGAGAGGGAATAATCTGCTTACCATCGAACGATATGCTCGACGACTAGGCCTTATCCAGGGCTCAAATTACGGATCCTTTTTTATTGTTTTATTTCCAGAATCCAATATAGGCACTATCACTTTCTTCGAGTTTCCTGGAGTGGAAATATTAACATTCTGTATATAAGTTAAAATATAAAACACATTACATCGTAGATAACAAAAAAGACGACACGTTTGGTGCAGCGGCCGAGCAATAAGCTTCTGTACGGGTCGTGAGTTCGATTCCCTCACGGAACAAATATTTATGTATATGGCCTACAGATAGTTTTTCCGGGTCTGGGCGTTTGTGCGTGTAAATATCTGTGTCTGTAAACGCACCCACGATACCAGAGAAATCCTAGTGTGGGGGAGTAAAAAAAATAGTGATGTAATCATCTCCGTAATTTTGTACCACCCATTACTGTATAGGTCTACATACGTGGTTTCTTCCTTCTGCGGCATGCTTCTCTGTTCTCTATCAATCACAAATTTTTGGAAACCTCTGTTAGGGCTCTTTTCTAACTGATACTACTTTCCGTGTGTTAAAATATCCACTGGCATTCTCAGCCGCTATTCATTGTCCAACATTAACAATTCAGTCCTACGTACCTTTAAAACAAGACAACAATAACCACTTGACAGGCATCATTAAAAAAATAACAAAACCTCTTTATCCCGAATCGATGACAAACTGCTATATACGTCATTTTCAGCTCATGCCTCATTTGTAATAGAACACAACGCCAACAATAGGTCCTCGGGTAGTGCCTGGTGACGTCAATGCACACGATGTTGTTGTCCAAGTGAATTGTTGTGCCGGCGACTCCTGTGCGGGCATTCGCGATAAATCGTGCAGAAACAATAGCGCAGTAGGTGCCTAACGTCGAAGCATCGGACACGCATAAATCAGTCGATTTACTAACGTGGACCATGTTGTATGGACAAGCCTCACAGCTGTAATAAAAGCGATGTTGCTGCGTGATAATACCTATCTGTTGTTGTATTTTAGTATTCTGTTTAATCCTACTACCCCTCCCTATCTTAAAGAACGTTTTGAGTTCATGCGTGATTCACATTTACGATCCTTGAGATCATCGGAAAACTTGAAACTGAAGATGCCTATGCATTCCACAAGATTCTTTGATCATTCGTTTACTGTCCAGGCCATTCGCTTGTGGAATGCACTACCTGTGTCTGTGAGGCGTGCTCAGTCGTTGTTTTCTTTCAAAAGAATGGTGAAGGAACATTATTTGACTCTATAGTATTAATTTTTAAATTATCTATATATCTATAATCATATGTGTATGTATCTTATTTGAGTATGTATGTATATATAATATATATTTAAAATATGTATATATTTGTGTTATAATATATATTTATACCTAGTTATTTAGTTGATTTCTGATTTTTATAAGGTTATATATTTGTACGCTGCAAACTGCCCGTTAATTTTTCTTAACAATTCTTTCCATCCTATGGTTGTCTGGAAGAAATTGCTTTAAGCGATAAGACCGCCATTTGTACTGTTTTAATTAAGTGTATTCCTTCTGTTTTATTTCTTTTAGTGTACAATAAAGTATATCTATCTATCTATCTATAAATCTGTCTTTGTTTGCCTGTTTTGTTTGGTTGGAGATATGATTGTTACGGAATAATTTGAACATCTACGAACTATTTACATTTCAATTCTCCGAAATTACCGAGCTTCCTTATACTGCCAATTATGATATTATATAATACTTCTGTTATAAACTAACAAAAGTAGAAGCAAGCTCCCTCCCTTCAGTTGAGCAGTTCGACAGGTTACAGACTAACAGTAACTAGTAGTATCGGCCATAGTGCATGTTACAGATAGCCCGGAACATACTCCAAACAACCAAAGTTTGTGTTAGTTGTTCAATGTTATTTTGTATTAAATGTTGAATGTTAATCAAACTAACGTATAAAGTTGTTGCGGAAGACTAAGCATCGTACCTTCTATCAATGTCAACACTTAGTTTTAAAATGTATGACGACATACAAAAGATTTGGTTTATCAAAACAGAGGTTGAGAGTTTAAAACAATGTCATGAATGTCATATACAGGCTGTCCCTGGAAGTATGGATCAAATCGAATAAGGGCGTGGGCAATGTCATTTCCAAACTTTTTAACCCTGAGAATGTCGGTGCAATTTTTTACGGTTCAAAAGTTATGACCAATTAATGTTTTTTTTTCAATCAATTCGCACAGAAAAAAAAACTATTAGAGATATCATTTTTTTTCAGGACTTTGGCGAACAGTAGGCCTTTCTTGTGGTAATACTTTTATGCAACTAGAAAACATGTGTGCAATAAGAAAAAGCATTTACTGCAAAGGCTTTTTTAGTCTGGCAAAAATTTTACTCAAGTTTTTACTACTATAAGTTTTGAAATGACCTTGCCCACGCCCCTATTCGATTTGATCCATACTTCCAGGGACAGCCTGTATATGTACTCGTAATATTGTTTTGTTGAATTATCAGCTCAATAGAAGAAGTACGGAAAACAAAACAAAATATTGTTAAAGTATCTAGACAATATCCGTAGTCATAAACATTTTTTCTAAAGTCTAAAAGTATGTATATCACAAAACGTTATTCAATTATTTGCAGCTGCGTTTACGCTTATTTTAATTAAGAAAAAACAAACGTCCAGACTTCTTACCATTAACTTCTTAACAGAGATGTCGGGATTGAAAGCAACAGAACAATTCAGAATTAATTATATGAAATGTTCAACAATGCTTCCAACACAGTTTTAATTCAATGTTCTCGAGTAATTTGAAAGCTCATTATGTAGATGAATATTAATTATTAAAAATTCCATGGTTCGTAGTAGAGTGGTCGAAAGGAATTTACTATTAGAAGTCAGAGAAATTTGAAATTGTAGGTAAGTGTCGACAATTGTCGTCAAATTTCATGATAATTCCCTCGCCGGTTGATGGCGCCTTTCAATTATGAAAATATTCCTTTAATATAGCTGTTTCGCTTAAAGAATTTCTCAAGACGATAATGTTTGTTCTTAATTAGAAAATCAGATTTATTTCGAACAGAAAGGGTTTATTAGAACAAGCCAACAAAGAAAAGCTGTAATTAAAATTTCCTTGTTGACTAATTAGAGATTTACCTAGTAATATTTAGATAGATAATTATTTATTTTCCGGAAAAAAATGCCGTTGCAAAAACAATTAAGGATCATTAAGAATTGTTCATACTTTCATAATAAACTATAAAAAAACAGCTGTAGGACAATAAAAATAGCATCATTAATTTTCCCCTAGCTGACTTCGATCTAAGAGAATATAATTTAATTTTTATTAGAAGTAGTTAATTGCATTTCATAGCGGCATTGCCCGGAAAATGGGGTTGCGCAGGTCTGATTTAAGTCGCTCCGTGTAAAATACTGGTATTTATTCAGCCGCATCTGGGGGTCTACTCCCTAAGCACGAAGTCCGTGGTTTCGGCCTTAGTTACGAGCGTTTCCTACTCCCTATCACCTACGGACATACGATTATTTCGGGGCCCGAACTAAGAATGAATGACAACACGACTTGAAAGTTGTCCCTACTACCGATGTGTTTTTGTCCGTCCGAAAAGTTGAACTTGACACTTGTTTTGTTCACTCCTAAGTTTCGGGCTACTTTCGGACGGGCGACTAACTTTGTTGACGAACTTAGGGAGTAGGCCCCCTGGTTAGACTGGCAGCTGACCCCAACATAGTTGTGAAAAGGCTAGGCAGACCAGTTGCATTTCCTATTGATAACGAGATCAAAGTAAATAAAAAATCACGCAACCGGCTTGTAGTTGAATTTTAATACCATTTCGTGAAAATAGTCAATTCAAAACAATTTCACAAAATTCGCTAGTTATTGTGAAGAAAGTATAGAGACGTTTGTAAAAAAAAATCTAGGTGCAAAATAATTTGAAGAAAAGAATTTTCAGTGAAAATAGCTTCCAATCATTTGTTATTCAAAGAACAAGGTATATATTCATTGATAGGACCTCTAACATGATGTGAAAATACAATTTCGCAGATTGCGTCGTGAGGCACAAGAATAGCAATATCCGCCTTGCAAGTGGAGCAAAATCTGCTGTTCAGTTTACTTATGTTCACGTTTGCTATGTACATCTTGCATGAGTGGAACTTTAGGTTGCAACGGACATAGGGTTGACTGATTCATGATATGATGGGGCCTAATTCACCTAACTAAAGAAGTTCGGTTGCAGTGTAGTTGCATTTAAGTTTCGATCAAAACAACGCTTTTAGCTATGTCTACACCACTGCGCTTTCATGTTCATCTTGAATCTTCGTCTGAAGCATGCAATAGTTCATGCCTTAATACTAGTTCGACAAAAGCGCATGCCCCTAGCGCACGCTAATCCGTCTATTGTATGTCGACTGACGACTGACCGAGGCACACCGGTGTAGACGATAAGCTGCATGCGTCTTATGACAATCAATATTGCATGCGCTTGACGCAAGAGGAATTGAAAGTTGAAAGCGCAAGATGAACATGAAAGCGGACGGGTGTCTGCAGTCTGCAGTTTGCAGCCCATTTCGGACTTGTACCTTCAAGTATTGCTTATCCCGAATTCTCAACTCAGAAACCGGAGGTTTGCGTACTGCTTACACTTGATTAGTGAATATTTTTGGTTTAAATACTGATAGGTAGCATGCTGGATGGAACTGCAGTGATAGCCTAGCGGTTGAACGCTGCTTCCATCTAGTAGGTTGTGAGTTCGATCCCAGCCTCTACATACCTCTGACTTTTCGAAATTTTGTGCGGATCAGAATTTGATAATCACTTATGTCACACAAGTCAGTCAGTTCGTGGATGGGTGACGGTTCGTTACATATTGAAACCCTTCTGTATCTTGGAGTGCATGTTAAGCCATCGGTCCCGGATGTTATACCGGTTTCCCACGGTGCGTGATATCGCGCACCGCGACACACGAGCTCGCACCGACGCACCATGGGAAGAGAGTCGTCCGAGGTAACGCGGACGCGTGCGGAGCGGTGCGCCGCATCCACATCACACACCCTCATAATGTGGCTTCCCACGGTGCGTGATTTTACGGATGATACCACGCACAGCCGGTGCGCGCTACCACGCACCGTAGGAAGGCAGCTTTATACGAATATATATGACAGTCGTTACAGGTAGTCACAAGCCCGAAGGTCTGGCAACCCGTCAAACCTTAGTATATCGGCATTGCCCAGTTACTGGGTTGCGGAGGTCTGATGACAGTAGCTCCGTGTAAAATACTGGTATTCAGTCGCATCTAGTTAGACTGCAAGCTGATCCCAACATAGTTGGAGTCAACCCAACATAGATGGGAAAAAATAAAGTAGTCATAATTATAATCCTTTCCTAATCAGTTGCGCTCATCAAAGTTCAAATGCGTCTTCGGTACAAGGTCAATATTCACAAGAGTGCATGGTTAGTGGCAGATTACTGGCTCATTGACATCAACATAATAGTGGACCATTGCTTTCAGTTAGATCTTGCACGTTCAGTTAGACCATAGGAAACTATATGCTTTTATTATGTTTACATATACCTATTTATTTAAGTTTTCAGATTAGCATGGAGTGCGCTCATTAGTTTTTGTAATTTGTTTAATTATAGACATCATGAAAAATGTGAGTAAATATTTATACAGGATGTAAAAAGACCCATCATATAGCCGAATCTACGCACTCTGTACATCAAACTAAACTACATTGACCAAAAATAATTGCTGGGAAACGACTTTTATTTTTTGGCTTAAAAAAAACGCTTTTTGTTGTAGCGCGCAATGTGTGGTTGTTTTGCATGCGTGCATCGGTCACACAGCTGAGCCAAGGCGGTCGTGTGCGTTTGATATTCGTTGCGTTTTTGTAAGTTCAAATGCGTAATTTGTGAGGAACAATAAAATTGAAAGAAGAATGACCAAAAGTGGTACCAAAAAGTCTCTTGCATCAAGATCAAAATGTTATAGTAATTATTTTCATAATTTTTTACGACATTACGCGTCGGGGATTTGATTTTTGAACAGGGAATTTAATTTAAAGTAAAAAAGTGTTGAGATTGTTTTATTCCCTTTACATGACGTTCCGTTTCACGTGATTTATGATTACTATAACCTTGAATGTTGAAAGTGACATAGTCACATCTTTCAAAAAAGATCTAAAAAAAAATATTTTGCCGATTCTACATTAATTAAAAACAGCTAGAATAGATTAGAATTTTTATTTAAACGATTATCATTTTTTTATCTAAGTATGGTTAATTGGCCGTTCACAGTCGGTCATAGAGATGTAGAATGCAATAGATGCAGATTACTGTTTTTTAGAGCAATAATAAATCGTGTATGACATGTCCACATTGTCAGGTTATTTAGATTATTTCTAAAATCTCCCAAACTCACGTTTTATTTACAAAAATAAATTTTGTAGGAGTTAATATGATAAGTGTAGTCTATAAAAAACAAAGTTTGACTTTGATGCAGCATGGTACGGGACTCCATACATCCATGAGCATTGTCCTTTTGATAAGGTTGTTTGGAAGAAAGTTTAGTATTATCACTTAGAATAGGTACGTGTTTGGAAAAAATTAAAAAAAAAATGTATTTTTTGACCTTCAATATCTCCAAAACCAATGGTTTCCCAGGTATGGTCTGGTAGAAAAAATGATCCCAATGATGGGTAGAATATGTGGTTTTCGTTATCGTTAAGGACGCGTTTGCAGAAAGCGTAGGTAAAAAGTATAATTACGATATGCGGACGACCAACACACACACAGCGTAAGTACCTTTATCTTCAAGTTAGGTCAAATCAAATGTTTGTGACCGTCGAGGGATCTATTTGACCGCTAATTTCTGCTGTCAAGCGACTCGAGTCTACTCACAATGATGGCTGACAGTAAAATGACAGATGGAAAACCAACTTTATTTTCACACAGTTAAGGTTCATCGGCCTAGCAAAATATATGAAAAAAATTCAAAATGATTTTTTATTTTGCTGTGCATATTCCAACAATTTTCTTATTTTATTTTCTCTACCATTTTAACGTTAATATGTCTGTTAACTAATGGTATTGTATTTATTTATTAAAACCCTTGAATTCTTCAGGAAAATGTACCGAAACTCACCCCATTTTCAGTATTTTCGTGGGAGGAGGCTACGAAAAATTAATATTATTTAAGTATAAATTAACAAATTTAAAAATGTTTTATCTACCATTTTTAGACAAAAGCGTAGTCTATCCGTAGCTTACCATAACATCTAGCTAAGTTTCACGGATTGATCGGAAAATGTACCGAAAAACAGCTAATTAATAACAGTTTTGTAAATACCCCCTTAAGGGTCTTTTTACACCCGATATACTTTTTAATCCGTGCTAAGTATTATTCGCAATTATAGTTTGTTTATGAAATAATGTGCTTTCGGAAGCTGTATACTTTGGTGGAAGTATAATGGAAGTCGTTCATTGAATATATTAATATTTTGTTTAGTAGTTAGTACCGTTCTGAAACAACGCGGTGTCAGTATGTGTCCAAACGAATCACAAATTCTAAATATCATTTTTCTATTGTTCAATTTTTTATTTACGATGGCAATATTTCAAGTCCGATAAATATAGATTTTTAGACAGCTGTGTATTTTATCGGGTTTCCATTTAAACAACAACAAAAACTTACATTTTTAGTGTTCCTTACTTCCCGCTAAAGTTTGATCGGCGGCTGCTTTCCTTGCCCTTATTATGTACCACAAGCAGTTACAACTGGCGAGGCGTAAGCTGAGCTTTGCATTTGTGTGAGTGCACATAGAATCGATTGCCAAAAAGCAGTATAAACCAGTTTAAACCAAGCAAAGGACGCGTCTGCATTCATTCTCACACAAATGCAAAGCTCAGCTTAGGTCTCGCAGACGGTACCTAATCAAAAGTATGTTTTTTTATGTAAATAATCATATACTTTTGTATAAAGTGGATGTTTTACGAGCTTATACCAATGACCATAATATTTTGGTATCAAAGAAAAAAAAAACAAAGACAGTACGAAACTCATCATGCAATAATACAATGATGATAAAGAGATCCACATTTAAAGACATTCGACGTAGATATTTAATAAACAACAAACTGCCATAAAGTCATAAAACGTTGTATCAAATATCCGTACTATTCATATTCCAGTTTTTATGGGGGACGGACGTATCTGTGTTTCCAGTTTTATGTGATCTTTATGAGACGGGGACGGGACCGCTGACCCGAGATTTTCTTTCATATTTTACATGTTTATAATTTGGTTTTGTTCTTTCGGTTCGGGGTAAGGCAGCTTTTTTGTGAAATACTGTAATAGTTTTGTGCAAATATATTTTGGCTTAGATTTGTTTTATGATTTTCATTTTAGTAAATGAATATCGCGTCCGCGTCCGTGTGGTGCCGGAAGTAAAGAATAGCACGACCCTATCTCTTCCCATGAGTGTAGTAAAAGGCGACTAAGGGATTCACTAGAGGATGGGTTCTCTGAGTACTTTAACAACCATACTGCGATCGCCAACCCGCCCGCCAAGCGTGGCGATTATGGCAAACCCCCCCACCTTTTTGGGGGAGGCCTATGTCCTGCAGTGGACGTCTGTCGGCTGAATGATGATGACTGAATATCGATGATTAAAAATACACTTGATCGCCTTGAGTTTGTAAATTTTGGTTATGATTCCTTCAGAAAAATAGATGCTAATCTTTGATTAGACCAATTACTGTAGAGGTATGTGCCTAAATTCTAAATGACAATAAATGAGACACAAAAATCGAATCATTTAACTTTTTAATTTATAAACAATCAACAGAAACATACAATCAACCATCACATTTTGCTATACAACACATTTTTACATAATTTTTAGGTACGTCTTTGGCAAGTCGACTCCTTGAACCCCCGATATATTTAACAGTCACACCCCATATTACACACTAATTTACACTAAAACCACGATTAAAATAAATATAGGTCTCATCTTAACTGCCAATATTATCGTAACTATCGGATTCAAATTAACTAATAGACTACTTAATCAAGGTAAAAGCAACTCAGTAAGTAAAAGCTACGTAGGATTCCATATTTTCGCCACTGAAAATAGTTAGTACGTAGTTATATTTTATAGTTAAATGAAATGATAGCCATTCAGTGAAATTATGAAACATGAGATCAGCTACGAAAAATATGTTAGTAAGAAACTTATTAGTAAGTAGTACAAAATAGAAAAGCATGTACGATTGCATTGATTTATAGCCTCAAATAAAAACTTAACAAAATAGAATCAGACGATGTCTGTGTTTATCACACGGAGCTTATTTATGATATGTCTCTTCTTGAGCCTTTAGCTATGGTAACAGATTTCACAACAAAAGCAGTAAAGTAGCAGATGATAATACAACTAAACTTAAAAATAAACTACTTTTTACTAATATTATGTACAGTAACATTGCACACCCTCCTACATAAGTCTCGTCTGAGCTCAGAAATACTCATTATAATATTATCCAAAATATACAGAAAGAACAAATAAAATATATTATCTACGTACACTAATTCATCAATACTGTTAAATTTTAAACAACGAAACCATTTACCGCCGATGTGGTAAGTAAAATGAATTTACAATTCCTCTATATATTTGGCATACAATGGCTTATCAAAATCCAGTGGAATGGTTCTAAAATATATTCTGTATATCTCAAAAATTCATTTGGACAATCTTTGGCACTAAAATCTTACGTCTAATAAAAGTCTTGTAGACAGAACCAAAGACCAGGATGATAACGATACGTTTTTGCATTGATTACAACTTTTCTTACATCTAAGTTTGTCTTAAGTCACGGATTATGAGAGAGTTCGACTAGCAAGTCATTTTCACTTGATTGCACCATCCCTTGTATTGTCCGTACAATCGTATATCACATAGACACTTCAACTCATGAGATTGTTTCTATGAGTCCCGTCGCATTTTATTGGTAGGGTGAGCGGTCATACGAAATCGTTCACCTCATTCTGTAGGGGCGTGTCAATCTTGTCGACGCATTTCCTGATGGCGTCGAGTATCGTGACGATGCGCCGATCGAGGGCGGCCAGATGAGGCTCCCATAGTATCGGGTTCACCGGATCTCTTTTCATTGATTCACGGAGAACTTTTGATAGTGGAACGTCGTTGTGGAATCTGCGAAGATTTCAAAAGAATGTGAATATTTAAGTATTTCGTAAAGATAGCTTGATCCAAATTGTAGATGGCTACGTTTGACCATTAGGGTGCCTTTCCACCAGAGATGTGCTATGTAGCTATGCTGCGAGAATGTAAAAGCTAAGCTACGAAACTATGAGACCGTTTCCACTGATGCTAAGCTATGTAGCTAGAGGGGGAAAACGAGGAACATAAAAGGATGCGGCAACGAGCGGAAGAGGTGAATGGGGGGAACCAAGTTGAGCCTTTGGACCCCCCCTTCATTCTCGACGAGCTGAAGCGAGCGGTCTCCTCGTTCAACCCCAAAAAAGCCCCCGGTTCCGACGGTCTGACGGCGGACATATGGGGCCACACGATTCACCACGACCCAGACCTAGTTCTGCGCTTGTTTAACAAGTGCCTGGCGCATGGATACTTTCCGCGGTCCTGGAAGGAGGCAACGGTCGTTGTGCTCCGCAAGCCCGCAAAGGAGGACTACACCACTCCGAAATCATACAGGCCGATTGGTCTTTTGCCTGTACTCGGCAAGATGTTCGAGAAGATGTTGGTGGCCCGACTCAAGTTTTATCTGTTGCCCAGGATGAGTACTCGCCAGTACGGCTTCATGCCCCAGAGAAGCACCGAGGACTCCCTCTACGCCCTGATGGGGTACATCCGTGGCAGACTCTCTGAGAAGAGGCTTGTCACGGTTGTGTCCCTGGACATTGAGGGAGCCTTCGACAGCGCTTGGTGGCCGGCCATTAGAGTGCGTCTGGCTGAGGAAAAGTGTCCTGTAAACTTGAGGCGGGTCATCGACAGTTACTTGTCCGAGAGAGTGGTGAAAGTCCGATATGCGGGTGCGGAGCACGAGACTAGGACCGGGAAAGGATGTGTCCAGGGGTCAATCGGTGGTCCCATACTATGGAATCTCCTGCTGGATCCTCTGCTCAAAGGGCTGGAGAGCAGGGGGGTCCAATGCCAGGCGTTTGCGGACGACGTCGTCCTTGTGTTCGATGGGGGGACTGCACTTGAGGTCCAAAGGCATGCCAATGCCGCCCTGGAGTATGTCCAGGCGTGGGGTGTCGTGAACAAGCTCAAGTTTGCACCGCACAAAACGAAAGCTATGCTTATTACGCGGAAGCTGAAGCACGACATCCCATGTCTGAGTATGGGTGGAGTCGACATTGGCATGTCAAATGAGATCAAGCTGCTCGGTCTCACCATCGACCACAAGTTGACCTTCAACACTCACGTCGCAAACGTCTGCTCCCGAGCCGTCGGCATCTACAAGCAGCTGTCAAGGGCCGCGAGGGTCAGCTGGGGTCTCCACCCAGATATAATACGCTGCATTTATACAGCTGCAGTGGAGCCCATCGTCCTGTACGCTGCGAGTGCGTGGTCGCCAGCCGCGAACAAAGTCGGGGTGCAGAAGAGGTTGAACGCCGTCCAGAGGAGCTTCGCTCAGAAGCTGTGCCGTGCCTATCGCACGGTCTCCCTGAACGCAGCGCTGGTGCTGTCTGGGATACTCCCTCTTGACCTCCGAATCCGAGAGGCGGCCTCGCTATACGAGGCCAAGAAGGGGGTAGTGTCCCATCCCGCGCTGGCGGGCCGGGAGATCGAGCGAATGGCATCGGCACTAGAGACACCACATCCGGCGGAGCAGAGGGACATGGAACTGCGACGCCTGGTAGACGAGGAACAATATAATAACCACCGCAATTACGCGGTGCGTATTTTCACAGACGGCAGCAAGATCGAGGGTAAAGTCGGGGCCGCGCTATCAGTATGGACAGGCGCGGCCGAGACGAAGACCCGAAAGCTTGTTCTGCCGTCTTACAGTACCGTCTACCAGGCTGAGCTCCTCGCCCTCTGCGAAGCCACCAAGGAAGTCGTCCCAAGGACAGAGACGGCGTTCGCCATCTACAGCGACTCCATGGCAGCCCTCCAAACAGTCGTGAACCCCGAAGCCCTTCACCCCCTCGCAGTGGAAGCAAGGGACGCCATCCGCAACAGCAACCGCCAGGACAAGAGCGTCTCCTTGTTCTGGATCAAAGCGCATGCGGGGCTGGAGGGTAACGAGAGAGCCGACTTTCTCGCGAAGGAGGCTGCCCTGAAGTCGAAACGTGCACCCGACTACGACAGATGCCCGGTTTCATTCGCCAAGCGAATGATCCGATTGGAAACGCTGGGAGAATGGAACCGGAGGTACTGTACGGGCGAAACGGCGGCCACCACCAAGCTGTTTTTCCCGTGTGCGATCGCGGCGTACAGGACGGTCCGCAAGTTTGAAATGACGAAGGAGCTGACCCAAGCCCTAACAGGGCACGGTGGGTTCTCCGAATACTTGACCCGTTTCAAGTGCAAGGAGAATCCAGCGTGCGCCTGTGACCCCGACAAGCAAGAGACGATCCTCCACCTCTTGACGGAGTGCCCTGTGTATGGCTCCCACAGGCACAACCTTGAAATGGCGTTTGGAGACCAGATTAGAAAAGAGAACTTGAGCGTATATATCAGCGACAGAAAAAATAGAGACAAATTTATTGAATATATAGTCAAAATTGTTAAGAAAGTAAATGTTAGGAATAAGTAGAAGTCACGATAAATTAGATTTAATATATATTGAAATAGAGTTTTATACATAAATTAAAAGTTTGGATTGGAACAGCACAAAATAAAAGACGACCAAGAATAACATACAGCCCATCGCAAAAACCCTGCGTAACTTGTACGGCAGGGGCTCACGCCGGGGCAGGAGTGTGGTTTTAGTCGGTAAGAGTCCGACACTACCCAAGCCATGTCATCCGTGAGGTGGCTTGGGTGTCCATGAGGATTTCCCACTCCTGCCAAAACAAAAAAAAAAAAAAAAAAAAAAAAAAAAAAAAAAAAAAAAAAAAAAAAAAAAAAAAGCTATGTAGCTGTGCGAGTAAGATGCGCATTTCGAGCCATGCGACGTATCGACAATAGGAAAGGCACGGGGAGCGGCGGACATAGCTACACCACTCGCGACCATCTATAGCACGCATCCATAGAACGCATCCACAGCACGCATCCTTCCATATAAAAAACGTAGCTTAGTTGAATCAGTTTCCACCAGTGCCATGCTATGTGGACCAATGAATATGATTGGTGGATATCAAACGCATCCATAGCAACGTTGCATAGCACATCTCTGGTTGAAAACCACCCTTAATCTAACATAAAGGTTGTATACCCATACTAAACTGCGTTATAGTATTTCCTGGAAGTAAAAATAACGCTAGCAAAATTGTATACCAAATTCTTACAAATTGTTTTCTATTCATGAAACTTACTTTAGTAATGTAGAGAGGGTAGTATGCCTAACTAGGCAGCATTGCAGCAGTGGTGCTAAGATGCTCAGTTCATCATGGAAGGCCTTGCCGAATGCACGCCCTTGATCCAGATGCAGCGTGAACGTCTCATTCCCGAACATTCTGCATAAACAAAACTTATTAAATACAAGCTTTATTCGGCTATGTCCTTAAAAACTTGAAATTCTGCATTACAATGACATCGCATATTTTAACTATAAATAGTTGTTTTACTTCCAGTGTGAACGGAAATTTATTGGTCTCCAATGATTTAAGGAAACGGCCTTCATGTTCGATTTTCCGGTAATGCACGTAATAATGCAGATTTATGTGCAATGCAAAATGCCTTTATAACGAACAGTATTGTAAGATCACAAGAATGCCAGGTTGCTTTGTCGCCGAAAGGGTATTTGAAAATAAAGGCATCGGTTACAAATACCATAGCAAACTGTAAACATTGAATATTGCAAACATATTCCACTTTTCATTTAAAATCGAACTACCATGAAAATCTTTTGGAAGATTTATTTCCTCACTGAACGGCACAGATCTATTTTTAGAGATTTTACAAAGACAACGGTTGGAAAGATAACTACGGTCACTAATCAAATTGGTAACGTGTCATGCAGAAACAATACAGATATGACTAATGATGAAGCTTACGAACTTGAATGTCTCATAATGATGTCTGTCCATGTTCCCAGAGAGAAAGTCGAAGATTGACATGTCCATGAGGTCGAGCATTCGACGACCGGTGTCGTACGGAGGAGTTGTGCGGACCTAGAACAAATCGAGATCATGAATATTGGAACAAAATAACATCACATCGTTCTCCAAATCCCAGATGCCTGAAGTAAAAGTATATATTATAGAAGTTATAAGTATTTCTGACATGTATTATAATAATCTTTACAAACAAACCCGACGGGCAGCAAGGAATAACCCCCTTAAGTATTAAATGGAATGCTTATGGGAGTGTTCCGTCCAATAGTGGAATTTGATAGTATTTAATCTTCTATGATTGATATAGATGATGCATGAAAAAATTGTAAAAGTACTTATGGGAATGAAATAAAACCTGACGAGCTAACATTTTTTATTGCGTATATGTAATCCCACCAAAAACATTACATGTAAAAAATGCCAAGTCTCTATATGCAATCTTTCCACCGTAAAAAGTTTTAAGATCTCATAGAAGCCAAGTCCTATTCAATTTATTTTGTAGTTAGTTATCTATCTAGTGACTGTATTAATAGTTTTATTTCTATTATAATTATAGTGACTTGGCAATGAGCACAAGAAGAAACAAATATATTTGGAGGAGGTGAAAGTAACGTATAACGCACGCGTAATGTTTAATATCACAGGATTAGTTAAGTTCTTTTGATTTGACCATTAAACATAGGTACCTACTTATAGATAATAATTGTGATGTTCTTATCAAATAAACTTAGGTTTTCTTAAATATGTATTGGCGCACGTAGTCTATGGTGACCATAACTACTCATTGGCCGTAAAATCACGTCTGCATATCATAAATCACACATCAGCATAACAACTAATGTAATCATAGTACTCATAGATATCAATTCGTCAATAACAGTCGCACATAATTCCACACACCAAGCAGCTTTTAATTTGTGCTCATTGCCAAGTCACTATAATTATAATAGAAATAAAACTATTAATACAGTCACTAGATAGATAACTAACTACAAAATAAATTGAATAGGACTTGGCTTCTATGAGATCTTAAAACTTTTTACGGTGGAAAGATTGCATATAGAGACTTGGCATTTTTTACATGTAATGTTTTTGGTGGGATCTCATTTATTTTTTGTAGGTGGGTCTCTTTCTTTTCTTTTTGGGTGACATAATAATGTCTTGTTCATCAACTGCTGCTTTGCTTAGAGCCTATTCTCTGTCTCTATCTCTTTTGTTTTTATAACTAACTAACAAACTAAATATACAACAAACTATTTATGTATTAAATTAGTATTTTTAATAACTAACTATTTAAGTAACTAATAACTAGCCGATTCGGATATCCATAAACTTCGTTTCGCCGAATATAAATTTACGTTATTATATTTTTTTAGTTTCTAAGTGGTTTTTTTCATAGATAGATGGCGCTATCATACGAATTTCGCACGTGGACACGACACCCATGACGCGTATTTTGTAAAGTATCACAGAGCCATCTTGGATTTTGACTTCGACATCCTTTTCATCATCAGCACCCCCGAAAACAATGGACACGATATCCAAGACGCATATTTTGTAAAATTTTACAGCCGCCATCTTGGATTTTGACTTCGACCTCATTTTCGTCATCAGCACCCTCGAAAACCTCGGACACGACATTAATGACGCATATCTTGTAAAATTTCACAGCCGCCATTTTGGATTTTGACTTCGACCTCATTCTCGTCATCAGCACCCTCGAAAACCATGGACACGACATCCATGACGCATATCTTGTAAAATTTCACAGCCACCATCTTGGATTTTGACGTTGACCTCATTTTCGTCATCAGCCTCCCCCCCGAAAACCATGCACACGACACCCATGACGCATATTTTGTAAAACTTCACAGCCACCATCTTGTATTTTGACGTTGACCTCATTTTCGTCATCAGTACCCCCGAAAACCATGGACACGACATCCATGATGCATATCTTGTAAAATTTCGCAGCCGCCATCTTGGATTTTGACTTCGACCTCATTTTCGTCATCAGCGCCCCCGAAAATCATGGACACGACACCCATGACGCATATCTTGTAAAATTTCACAGCCGCCATCTTGGATTCTGACATTGACCTCATTTTCGTCATCAGCCCCCCCGAAAACCATGGACACGACGACACCCATGACGCATATCTTGTAAAATTTCACAGCCGCCATCTTGGATTTTGACGTTGACCTCATTTTCGTCATCAGCGTCCCCGAAAACCATGGACACGACACCCATGACGCATATCTTGTAAAATTTCACAGCCCCCATCTTGGATTTTGACGTTGACCTCATTTTCGTCATCAGCTCCCCCGAAAACTATGGACACGACACCCATGACGCATATTTTGTAAAATTTCACAGTCGCCATCTTGGATTTTGACTTCGACCTCATTTTCGTCATCAGCGCCCCCGAAAATCATGGACACGACACCCATGACGCATATCTTGTAAAATTTCACAGCCGCCATCTTGGATTTTGACGTTGATCTCATTTTCGTCATCAGCCCCCCCGAAAACCATGGACACGACACCCATGACGCATATCTTGTAAAATTTCACAGCCGCCATCTTGGATTTTGACGTTGACCTCATTTTCGTCATCAGCTCCCCCGAAAACTATGGACACGACACCCATGACGCATATTTTGTAAAATTTCACAGTCGCCATCTTGGATTTTGACTTCGACCTCATTTTCGTCATCAGCGCCCCCGAAAACCATGGACACGACACCCATGACGCATATCTTGTAAAATTTCACAGCCGCCATCTTGGATTTTGACGTTGACCTCATTTTCGTCATCAGCGTCCCCGAAAACCATGGACACGACACCCATGACGCATATCTTGTAAAATTTCACAGCACCATCTTTGATTTTGACTTTGACCTCATTTTTGGCATCAGCACCCCGGAAAACCATGGGAACGACACCCATGACGCATAATTTGTAAAATTTTAAAATATCACAGCCGCCATCTTGGATTTTGATTTTGACCGCCCCCGCCCTCTGGAGGGAAAACTTGTGAGATATTAAAACTTTAAATAATTTAAATTAGCCTTTATGAATGTTATTCTACCTAGATACAGTAATAAATGGGTTCATATAGTTACATACTTAGTATACACCTCTGTCCTACCCTTCGGAGAATACAGGCGTGATGGTATGGAATCTCATTTCTCAGATTTTGCCCTAAATAAATAACAATTTATAAAATAGTCTACATACACCAATTCAATATTTTTTGTACGTAAACAAAGAACAAAGTTAACAATGCAGTCGAATATAGTCGAAATTCATACACCATGTTCCTGGCAAAATGGCAAATATAAAATTGTTTTCTATAATTAACTATTTTTTATGTTTTTATAATTTTTCCTTTATATGTACCTAATAATCTATCTTGATACCAAATTTCAAGGTTCTAGGCCTGCTAGAAGTATCTTAGAATTTTGATGATCGGTCAGTCAGTGAGTCAGTCAGTGACAAAATGATGTAACTTTGATCGATGATAACTCGTAAACTATAAGTTCAAATATGATGTAATTTGGAAGTTTAGCTAGTTATAATGATTACTCTTGGTTACCGAAAGTTCAAACTGCTAGCTTTGTCCACAGCGAAGATATAGGGGGGGTGAAAAGGCCGCGAATGGCTTCGAGAAAAGATGGTACGGCCGTGCCCGCTTTGCTCGAGACTTGGCGGGGCACTGCCGTGCCCCCAGATAAAAATACACATCCTGTCTGTAGATTAAATTCTGCATACAAGCTTCGAATGAAAACAAAACGTACTGTATCGCAATAATCAGACTGGAGCTCCCACTGTGCTTTTCTTCGCTTGTGGTAGGATCTCCTCCAGGGATGCCGCCAAACCTGTGGACATCATAAAATTGTTACAGTAATCCTTAAAGAAAATATGCAACAAAAATAAAGACAGGGGCATAATTTCGTACAGCCTTCTAATGAGATATGGAATGAGTCTATGTTTATTTGAGAATCAGAATGGCAGAAAACCACAACGAATGTTCTAAGACCTAGCGATGACACCTAAGACCTCACAAGTTGAGCTTAATACCTAAAGACTAATGAGGTAAAGTTAAATATCAAGGTTACACGATGTGTGTCCATTGCTTGATACATTCCGCCGTTGTAAGTGCAAATGAATAAATTCCTTATAAAATAATGTACAAACAAAGATTAGAACGAAATGGAACGGAACTATAATTTTAAATTATAATTATTTGGCTATAAACCCTTCCTTTACGTGTAACGGGCAAAGCTCCGAGCCGTATCACCCTCCTAAAATGTAAAGTTTACACGAGATTACGTTGTACCCAAAATAGTAAAAGAACTCATAATAATACTTTTCCTCTTTTAGAACTTCGGGATATTCGCGGGTAAACGAATATTATATTTAATGTTGCTGATGAATAAATATTTTGAATTTCTATTCAACTTAGCATGCCCTCAAAATATCGGTAATCAGATTTTAATGTGACGATTTTATTTATTTATTCTTCTATGCACTACAGTGGCGGACTTAATGCCATAAGGCATTCTCTTTCAGTCAACCTTTGGGTTAAAAAGAAAAGTATCGAAATGGGTACAGGAAAAAAAGATAAGTTGAGAATTTTGAACTGAAAATACTACGAATTCATAAGATTTTATCTTGTTACTGATGTTTCAAGCAACGTTGCATATCCGATTCAGTAAAATGAGACTGTTAATGAGAAACTACACTCGTCAATCGTTTACATTGAATTATGTTCACAATTGTAAGCACAGATTTGATCGCCCGTGTAAAATGCATGCGGTAAGCAAGGAACTGCGCATTATGTCTGATGCATTACGCCGCCGACGCAACAAGATAATCATTTGTTACAAACAACCACGCTGTATTTGATAATATAACCCTAACATATTCCTAAATTTACATATGAGAAAACCTATGTCAAGCAAGAAATAATTTATACCCATAAAAATATAGATATAAGTAATATTACATACCTATTTACATTACGATGCAAAGAGAACTTATAGCAACTAATTAGTTTCTTGAAATTGCAAAATGCAGTTTTGTGTTTAGAATACAAACCTTTCGTTCAGCGATGTCCGAGGATGGCAAAAACGCGGCAAAGCTACCTTCAAGCATGTCAGGGTTGCCACATATCGCGTGTCCAGTGTCGCAATAGTACGAACACTTTCCGTGGAAGCAGAAGTTATTCGCCGGCGAAACGAAGAACGTCTTAAGGATGTCACCTTCAGTCACATCGTAGATCTCTGTCGTCATATTGAGGACTCGGCCCACGACCGGCATCGCGCGACGGAAACCGAGTATCCTGGATAACACATGATTTAGATTAGCGTCACCTCCATTCGTGTTCATTGTGGCGAGCAAATAGGGATGTAAGTTTCCGATATAAGACTGGGTTAGGTAGAAGGCTTAATTATGATTTATGGAGATCCAAACTTTTTGGAATAATCCTGGCTATTATTTTAAGAACTCAGCTATTGAAACTTTTTTATCAAGATGAAGATCAACCGATGCTAATTACGCAGAATTGCGTAAATGTCTAACCCCACGTAAAATTCCACATGAATGACTCGTACGGATGAGTCAATCAAAGAGCTCTGTATGTTAAACCTATAATAATATTGTGTGACAACTACGAAAACTCACCTGTCCAGGTGAAACGCAGCTATTTCAGCATTATGACGTTCATAATCAGAAAAATAAAAATGATTTGGTAACGTCTGCACATCTCGAGCAAACCTGTGAATAAGAGCAAACGTTAAACGCAAATATAGTCATAAAAATATCAAAGGAGAAATGTTACTTGTATTACAAAACAGCCGATTTATCATTAATGTTATGCTCGTGTCGAAATATTACGGAGCACGGTTTAAAAAGATTCAAATAGATAAAGCACGATGCTGGCCCGGCTCCCTACTTTAGCGGCAATTGATGACTATCTGCATTAATCAATTTGCAGCATAAGCTAGATATGAATAACCAGACTAACGATGTAGAAGTGTCCTTTATCTCCTTACTGTATGATCAAGTCTTTTTACGAGATAATGTAAAATTAGGACAAACAGTAAAAAACTATCGAGGCCATTGTGTGATATTTACAAATCTATAGGGGGTATTTCACCAACATATCAATAATGTAAGTAGTCCGTATCTATTCACCAGATAAACTAAAATTTAGTTAGCACATTTAATGTGATCTAGAAATATGACATATATGTGTTCAATATTCTTGTCATTATCACTATTATTGATATGTGGTGAAATGCTTTGTTAGATGTTGAAAAGTTTAGAGACCGAATTAGATTAATGGAACAGTTAATGATAGGTTAGTGAAACACCTCCTTATTCATGTCAAAGTTATTTTTAAATTTATCACAGTCCTCTTTGAGGTAGTAGGTACAGGAATCGATCTTTAAAAGTATAAAATGCCTTAACAAAATTTTAACATAATTTCAACAAAATTCTTGGCAGGTACTTATTCATGACGTAAATTGAAACCGAGTAATATAAATCCATTAAAGAGAAATATCAAATATCGACTCCGGGAGATAAGGGACCCCTGTCCTTTAAAATAAATTTATAACGCCGAAAAATGTTAAATTACGTACTAAAATGGAAAAATTACTCATTCGCAGTAACAAATGGAGGTATAATTTCTTTTAGTGTCTAATGAGTCGAATGTGGGTGCTTAATCAATTTCTCGGAAACAAAACGATTAAAGTGGCTCTTAAATCGTGAATCTGGTTAGATAGGGGCAATCCCGGGAATATACTGCACCGAGAGTCTTCCGATTTATTGTCCTCAGTGCGACTCGTAAGTGAGATAGTACAATTTAAAAAGGCTACTAACAAATGGTTTAGATTCTGTTTCCTCTTTACCTTTTCGGCATTAAATGGCTTCTACTAATTTTGCATACTTTTTACTCTAGCTAGTGTATCTGAGATCCCAATACAATATATCACTTGCACAGAAGTGGCAGTCAAGGTGATAAAACTAATAGATACTCGTACAGGGAAGGGTTAACACCGACTGTCACGTAATTTATAGCGCCCTTGTGAATCGTGAGAGATCCGCGAGGGCCTCTTGATATGTCGTCGGGGTAACCCCTCGAGTCTATAATTTTCGTAGAAAAGATATCCAGTCCGCTAGAAAAGTTAGTTGTCTGCCTATGTTCAAGTATTCCAAGGCGAGAATAATTTATATTGTTTTGTTTTTTTAACGCCTCTGAAATCTAATGTTGGTTTCATGAACGATGTTGTAAGATACTTATGTAAAACTATGTGCATGCATCACTTAGTTACAAAGTGCGTACGACTTTTGACACCTCCAATATTATTATCTTTTATTTTATGACATCCATATTTTTAAAATAAAAGCGAAGTGCTAAGACGTCTGATACTCGATATACAAGTCTGCCGGGAGTTTCGTCAAATTCCCGCGAGTACATTTTTGGGAATGCTCTTTGTATTCTTTGTCACGTCAAAAATTGTATCAGATAGCATTACAGAATATTGAATATGCAATATACTATATAGGTTATGGTAATATAAAGAATTTTGTGACACATATCTCGCCGTTGAGGTTGTAAAGTAGACTTTCCATAAGTTCACTGCAAGGTCTAAAAGCTTTCATAAATATAATATATGCGATGTGCGATGTATTGAATAGAAAACACAATCAACTTTAACAATGGTACGAAAGTAACAGAACTTGGCGAACTCACTACTTCAATAGCACTTGTAGTTGAGAACAGTGTGGGCAAGCCGCTAAGCCGATCGCACGAAAGAACATTCCCGGAGTTTTGTGAATAGAACCAACACACCCAACAAGGTGACAGGAAAGTTCTGGCAACTCCTTCAGGAGCATGGAGGGACACTTCGAACTACTCTCAACACAACTTGTTCACTAAACTAAATAAAACTTACGTATCTGTGAAAGGCATGGCAGATGATGGACGGACACTCAAGCCAAAACTATAAATTATGGACAACGATGTCGGACTTACCTCATCGGCTTGAACAGAGCTTGGACGCCATTAGGATAGTCAATAATAAGTTTCAACTGTGTTCCTCCCTCTTTTTGCTCTGTCAACAAACAATTTATTGTTAGATTTGTGCAGAACCAAGTATCAAAATTTAAATTCAGCCTTCAAACTAGCAATTTAGATGATATTAGAATGTTGTCTAACTCAGTTATCAAGTAGTGGAGACACTAAAAATAAATGTTGTAGTATACGATAAAGTCGGATCAACAATGAAATCCATTTAAGTGGTTTAAATATTTAAGTCCAATTCGAAGTAAAGGGCGAGATTGTTGTGGCACTATTGTCCGACGGACCGCTAACCCCGCAACTGATTGCAGACCCGCCTTCATTTAATATACATACCTACCTGCTTCAGCTTTTATTATATGCAAATATCATCTCAGTTATTTTTGATTCCAATGCAAGATTTAGATTTGTCAGTTATACTCCATTGCAACCACAAATATAAACTTTTAAGTCTTTAGAGACGTAAACGCTTTTGTAAAACTGTAATATTCACTTTAAATACAAAATCATATATCAATCTTTGATTAAAAAGTTTGACTTTTATTCAAAAATAAGCTTAAGTATTAGTACGTATTGTACATAACACATTAAAACTATTATTAGGTAGCCATCGACTGACCAGTCATAGGGCGGGGGTGCCGTAAAGGTTGTCTGTCTAAACGTAATTGCTTTTCTAAGTCCGATCAACGGTGCACTGAATATTTTATGGCGATACATACTTAAATTGAGATCAGGGCTTACTCAATAGTTGAATCGATTTCAGTTATGTCGAATGTTGAATAATGTAAATAAGGCGAATAATTAAGGACTTCATTTCAAACACAAAATTGTTTTGCCCTCAAAATTGTTAGCTTAAAATCTAGTACAATCTATTTGCCTATCTCTATTTGGTTTTAATTATCTTAATCTAAGAGGTTTGTAGAATTTATGTGGTAGGTAAACTTACCTACATGTAGGATGGTGGTAGAGGCCATATCTTTGAGCAGCGCGTCAACTAGCGGCTCCCCATCCTCATACAGTTCGTGTTGAGCTATCTTCAGTTGGAACCTTTCCAAATTAGAAGCGTTTATGCTGCAATAGAAATTGATTGGTATTATTATATGACATTAATTATCTATTGTGTGGTATTCTGCCTTTTGTCTGGGAATATTTTAAATTGGTGTACAAACCAATAATCCAAACGAAGTCATTATAATATTCGCATATTGTCAACAGCAGTTATAGAGCACCTAATGTCGATTTAATTGAAACACTGACCCAATTTTCAAAGTTAATATTTTTGAATCTAACATAAACATGAGAGACAAAAGCGATGCGTAGTACGTCATCGATGGAGTTACTTTAAATTTTTCGCACACGCCCGTAAACCTGGTCGTTAACGTCAAGATTTACATGGAAGATTTTCCGATGGCGGCGCGGCGGCGTGTTGGTTTTGGCTGCGTGGAACACATAAGTGGACGTGATTTGCCTACTAGCGGGAGGTGTGAGACTCCGGGCGACACGACGCAGCACGGAACTGAATACTAAGGAGCGTACGTGTAACGTTTTCGATTTGTGGCATGCTCCGATAACCTGCATTTAGAAATCAAGCCGGCAGCTATTCTAAAATTTATTGACTCTCTTTCGGTGTGAATTGTGCTAGCGCCGAGTGGGAATTCAAAAAACCCGATTGTTCCGGCTCGCGACGACTGGACGTTCAGGATTGTAAACGAACACGAATCCCTATTTACTTTCACATTTTATTTGGGCTTGTTATGCTGACGACGACCGAAAAATATAAAAATTTCATAACAAAAGAAAACGTTCTCGTGTTAAACAATGAATGTTCATCTCCTCTCATATTTACGTAGATGATCCCAATTTTGAGAAAAATCATGCCAAATTTTCCATGTATCAACGCAACCCTTTCTACATGATACATGAATTCGGTCATAACAGGTCCCGTCATATCACGAGCGGCTTTTTAAGGAAGCCATCATGCATTCATTCCATTTAGTTTTATTGTCAAAGACCCGCGCCTATCTTGGCGGGACCCCGTAACTGGATTTTAAATAAGATTCCTTGTAGGTCTTGTGAAATTTGCCTAACAAGATAAAGAAAGGTCGCTTGTCTGTTTCATATTATAGCATCATTCCGCGCTGAAAGTATGATATGATCCTTTTTAGGGCCGTACCTTAAACGGAAAAACCGGCCAAGTGCGAATTGCATTCGTTCACGGGGAATTCCGTACCTTGGAAGGAAACGTATAAAAAGTTACTTAGTCTGATTTTTAAAAAACTGTACTACTTACTGATATCGTTTCATTTTTTCCTGTAATATTTACATGAACTTCTATCAAATCGATTTATTCCAGATTTTTCGCTTTGCAAACTTCGGAGATAAGGGGAAATGGTATTTTACAGTCATAAATCAAAAACTATGCGGCATAAATAAAAATAGATTTTAAAATGTACAAATGAAGCCGTTTTATATGATACCACACGTGACATAGTAACCCCATTTAACATTTTGAACTCCCCACTTTGGTTCTATTGCAATGAAAATAAAAATATTTTTTCAATTCTTCCACTACATTAATAAATAAATAATAATTTATTTGATTCAAACACAGGTTACAATTAAAACAGAGATACATGACATTTTAAATTGTTTCCAATTATTATAGTATAAAGACATTTGTGTCTGAACTAGATAAAAAATATATCTGTATTTCTGACATCAGCGCTCTTACATTTCCAGCTGATTCAGACTGATTCACTTGCAATATAAATGGACAAGCACTATTTAAAACTATTGCAAATTTCCAGTCGATTGCATTAATAGTTCCTGAAATAAGCACCTGTGACTGACAGACGGACGAAGTCGCGCTATAACGGTACCTTTTTTACCTTTTGGTACGGAACCCCAAAAACGGTAACTTTATTAAATAACTTTTTGTCCATCCGTCTGTCAGAGAGGTTTATCTCCAAATCTATGCAATGTAGGAATTTGAAATTTGGCATAATGTTAGGTCTTCCTGAGGCGCACATAGATCGATAAGTTTTTATTTTATTTTAGTGGTTATTTCGAAAAAAAGAGTTAATAAATAATTTTTTTAACACGGTTTATTTATTAACTCTATCATCTATCATTTTTTTACATTTTTTATCATTTGAAAGAGCTTCTTATAAGGATTTCACAATAAATGAAACAGTTGCTGAAAAATAAAATTATTTCAAACAAAAATAGGTGTTTACTTACGACGCGACGGCCTTTTGCCCTATGTAGTATCAAATAAAAACGTTAGTTAGCTAGAGCATGTCATCATCATCATTCAGCCGAAAGACGTCCACTGCTGGACATAGGCCTCCCCCAAAAGGGGGGGAGGGGTTTGCCGTAATCACCACGCTTGGCAGGCGGGTTGGCGATCGCAGTATGGTTGTTAAAGTACTCAGAGAACGCTGCTGCCCATCCTCTAGAGAATCCCTTAGTCCCTTTTACGACACCCACAGGAAAAGATGGGGTAGTGCTATTCTTTAAGTCCGGCACTACACGAGACTAGAGCATGTAGTGCAGATAAAATGTCATTTAGATGTATACTTTAGGAGCTAGCACAGGTTTATTAATTACGCTCAAAACAGTAATTACGGCAGACCAGCGATCTGCACCTACCACAGCAGCCAGCCTTTTCTATGTAAAGCGTGCCCGACCGCGCGCCGCTTTATCCTTACCTGATCTAGCCTGGCCCTTGCTGCCCTCCCACCAGCGACACCCTAAGCCGAGGCCCACTGGGTGCCCTTAGCGTATAGTTGCTCAGTTTCTAAGTTTAATGCCCTGGCTGGACAATTTAATGATAGACGATTCATCTGGTGTAAGTTGTCGGGGAAATGAGTGGACTGCGGACAGTCCTGGTTGCAGTATCAGATCATACCTATTATGGCATGTCATATTTGGGGTGCATGAAAATGGCCTCCACGACTGACGATACTTAAGTACGTCCGGCGCACCCTGGGCAGTCAACCCCGCTACCAACCTTGCTGACTGGCTAATCTTTTCACCACAGCATGGGCTATTTTCGTGTAGCTTATAATGTACCAAATTTCAAGTCATCCGGAGGAGGGAAAGTAAAATAAATTTGCTTTGTAAGGCTGAGATCCCTACATCCATCAGGAAAATAGCTGATGATGAAAAAAACCGATCCGTTTGGAAGCTATAGACTTCAACCTTATAACACCATCTTTTTTTGCGTTGGACGGGGTGGTAAGAAAAGTTTAATTTGGTCTATTGACTGCTCACTACGGAACCCAAATTGTGCGAGCCCGACTCGCTCTTTACCGGTTATTTTATTTTAAAGTCTTGTACCAAACAAAATCCTGTTGATAGTGTACCTAAAGGCGAACGGAATGTGATATTCTTTTCATTGCTTTCACGGTGCCCTATGAGATTTGGCCTAATATTTGCTTTGGCGAAATTACCTGAAGCAGCGGAGGCCGGCCGCGACCTACCTGTTTGATTTTGATGCATACTTCAGTGCTCTGCGGGGGCATTTGTGGTGGATGAAAAGCTATCGCCTTTAGAACGTGCAGTGACGTGTTACATAGAACATTACAATGTGGCACAGCGGCACATTCGGAGCCCGAGCCACTCGGAAATATGTAAACAGTTGTTCCAGCAATGTTCGTGTTATCAAAGTTTAATTGCGGTAATAACGAAGTAACTAACAATTTAATTTGGCGACTCGCGGCGTGCTACATAAATCGTACTTGTGGATGTCAGCTGTCGGCAACTTTAGAGAATTTTCCTTGTAATGTCCTTTTCGCGTCGTTTTTCGCAGAACGTTTTAATTAATATTTCTTAACCGACTGAATATTCCTTTTATTTTGGTATTTACATTGTGAGAAATATTCGGAACAATTAAAATATTACGTTGATTGCTTTTTTCTTGGAATATTTTGAAACGGTTTACAACAAACTTGCTTAGAATAATAAATTCATTCGGCAAGATTTTTGACTAAGGCTTTTCATGGTAAGTTTCACGGACATTATAACACAAAAAGTCTATGCCGATATTATTCGTAGTTAACACCCAACCAATCTTTGTTCGGTGTTAAAAGGATAACGACCTGTCATAACGCACATGTTTTACATATTATGTATTGTTCAAAGACCCTCCTACAACTGTAATACACTGTGTTAAGATATTATATGAAAGACCCAGAAGTGACTAATGTTCTGAATTAGCTATTCTAATTGTCGTACCAAGTTTTTATCCCTGCATGTCAAGATTGTCGATTATTTAGCCCTATCAAAGGTTTGAAAGTGAAGAAAATATTATATATTACCAAAACCACTTACCTAGAACTACATGACGGCCACATTGACACAAAATCGAATTAAACAGTACCCCAAGTGTGACTTTTTTTTCGTTACTACTGTAGTTACGTCACGCCAAAAATTTATGAAAATTTAGGCAGCGCCTCTAGCGGCGAATAGCGTTACTAATAATTTGTTTGACATTTTTGGCGTGAAGCAACTACAGTAGTAACGTAAAAAACTCACACTTGGGGTACAGATCGCTTCTAAAAAAATCTGTTTTATCTCAAACACATATTTTGTACCAAAATCTTACCTAGGTTCTAAATCCTCCATCTCCCCAATGGTGGGGTTCTCTGGCCTCAGGATGTTGAGGTCCCGATGCGGGGGGATGACTACTGTGTGGTCCTTAGACTTGCCCTCTAGCTGGGCGAATATGATGCTCTGCAGGTCCTCGTACCGGTCCGTAGGAGGGGCTGGTGTCCGAGGCTCAGCGTCTGCCCCCCCTCCGCTCGTCTCACTTGGAGCTGACTGCTCGTATTCTCGAGACCCGTTGCTGCCATTGCTGTTGAAAGAAAAGGTGAGTGAGTATCATTATACATTTCTTTTAAGTTAAGATCGCACTAGATTGATCTGCCGGGAGTTCCGGGCTGCTCCGCTGCAGTGCGTTTCCACCTACTGCGTTTAACCTTCAACTACACTACTGCTAGCTGCTGTTCCTCAGGCTGTTACTGATAATTTCCAATCGAGTCCTTTTTACGAGGGGAAGTCCTCATTGATTAACTCCGCTTGGAGAAGACGAAGAATTATCGACTAATCCCACTACGATGTTCCTCCTACTATATCTGGCCGGGGCGGGGCGCGGGATTCTTTTCCGCATTTACCGCCCCCAGGCAAACGAGCCCAGTGCTTGGAAACACCTCGATTGACTGCCTCGTTGGTCTAGTGATCGCAAGCGCGACTGCTGAGCGTGAGGTCCTGGGTTCGATCCCCGGGTCGGGCAGAGTGTTATTGGGTTTTTACGTGTGGAATTTCTCAGTAGCAGCCCGGAGTCTGGATTCGTGTCCAGTTGATGGCAATAGGCTCGCCCCCTATGACATGGGACTTAACATAAAGGCGAACTGAGGGTGTATTGTACTGTACATCTCTGCCCAACCCTTCGGGGAATACAAGCGTGATGTTAAGGCCGTTCTAAAATATAAACAACTGTCATAAATAAACTATAGTGATCAAATATTTATCCAATTATTTTCTAAAGGCCGTATTCAAAAGCTTGTCAGAATCTTACTACAATCACGCGAGGTCTGTGCTAATACAATATTCGTAAGTTGCACTAGTAATACTACTCGGAATGTGTTGATCGTTCCCTTCACACGAACCTGCGCGAGAAAGGCTCCATCTGGACAATCTCTTTGAGCTGCCAACTTTAACTTCTAAATCAGCGTGGGAATTACTTGTACGAAAAAGTGATTCAGCAACTGCTGTAACCACTAATGGGAGGAAACAGATCTGCAATTTACTGCAAGGTATATACTATGTAACGCTTAGTACCTATGAGATTGCGCTACTTGCGTTAGGCGCAGTACTCTTCGCTTCATTTATTTAACGTGTATTTCAAGCTTTATGTATTTATTTGAACGGAATATAAAGAATAATTAAAGGATTAAAAACAAAGAAAAATCACCATGTAAAATCGATTTAAAAACTTGCTTTAATTGACCAATTTTTTTCAGGTTAGCTATTTTGTGACAATCACCAATGATCACGAAAAAGAATAGGTAAAAAAAAATCGTATTCAGAATGCTTACTTATGTCGAGACAACTCTACTAAGGTTTGAAGAACTAAGAAGAGTATATAGACCGCGGGAATGTTTCGAATGACGCAAACCAAGAAAGCGAGGCACTGATGACGATTGACGTAGGTCAATGATGATGATGGTAAAGTAGAAGGCGAGTACGGATCATCGGAATACAGACAAGGACTGACTAGCTATCACCTTTACATTTATGTTTACTGTGTTCCGTCGTTTGTGTGTAGAGCTAGAGGGGTATAGGGAATACTTCTAGATCTCTGTGACTTGAATTCGTGTGCTCAATCTTAGACCCTGTCTGCGCTTACCATCAGGTGGGACTAGGGTCAAACACAACCAAGACAAATAATAAAAATTAAAAAGAGCTGATGATCTTCAAACGGCTGAATAGATTTTCTTGAATCATAGCTAAGAACACTCTCGATCAAGTCACCTTTTAAACAAAAACACTAAATCAAAATCGGTTCATCCGTTTAGGAGCTACGATGACACACAGATACACATGTTAAACTTATAACACCCCTCTTTTTGCGTCGGGGGTTAAAAGGAAAAGATGAAGTTGTATTAATGTAAGAACTCTACAGTACTTCGCTTATTACTCAGAGCTTACTTAAAATCCTCAGAAACAAAGGACCAAAAATATTCCGTTAACCAGTTAAAATATTAGAAAACATTTTTCAAGTGATTACAGCTTTATTATGAAGTACTTAGTCCTTACTTAAGTAAAGGCGTTTTATTAAATACAATTAAATTGAAACTTATACAACACAGAGTGCTCTTTGAAATAATGACTTGTATTCTGGTATCGTCTTATTGTTAGACTGTTAGACTTATCAATTATGTTCGTAAATGATTGAAAGGTAGGTATTAAGAATTTAAGCTTGCCTATTAAACATTACTGTGATTACCTATAACCATTGTTCATTGAATAAATTCTATGAATCAATTCTAATAGGTTTTTCAGTATTGAGAGGGAATAGAAACGAAATATTTGTAACTAATTGTGTTGTTTCAGAGGCTGGAATACCTTCAGTATGCTTTTTAGGTATTTTTTTGAAACAAGAAACGGGCACAGATCTTGCACGTTTTTCTAGTAGTATAGTTTTCGTTTACAAAAACTGTTAAATTGTTTAACAACAGAATCTGAAACCAAACATTTTGAGTTTCATTTTGATACTTCCTGCGCGGTTGCTGATTCATAAAAAATTGCCTACTGAGCGTTTTGTTATATGTTTTTTTGGAAATAAACAAGACAATCATTTTTCAAACAAACTCGTTAGTTTCGGTTTCGGCGACCAGTGAAACCTCGTAAATAGTAATTTTGGTCAAACACGTTTTAAGTCATATTTAGCAAGAAAACCTCACAACCCATATTTTAGACTGTCCCGAGTTCAATTTGAATGCAAATAGCTAAAGAAGTTCATTATGACTAATGCATCTGTTTATCTGCTGATATTCGACGACAAAAATCCTATTTTTTTCCAAGAAAACCGCGTAATTTACATTTGTCACCTTTCGAGAATTCATGTTCAAATATTAATTTACTGATTTAGTAGGTAATGGTTCATTTATAATAAGATATACATATAAACACAGTCATTACAAAAAAAAAACTGAAAACGGTTCTTTCCGTCTTCTGTAAAATTTTGCTTTTGGAAATAATGAGGTTTTGTATCTCACACAGGAGCCCAATTCTACAGATAGAATTTTTACAAAAAAAAATTGCAACTGAATCGTATATTCAGACAGTTTTCGTTTACAAAAACTATCAAATTGTTTGACAAAAAAAAAACAAAACCAAAGATTTTGACAGTTTTGGTAAACGAAAACTGTCTGAATGAACGATTCTGTTGCAATTGATAAAAGTTTCTGTTAGTAGAATTGGCGCCCTGGTCGACGTTAAGTAAACCAGTAATGTTATATTATTTTCCTACTGTACGTTATAGCATACTAGTGAAGATCAACGAAAAATGGTAGCCAGTAAAGTGTGTTTTCGCCATCGTAGGAAATTACACTATTCTTAAATATCTGCAAAACTCAACTAACAATAAGTACGATTTTAGAAGAAACCTTGTACAGGCATGTAGAGCATATTATCGTCACGTTTTGAATGACCTACTAGTGCATAGCGGGCACATCGAACGCCATATATTCCTCACTGACTGACATACCCAGCGAGCATTGACGGCACCTTGATGGGCGGACAGGAGTTAAGCGTTATTATATTTTGTTTACAAGCAAACACATCGAAACACGGCATGCAAGTTTTATGACGTGAATAAGTGTAGAAAGTACTACATCCTTGCCCGTAGATACCACGGTGTTAGATCAGGCATGGACACTCTATCTGATTATTGATAACATAATTCTGTGACCATCTCATTCGCATGCCATTCGAGAGAAAGAGAGAGAGATACCGGAATTATCCAACCGTAGACAGTGCTTCGTAGCGGTCTACGAGAAAAGGAGCATCTCCCGTAGGTTGCTACGATTTGTGAAAGTAGACTTCTACGGACTATCATGGTACATACTAAGGCTACCCACTAAAGGATCCAGAGTAGTAACATTACAAATTCGAATCAGAGACATGAAAATCTAGACTAAACTAATCCATATCCGTTCGCAGTAACGGTTACGGATGGCCCATAAGTTAGGCCTCTGTTTACGGTTTGATATGAATACAGGTTGAAATTGTAAACACTCCACAAACCGAAATGGGAGATTGTACTCATCAATATGAAAAACTTTTACTATGGAACCAAACGGGAAATCGCGAAAAAAAACAGATGTTCCCTACATTTATGTTCGCATGACTCATCAAAATGTAGGGAACAGCAGATTTTTTTTTCACGATTTACATGTGTAAGTGTTTACAATTTCAACCTGTATTTTATTATATTATATAGAATGCCTCATGACACTGAGTCTGCCTAGTGTACCATGATTGTGCATCACACTAAGAACACTAATCTTCTTTATATAAATAGGCAAAGACAAAATAATAAAGTACGATTTTCTCTTCTGTTTGTGAACCAATTATCATTTTTTTATTTTCGTTTTGTAGCTGTTGAAGAGTTTTAGTGTAATATCACTAGGGATCGGATATTCGGATGCATATTTACCTGAAGTTAATTTTTAGCAACGAAATACGGAAGCGGCTTCTTAAAATATATTTTTTGTATGAAAAAACTCGGGATGCCAGGAACACCGGGAATGGATAACTCGTCGGTGTATAATATGGAAGCGACATCTTAAAATGATTTATTAAAAAAAAAAACTACGAGATTCTTGGATTGCGTAATTATTTAAAATTAATGTTTAACCCCCAATGCAAATATGTGTGTATGTAGAGTGTAAGAAGAAGAATGGTGTGTGTTAGATAAACCAAAAAAAATGGGGGTGTATGAAAAGGGCCTCCACGAGTGACGATACTTCGGTACATCCGGCGCACCCTGGGCAGTCAGCCTCGCTACCATCCTTGCTGACTGGCTAATCTTTTCACCACGGCATGAGCTATTCTTGTATAGCTCGTGCCGACACGATAGAAAAGAGAGACCAAAAAAAATATATTTAATAATTGTCCTGGAACCGCGGGATTTTTCGATACAAAAGCGCGTTCCATATTAGCCAACATCTCAAGTTTAGGTGAATATGCATCCGAATATCCGATCTCTAAATATCACACACAGCTATTATTTATTATAAAATATGTAAAAATTTGTGAAGATTTATGGATGTTTGTTACTGAATTACTCATAAACTGTTGAACGGATTTGGATAAAATTTGACACACAGATAGGCCAATCCTTGGTTTAAGACATAAGATACTTCTTATTTGGGAACATGAACTAGTTCCTCCAGGATGTTAGTGAAACCGTAGGCTATATATAATTAGTAAAGAATAAATAACTAACCATTATGTCCAAAATTGCTATCAATTTCAAGCAAGTTGTCCAAAATAATCACACACTCTAATATTGAGGTTATTGTATTAGGTGTATTGTTTCGGTCTCTTGAAAGTATTGAGGTTTGAGTTCGGTCCAAATCACTCAATAACGTTAACTTCAAGTGTTTGCGATAGCGAAGGCTATTGTTTACAAATGTAATCATTACGAACTTCGTGTACGACAACAAAGTAGAAATTGTAATCAATAAACGAGTGATTTTTCATTGTGTACCTAGGGTATATGCTAAGTGCTTTTGAATTGACCGCAAAGTAGGTGGCTTTGGGGTATTATGTGTTAGAACGATAGGTTGGAATGTTCGGTTGTGTGTAGATTCAAATTCAGATTCAAAGTTTTTTATTTTGAATAGGTACAGTACATGCACTTAAGAAACGTCTCGACAGTTTAGTTGCACGGTTCCAAAAAGTAGGTCCTATGGAAAAGAGCCGGCAAGAAACTCCATGAATACTCTTTTAAAATAATTTTATATATAGTCTGGTATTGTTACAATATGGTGCTCAAAATTAAAAATGTGTGAGAACAAAGCAGGTTAGTGTTATGTTATCTATCAGCAAAATGAGGCTCGACCATAATAATATGGGAACCTAACACTGTCATCAGCAATACATCTAATTAAACTCAAAGAAGTAAAATAAATGTGTAATAGCCCACACTGAGGTTATAAAATCCCTGCTAATATTATACATGCGAAAGTAACTCTGTCTCTGTCCGTCTGTCTGTTACACTTTCACGCCTAAGCTACTAAATCGCTACTAATGCACTAATCGCTGTACCAAGTTTGATGAAACTTGGTACAGCGATAGTCTGGAATCCGAAGAAAGACGTAGGCTACTTTTATCCCGAAAACCGCGAAATATCAACGCTATAAACGACATCCACGCAGGCGAAACTGCGGGCGGCCTCTAGTGTAATATAAAGTTATCAAACAATATGTAATTGCATATTAAATAGAAACATAATTTTGACGACGACACCTTCGTTGCAGTAGTTGAGCGATTGGCTTCTGCGCTACGGATCTACAATATACAAGCTTAGTTTTAGTATATACTAAACCTGAAACTAGTTTGTTCAGAATCACTAGGAGAATCGATTGACATATTTTTACACCACTTTTTTTTTTCTTTAATATCAATTTTGTTTCAGTAGTTTTCTACCCATAACAGTTGACGGGAATAGACACCTTGCGGATTGAGACGGTCCTCTCGGTCAGTTTCCGTGTATTAGACAACCCCTGCATAGCACATCTCAGGCATTTCATACTTTTTTAGGGAACTTAACGCGACATAAACTAAAGTGTAACTTGGAGATTTACTAAAAAAACACATATTCAGGCAGTTCTGACGAAAATCTTGTTGGGGTGTCTCGGTTTTCGTATAAAGTAAAAATAAGGTTGTATTATTGTCGACAAGATCAAGATCGGAATCGGATAGTAGTTCCGGGTGCCCAGATCCGGAATAACAAGATTGTGAGATTTGTGTCTGTAAATACACCCACGACATAGATTACTTATTAGTTCATCAGTACAGTAGTAGTTATATACGCACAATTATTAGATGCCCACAGTACAGGAGAAATCCTAGTGTGGGGAAAATTTATTACAAAAATAAGTAACGATTAGTTTATAAACTATATAACGTTATTACATTTTATAACCTACTAGAGGTCGCCAGCGGCTTCGCCCGCGTGGATGTCGTTTATCGCGTATTCCGCGTTTTTTTCTACTATATTATGCATGTATTATACATATAAACCTTCCTCTTGAATCACTCTATCTATTAAAAAAAACCGCATCAAAATCCGTTGCGTAGTTTTAAAGATCTAAGCATAGATAGGGACAGACAGACAGCGTGAAGCGACTTTGTTTTTACTATGTAGTGAAATGTGGGAACACCATTCGCATTAAAGGAACGGCTAATTCACCCGTATGTCAAATGTAGTAATTTTCAGTGGAGTCGATTTCCGAAGGCCGCGACTAAATTTAAATATTATCTTTTACTTGCAGGTAGTTAATTGAAGCTTAGAAATATAGGGCAATAACCAGCGCTATGGAAAGACGACCTTATAAAAACTCTAGGATAACCATGGAAGAAGACAGCTAAAGATCGAGACGCAATGCAATCCTACGAAGATCAACAGTAGGTGAAAATGAATCAAAAAAGAATCAATCAGGGGGCACGGCAGTGCCCCAGCCAACACGTCAAACAGGTACACCCTTTTCTCAAAGTAACACAAGGCACTTTTAAGCCATCATAATTCATACTTCTTACCATATCATATCATACTAATATCACAGTCTACCTATATCTTACTCCTTATAGTCGGTCAACGTAGAACATTGTCGCAGAGCAATCGTGCGGGGGGTTGCGGGGTGAAGGGGCGGAGGTTATGTCCCGAGTAGCCATACTGCTTATTGGGACATAACCTCCGCCCCTACATAATTTTGACATTTCATAGGACCTGTCAAATGTACGGGCGTTGATCCACTGTATGTAGTAAGTAGGTAGGTACACTGAGCTAATATCATATCATACTAATATTATAAATGCGAAAGTAAGTTTGTTTGTTACCTTTTCATGCCTAAACCACTAAACCGATCATCATGATATTTTGCATATACGTTGTCAGGTGTACAGAAACGGACATAGGGTACCTTTCATCCCGAAAAAAAGTAACGTTCCCGAGGAAAACAACAATAACGTTCATAGATGGCGCCACGTGTTTTTCGAATCACGATTGAATCATATTATTATTGAAACTTTAGTAGTGTGTTAAGAGTTTTTTTGAGCTTAATTAACGCGAGCGAAGCCGCGGGCAAAACCTAGTATTAAATAAATATTACGTAACCATCTCGCATGTATTTCTCTCGAAGAAATGTACTTTTATGCACCTACAGGTCGCCGATAATTATTAGGTCGTCGGTCGTATGATATGAAGAGAATGGTCGTAATCAATATTGTGGACAACTATGTATTCCAATCTCTACTCCAACTGAGAATTTACCATTTCAAAATCCGAATTAGTTTTGCGTCGGAGCTGATTTACATAATTCTACACAATACACAATATAGGCAAAAAAAAAACTTTTAGAATATGATTGTTTCATCTATCGTGCACAATCTCTTTTTTTTTTTTGTATTATAACGTTCGTGAGACACATTCATATTTATGATTAATTACGGTTTACTCACGTGCATTTTTCGGGATTGCCCGACTAGTTTCGGACCCAAACGGAGCCCTTAATCATGAGCTGATCACGAGGCGAGGTCGCGAGTTGAACTTTCGAGTTCGTTTGAGTTCGAGTTTCGAGTCGAGTTCGACTCGCGACCTCGCCGCGTGATCAGCTCATGATTAAGGGCTCCGTTTGGGTCCGAAACTAGTTGGGCAATCCCGAAAAATGCATGTGAGTAAATCGTAACTAATCATAAACACAATATTTTTAGAATACAATTAACATATTTTATAAACACCCATTTAATAGTTTTGGACTAAAATAACCCATTCATACGTGCGTCCTCAAAGAAATCGCAAAATACGTGTAATTATTACAAAGGATGCTTAAATATCATTATTTGCATTGTGAAGAGTTATTCGATGTATGTAAATGCAAAAACCGCAGAGTTTTTTTTGTAATGGACACCAATCACTCGACAGCAATATTTTATTTTACTGGCCAAATATAAACATAGTTATTGAGTAGTAGGTAATATTTTGTATAATGTTTTCGTTGTTAATGAATTGGAGTTTATGTGAGCTACTAATTATTATGTTTTCATTTAATTAAGACCATACAGCTCATACTGGTCACAGTATGACCGAGTAAAGAATGAAGACTTGATAAATAATATTCAGAGATTATATAGCAAAGCGGCTGGTCGACACTTCCCGTGACCCGAAGGCTGGCCTCTACTTTGCTCAAAGGATAAGCATTGCCATACAACGTGGCAATGCTGCCAGCCTTCTGGGCACGTTACCAGTCGACAGCTATGCGGAGGAATATTTTGATGCCCTATTTTAGTTTTTAATTTTATTAGGATATATTTTTCTTTATTTTTAGATACTTTTATTTTGTAATTATACAGGGTTACAGGGAAAGTCGTACTGAATATTAAAGGACGTTATATTTCAGGTCATTTGTGATGGATTTGATTCGTAATATGGTGTCCGAAACTTAACCGTTCTGGAGATATTTAATTTTAAAGATATTTTTTATGTTACATACAACACTTGGGCCTATTCAAATAACATTTTTTTAAGATTTTATGAACATACCTAGTAGATGTTATACCTTTTTGAATAGCTAAAGAGACGTAGACGTTTTCAAAATTATTTGCAGAATAAGTTCCATACATATTTGTATGTTAAAAATACTTAGTGAAAATTCTTTAAGTCTAACCGTTGTCGAGCAGTCTTTTTAACCTGTTAGTAGTAGGTAGGTTCAGTTTTTGTAAATCATTTTTATTAATTGACATCTCTAACAAGATACAAAAAAAGCGGACCTTAAGAGCTCTAATCCCAAAAAAAACAACTAATAATGGATTCTTAAAAATTTTATATCTCCAGAACGGTTAAGTTTCGGACACCATATTACGAAATCAAATCCATCACAAATGACCTGAAAAATAACGTCCTTTAATATTCAGTACGACTTTCCCTGCAACCCTGTATAAATAATTGATTTTCAGAATTAAGCATCAGCGACACCAAAAATCTTATGTTCATACCTACAAATATAGGGTCACATAGATAACGCAATTTGACCGACTTTGCGTGTCCTTCTGTAGCAGCTATCCTCTTGCGTGTTACACTGCTAAGCCAGTTCCCTATCGACTGCGTCCATTTCCGGAAAATCGTATGGTTGTGGGATGCGTGTGCATGATCTGTAACTGTGAAGAGGTGCTCGAGGACTTCTCAATATTTATTTCCCAGAACTAAAGCCCGTATTAATACAGATCTCATTCGAGAGATCCCTCTTAAATCTATACATATAAAAGGAGAAGCTGACTGACTGACTGATCTATCAACGCACAGCCTAAACCGCTGGGGTTAGAAAGTTGAAATTTTGACAGTAGGTTCCTTTTGTAACGTAGGCATCCACTAAGAAGGGTGTTTCGAAATTCAACCCCTAAGGGAGTTAAATAGGAGATGAAAGTTTGTATAGAAAATCGTCACTTAACGGGTTCAAAATGTCACGCAAACGAAGCTGCGGGCGAAAGCTAGTATAACTATAATATGAGATGACAAGTATTTAAAATAAAAAACCGGCCAAGTGCGAGTCGGACTCGCGCACGAAGGGTTCCGTAAAATTATCTATAAAAACGGCAAAAAAATTACGTTTGTTGTTTGGGAGCCCCCTTAAATATTAATTTTATTCGGTTTTTTAGTATTTGCTGTTATAGCGGCAACAGAAATACATCATCTGTGAAAATTTCAACTGTCTAACTATCACGGTTCATGAGATACAGCCTGGTGACAGACGGACGGACGATTATCTATAAAAACGGCAAACAAATCACGTTTTTTGTATGGGAGCCACCTTAAATATAAATTTTATTCTGTTTTTTAGTATTTGTTGTTATAGCGACAACAGAAATACATCATCTGTGAAAATTTCAACTGTCTAACTATCACGGTTCATGAGATACAGCCTGGTGACAGACGGACGGACGGACGGACAGCGGAGCCTTTATAATAGGGTCCCGTTTTACCCATTGGGTACGAAATCCTAAAAAGCCTCATGTTTGGAATTCTACTTAATGGTAGCTGCTTTGGGAAGATCTCTTAAATGAGAGCTATCTATCGACCAGACACCAGATTGCCATTGTTATTTAGGTACTTGGAACAAATTATTTGACAAACTTGCGTTATCTATGTTACTTAATATCTGTGGTTATTCCATTGGCTTGCCCTGAAGTAACCAAAATGAACGGCCTTGGAGGTAATGTTATAGTCACCGCGTCTGAATCCTGCTGATCGCGATGCTATGTTTGGATGCCCAGCTAGATGTACCAACGACCTGATACCTTAGCTGGGGTGGACCGGTTGCGAAAGGCGGAGGACCGACTATCATGGTGCAACTTAGGAGAGGCCTATGTCCAGCAGGGGACCGAATAGAATGAGTTGATTGATTGATTGCTTGAATGTGATGCTGCCTAACCCCTGCTTATTCAATTTGTCACCTTTTACGTAACTTACGCAAACACACCATATTTTCTTCCGTGAGCCAGACGGCTGAAGTAATTCGTTCCAAAAAATCATATTTATTCTCTATTAGTCATTATATTGAGCATATTTCCACGAAAACACACGAGATAATATTATTACTATCTGCTTACTAGTGTTATGTGATAATAATGAGATCGATAATTTAGTTTGGAGCATCGCCAACAAACGTTCTTGCTTGATGGTTTCATGTCTCGTATTTATTATTTATAATATGCTACTTTAATCTTTTATACTTTTGAATTTCTGACACACACACACTCACACACCGATGCACAATCACACTTACACTCATTCACATCCACGAACATTCTTACCCACCGCACACTCCCAAAACACACCCTTTCCTTTTATATTTTTTTTCTGTTATCATGTTTTGTAGTAATTTTCTTCTCAGTACTTGTAATTCATGTCCGTTTGTTTAAAATACCTACTTATAGCCGCTTTGTCTATTATAATTTTAAGAGAGTGACAGCTTGGTGCCCCGCCATACAACTCTTGAACCTAGTACGGTATCACAAAGGTTAGAAATTAAGCTTTAACCTGTTTAACTAACCATAATCAATAACTAACCATTGTACCTTTCTAAGATAAAATAAATAACCATAATTATTATATTATTAACTTGTTTCCAGATCTACTCGAAGTGGGAATTCAGGGACATTAATTAGCATCAATTCGCAAAAATGCTTGATGGAGACACACTTCTCTGCATCACATGCGAAATGAAACCTTGTGCTTTCAGCTGCAAAAGCGTTCTATGTATTGAATGCGTAAGCGTGCATGGGAAAAGTGGAAAGCATGCGTACGCATCTTCTACTTAATAAAACTCTTACACAGGCTGTGTGACAGACAACGCATACCTTAAACCTGTAGGTCTAAAAGCATGTTTTTTATTTATTTATATTATTACATTGTTTTCTTAATATTACATCTGCCAAACTGCAGAGCAGTCTGTCGGCAGTATGTTCTCGTGGATTTTGCATAAACCTATAACTAAGTTTACATTATTACTAATTATACAGGGTGTTAACGAATTCGTGTAATTCCTTAAAACCACATGATCTACTACTGGTGTAGACAGGCCCCGCATGGGATTTAGCTTGATATTTTTTCATGCGGCTTTGCTACCGATCGTATCTAAACCACCTAATAAGGATTCAGTAAAAAAATAAGATGTTTTTTTTGCAAGACAATAATCTTATTTTTGTGAACATTTCGATGCCACGCATAAATTAATGTAAGTATGGCGACACGGCTGGCAGGAACGACTAAGGCGATATCGTTCTTTGCAGTCATAGAGCTCAAGGCTCTAAAAATACGCAGAAATAGAAAAACAAAAAAAAAATGTTTTTGCTTGTTTTTCGAATATTTCCATTTACCATTAATCTGTGTCACCAGTAGATCACGCAGTTTGAAGGAATTACATGATTTCGTTAACACCCTGTGTATTAAATCCAAGTTAGAAACCAAATTATGGCTCTGTAAGCAACTAGGTACTCTGTATGTAGATGCAAAACAGTTGCTCACAGAAACACACTACCACTTGTCAACGTGTCCATAATTACTACTCAAGGCAGCGTCAGCTGATGTGGATCATGGGACCACATCTGTTCACCCCACCATACTAAGTATAGAGTAGGCAGACCCAGTCCCACAACACGCACCGACCGACGGCGACGCCGCCAACCGACCGTTGCAGCTATGGACACACAGGATTTTGCACAGGAGTTCTTCATACAACGCAGGTGAGCACTTAGAAAGGATGTTTGAAAATTCATCCCCTAAGGGGATTAAATAGGGGATCGAAGTTTGTATGGAAGTTCGTCATTTTTGAAGAATGGTGAATCCCATTGGGAATACGTCTAGTATCTTGATAAACCACTAAATCACTGTCAGGCGGAGCTGGCAGAATGGAACATCATTAGAATTTCATTGACAGCATACTATTTATTTAACTTATCAAATGAGCATCTTAATTGATATCAAAAGGATACTTACGATGAGAGCTCTTAATTGAAAGGTATTTATTAATGAGGGAATGACTAATAAATACTATAAATAGCAACATACTTGAGTAACTAAAATTACTGAGTACATTCAGTTTTTGTTTCCGCTTTAATAAGACAATATAATCGTCATATATCCTATTGTGAGACTTTTTTATTAACCACAAGCTACAGCCTACACATTGTGTGTATGCGAAATAACTAATAACGTAACATACGAGGCGTTGGTATAAAATAACAAGAATTCGAATTTTACTTTCATATTCAGAGTGATTGAAGGAAAAGGTTATAAGAGGTGTGTAAACTCATAACTTCACGCCTGTATTCTCCGAAGAGTTGGGCAGAGGTGCATGGTACCTACCATCATCATTACTATAAAACAAAGTCGCTTCCCGCTGTCTGTCTCTCCATGTGTATGCTTAGATCTTTAAAACTACGCAACGGATTTTGATGCGGTTTTTTTTAATAGATAGAGTGATTCAAGAGGAAGGTTTATATGTATAATACATTGCACCCGTGCGAAGCCGGGGCGGGTCCCTAGTTAAAATAATAACATAGAATAGTTAAAAGATTTTTTACGAGAAATGCAGTTTACTATATCACGATACTTTGATAGTAACGATTGGTATACCAAGTCGTTGACCGTGACTCAGTCACTATGGCCTTAGGATATTTAAACTGACAAATTGATATTTCGCCATCCCTCGGTCCAATTCCCACAAACCCACCGCTGCAGAAGCCCTGCGTTGGCAACCTCATCCATCATCAAAATAGTACCAAGAGCCTCTGTTTAGATTTACACACGCATTAGTTAAGTAGGCGAGTTAAGAAGAAAACTCATTTGGACGTAAATAGACGAGTTAAGTTCAGAACCTGCTCAATTAATTTCGTTAAATCGGCAATTTAATTCGATACTTAACTAATAGATCTGTCTCATCACATACTTTATTGTTACTATTTAAATCTTTAAACCTATTCTAGTCTTGTCTTTTTCTAGGGCATCAGGCCCATCAGGCCTGTAGGCTAATTCGCGTAATTTCCTGACGCGCCGATCAAGTTACTGTGACGCTGCAGTTCAGTTCACGCGAGCATATTTGACAGCGATTGCCGATTATGAGAATGCGAAAAACGTTGTTTTGATCAAAACTAAACTGCAACTACGCTGCAACTGAACTTCTTTGGTTATTTTTGTATTATAACTTTCGTGAGACACATTCATATTTATGATTATTTACGGTTTACTCATGTGCATTTTTCGGGATTGCCCGACTAGTTTCGGACCCAAACGGAGCCCTTAATCATGAGCTGAACACGCGGCGAGGTCGCGAGACGAACTCAGTTCATCTCGCGACCTCGCCGCGTGTTCAGCTCATGATTAAGGGCTTCTTTGGTTAGTTGAATAAGGTCCCTGTATTCCAGCATCAAGGTTAATAAATGTCAGTTTATATTTGTATGTTCTTCTTTCACAACTACAATACTGCTAAAAGTACTAATGAAATAAACAAGCTACCCACATATTATTTTTTCACACTTGCCAGGAGATTGTGACATCTTGAGTGAACCTTGAAGGTTGGTATTGTTTTTTATGTGTCACTGATTTCCATAATTTGATAGTAACTGCAAATCATTTCATAGTATAAAAAGTTGAAATCTAAACAACCACAGATTCAGAGAACTACAAAGCCCTGTCGCATTTTTCGCCTTACAATACTTTATGTACAACGTGTTATTTAAATACCGCAAAACCTCAGACACGCCAACAGATTTTTCTAGATCAATTTATCCAACAATTAATTATAATTATTTATAAGTTGGTTTCGTCATGTTCAGAGAATGAGTGAACGGTGATTAACAAAAGGAATTTATAAGGCGGATGTCAGTGGAAACTCCCGTAGTGGACGCCCTATACTCTTTTCACCCAAAGATGATTCCTGACAGCTCGGTCATTCCGTAAATTGTAGCTGTAAGGAGACTGCTATCGAAAAAACGTAAACGACATCATCAAAAGCCGTAGAATAGCTGGGTGTGTAACGGTTGATATAATAACAAAAAATCTAACGTTCACTTGACCTAATTTCAGTTAATATACTTTTGTTTAATATAACGATCAGTTGAGATAATGAATTGTTGATATAATTTCATTTTATCTAATTTCTTATGATATAATAAACATTTCCTATAATGCACATTTGACATAATATTCATGTAGTATATTATTCATTTACTATAATATTCATAATCTCTAATAACTTTTAATATAAATTAGAAAATCTGATACGTTTTTAAACGCCTGCTAGTATGGTGCTAGCAAATAGGGAATGCAAAACCCGCCAAAATTAAAACCCGGTTTTTTTTTCGGGTTTCGTATAAAAAAACCCGGTTTTCGGTGAAACCGGTTTGAAAATAAGTTTTTTTTTTATTCTTTGTCCAAATGAAATTTTTTAACTGCTTATGAAATTCAGGCCGCCTACATCTTGCATTTTTCCAATTATTAAATAGAACGTTTCTATTAAAAATAAATACATTTTCAAAATTTCAATGAAAATGTAGAAATTAGTTAGTAAAAGGATTATTTGCTTTTTGTGCTTAAGCTAAGTACGTACAACATTAATCAACAGTATCAAAAAGATCAACTAAGCATATTTAATTAAGTCACAGAATAGATAATAGTACAATTAAGTCATCATCATCACATATGAATAGAAAGTATTATAAAATACAAAACCAACATTTTATAACACTGAAAATCTGGTATAAAACTAACCATATTATAAACTCTTCAATTATAAACTCCAATTTTTAAAATTAAACAATAACAGTTTCAAAAGCGTCCGACAATAGCTGAGCTACTCAATGTTTTTTTTTCATAACTTAAAATATTTAATTAACATAATATAACGTAGAAATAGTCTTTTAAAAGAGATCAATAATAATTGCAATTAGGTTAATTATACCTTTGTTCTAATTAATAACTAGAAATAATCATTTTAAAAATTAAGTGAAATAAAAAGCTATCACTTAAACAAAGCTTTAAAAATCAACAGATTTCCTTTAAAAACAATTCACTTAAGTAAACGTTTTTGGTAAGAAAGTGAGATCTTAAGAAAATCGATGCATCTAGAGTAGAATCATTATGACGAGACCGTATTTTCCTGCAGAAATAATCAATTTTCGAAAATGCTCGTTCTAATTCGACACTTGTAAGCTTGATTGTAGGGATTTGTATGCCTTCTTTAAAAAATTACCGCGTCCACCGCCATTCTCGTGAAAATAATAAAAAACTCGAAAAATCGGAAACGTGAAAAAAAAACCCGGGTTTTTTAATAATTTCAAATATGCCGAAAACCCGGTTTTTCGGTTTTCGTTGAACCCGGTTTGCATTCCCTACTAGCAAAAATGCATCGCATAAGCATTAATTGCTACAAAAGTTTGCTTTTATGCGTGAGGTGGGTAGACTATACACGAATTTATTATTATTATTATTTATGTGATGCTATGTTATGATTAAAAAAATATTGTACTGTTTTTTTTTTCTTCGCTTTATACCCTATACACCTACCACCCTCAACTATTGTAACCAGTAGAAATTGGATGCAATCTGGACTTTAGGGCACCTCGACTCGGACAGGTTAGGTTAGAAGGGGATGGCGGGGTCGTGTGAGCGAGCGAAGCGAGCGAATAGACCCCGCCATCCCCTTCGTGGTTATTTTTTTATAAACCATCCAGAAGTAGGAGCCCCGCCAAGCGGGGCTCCGTCGACCAAGCCCACCCTCAACCATGCATTGAATATTTTAAGATTTGGTTAGGTGCCATTTGAGTTAGGTTAGAACTGTGACCATTAAACATGAAAATTAGGTCAAAAGAACATTAGGTCAAATGAATGTTATATAAAAAGAATATTATACATATTGAAAATTATATAAAATGAACGTTATACTAAATGTTTTATATTAAATGAAAATTATATCATATGAAACATTAGGTCATATGAAATTAGGTTATATGATTTTATAGCATATGAAAATTATATTATATGAACGTTATTTCAAGTGAAATTAGAGCATTTGTTATTATATCATACATTACACACCCAGAATAGCTATATTATACATGTTTTGTTTTTTAAAAATATTTGATATTCTTTGTATGGTAACGATTTGTAGAGAAACGTCAGGAATCAACTTATAGTGAAAAGGGTATAGAAGGACATACATCGATGTTAACAGTGATACTAGGGTGCATGAGAAGAGCCTCCACGAGTGACGATACTTAAGTATGTCCGGCGCATCCTGGGCAGTCAGCCCCGCTACCAACCTTGCTGACTGGCTAATCTTTTCACCACAGCATGAGCTATTTTCGTATAGCTCGTGCTGAGACGAGAGAAGAAGACAGTGGTACTCTTCAAAAAGGACAGGTGCGTAGCACTCTCAACGGGCGCGGCGCCGCCGCGTGCGTGTACAATAGGGTTGCCAAACCCAAATTTCAAAAACTAGGATTTGAAGTTGAAAACCCAGGACAATTCAGTTTGAAAACAGGACGCAGTAATAGAATAGCAATAGTTAAATTAATATGTAGTGAAAATAGAATAAATAAAGTTCAAGTAATAATAATAATCATATTTTTTTATAAAAGTAATGGAATAAAATTATACGTGCTGAAAACACGAATTTTAAAATATATGACCTTATTAGGACGCTGCTTAAAAACTGTCCAAACAACCCAGAACCCTACAAAACCAGGGCATGACCTGGGAAAGCAGGAAGGTTGGCAACTCTAGTGTACGATAAGATGTATGAACGTGGACGAAGCGAAAGGAGTATGTAAGGATCCGTAGCAGGTGGCGATCTGCAGTTTCTGCCTACTCCCATGGAAAAAAAGCGTGAGTTTATCATCATCGTCATTCAGCTGAAAGACGTCAACTGCTGTACACAAGCCTCCCCCAAAAAGGGGGGTTTGGCGCAATCGCCACGCTTGGCAGGCGTGTTGGCGATCGCAGTATGGTTGTTAAAGTACTCAGAGAACGCTGCTGCCCATCCTCTACAGCAGCTATACTCAACCTGCGTCCCGAGAGCCGCATGTGGCCCGTCCAACTTATGTGGGTGGCCCACCTAACATAGTCAAACATTTAAAACAACAAGCCAGATCCTAACAATAAAGTTTTGGATTGCATGTCAGATTAATTGTGAACACTTTGTATTGTTAAAATAAATATACCATTAAACAATTACATTTTTTTATTAATGCCTAAATAAATTTATGCTGTTGTGGCCCGCGACACAATAACTAAAACGTCTTTGTGGCCCTTAAAAAAAAGGTTGAGTTTGGTTGCTCTAGAGAATCCATTAGTCGTCTTTTACGACACCCACGGGAAGAGATGGGGTAGTGCTATTCTTTAAGTCAGGCACTATAGGAGACGTGAGTTTATGTATGTATGTAATTATTTATTTTCAAAAATGATTGTACAGTATATTTGTACGACTACTGAGCTTGAGGTCTTGGGTTCGATCTCCAGGTCGGATAAAGTGTTATTGTGTTTTCCCGTGTGGACTTTCTCAATAGCAGCTCGGAGTCTGGATTTGTGCCCGGTTGATGGCAATAGGCTCGCCCCCTATTACATGGGACTTAAACTTAGCGGCGAAATGTGGGTGTATTATACACCTCTGCCCAGCCTTTGGGAATTACAGGCGTGATGGTATGTCATGTTATATTTGTATTTTTGTTGACCGGAATATTCTGATTAGAATTCTGATCTGATTATTGTGTTTATGATTAATTACGGTTTACTCACGTACATTTTTCGGGATTGCCCGACTAGTTTCGGACCCAAACGGAGCCCTTAATCATGAGCTGATGACTGCGCGAGGTCTCGAGTCGAACTAGTCGGGCAATCCCGAAAAATGCACGTGAGTAAACCGTAATCTATATAAATAAAAAGAGAAGCTGACTGACTGACTGATCTATCAACGCACAGCCTAAACCGATGGGGTTAGAAACTTGAAATTTTGACAGCAGGTTCCTTTTGTAACGTAGGCATCCACTAAGAAGGGATTTTTCGAAATTCAACCCCTAAGGGGGTGAAATAGGGGATTTAAGTTTGTATGTAAGTTCGTCATATTTGAAGTAAAACGCATGAAATTAAATAATACGGTTTCTGGTTAGAAATAAAGCTACCGGTCTTTGAGTGTTTTTGAAAATTCAACCCCTAAGGGGGTGAAATAAGTGTTAAAAGTTTGTATAAGAAATCTGTTGCTTTTGAAGTAAGAAGCATGAAATTAAAAATGTAGGCTCTTGATGAGAAATAAATATATAAGTGTTTGGAGGTTTTTGGAAATTCTACTCGTAAGTGGTGAAATAGGGGATGAACAATTTTTTTGACTTTTTAACTGTACTTACGTAACAAGGGGCTCAAAATTTCACGCAAGCGGAGCTGCGGGCCAAAGCTAGTTAACCGTAAATATGAATGTGTCTCACGAATTATAATACTGATTATTGTGATCGGAAGCGTTATTTCAATAACACGTATAAGCTGACAAGCTGCATAATTATTTTGTCACTTGTCAGAACCTCGTCAGTGGCCAACGGAGCAGACAAGGTTGTCTTTGAGGTAAGCTGGATCGGGCCATGTTTTGATTTTGATTGCAATTTCTTAACGTAGAACGAGCCCAAGGTATTTCTATTTTAGCAATTTTTGGAATGTATGGCTAATTAATAACAGGAAGTTATTTCCTGTATCATTTTTTTAATTATGTTGCAAAATACCTCGAATATTTTAAATAAATGCAATTTTTTTACAGTTAATTAACTTGACCTTAGTACGTCCAAACTGGTATAAATTACTTACCACTTGTTATGCAATTTTTCGTGGAAATAGAGACAAGGTGGACCTAAGCCTCAGTCCAAGGGCTCAGTTTGAGAAACCACAAAAGTTTTGTGGTTTGTGGTACAGATAGGTACCTACTATGAATAAATATATACCGTGGGCCCGAGGTACCCGAAAGATTTTAACCACGCTTTTCTGATGGTATTATGAGTAAAATGTTATATCAACGAAAGTCCAATTCAGTCAATTTTTTTTTCTGTTCTTAATAAATTAATTAACTTTAGTGCTTCCTTGTAAACGATACCTTAGGTTGAACTGGCAACATTTATAAATTATCGTGTGAGTGGATAAGAAACTTCTCACTTCACAATCCTCCCCGACAAATAAGACATACTGCGAGAGGGTTATGGTACCTATGACAAAAGTCGCGCCACAAATCCAGACTCCAGGCTGCTACTGATATTGCACACGGAAAAACCCAATAACACTTTGCCCGACCTTGGGGTCGAAACCAGAACATCACGCTCAGCAGTCGCCCTTACGACCACTAGACCAACGAGGCAGTCTTACACAGTCTTTGACTACGCTTTAATTTTATGCCAAAATATTACGTTACGTCCGTAAATTCACACACAACACCTAAACCTAACTTGAGAATAGCTTTCGATTAGTGATGATGGCTTTGCCGACTAGAATTGGCTAGTCGGCCAAAGCCATAGTCGGCACATCTCTACTTTCGGTGTTAGTAAACCACTACATATGGTACAATATGAGGATAACTGAGAATCGTTTCTGTTTCAAATAAGTATAATTATCATATCACTTATCATTAGGAATGAATACCATAAAACTTTATTGTATTAATTATCTACTAATTAAGATTACTTTAATAAGAATTATCTTTAGCGTTCTTAAAACTAATTATAGGTATTATCTGTGTATTATTTTATTCTTATTCTTTATTGTACACAAGAAAATTACAATAACAAAATTACAATTTAGTGAAGTCTTGTACAACGGCGAGCTTGAGTCAAAAATTAATTTTCTACCAGCAAACCTTTGAGTGATAGAGAGAGATTAATAGTGTGGCTGAGGGCAAACTCCAGTGTACATCTGTCTATTTATATCTACTTATTTATGCTATTAAATAAAATATAATATACCTAAATAAATGTACAACAAGAAAATATGTCTATACATAAATATGCACTATTTAATAGACCTACATAAACAATATAATATTATCGATCATTCAGAGAGGAAATGCTCCCTAATTCTACTCTTGAAAACGTTAAGAGAAGGGCGGTCGCGCATTGAGTGTGGGAGAGAATTCCAAAGATGCACTGCACGAATAGTGAAAGAACCATCATAACGGCTGGAAGTGTGACGCAGAGTACGGAGCAGAAGAGATGCAGCCGAGCGACTAGGTTTACTCTGGGGACAAGGTACCTACTCAAAGCGTTCTCGAAGTTATACGGGAGAGTTAGAATTATGAAGAACAGAGAAAAGAAGAGTTAGAACATTACTATCCCGATGCTGCCGAATTAGTAGCCACTTTAGTTTGGTTCGAAATTCGGACACATGGTCATACTTTCGAAGATCAAAAACAATTTTATTTAGTTGGTGTCTGTTTATGTACCTATGGTTAGTAACTACATTCTTTAAAACAGTTACTAATCACCTCATCAATCATGTTAATCTCATTATTTAGATAAAATTAAGAATAATAAGTTGTAAAGAATCTACTTAATATGGATTAGTGGCAGTTAACTACACACGGCAACAATGAATCCGGGTCACCAACACAAACCTTAATATCTCGGAAACTAAGAATACTAGCTTATTCAAATTAAAAGTATTTTATAGACTATTTATGAAGTTCTATTAATTTTATTTGAGTAATATTAAATAGTCTATAAAATATTTTTTATTTGATTAAGCTATTCGTTTATTCATTGTAAACTTACTTATAAATTATATTTTTAAACACATATCTTAAAAAAAAAACAATTTACATTTAAAAATATAAAAAATAGTAGCCCACTGGTATCGGGAACAGGGTCCAAGCTGCCGGCAGTCAGGGCTCCAGAGAAAGGAACCTCCTCACTATGCGTGCCGTGTCAAGGAGTACTGCTTTCTGTATCTAGCCCTTGATCCAGCCGCCCAACGAGAGCCTTATGAGGTATTGATCGAGGCTCTTGGCCATTAGGCCATTCGCTGTAACGGCTATCGGAACAATAACTGCTGAGTCCACATCCCACATCCCACGTCCCACAACCTCGTGTGCTAAATGAAGATATTTTATTTGTTTGTCTTTTTCGGCTTTCACGAGGTTCTCGTCATGAGAGACCGTGATATCAACAATCATTGTGCGGCGCTCTGCTTGATATATTACCACTATATCAGGCTGAATAAGCTATTATTCTTAGTTTCCGAGATATTAAGGTTTATGTTGGTGACCCGAATCCATTGCTCCCGTGTGTAGATAATTAAGTAACTATGAAAAACATAAATTACTATTAGTTACCTGCACAAACACATGTCTTTAAAACGCATTTATATATTTATTCACTGATGAAAAAGAAAATTATAGATGATCTAGCGATAAATATAATTGCCGACGTTTAACTTTTTTATGTTTTTAGGCAAAAATCCAAACGTAAAACATTCAGTAATATTATTTTGCGTAGATGTGACGTAGGCATTTAATAGGTGTTCGACAAAATGCAAACATGCTTTTTTAGTGTTCCTATAAAATCTGTTTATGTATTATTCTGAGATTGCATTGTTGTAATCAAAAGCGATGAGTGTCTTTCTTATATTTTATTTGTTTTAATCTCATATTCACGCAGCCGAGGTGAAAATAATAGCTGTTACTAACGTCTATAGATGGGTAAAACAAAAAAGGTAAATAGGTGAATATGCGTAATTATCATTTCTATAGATGGTTTTTAAGATTTCTATAGATAGAGGGAACCGTGGCTAATTATCAACCGCGGATCATATGATTTACAAGGTTAAGCTGTGCATGCCGCGGTCACTCCGTAGATGGGTGACCGTTCGTTAAACATCGGGACCCCTCCGTGCGAAGAGCACGTTGAACCGTCGGTCCCGGGTGTCATACACAAACATGACAATCGTTACGGGTAGTTAGAAGCCCGAAAGTCCGGCAATCGGTCTAACCTTAGTATATCGACATTCCCCAATAACTGGGTTGCAGAGGTTTGATGGAAGTCGCTCCGTGTAAAACATTAAAGGCAAATTCTCGTAACTAAATATGTTCAAAATATAGTTTCGATCTAGTCTGTCTAGTCTCAATCTCATAAATATGACAAATGGTATTCTTGTTCTTTAACAAACAACGTCAAACGTGAGATTATATTAAAATGAGATTGAAAGTTGACTGAAGCCAATAGGGTATTGGTTACATTATGTACTGAGCCATTTTGACAATTTGGAATTCTCATTTATTTCTAGAATTTTAGTCTATGACTATTGATATCGGTATGCTATTGGTAATAGATTTTAAGTTGACTGTTTTGACATTATATCGAGATAAACTGAGATGATACTGAAACCGGACCGAACTTTAAGTGTACCAGAATACCATTTTTTATTCAATTGATAATTTAATCTCAGTTCGGTCAACCTTCAATCTTACTTCAAATAAATTACGAGAATTGGGCTTCAGGTATTCAGCCGCATCTGGTTCGCCTAACATAGTTGAGTAAAGGCTAGACAGAACATGATTTCTATAGACCATTTGTACAGACAAACAATTTGAGACCGCAAATATTTAATGTGCATGGTGTAGATTAAGATTTTAGGAAACTTGTAGTCTTGTCCATGTTTTTGGATTCGGTGTAAAATTGCTTTTGTTCAAATAACCAAACTTTCGCATATCGTTGCCCGGGAGTGAAAACCTTGGGAATGCAATTTGGTTATTTTTATTTTATCACGACGTGTACGTACTATATCTTATAAGAAAGCCACTCTATGTGAAATTAGTTTGTAGGCACTGAAATTAGCCTTCATTGGGTATTTAACATGCATAATAAATATAATTGACTAGATTTTGCCCGCGACTTTGTCCGCGTGAAAGCCCACAGGAACCGTGCAATAACCAATGGTAATGGTACTTATTTATTTGATTTCGAAGCCGAAATATAACTGAACATACTTATACCCAGGTATATAAGACAAGCCTCTTATGTTTGACCGATATAGTTATCTAGTACCACTAGACAATTGAGGCGATAACATCTGAAGTGGTGCGTGCTACTTCACTACTATAGTTATGTAGGTAGGTATTATCAAAGGAAAGCATTCTCCAGATTCGGCTAACAATTAAGTACAGTACGAATAAAACAACTTTGCTTCCTGTGAAGTGAAGGACAGAACGCTGAATGCCTGGTTTCAGAGAGGTAAAATTGTTTCACGCGTTCCAAATAACTTTGCCTCTCTGAAGTGAGGAACAGAACGCTCAAAGGCTGGTTTTAGGGCAGCAAAGTTAATTTACGCGTACTAAATAACTTTGCCCCTCTGAAGAGAGAAACAGAAAGCCTGATTTCCGGGAGACAAAGTTATTTTACGTGTACTAAATAACTTTGCCCCTCTGAAGTAAGGAACAGAACGCTGAAAGCCTGGTTTCAGAACGGCAAAGTTAATTTACGCGTACTTAATAACTTTTCTTCTCTGAAGTGAGGAACAAGGTTGAAAGGCTGGTTTTAGGGTGGTAAAGTTATTTTAGGCGTACTAAATAACTTTGCCCCTCTGAAGTGAGGAACAAGGCTGAAAGCCTGGTTTCAGAACGGCAAATTCATTTTACGAGTATAGTAACGTCCGAAAAACATTTTACAAAGTGTAAATTGAACTACTGAAAATTTAAACATGTTAAGCACTTAATTTTACCGAAAAATATACCCCCTTTTGTGATACCAACCCCCACCTATCCGAATGGCAGCCATTTAAATTTTTGACATGCCCTTTAAGGTGGTTGTTAATTTTAAATGAATCTTTGGATTTTGGTGTACTATTGGCTTATTTATTTTCATTTTCCATCTGATAATCCTCCCATATAAGCTTAAGCATTCTATGCAGTATAAATATAATCTTGAGAAGTGCACCGTTGAATGGTAATTATTAAATAGTAATTATATGGACTAAGTTAAGTGTCAATTAAGTATTGCTATTGTAAAAACACGATCTGATTGATCGTGAATTGATAAGGTATATCGGGTGCTTCGTGATTTAGTTTTGCGTAGCAGTCCCCATTACAAATGTAATAAAAATAATATCATGACAACAACATTAAATGTGTATTGTTTTTTTATTATGACATGTATTTAAAAATATAATTTATTATTTACGATGAATAAACGAAAGAATATCGTGACAATAAAAATTTTACTTGCAAATCGAGATACATTCGACTAGTTATTACTTAATCGTTTAATTTTAATAAAACAAACGTGACTCGCATGTCCACGATATTTGCATTAAAAATGTTTGATTTATGTAACATAATTATAATTAAGTATCACGTTTTTTTTTTCATAACATGTACACGAAAGGACAGTTAAAAAAATGCTTTTCCAACATTTGTTTTAATGTGCTTTAAGCTCAATACAATTATTCTCATAAACACTACAAATATACCTACTATGTTTGTTTGCTTGAGATTTTTAACCGTCTGTTACCTTTTTCAGTCCTATAAAACTAATTCAAACAATTTCTTTCCTTTAATTCAATTATCAATTACGTTACGAATTGCAAGTTGTTTTAATTTTATTATTTTTACTGGTACATTTTTTATAAAGTAGTGTTCATAGAAATATAACAAAATTAAGGGGTTATTTCTCCAACATATCAATAAGTAGTCCGTAACTATTGACCAGATAAGCTAAATGTGACCTAGAAATATGACATTTATGTGTTCAATAAACTTCTTCTCATTATCACTATTGACATGTAATGAAATGTAGATGTTAGCTATTGAGAAGCTTAGAGGCCGAATTAGCTTAATGAACAGTTAATGATAGGTTGGTAAAATACTCCCTTAGTGTTCTTTTTAACAAAAACATACAGGTGATCTGTAACTAGTGTTGCTAGATGCCTTTTTCCTAATACCGCGATTAATTTTAAAATGCTTTTAAACAAATCCCTTTAGAAACATGAAACATTGCGCTTTTCAGAGTTCAACATACCAACTTATACAAGGTTAGTGGGAAAGGGGGTACTAATCCCAAGCCCACATATAGTATCGCTGATGACTGTTTGAAAGCAAGTGTTAAAATTTCAAAATTCGATTTTTTTTTTCCAAACATGATTTTTATTTTAGTTTTTTCAAAAATTATTCATCCCTGCTTTAGTGACAAATTCAGAAAATGGTTCTTCTAATTCATGACCCCAAATATGACCTAAAATGTAAACACAGCTGGTCATAACTGGGGATAGATAGATTTTAGAGATTTTTTTTTTGAGATTTTTGAACAACTGTTTCTCTTAAACTATTGACTTTTGGGGAAAGTTGTAGAACAAAGGTTATTCATTATTATGTGTACTTTAACACCCTTTCGGATTAGTACCCCCTTTCTGACTAACCTTGTATAGGAAATTTAGACAAGATAATTGTCGATTTTCGCTCAAAACCATTGTGCAACACAGAACTGCCGGATCTCTGAACCACGCCATGGTTTCGGGATAAATTAAATTATAAAGTTTTGCGTGGTACAGATTACCCCGGTTCTGGGTACCACAATGGTTTCTGAATATGCTACAGGGATTATCGGTTTTTTTAAATAAATAAAAGACGGGGTTGAAGCGAAAAAACAGGGATACAGAAACCTCGCTTCGCACAGTCGCCTAACATTCACTTATTCATTAGCTTCTTCTTCTTTCGTGTTGGCACGAGTTATATGAGAATAGCTTATGCCGTGGTGTAAAGATCAGCCAGTCAGCAAGGTTGGTTGCAAGGCTGACTGTCTAAGGCACTAACGGGACGCATCCTGAGAGGGCTGAAAAACGGGACGTACCGCCAAAAACGGGGCGTATAGCAACTGTCTGTAATCATGTTGCTGTAATACATGCATACATAACATAATATTGCAACCATCATTCCCGCTTTTTTTTATTTGCATAACATACCTATATTTGTGACCACTATAGTATGGGAGAAGACACTGACTTCTGTAACACAGGTTTTTGTATCTAGCTCAGGAGTCAGGGACTTCATTATACTCGTAATTGTGTTGCTTTTATGTGAATAAAGTTTTTATCATTTACATTTTATAAAAAGATTATATTATTTTTGGTACCTATTATGGAACAGATTAATTCGAAACATATATCGCCTAAAAGGTTATTTGATATCCATGAAACCAAAACTAATAACCAAGACACCTGAAAAAAGGAGTAGCTCGATTTATTTTCTCCCAAGTGTAGTGTACACTTATGACATAAGGTAACGTATCAATAGTTTGAAGTTACGCTAAGTAGAGACAGGTTGTCAGTGTATTAGCAATTTATTAAAACCATTACGGTGACCTGTCCTTCGATGAACTTTTAAGGCCCGCTAAGAATTATAAGCAGCAGGCCTATTATGAACTACTGTGACAAGACGTGTGTCACAATACAAAATTCGATAAAGTCCGTGACCCGTGGACAGTTGTCTCTTCACTGCATTGCGTGTTAGGCCTGTAGAGTCCTAATGCGTGCTAGTTAGGCCTACAAGGTACAATAGAGTGACTATTTAGTGGGACGGCCCCCCACTAGATGGATAGACGACCTGGTTGAAGGTCGCGGGACGACGTTTGGTGCAAGCGATTTAGAACAATTCATTACAAAATTTATAGGGGGTTTAATAACCAGTTGGGACGTCGCATTGCTATTTCGATATTCTGCCTAGCCTTTTCCTTATGTTGTAGTCTGTTTCCAGTTTAACCAGATGCAGCTGAATACCAGTATTTTATACGGAGCGTCTGCCATTAGACCTCCGCAGCGTAGTTACTGGGCAATGCCGATATCCTAACGTTAGACTGATTGACAGACTTTCGGGCTTCTGACTCCCCGTAACGACTGTTATACTGCCGCGCTAACGAAGAATACAATAACTCGATTTTGCCGCTTCCGAAAAAAACGCTCTTAAAGCGCTCTAAGTTTTGAACTGTGTTAGTTATTGCATTCTTGCTTACCGAAAAACTGAGTTCCTGAAGTATTCCAAAAAGTTACTTAGATCTCGGTTGGCTGATTCCAAATATACAGGGTGTTTGGCAGAACGTTGAACATACGAAAATGGTGGATAGGTGGGGTCATCTGCTACTTACTCAGCCCTAATTTGTTTGGCCCTGGCGCAATGGATATTTTTTTTTAATGCAAATTGAAATTAAGATTTAAGTATTTTTTACATCTTTCTGTAAGTTTGAGGACTCACAACTTTTTTTCTAGCTAACATCTGAATAAACCAATAATTTTATAAGCATCTGCCAACATTAAAGATTAAAAAGTTAAGAAAGTGGTGAAACTAGAAGAAAGCAAAAAATTAGTTTTTTTAAATATCCATTGCGCCAGGGCCACATAAATTAGGGCTGAGTAAGAAGCAGATGACCCCACCTATCCACCATTTTCGTATGTTCAACGTTCTGCCAAACACCCTGTACATATAACTGACACGTTTTACACGTTTGGTGCAGTGGCTAAGCGATTGGCTTCTGCGCTACGGGTCGTGGGTTCGATTCCCACACGGAACAAAAATTTGTATGGCCTACAGATGGTTGTTTCGGGTCTGAGCGTTTGTTTGTGAGATTTGTGTCTGTAAACGCACCCACGATACAAGAGAAATCTTAGTGTGGAGCATGGTTTTTTAGAAAAAAAAAAATTGAAAAAAAGAACTCAAAATCGTCCAAATTCGAGTAATTGTATTCTTCGTTAGCGCGGCAGTATAGGTATTCGTATGACACCCGGGACTGACGGTTTAACGTGTTCTCCGAGGCGCGGAGGGGTCCCGATGTGTAAAGAATGGTCACCCATCCAGAGACTGACCGCGACAAGCGTAGCTTAACTTTGGAAATCATGTGATTCGTGTGGTTGTTAATCAGCCACGAATCCGTGTAAATAAAGAGTATAAACAGTTGTGTGTAGTAGGTATGTATTTTGCAGCAGTACACCACGGACGACCCCCTCTATCTTGTTCATTGTCTTCCTGTTCATCCAAAGGTTGTCTGGTAGATATCGCTATCAGCGATAAGACCCATTGTACCCTTCAATATGTATATGATATTGTATAAGAGCTGTGTTACAATTTTGGTGTAAATTCCATTTTTTAATCTCTGAGACAAAATTGACAGGTATATATGTCAAACTTTTCAATTTTAGGAACATTATTTTCAAATTTGACGTTTCTGCTTGTCATTTCACTCTCCGGAATTAAAAAACAGACTTTACAATAAAGTATATTCTATTCTATTCTATTCTAAAAACAGATGTTCCGAATTAAGCAAGAAATATTGGATAACTGTATCGATTATAGAGATAAGTTAAGCCGTAATGATAGTGCCCAAATTACTGATGATAACTCTGCATCTAGAATGTGGTGATAACGTAGATACGTTACGTACACACTCTAGCGTTGTTTGTGTTAAGATAATTATACCAAGAATTATGTTATTAAACACATTTGACATAGATATCAGTCTGTTTTACAAATTTTTTTTAAATTTATCACTAGTTTTTTGTGTTGTGACGTCGCCGTTTCGCAGCTCGTCATCTCACGGTTGTACTCTACCATTTTTTTTTATTAATATGCTTGATAAACAACAGTCCGATTCAATAGTTAAATATACAACGCCATATAACACATTACTTAAAATTAGTTATCAATAACGACTAATAAATAACTTGTGTTCTACAACTTTCCCTAAAACTCAATAGTTTTAGAGAAATAGCTGTTCAAAGATTTCATTAAAAATACGCTAAATTCTATGTATCATAAGTAAGCTATCGCAAGCTGTGTTTACATTTTAGTTTATATCTAAGGTCACGAATTCGTATCTCCATTTTCTGAATTCGTAACTAAACCAGTATTGTTGATTTTTATAAAAAATATTAAATTAAATATTATTTGTACGGAAAAATAAGGCGAATTCGGAAATTTTAACACTTGCTTTAAAACAGTATTTAAGTGGCCAGCGCATTAGTACCCCCTTTCCGACTAACCTTGTAGGTATATCACTTACCTTTTAATTGTGACGCTACTAAAATTAAAAGCAATTTTTTTACTAAGGCATTGCCATCGCGTCTGTACCAGCTAGGGTACAGTCAGCCTATTAATGATCCTAATTTATACCTAATAAACCTAGACCACTGTATCCTTTCTAGACATGCAGAATAACAGTATTTTTGCTACTGTAACAAAACGAGACTTTATCGATTCCAGGAAAACAATCACAATAAATAATGACAATAGTTTTATTATGTTGCGGTCAGAGCTAACATAGGTCCAATGGCTGTACGCGTAACTGCCGATTTGAGCGGGTTCAATCTTAAGAGATTTTTCTATAATTTTTCTCATGTGGAAAACTTAACAAAAACCTGTTTTGATTTTTATAAAATCAACAAACACAAAAAAAGCATTTTTATCTACACTCGGGGGCAACAAATCCGGGTCACCAGCACAAACCTGAATATCTCTGCTAACTTATTTAAATAAAAAGTATTTTAAAAACTATCTAAGAAGTTTTTTTAATTTTATTTGAGTAGTATTTACCCGCGCACCAAAATATTCATGTTTTTTTTAACAAAATGGATTTTTGAGGTGAATAAGGAAAATAAATAGCGTCCTGTTTTGATTCAAATTTTTAGTTTTGGTAGACAATTAGTTTATTTGTAGCGGAGTCATATAATTGGTGCTAGAGTAGTTTTAACGGTGGAGATACGATTAGATGAACGTTACTTATTTTGATGTGCAATTAATTATTTTCCATTTTATTTGAGTAGTATTGAATAGTCTATAAAATACTAATACCGAATGTTTATTTACGGCTAAACTAATTTCAAACTTTATATGACATACCATACAAACACCAACAAAAGATCCAAATACTTTGGCTTTAAGTCAAAGTAGAGTATGTAAGTATGCATACCTATATTTAAACAAACAAAAAAAACTGTTTTTTTTTTTCAGAATTTCCATGTTTTTTATTTAATATAAATAATTTATCCACAATTTGTTGTAAAAAGTAAGGTACCTCTTGTAAAACAAGTAAATTACTAGTTGTAGTAAGCTATGTAGGGTTTTTCTTAAGAAAAATCACATACAGATTATTTCATACTTTATGGCCTGATTAAACAACTTGCATTTTCATTGTTTAGAAATACTTTTAATGGTATTTACTATCACCGCGAAACTGTTTCCAGCACATAAAAAGCACACGCAACTATACTTTTCCTAAGAAAATTCAAGAAAATGTCCTCTTTTCCTCCATTATAATGTGGTAACTATATCACACTGTAACAAAATCTGAGCTGCATACTGTATGTTTAATTTATGAAATAGATTTTAGTTCTTCACTGTACACTACCTGAGGTCACTTAATATGATTCTATTTTTATTTTACGGATCGGGCTAATTGCGTCGCAAGGGAATCAAATGAAGTAATTAAACTTTTAAATTGGTAGCACTTATCGTATAACATAATCGATATTTACACATTTTAATATCAAGTTTTTTACTACACTCACAATATTTATCTAGTTGATTATTATTTTCAAATATGTTGTACTGTCCGAAGCAGACTGTGTTATCTATAAAGACGCTGTCAAACCAGTAAACATGATGATAACGTATGATAACAATACGCATAAATTACTAATAGACTGCTCTTAAATTAATCACACAACTTAAATAACCATTTTTAGTTAGAATGATGATTGCTCGAAGATCCAAAAATGCTTTATGAATGAAAATTAGTCAATCCTTTATTCATCACAATACATATTAATTTTCATTTTTTTGATATTTCTTTAAAAAAGAAATAAAGACATTTAAAAATGTAAAAACTAGTCAATTATTATTATGGTCAAAGAATAACAATAGAGAAGTGAATTCTTTAAAAATTAGTACCTATTACGATAAATTTAGACGACTAAGTAACTCCTGGGATAATTAATTTTGAAATTCCAAAGTGTTAATCGACTTTTGCTGTTGACTGTACATACCGTGAAGGCTGCAGCAGTATATAATATAGTTACTAAGTACAATATAATTAAATCATGTCTTAGTCATAGCAGATAGTTAAATTGTTCATACCTAACGATCGAGAAAATATTCTGCAGTCATTAAAAACTCGTTTATAAAGAAATTATATAAATAAAATTGTGTACTGCGCTCAAGTCATCTTCCAACGCAATCAAAGGGTCATTGTTGTATTTGATAAGATAAATTTTGATTGAGAAGTCTGCGTGGAAATTACCTAACTGTCACTATTTATATCTAGGGAATGAGATATGGCTGTGTACTTTTAGATTAGGAAAAATAAATTAAATTACGTTTTCATTCATAAAATAACTAAACGCGATGTAGTTACTCACTAAACACTGTACGTACCAATTTGTAGATTTTGCAACGCAAAAATTCTTCCATTCAGATGTTGTCACATAACACACAAAAAGCAAAACAATTCTCAGAAATGCCACTAAATCACAACACCAACCTTTTCTGTAGGAACCTCTTCCGAAACTCTATGTACGCTGACCGGCCTTTATCTTCTGTGTCTCCTATGTGGACGCGTCCGTGTAGGGGTACTCTGTGCCCGGAGATGCCATAGTCCATTTGTAGGTCTACGACCAGCATGAGCGTAAAGAGTACTAGGAAGGCGCTGATGGCGAGCGCGAGGCGCTCTTTTAGCTTCATGTTGAGCATAATGCGCGCGGTCTTGCTGCGCGGCGCGATGGGACTGCGCGCATGATCCTCGGGCGTCGGCGACCGCTTACAATCGCGCGCGCTCGCGCCGCGCCGCCTCCGCCGCCACCGTGCGCGCGCCCACCCGCTTACGCTGCAAACAATAACAATACGTTATGGGTGATGCACGTGGACGAGGAAATAGATGGAAAAATGCTATCTAAAAATGATTCCATTTTTTTTCTATATCCATTAAAACTGAACTTTACATTTTAAGCAAAGAAAAAAAAATTAAAAAAAAAATTTAAGAAAAAAAATAATTGTAAGTATGATAGCAGTACAATTAAAAAAAGTGCGGTACCTATATCATAAATTATTACAATGGCAACGAAGTAACCCAATAAAAAATAAACCTAGCCTAACTGTATGACCTAGATCGGTAACCATCTCTTGTATCGAGATTACAATAAAATGGCAACTTCGTGACTAGAAACGTTTGATATATTTTTTCTAATGCGTTTAAACGCACTCTACATTATATTAAGATTAAGAAGATAAAAACACATGCATTTAAATAATTATGATTTTATCTGTGCGTCCAAATCACCTGAAACAGTTCCCGCGCTTATTTCCACTTACCAAGGCACGACATGTTTGTACGACATCATAAGGTGGTAAATACTTTTCTGTTCCGAAAGACACAGACTTTTTATAGGTGATTACGCTATGTTATGTTATGAGGTGCTTATTTATATGTTAGTTTAAAAAATAATACAAAATTACACTTTTACTACATTCTGAACCAAGTACTTTTTTAGAGTCATAGTTTTTATTTAATCTTATCTTTAATCTTGACTTAACTTCTCGTCAAAAATTCAATAGGTAGTTCGGGTCTATTGCACGAGTCAAATAAAAGAAAAACCTTTAGTAATACATGTCTAAATAATTGTGTATTGCTCAATACAATGTCGGCAGAAGCCTATGATTGCGAAACTCAGTTTGCGGAGTCATGTGGAACGCATGCGAAATAGAACATTTTAGAAACATGACGCCTTGACGAGAACAAAGTTCGACGCCTGCGTGTTCTGTAGTTTACTCGATATGCTTAACGTTATGAGAACTATTTTGGTTTTTAGTCGAACAAAATAAGGCATTAATAAAATTTAAATGAATACAGGCAAACCATTTTTTTTTTAGAAATTATTTGGCATAGGTGTTTTGTTAATGAAAACTTGCCAATTATTATTTATTTTTATGTAAAAAAAGTTAAAGTATACAATACTTTAAAGACTAAATAATATTAAAACTTTAGAAAATTATTTGGATTCAACGATAATTAATGTCAAAATACGGAAAAATCATCGACGTTTGCCGATGACTGTACCTACATTATATAAATCGTAATTATGTATTGCTGAAGCTTTGACAACAACCAACAGCCGTTTTTTCAGAGCATAATTAATTATGACGATACGAACACGTAAACTGATTAATTTTAATGCTTGTCAGCAGTAGGCGTCTATTATTTCGTAATTAAAAAAATATTCCAAAGAAAATAAGGTTCAGTTTAAAAAAAATGCAGTGATTGCTGATTTAGATACTGAATATTGTACATATTGGACTGTAGTTTTTTTTTAAATATAATTGTTTCGTTAGATTTCTGTTCCTCATCGTACAAAAATAATTAAAGTTTTGATCATACTTAGGCTTAAAACGCACTAGCGGCCAGCCGCATGCGGCGTGCCGCTTGCGGCTGGCCGCATATCGATTTTTATATGAAACCGCATGATCTCAACGCACTGACTTGCGGCCAGCCGTCAACCGCTCCGGTTGTTCTGGGGTTGCGGCGAGCCGCGACGGTTGAATGATGCGGCGCGCCGCATACCTTACACGCACTCGGCGCGGGTAGCCGCAAGTCGCTAGACACTGTACAGCCGGGGACTTGGAAGTGTTTAAATTCGATTCCTTCTCACTTTTTCGAAAACATTTTCTACGATAGTATAAATAAATAACTGCAGCTAGTTCTTCGACGTCTATCTTGTGCAATATTTCTAGAAGCACTGACGTTTGCGGCGGACCGCAATAGAACCGAGTCGATACGGTTAGCCGGAATACGGCGTGCCGTTACGGCAGACCGTATATATTGCGCATATCGATTTTTATATGAAACCGCATGATCTCAACGCACTGATTTCCGGCCAGCCGTCGTGCGCCAGTGCGTTGAGATCATGCGGTTTCATGTAAAAATCGATGTGCGGCCAACCGCAAGCGGCACGCCGTATTGCGGCTGGCCGCTAGTTGATCTCGGTTCAAAGGAAAATCATATCAGTGATTGGTACTTTTCTTTTTGCGCAAATCTCTACAAGGGTACCAACTGAAAATCACAGCTGGGTGTTTGACACCTAGCTTAAGATGAGTTAGTGACCCTTTCGGCATCGGCATGCTCGACAGCATAAAATGTTATTAATTATCTTATAAACTAATATTCTTTTTAAGTTTTTATTGTTATGCTTCATCTGAAGGAAAGCGTTACTACAGAGGCCTACACCCATGAGACAGGCAATGGGCTGGCAACTTGACACTTTATTTAAAGCATTTTTTTTATCCTTGCAATATCCTCATGTATACCCATCGCCCGGGGAAGGCGACGGGTTATACCGGCTAAAACGGCTATCTTACTGGTTAAAAACCCACGGTGTTCCTTCTCCTGACCCTTGGACGGGGTCGCGGGGTTTGCAGCTGCATGCACCGCGACCCCGGCAGACCTTACATAAAGCATAGCCATGCGTCGCTTATTTCACCCCATTTGATAAGATTACATATCTCCGGAGTAGTAGAAACACGAAACGAGGTTCCATCTAAGCTGGATCATATGAAAACTTTTAAAAATAATATTACAAAAGCGAAATTCGCAGTTTTCGTCCACAATAAAGTGTGAGTTCCTACGCAAATCAAATGAACATACAAACAAATCTAAACTTTTAATATAAACTGTACGTATAGTACTGTCCGAGAAAGTTGGTCGGTATTCCTCGAAAGTCCCTCCACGTCTGACTAAAGTATTCAATCTGTGAGAGTTAAAGATCACGCAGAGTTTATCTATCGTGTGCATGTGTTGAATACTGGAGCGCTGGACACTGGTGTCCAGATGGAAAACGACCCTGACTTTCGATATCAACGGTTCTAGGAATCCGGAAATAGTTGACAAATGTATGATAACTGGCTTTAAGACCGATTTATTTATGTCTGTGTGTTCTTTAATAGCGTGCGTCTTAAGTTATTAGAATTAGGGCCGGCGCCCACTGACGGCATGACGTGGCATGGAGTGGCACGGCGCGCTTCGGCATACCGAATCATCCTGTGGCATCCCGCAGCATACTGAAGTATCCCGGGGCATACTACGTCGTACCGCGGGATGCTAAGCAAATACAAGTGCTAAATTTATTAAAACAAGGTTTAATATTCATTGTCGCTGAGGAAGAAGAGATACACTTTTAGCACTCACTTTCCTTAACATACAACAGTAACCTATGCGTCTCACGTGTTGCAACGGCGGGCCATGGCATCTTGTGGAATGCCACGACGTGCCGTAGTATCCCGCGACGCGTCACAGTATCTCGGGGAATGACGTGACGTTCCGCGGCATGCTGCGGTAAGTCGCGTCATCACGCGAGACGTTTCGATTAAAATAAATTAATGTCAGTGCTAAACTCATTGAAATAAGGTCGAAAATCATTTGTCCACGAAAAAAATCCTTTGCCACGCCATGCCGTCACTGGGCGCCGGCCCTTAAGGACTCGAACCGTATAAGTGTGTGTATTTAGTACTTGATTGAGAAGATTGTTACACGGTACGAATGTTTTATTTTTTATTATTATTTTTCTTGTTCGCATTTGACCCTAGTCACACGAATCCAAGTAACAGAGATATAGATGTATTCCTCTATAACCCTCTGGCTCTCACATACACACAACGGAACACAGTTAACTGCTTGGCGAGGGTGTTACCTAGCCAGGCGGACCAGGCGTGCTGGGTTTTGTTGAATCTTACAACACGCGTCTATTCCCAACGTACGATGAGGAAGTTTTATATTCTAGCCCATCCCCACACGGGACATGCAGTCAAGCAGTTGCTTACTACAAACAAACAGTCTACGAAAGACTATAGACGAGAGCGTTTGGATCTCTTCATCTGATCAAGTTGTACTAGAGCCTGTTCACAACACCACAGTGCGACGACGCATCGCTTGAATCTATAGAATGAATTCCTCCCTAGATTCAAGCGATGCGTCATCGCAACGCAGTGTTATGTACAGGCTCTTAGTCTATAGTATATTGTTCACGATTATTAAAATAATGGAGAAAAAATGATCGTAAAGCTACACATTGTTCCACCGCACAGTCCATTATCTTAGCAAAGCTGAAAGACCTTTGTCTTATTCAACTTTGGCTTCGTATACGTGTGTACGTGTTGTTTCAGCAAATAGTTGCGCAAGAGTCTTACGTATATACTTTGCTACTGCGCAACCACTCAACGAACTTCAGAGCAATCTAGAAGTTTGATGCATAGTCTACTTTTAATCAATCGTAGAATTAGGTACCTAACGTAAATAAAAGGCGTTCATTATCATCATCAGCCTGAAGATGTCCACTGCTGAAAAAAGGCCTCCCCCTTAAAAAAGGGGAAGGGGAGTTGCCGTAATTCCCACGCTTGGCAGGCGGCTTGGGAATCGCAGAACGATCACCGTTATGTAGAGGACGCTGCTGCCCGAATAAAAGGCTTAACACAACATAATATCACGCCTGTATTTCCCAAAGGGTTCGGGGAGGTGTATAGTACACCCTCATTTCTCCGTTATGTTTTAAGTCCCATGTAAAAGGTTGCGAGCCTATTGCCATCAACAAGGCACAAATCCAAAATCCGGGCTGTTACTGAAAAATTTCACACGGAAAAATCTATTAACACTTTGCCCGATCTGAAGATCGAAGTAAGGGGGCCTACTCCCTAAGTCCGTCAACGAAGTTAGTCGCCCGTCCGAAAGTAGCCCGAAACGTAGGAGTGAACAAATCAAGTGTCAAGTTCAACTTTTCGGACAGGCAAAAACACATCGGTAGTAGGGGCAACTGTCAAATCGTGTTGTCATTCATTCTTAGTTCGGGCCCCGAAATAATCGTATGTCCGTAGGTAGTCCGTAGGTCCGTAGGGAGTAGGAAACGCTCGTAACTAAGGCCGAAACCACGGACTTCGTGCTTAGAGAGTAGACCTCCAGGACCGGACGTTCTGAGAGAATAAGTGGATTTATTTCTTCGAAACCTGCTCATCTACTTACATAGATTTTAAAGAAGCCATTTTATCCGAGACGGATGATATCAAGTTCTAATACTATTAATCGCAGTATGTAGCTCTGATAAGATACAATTTTATGTATTGCCGTTTTGTCAACTTAATAACAACAATTATAATCAACGGATATCAATGGATTATTTCTTCCATCCATATGTGATAAAGAAATACGAAATTAGCATGTAAATAGGAATTAATTTATCTGTTTCAAAGATACATAGTTTTATATATTTTTTCCTCGTTAGCAATATTGGGATTATCAATTCGTTTGTTAGCTATTACGGCAATGTTCACGACCGTGCATTGTAATAATATAGGGGAACTGGAAAATTATGTCTGATCGCCTCTAAGGCCGAAGCCAGCCTAGCCGAATCCGGCAAGGATATGCTCATGCTCATTGTGGAGCCCTGAGAGTCGGGAGACTCTAAACAATTCGACTTTACTAGTCGCACTTTACCACGTGAGTTGCTACGACGAAGCCCATTTGGATCGCGGAGATCGATGATGTCCGTCTAACGCGTGCATCACGGCTCCGAAGGTCCGAATTTACCTCAGTTCGATGTCGAGGCTCGGAATAGTCTGTAGACGACTTCCGTTCCTGGCGAAGTGTTGTGCTTGGTAGAGTAGCGTCGTGATAGGGATGAAAATTGCCGAATGTTTCCGAAACTTACTAGGAAAGTTTCCAATATTCCCAGCAATATTGGTCAATATTGCCGGAAAGTTGCCAAAATTGCCAGATTACATAGTTTTTTTTTCAATTGTATCCTACTATGCAATTATATAAAGTAAAATACGTTTTCAATTTACACGTTTCTTGCCAATGTTGCCGGCAAGATTGGAAACATTCGCGGCAGTTTTGGTAACTTTCGCAATATTGCCGGCAATTTTCATGCCTCGTGCTGCATACTGTTAAGACTCAGTTCTACGCCAGGTGAAACCATTTTCGAGATAATGTATCATTTCAAAGTTGACAAATCGGTACAAAAAAAAATCAAAGAAAAAAAACTCGAAATGGTTCACTTTGCATTAAGCATTATTGTGTTATTAGATAGAGGATATAACCCTGCCACGGGACCGTGACCAATAACTAGTAACCAGTAAAACAGTACCTATACGATAATCCCATGGTCCATTTTGGGGGTGATTATGATAAATCATTGTTGCGTGCATGAGGTCCTTGGGTTTAGTTCCCAACACAAGCATTATTTTTGAAAACCACCAGTTGCGTGAAATGTAACTATTTAATAAAATGGCCAAACGACATATCGTGATGTTTGACCACATCACGATATGGCAATGCGTTTAGCTAGGAATATCGACAAACGTTGCTCCTCATCGATCTGCCAGATTTTTAATTCGCCATATCATGATATGACGACTAGACAGTAGGTCGTTTCGAGAAATGGCGCTGTTTCATGATATGCCCAGACACATCATGATGTGCCCAATTCTACGATCGGATGACAACAGATACACGCGACTGCGGTCAATGTGTGATATTATGATCTTACGCACAGACACTTGACACCCATCGCATTGCCGTGTTTTTATAGACAAACTGCCGAAATACAAAACATTGAAATTAAGATGAAATCATTGACGATTCACTAATTACTAATTTTATGCTAATGATCTTGAAAATCCGATTACAACTGCATCAGACATTACATTCCACGTGCAGTTTTACAAGCAAGGGTATGAATAAGACAAGCTATCGTACATTATTGACACACATACATATGGATTCACTACATAATTTATATTTTATATTTATAATATTAGTTAGGATATTAAAATTTACTTTTGCATTTCATTTCCGTTTTGTTATTTTGTTTATAATTATCATCATTCTATCGTTGCAATTCCGATGTTGCCGAACGCGACACGTGACTATTTTGACACTCTCAATGAGAATGCTACTGCTGTTCGCATCTGTTAACCCCTAGTTTACACCTATGCAGCTATGTATAAAACATTTATTATACACAAATCAGTAGTTTCTTTCTTAAAATACACACTTTAAGTAGCAAATATGTATGTTATCTGTAAAACACTAGTCTTGTTTTAAATGTTGTATACAGTGCATGTTCATTACATGTTAAAAACAAGTAACTACTTTTAAAAAGCCCTTAACACATTTTTTTACAAATTTACTAATATCAAAACTTGTTTTTAAGTATAAACAAGGGGTAATACACTATACAAGGTTAGTCGGAAAGGGTACTAATCCGCAGGCCACTTAAAGTATCACTGATGACTGTCTTAAAGCAAGTGTTAAAATTTCAAAATTCTGTAATTTTTTTTTCAATATAAAAATATTTTTATTTCAGTTTTTTCAAAAGTTCTTCATCCCTGCTTTAGTTACAAATTCAGAAAATGGTGCTTCTAATTCATGACCCCAAATATGACCTAAAATGTAAACACAGCTGATCATAACTGGGTATAGATAGATTTTAGAGGTTTTTTTTTGAAATCTTTGATCACCAATTTCTCTTGAACTATTTATACTATATAGACTTTTGGAAAAAGTTGTAGAACAAAAGTCATCCATTATCATGGGTACTTTAACCCCTTTTCGGAGTAGTACCCCTTTTCTGACTAATCTTGTATAGAGCTCGTTTTATTCATCCTCAATGTGTTGCAACAATATTAGAGGTCGGTTTAAAATTACGTGTTGTTTACATTGTACATTGTAACCGTCGCTTCCAGTAGTGCGTCTAATGATGACCTGTAATGAACTTGCTACACGAGTCGTTGTGCTGATGACACTAATTAACTATGCCTGATTAATTTGAACATTTTTGAGAGCTATTAAGTGCATATTTGTATGCATTTTTAATTATGACTGTACTTTGTGGTTTGGTTTACTTGATAAGTTAGAAAGGAGAATTGTAAGTAATTAATGAAAATTTTCCTACTTTTTAAAGTGGTTACTGTTTCTTTGCGCGGCATCAATCCTAATTATCGAAGTTTATAAACTAAATGTTTACCGTATTGTCTTATTTTAAAACCTTCATAGATATCGTAAAAGGCAGTTAATAGATAAGATACCAAAGGTAATATTCTTATGGGTTAAAGGGTAGATTATTAACATGTGTAGAGTACTATCAACATCAAACGGCAAACCTCAATATGCTGGCAAGGGTGATGATGAACTGATGACTGGAGATATATGACAAAAGTTCTATTGGGGAAATCTATTATTAAGTAAGCCTGAGAATAATCCCTACTAATATTATAAATGCGAAAATAACACTGTCTGTCTGTTAAGCTTTCACGCCTAAACCGCTACCGATTTTGATGAAACTTGGTACAAAGATAGTCTGGAACCTGGAGAAGGATATAAGCTACTTTTATCCCGAAAAATACGGAATACGCGATAAACATTCACATTCAATTATATAATTCCGAAACTTCACAGTTTGATTAGATATCTCATTGTTTGTTTTAAAGGACAGTAAACAGTAGCTTATCCAATTACTAAGAAATATATCTTATATTAAATGGATAAGCAAGACATAAGTAGGTTTATGATTATCTTATTTATTAAATCGCTTGCCAGATAATCAGTAATTAGGTTAACGCTTAATAAGTATTTTATGGGCGAGTTTAGATAACATACCCTTGACGAGCGTTTGGATGACCGGAGTTTAGAACGGTCTTATAAAACGCTGGTACCATAGTGAAAGTCTTAGAACACTGCGTTTATTAGGTATTTATTTCTCGTTAGCAAAAAATCAGCGTTGTAAGTTTAGCTTAAGCACGGCCGCGCATCATAAAAAGAATCTGTCAGAAAAATTCTGACGCGTGCGCGAAGACCCTCTGCGCCCACATTTTATACTTGAGCCAGCAAGCTGCAAGAACCAGCAAATTCTGACAAGTGTGTGAATTGTGAAATGACAATGAAGTGTGTAAATGACATTTATAGAACAGAAATTTCTGATAATGTGCGGCCGGGCTTAAACAAAATATCAAAGTTTTTATCTGAACTTACAGCAAGCCGCTAAAATAGAGTCAAGATAGAAAAACTCTTGTTTTCTGTGACTTGTAAGTAAAGGTACTTCTTGTATCGATATTGTACATAACTACTTGTTTCCTAAAGTTATTCGGAAGAATTAGTAAAACAAATCGTCTATATTCTGTCACTAAATAGATATAAGATGGACGCCTATGTATACTATATATATTTGAAAGCATTGTATTTACATTAGTACTTTAAGAAATATCAGTACGTACGTGCTTAATAAATGTCTAGTAAATAATCCAGACGTGCTATAAAAACACAAAGTTATCAACCCTACTAATTTCATACGGAGTGCATCTATATAGTAAGTGCTATTTTTATAGCATCAATTTTAGACTGAATGTCCCATAAATTTTATACCATTTCTAAATGTAAAAACAAAATCACTGTTTCAGCACAATTTTAAAGTTTCGTGCTATCGGCAACAGATGCAAAGATATTTGGGAAATATTTTATATTTTTAACAAAAGTCGATGAAGTTGTACGAATATGTACGAATTTATTGACTTTTATTACTGGAGTTACGAGTAGGTATATACGTGGAACAAAACAATCAGCTAGAGTGAGAGAACAGTCACTTACAAAATTCATTTTAAACTTAAGATGAAATGACACATGAGGAACGCATCAAAAAATCAAATTATTTGATGTTTCGGCAAATTAATGAAAAATTTCGCTTTACTAGCTTTCGAAACTGTAACTAAATGTAAATACTGAAACGTGAGATGTAACGTAAATATAAATAAGGACGTTTATGAACATAAACGTACAACTTTATTCATATCTGCAATTACGTACAGCACTAGATTCTGTTTGAAATTTACTTTGTTAAATTTTGTTTTTTAATATCAAATAGCTTTAGCTCAAATACGTTGTTTTTTAATAGTTCTAATTTGTGTCGTAATTATGAACGCATGTTTACGTATAAGATAGAATATTTATTTAAACTAACAAAATTACAAAAAGAAATATGTACGTCATCATCATTCAGCCGATAGACGTCCACTGCTGGACACTGGCCTCCTCCAAGCATCGCCACACCCACCTGTCCTGTTCTCCATGTTGGGGGGGTTTCCCATAATCGCCACGCTTTTCAGGCGGGTTGGCGATCGCAGTAAGGTTGTTAAAGTATCAGAGGACGCTGCTGCCCATCCTCTAGTGAATCCCTTAGTCGCCTTTTACGACACCCACGGGAAGAGATGGGGTAATACTATTCTTTACGTCCGGCGCCACACGGCACGGAAGTATGTACAAATAAAGAAAAATATATTCTAATAAAACTATAAACTAAAATAGGGCATCAAAATATTCCTCCGCATCGTTATCGACTGGTAACGTGTCCAGAAGCAATACTAATCCTTTGACCAAAGTAGAGGCCAGCCTTCGGGTCACGGGAATTGTCGACAAGTAGCCTTGCAACATCTCTGGATAAAAGTTGTGGCACTCGGACCCCACGACCCGAGTGTTTCGACCCCAAACGGCTCAAAAATATAATTACTAATAAAGCTATTACATGATTATGATTGCTTCATTTGATATTTATTTCCTTAGTTTTTCAAATCACCTAAGGATATACTTTCGTGGGCTTTACGCTATAGAGAACAATTTTAACGGGTAATCTACATTTTAAATATTTTTCATAGCATTCTCACATTATAACCAAGGTTTGTATACAAATCGTGTTATAACAAGGCCCTTAGGCTTAGAACAAATAATCAGCGCCAATTTATTTCCGCTTGAAATGTAACACATTGAATTCTATGCTTGTAAGTAGGTACGCTTAGCGCACGTTAGCGATTTTCATCGTTGATTAATTAAAACTACGAAATTAAAGTCTGCATCGAATTTCGTATCATACGATTGGATTCAAAATGATTAGATTCTAATTGAAAACAGCCCATTTTTGCATCCGCGACCTTGCATATTTCCTTGTTGCAACGAAAGCAAAAAAGTAATTGAACTGTCTGTGAAAAATTATGAAAAACAGCAGGTTCTTAGTAGGTATTCTAGAATGTAGTTTTCTGTATCAGATACCTACATCATGATCGCACATGGTGCTGGACAAAGAAGAAAGTTGATACTTTACTGCAACAACCATGTTCTATATGTTAAACAAATAATAAATCTATAGACTAGCCGTGTCTATACATTGGAAATATTTAAGTAAAAAATAGCGGGGCGTTAAAAGATAACCAATAAAATCAATTTCAAGTATTGACTCAATGCAGTTGACTTTTATAGAAAAACATTGTGCGTATCTCAGTGTAACATTTAGTTTTTATTTCATCGTAATCGGTTAACTCTATCAAAAGATATTAGAATTTAAAGTTATCAAGAAGAAAGTTAAGTTATTGCGACACAATATTGTTTGCCGACTTCTACGCGGATGGAGCCGCGGGCACAGCTCGTATAATATGTAGTAACAACAACAGATATCATTAAAAGCTCAATGTTGTAACAAAAACTAGATAATATTTCGGAACATGAGTCTGCAGATAGTGCACGATCGATCTAATATTAAAAGCGCGCGGAGTCACGCGGTAATCTACCTAGCCGCACCTCACCTTCCTTTCAAGATGTTTTTATCTTCATCGGCCCTAAATGTGTTTTTGCGAAAATCTGCCAAAACATATTTTTCGCTACTTCGCTAGTTTGAACTGTATGGAGAGGCTTTTTAAGATTTCGTATATAAAGGGTGCCTATTACTAAGCCCACGCTGTCTGTCCGTCCGTCCGTCCGTCTGACTGTCACCGGGCTGTATATTTCGAACCGTTAGATGGCCAGTTGAAATTTTCACAGAATATGTGTTACTGTGGCCTGTATTATGTCAAATACAAAAAATAGAAAGAAGTGTAGTCCCAAAGGCATTTTTTCAACGTTTGTTGTTCGTGCTCTATCTTGAAAACGGTAAACATACTCAAACTCGGTATGATTGTAGTGTGGACTTTATTATTAAACAACAAATAATAAAAACTGTTATTGCAAGCACACTAAGGGTTCCTGTATAGACATGGGTTATTGGCCAGTTTTTTTACAATGCTTTTATGTTAGTTTAACTAGCCAATTATAAATTAACTAAATAATGCAGTGTCATATTTCTTCGTGATTAGCTTAGCACTTGTTCTTCTAATGCTTAGTGTATTGTCCCTATTGCATATTCACCCACTTATAATTGAACACTTCTAAATTAGGTCCAGAGATATACAGTCCAAATAAGAGGTTTTATTTGTAGACTTACAGTACAATACAATACTCTTTCATCATCTGCCTAGCCTTTTCCCAACTATGTTGGGGTCGGCTTCCAGTCGAACCGGATGCAGCTGAATATCAGTATTTTACATGGAGCGACTGCCTATCAGACCTCCACAACCCAGTAACTGGGTAATACGATACTCTTGGTAAGACTGGTTGTCAGACTTTCTGGCTTCTGACCAACAGTAACGACTGTCAAAGATCTACAAATGACAGCCGGGACCAACGGCTTTACGTGCTTTCCGAGGCACGGAGGAAACTCGCTATGATTAATGGTCACCCATCCAAAGACCAACCTCGGCAAGCGTGGCTTAACCCGGAAGATCGGTCTATGCGGCTGTAATTATTTAGGCACGTGCTCCTCTTACATACAATACTCTTTATTGTACACAAATAATATCTACTCAATACTACTCATTCATTATATTTTTAAAAAGATGTGTGGCCTTTGTACTCTTTAACATTTGAAAAGAATGCATTACATTCTTTTAAAATTTTATTTCTCGAAAAAAAAAACCGGCCAAGTGCGAGTCGGACTCGTGCACGAAGGGTTCCGTAAAAACGGCAAAAAAATCACGTTTGTTGTATGGGAGCCCCCTTAAATATTTATTCTGTTTTTTAGTATTCGTTGTTATAGCGGCAACAGCAATACATCATCATGTGTGAAAATTTCAACTGTCTTACTATCACGGTTCATGAGATACAGCCTGGTGACAGACGGACAGCGGAGTCTTAGTAATACGGTCCCGTTTTACCCTTTGGGTACAGAACCCTAAAAAAGGGAGTTCCGGAAGCTTGGTCCCCTGATTAAGCAGGCAATAATAATATAATACCAATTATAATATGTAAATCAAATCATATAAACTCGTAAACAACAATTATTAACCTGCACGCCTTTCTTCCTCACTACACAACCTTAATAATGGTGACTAAACTGAAAACTAGTGCGTAGCTAATTAAAAAACAAGTTGAATTGTACGTTAAGGGTTAGCACGTCACTCGAGACTTCCGACGAACAAAAAGGCTCCAATTATCCAAGTTATGTATGCGCTAGCTTCATTTACATATGTTCACAACTTCAACCATGTTAATTAACGTATTGACATTAAAGTCGAAATTATATTGTAACTTAGATTATGTGTGAATGATAAATTAGTGATTAGTTACGGTTTACTCACGTGCATTTTTCGGGATTGCCCGACCAGAGTCGAACTTGAGTTCGCGACCTCGCCGCGTGATCAGCTCATGATTAAGGGCTCCGTTTGGGTCCGAAACTGGTCGAGCAACCGCGAAAAATGCACGTGAGTAAACCGTAACTAATCATAAATATGAATGTGTCTCACGAAAGTTATAATAATAATATGAATGTGTTCCCCCTCTGGGAAAGGCGTTATCTCAAGATGAGATTAACGTAAAACCGGAGGGAACATTAGACTAGCTTTCTACAACCCCATCATATAATAAAAATGTATCATGAGGTCTACTGAAAAGCTTACAAACCGCAGGGCAGCTTGTGGCGAGCTGTTGGTGAGTGGCAACACTGCGTACCTTATTGCCTCAGAGAGTCGGTCAGGGCCTCGTCTCCAGTTTGCCTTTATTGGCTGGCTGGGGTGGAATCCCAAGAGTGCCCGCAGGACTCTCAACTCTGGCTTGCCTTTATCGGCCGTCCAGAGGGGGGCCGCCAGAGCTATATGCTCGGGGGTGGAAACCCACTCCGGGTCTTTTAGACCCGCGACGGCGAAACCGGGGCCACACCTCTCTACACCCCTAGCCGCTCACACGTTTGTTGCCCCCTTCGCCTATGTACTGGCATCTTTTCAGGGGGCCCAGCTAGTGAGCTGGCGAGTCACCGTCTGCCAACACTTTTCAATTTTAAATGTTGAAAGGCAGACGGCGTTTTCTTCCGGCAATAGAAGTTATCTAGTCCACCTAACACCCCTTCCCATAGACCAGATATTTTGCACCATATTTTACAATAGTCTTGCACCCACCTGGGACGGTCCATGACTGTACTCCAATAGTGCAGCCGTGGATAGTCCCCGGTTGGTGCCCCACCCCATTTTAGATTAAAGTTCTCAAAGGGGCCTCTGCGCGTTGGAGCTGTGTCCCCGTGTATGCCTTCCAAAGGACCGGACATCTTCCGCACGGAAGATGAACCGTGATTTAAAGAAATATAAATTAGTGTTTTTGATTACGGTTTGGCATCCTTGCTGGTCTAGTGGTCGCAAGCGCGACTGTCGAGCATGAGGTCTTGTTCGATCCCCAGGTCGCCCAAAGTGTTATAGAGTTTTTCCGTGTGGGATTTCTCAGTAGCAGCCGGGAGTCCTGATTTGTGCCCGGTTGATGGCTATAGGCTCGCCCTCTATTACATGGGACTTGAAAATAACGGCGAAATGAGGGTGTACTATTAATACACCTCTGCCTAATTCTTCGGGGAATACAGGCGTGATGTTGATTACGGTAAATTAGTTTTGGCAGCCAAGAGGCGTATTGGTTACAAAATAAACTTTACTAGATTTCGCTGTGGAACGTATTCAGTATTGAATGATAAGATGCTTGCTTGTTGCAGCTGTTTTAATGTCAAGCAATTAACCTATTGCTAGTTAGAGACCTTCGATAGGTCTTAGTTGATTAAGTGCATTAATATACAAAATCTTTTTCTTCTCTCTAATATTATTCTAGCACAGTGTACCTACTTACTACATACAGTGGGTCAACGCCCATACATTTGACAGGTCCTATGAAAAAAATGTCAAATGTCAAAATTATGTAGGGGCGGAGGTTATGTCCCAAGTATGCAGTATGGCTACTCGGGACATAACCTCCGCTCCTTCACCCCGCAACCCCCCGCACGATTGCTCTGCGACAATGTTCTACGTTGACCGACTGTAAGGAGTAAGATATAGGTAGACTATGATTATAGTTTGATAGGCAGTGCGGCAAAGTGTCCAGGATGCGGTCGATGTACTCGTATCGCCTCATGCTGGCTCTTTTAATGCCCTTCATTTCTCTATAAAACGTCATCGTACAATGAAAATCAAAACTTAAAAAAATAAATTAAAATGTAGCTATTTTACGGTTTTTCGATAGCAGTCTCCTTGCGGCTACAATTTACGAAATGACCGAGCTGTCGGGACTCATCTTTGGGTGAACAGAGTATAGTCATAACAAACCTATTCGTTAGGAATAGCGAACTGCGAAGATATGAGCATAGTTACATTAATTACCTACTGAACTTCAATTTCAAAACAAATATATTTAAAATAGACTAGCATTATTTAGTGACTGCCTCGTTGGTCTAGTGGTCGTCATAGAACTAGCCAAGATATACAACATCTTGAGAATGAGGGAGCTGGGCTACATACAGCCAATAAAGGCACACATGGCCTCGACTGCCTCGTTAGTCAGGTGGTTGTAAGCGCGACTGCTGAGCGTGAGGTCCTGGGTTCGATCCCCAGGTCGGGCAAAGCGTTATAGGATTTTTCCATGTGGAATTTCTCAGTAGCAGCCCGGGGTCTGGAGTTGTGCCCGGTCGATGGCAATAGGCTCGCCCCCTATTACATGGGACGTAAAACATAACGGCGAAATGTGGGTGTACTATACACCTCTGCAAACCCTTCGGGGAATATAAGCGTGAGTTTATGTCATTTAGTTCTTTTTGAACGTCAATGTTACAAAAGACAGACCCCAAAAACGTCCGCCCTTCACTGCCTCGTAGTATTTATGCTGTGAAGAAGGAACGGCGCCGGCGCAACAAACTTCCCAGCAACACAGTTCTGTCTGATGAAATTACGTATACAAAGTAAAATGCCTATGCCTGCACTCATAAACCGTAATTATTGGCCGTTCTATTAACTTATGGGAAACAAAAGACTATTTTTCACCTCGTTAAAGGGATCCCTATAAAAGCCTTCACAGCGCAGCGCTCAAATTGCAAGTCACTATGCGCTTGAGAGCGTTAGACATTTCACACGTTTAAAGATTTTTTTAAACGATTGTTGATATACAAACATGGCCAGAGACTAAAGTAATTTACAATAGGTAGTTTTTCTTTGTTTTAAATAAAAAATGCAGCAATAAACATTATAAAATTATAAATAAAACAACTAACGCTTGTTCGATGGTTTCCGTCTTCGCTCAATTCTAACTACCGGCACGGTGGTGTCATTATGTCGTATTGTAATACAGCAAACAATAAAAAATAATAACCAACAGCACAGCAACCTTTAACAATAAACGTTTACAACAGAAACATGCATGATTGTGTTCAATAAACGTAAAACAAACTAATAAGGATTTTACGAAAGCTATCGGAAGATCGTTGTATCTTTCCTCGAAAAATACGCCATTTAAATCATAAGGCTATCAAAAAGTAATTTATGTCGAGACTTTAATGGTGCAATCGATCAAAATTTTCCTTACTTGTAAAGTGATAGAAAAAAAGTACATTGTGGAACTGTTGACGATAACTTGGATGTTGTGACGTCTTGGATTCGATGTTCTTATTTAATTCATTAGTTAGATACAAGAGAAATCATAGAGTGGGGGCAACGTTTAAAAAAAAAAAAAATCTTACCAATCAAAATCGTTCTACTTTACCTTACAGGTAATGGAACTATGAATGGCTATCTCGATGTGATTTGAGTTAACTCTGACAAAAGAGTGAAAAGTAAAAATCACAGGATTCAGCCAGCTTAGGATTTCATAGTAAGTAGAAAAGGTCTCTAGGTCCTCTAATGGTATTATGTTGCATGGGTAGAGGTTAATTATTCTTTACTGGATCATAAGCATGACGACATATACAAGGTGTAACATAAATCAGGCACAACCCCACTCATCATTATGAACAACTTTTACTATGGGAACAAAAAAATCAGCTATTCCCTACGTTTATGTTCGCATAACTCGTCAAAATATAGGAAACAGCTGTTTTTTTTTGGCGATTTCAAGTTTGTTCCCATAATAAAAGTTGTTCATAATGATGAATACAGTGACCCCTTAAGAGGTTGGGCGTTATTTATGTTATACCTTGTATATATTATGTATATTACTCAAAAATCGCAAAATCTTAAGTGCGCGTACATCCTTAGTTAATGCGAAAGCCCATGGGAAGCGATTTGCACAACCGCGGTATAAGCGATTATTACGGAGCGCGGGATACCCACTGCGCGTCACTATTACGCGGATGGGTGCCCATACACCCGTGCATTATGGACGACCATTGTCCTCGATAACTCGGTTACAACAGACGAGCAAATTAGTGGACAGTTATGTAAGATTATGTTTGTAACCTGTGTTGGGAACGAACATTTCATTATGAATAAATCAAGAATGAATGGACGGGTTTAAAAGAAAAACATTCTAACTTTCTTGGATAATTTGTTTGTAGTATTTAGTTTTCAATTAAAAACAACCGGTTCCTACGAGATCTTCTGCGTCAAAGGAATTTCCCATTAGTATGGGAAATCGTTAGTATATTAGCTAGTGCTAGTGTCCTTGTACGCTTAGAAATGAATAATAATGTGTCTCCTTTCATTAATGTTTATTTATTTACGATTTACACACAACTGTACCTAAGCTGTACATCTCTCGAAACTAAATTCACAGTACGATGTTATCATTACTGAAAAACATTTATCTGATTCTTAACTTTGTCCGTCGCGTAAATAAATAGAGAAAACTCTAAAAATAATCTCAAAAGAAAACCTTACACATCAAATACCTCAATTACTAACGCAAGCATACAGTATAGAACCAGCAGCAAATATTTAAAATATTTAAAAAATAACACCCACTCATCTCGTATACTTAATTAAAACTAAACACAAAGAACTACTCGTACGTTTATCTAACAAGATATCAAATGTTTACAAGGATATGTAGATAATAAGCAAGTAATATAAAAGAGAAACAGAAATTCTCGTGAAATACCAAACAATGTGGAGCTGAGCGTGGATACATAAGCATTTGGAACACGCAATGATCACCTTAGGCATTTGCCGGATAAACAATAGCAAACTACCTACGACTGATAACATCGTGATCGCAGTTTCCATTAGTCAACGGTTGCGGTTTAGAGATCCGTCTGTTTTATTACGTTTTGTATTTAAACATATAATAAACATATGTATTTAATGGTTTTGTTTGAAGTTTTAAATTTTTCATTAAAATGTTGCATACTTTTAGATGTTTGTCAGAAACGTGTGCTAAGTTCACGTTTATTGCTTAGTCTCCTTATTTTGTTTCAGTTACCCTGTTTTTAAAAACTCTTTGAATGTCCTACAGTAAGCATTATATTAGCCTTCCATTAATAAAAGCTATCCATTCAATATTTCTTGCATGAAAAGAGCCTCCACGAGTGACGATACTTAAGTATATCTGGCGCACCCTGGGCAGTCAGCCCCGCTACCAACCTTGCTGACTGGCTAATCTTTTCACCACAGCACGAGCTATTTTCGTATAGATCGTGCTGACACGAGAGAAGAAGAAGAAAACTTGTATTTGAGGAATATCAACAGTTTTACTAAATTTTCGATCAAAATCTACAATAGAATCAGTATATTTTTCTGAAGTTGCGAATTTAATAAAACAAAATTGAAATGGTAATGAACCCTCCATGTTAACATTCCTGTATTGTTTTATTAAGTTGTCTACCTTCTGCATCATGTCATCACGTGGTCTGATGGCATCCGCCAAAGACCGGCCGGAGGCGCGGCGTGGTGTGCAACGTCCGTCATTCAGCACAATGATATATTACCATTACTGGCCAGTAGAGTAATTTTAATGACGAAAACTGTAGTATTATACCTGGTATTTTAATATATTATTGTGTTGTGGTTAATTTTATGATTATAAACGGCATGGAAATACTGAATTTTCATTAAAAGCTGGTTGTAAATTAGCGAATGTTGTTTTTACTGAAAAAAACAACAAATTACAGGTAGGGGAGATTAGTCCAAAACCGGGTATAGGGGTAAAACCGGGACAAGGCAGTATAGCCTCTTACACGTTTTAAATTTAGGCGCGCGTTCGCTAGCTGCTTTTGGCCACCCTGATCAGTTTGTCAACAAACTTTCAATATGTCGGTGCATGCTCGACAACAATAAATAAGAAAAACGCTTATGGTCAATTGATCTAATATTCTTTGAAATTAACAGGAGTATCTTTTTACTCGCGAAGGAGCGATGCTTGGTGCAATGTCTTAAATGTAAGAACTGGGCCCATGAAGGCTGTACGGGTTGGGAACCCGAAGATCTTGATGAATTTCATTTCTAACGGCCAGAATCGGGTATAAGATTTGGGTATATGGTTTTGGACAAGGGGTGGGGCAAACCCGTAAAAACATAACCTTTATAATATTGATTATTTGTTGTTATTTAGAATTAAGAATAAAGTGATCTCAAATGCTAAATATGTGATTTATAAACTAAACTAAATACTCGTATAGCCTATTAAAAATGTTGAAATTTTCTTCATACTTGTGTTTCATTGAATTTTTGCCTTAGCGTCCCGGTTCAATGCTTTATAAATCCACCTATGAGGGGTAGTAGCTAATTATCAACTGCGCGGATCATATGATTTGCAAGGTTAAGCTGCGCTTGCCGCGGTCGGTCCGTAGATAGGTGACCGTTCGTTCCACATCGAGACCCCTCCATGTCTCGGAGAGAACGTTAAACCGTCAGTCCTGGATGTCATGCGAATATCTATGACAGTTATCAAGGGTAGTCAGAAGCCCGAAAGTCTGACAACCGGTCTAACCTTAGCGTATCGGCATTGCCCAATAACTGGGTTGCAGACGTCTGTCTCGTGTAGTGCCGGACTTAAAGAATAGCACGATTCCCATCTCATCCCGTAGGAGTCGTAAAAGGCGACTAGAGGATTCGCTAGAGGATGGGCAGCAGCGTTCTCTGAGTACTTTAACCGGTTGCGTACCGCCCGTCGTCCCAGAACGACACTTAATTGTCTTATCTATTGTGTCTATAATTACGGTGGTTGAGAGTTTAACAACCATACTGCGATCGCCAACCCGCCTGCCAAGCGTGGCGATTACTGCAAACCTCTCCTTTGGGGGACGCCTATGTCACAGTAGACATATAAGCGAAAGCAGTACTTCAACTACCTACAATCGTCCGATTTGACACACTCACACAGTCACGCACTGCAACAAGACAAATAAGGTATTTTCGGGATACAGTTCCATACAAAAACAAAAAACTACTCAGTATACAGAGTGTGTCTGTGTGAGTGTTTCAATACATGAGATTATAGTAAGTTGAGGTACTGCTTTAGCTTAATGTCTACTGTGCCTATGTCCAGCAGTGGACGTCTTTTGGCTGAATGATGATGATGATGATGAGACGTCTGATGGCAGTCGCTCTGTATAAAATACTGGTATTCAGCCTCATCTGGTTGGACTGGAAACTGATCCCAATAAAGTTGCGAAAAGGCTAGGCAGAACGTGCTCCATAAACCCACCTATTTTCTTACAAAAATATAAAATTTGCAAAGCAATGTCTGTAAAAGACTTTAAAAATAACATGTAGCGTAAACTGCTTTAAGAATAAAGCGATTCCTTTGCAGTGATGCAACGCATTATTGCGAAGTTATTTATATGAAATTTCCTTTTTAAGTAGCACTTAAATACCATAAAAATTGGTATTCACTATTCAGGTAAATATTCTAGGTGACTGCCTTGTTGGTCTCATGGTCGCAAGCGCGACTACTGAGCGTGTGGTCTTGGGTTCGATCCCCAGGTCGGGCAAAGTGTTATTGGGTTTATCCGTGTGGGTACGTCTCGTGACCTCGCCGCGTGTTCAGCTCATGAATAGCTCCGTTTGGGTCTGAAACTAGTCGGGCAATCCCGAAAAATGCACGTGAGTAAACCGTAAATAATAATAAATATCCGTGTGGGAATTCTTAATAGCAGCCCAGAGTCCGGATTTGTGCTCGGTTGATGGCAATAGGCTCCCCCCCTATTACATGGGACTTGAAACATAACGGCGAAATAAGGGTGTAATGTACACCTCTGCCAACCCTTCGGGGAATACAAGGCGTGATTTATGTTTGGTTATATTATTCTAGGTATACAACTACAACTCATAAATTGACATTTACGAGCACAATTTGCTAATATAACAAATGAACTTCAGTGTAATTCAATATAAATTGATGCCCCGATGCCCGTAATCGTACGACAATTATTCAATTGTGGTTTGATTGCTGTACGTGAACAAACAGTTATAATAAATACCGTGTCGATTTAGAATACAAACGGATATAAGCGATTTTTCACAGATATGCACATTGATTGGATTTCTGTTATCGTGATATTGGTGCTATTTTGAATGGCAAGTCTGTTTTGCTGTCTAAAATAAATTACAATCAGTAGCTAATAACTTGATTGCACCTTATCAAGGATTTTTATATTTATTTTTTATTGAATATTACATGTACAAGGTTACTCGTGAATCAATCTTGGGATGGCATAAAGAACTACCAGCTGTCAAGCAGAGTCGGAATGAATCACGCTAGATAATAGAAAAAATTACAACAATCATAATCCTTAGAAGTCGCTATTACGAAACATTTTACTCGAAAAAACTTAAAAAACTACACTATGGAGCAATGAATCCGGGTCATCACCAAAAACCTAAATATCTCGAGAACTAAAAATGATAGCTCATTCAAATAAAAGGCTTTTATAGACTATTTAATACCACTCAAAAAATATTTTATAAAACTTCTTAAATAGTCTATGAAGTATTTTTTATTTTAATAAGCCAGCATTCTTAGTTTGCGAGATATTACGGTTTATGTTGGTGAACCGGATCCATTGCTACCTATTGTACAACAATAGAGAAAAAAAAGAATAATAGGTAAGTGTCGAAAACTTTTATACCCGACTCTACTTTCCTTAAAAGAAAAGAAACGTTAAATGACCAGTTACAAGCAAGTGAACATACACAATACACATTTCTATTAACATTAGCAACACAACGTACTTATCAACGGTAAACAATAACAAGGAAAATCTCCGGTGAGAAATGGGACACTTTTTCACGGTGCGGCGTGCGTGTCACAATTATAGTTACGGATATATCTGTGGAAACTACAATACGGATTATGTGAGTACTTAATGAACTTAAGGAGGAAAGTGAAAACTGTACAAGGCATTTTCCACTAAAACTGGATATCGTCAGTGAAGTTCTAACAGTGCGTAAGTCATTTTGTGACAAAAACAGACAACACTGGGAAAGCTACAATTTTACTTGAAATTAAAAAGATTATTAGGATTTTCAAAGGTTTAAATCATCAAAGAGTTCATTTGTAATAATAATTAAAAATAATATTGCGTTTAGCGTAGTTACGCTCCTCGTTTTAAATAGTTTTTTCACTCTCTTGTAAAATAGTCATTTTTGACTTCCGCACTGTTAGAACTTCACTGACGATATCGTCACATAGTTCACAAAGTCACATAAATGTGACTTATTGAACTACATTTTGTATTTTTGTGGAATCTACTTAAACAGAGCATAATCAACCCGTTATTTTCCCACTGTTGGGCACGGGCCTTTACTCAGAATGGGAAGGGTTTATAGGCCTTATCCCACCATAACGTTGGTCTGGCGCGGATTAGTGGACTACACACACTATCCAAAAGCTGTTAAAGCCCTCGTGAGGTGTGCCGGTTTCCTCACGATGTTCTTCCATCACCATGAACGTAAGTGATCTTCAAATTCTGATTCGCAAGTGAATTCGAAAAAAATGATTTCTGTTCCCTCCGAACAGGCACAGGTATTTCATTTCAAAGGCATCTGAAAGATTTTAATTACACAATAATACAATCGTGCATGAATATTTTGGCATTGTATTACGATCAGCGTACATCGCTTAACTTCACGCAGTTTTGGTAGTTTAAAACATACGAAATGCATATGGAGGGTAATTATATTAATTGCACTTGGAACACAGTATTTACATTACTTTAATCGGCCTGTTGTAGTTCCTCCCAAAATGGTAGAAAATAAAAAATGTTCTTATACCTTTTTCACCGGAATTTGATTAGTGATGTGCCTCTACAAAACGTTACTATAAATATATATATAAAGAATATCAAATATTAAAAAAAAAACTAATCATGAATAATATAGCTATTTTACGGTTTTTGATGACGTCGTTTACATTTTTTCTATATCAGTATCCTAACGGCTACAATTTACGAAATGATGAGTTTTCAGGGCTGATCTTTGGATGACTAGAGTAATTTAAAAGTTACAATTTCAAGAATTTTCCATACAGCAATACCACTGCTATTAAATATGTGAAGCGATTTTCTGCAACAGCCATATGGAAAAAATGCGTCACTAGAAAATTACATGACGCGGAGGCTGATGAGCCATTGATTAATTGAGCTCTTGAATTCAAGGGCCGCAGTTATTCATAATTACTGACAATTACGGCCACAATACGAGTAAATACCCATTAGTACTTAGTGGTCTACCATTTGTACCGATATTCCGCACAATCCTATTTTTTATTAACCTACATACATCATACAATTAACATAGCAGATTAAACTGCCACATTCATTAAAGTTTTTCTATCTTTTCCCACATCTGCTAAAGAAAAAACGTCGCGTGCTGTAGATACATCTATAAAGTTTTTTGTGTCATACTATCAACACAATTATGAAATATCAATGAGATTATGTAACGAGAGCATGCAATGCAATTCCATATATTCTCATTAAACAGGATGTGTTTTTGAAAGAAAGCTAATTTGATCTCTTTGTAGCAAGGTAACCGAGCGAAGATCAGTTTGACGTTTGGAGAAACTAGATATTCTGCGGCAATTGCTAATAACCTTTTTTTTTTTTTTTTTTTTTTTTTTCGTGGGAAAATCCTCATGGATACCCTTCGCCTGGGGAAGGCGAAGGGTTATGCCGGACTCTTACCGGCTAAAAACCCACGGTGTTCCTACTCCTGACCCTTGGCCGGGGTCACGGGATTCGCAGCTGCATGCACCGCAACCCCGGCAGGCCTCGGTCCGCCATCCCCTGGCAGACCTCTCCTTCTGTGGGGCCTTGCTCCACGTCCTCCTGAGAGGCGCGCACGGAACACATGCGCGCCGCCTTCTCGGGCCTGTTACTGGTCGGGCGACGGGTCCCCTAACCCGTCGCCCGCAGGCCACACACTAGGGTGGCCGGAGATCGTCGCGCGCCCTCCGGCGGAATTGCTAATAACCTACGCAATTTTGACAACCGACAGATAACCGGACAATCATTGAACTTATCAGACTCATAGCACACAGCAGTATTGAACGGCAGTGTTACCGTTGCATTAAAACTGGCTCTACAGAAACCAAAATGCTTAAATAAGGCCCTTTTTTGGAAGAAGTTTATCTACATAGTAGAGATGGGTATTCTAATAACTAGCCAAATAGCGGCTATTCAAAAAATAGTCGCGGCTATGATATCCGTCAACACGATAACTGGCTACTGGCTAGCTAGAGTAGCTAGAATATCCGACGAGTTTACGGCACAGCGGGTAGCCACCACAGAGTATAACACAACTACGTTTTAAGGTTATTAATTCATACCCATCGATAGTTAGAGAATTAGAGATGGCGCTGTATATAGATTTTCAAAAAAAAAATATTAATGATCATACGAATTAGGAGGGAAAGTAACTAATAACTTAAAAAAAAGCGTAAATAAAAACTAAATCATATTAAACTTATTATTATCATCTAAACTTATTGCCGCGGTGAGGATCGAACTCGAATCGCCTTGCTAGTTTGGTTACGTCGCCGCTAGCGCTAGTCGGTTAGTGAGCCATTTATTCAATAACCAAATAGCTGGCTAGCTGGTTATTTCACCACAAATAGCCGGCTAGCTAAGTTATTGAAACTTCGGCTAGTTACCCATCTATCAGTTATCTAGCAGGTGGAAGCATGACAGCTAAGTAAACGAACTCCTTCATAAGAAGCCCTTACAAAGCACTTCCGTTAAGAAAAACACCGTGAAGAAACATGCACACCTATTAGGACTTCAAATAAGTTCTCATTTGCGTGTGTAGTTCGTATTTATGATTAGTTTTGGTTTACTCACGTGCACTTTACGGGATTGCCCGACTAGTTACGAACCCAAACGGAGCCCATCATGAGCTGAATACGCGGCGAGGTCGCGAGTCGAACTAGCGCTGCACCGCACCGCGTAGCGTGTGTAGTTCGCCAACCCGCACCAGGCTAGCTCGGTGGAGTAAGGCCTGAACCATTCCGAGAAGAGGTACATGCCCAGCACAGTGGGACAGTAATGGGCTGAATGTGCTAAGCCCTTAGTAAGGAGATTGTAGAGCGAGTTCGTAGCTTGCCTTCGAACGCGAAACCTTAATGCTATTCACACCTGGTGAAGCGATGAGTCTGTCGATCAAAGGAGGCAGCTAAACTTTTTGGGGTAATCAGATTTATAACCATCAGCTTTCATAACTTCAAACATACCATATTTGTCAACTCAACTCATCATGATACGAGAGCCTTGAAAACACAAGCTGGTCCAGACTTTGTAGTTTGAAAATCATCGCATATTTGGAAATCGGAACTATTTCACCACTGAATAAAATAACCCAGTTTCCGATGCCTATAATTACCCGGGATATGAATAAATAAAGTCCCTCTCACTAGGATTCCCAGCACGCTGAGTGCAGACACAATTCGCACACACACAAATAAATAAGCCTAGTCACATTTTATTAGGGACACTAGCGGTTGAATGTGTGTCATGTACAACATTGTTCTCCGTTATGTCTGTCATCGATATGGGAGGTCAAGGAAAAGTTAGATGGGTGATTGTTCATCACAGATTGAAACTTCTTCGTTTTTCGAAGAGGACATTAAGCCATCGCCATTGACTATATGTGAATACCTCACAGTACTTTTTTTTTTATTTTTTTATTAAGGACCTCCAACAAAGGAACACACAGAAAATCACAAAAATTGGTAAATAGAATGAGCCTTAGATCCGAGTACTCCTTCAATTATAGGAGGCCACAACATGCCATTTTTTTTCGAATAAGCTAAGTTACAACAATATTTAATAAATAATAAATTGTGAGTTAAATAGTTAAAAACAATTTAGAAATTGAGAAGTTGTTTTACAAATGTTGTTTTAATATCTTTTTATATTTTGATAAAGACTCGCAGATGTCAATATCATTGACTTTCGACAAGGTATTGTATTGCCTACAGAGTCTTGGCAACTGACTCTCATCATGCGTAACCAAATCAAAACTAGACGGGAAAATACTCAACAGATGATGATGATCAGTTCTCATTACTCAATTAACTTGAAAAAAACGTTTCTAACAATCCAATTAGCTAAGAGCGACATTTCTGACAGCGTCATCCAGGTAAATTAATTAACAATATGCAGCTAATAAAGTAATTTGCTGTAAACCTGTATTACGGCCATCAGCCGTCGGCAGTTAGCATTCCTGCGCTTGCGTTGCTTGCGACTCAACGTGTGAAACAACAGAAGGGTCAGACCTAACATTTTACAATAAGAAAAAAATCGTAATCTATAGACGACTGTTGTGATCGATACGTATAGTAAAGAATGCTGAGGAATATGCCATAACCTCGCATTTGACAAATGAATTGACGATTCCCAGATGTTAATAATTGGCTAAAAGAAAGATACTCCTGCCCATCTTCATGAAATTATCAATAAAATTGGTCTATCAGATAGATTCAGTCTTGGGTGTCATAGAACTAGCCAAGATATACAATATATTGAGAATGAGGGAGCTGGGCAACATACAGCCAATAAAGGCACACATGGCCTCGACTGCCTCGTTAGTCAGGTAGTTGCAAGCGCAACTGCTGAGCATGAGGTCCTAGGTTCGATCCTCAGGTCGGGCAGTGTTATTGGGTTTTTCCGTGTGGAATTCCTCAGTACCTAGCAGCCGGCAGTCCGCATTTGTGCCCGATTGATGGCAATAGGCTTGCCCCCTATTACATGGGACTTAAACATAACAGCGAAATTAGGATGTATCTACTATACACCTCTGCTCAATCCTTCGAGGAATAGAGGCGTGGTGTTATGTTATATTTATGTTAAGAATAGCGCCTTTATTACTGGGTAAACATAGTCCAATACCACTGATGGCACTGACTGCAAAAGCACATACACTCACTTTAAGGATGGCTGCTTTGATCTGTCGCCCGACCGACAGCGAAGGCGGCGCGCAGTGTTCCGTGTGCGCCTCTCAGGAGGACGTGGGGCAAGACCCACAGAAGGAGAAGTCCGCCAGGGGCTGTCGGACTGAAGCCTGCCGGGGTCGCGGTGCATGCAACTGCGATTCCCGTGACCCCGGCCAAGGGTCAAGAGAAGGAACACCGTCGGTTTTTAGCCGGTAAGAGTCTGGCATAACTCTTCGCCTTCCCTGGGCGAAGGGTATCCTTGAGGATTTTCCGACGATAAAAAAAGAAAAAAAAATGTATGATTGCTTTCACACATTCTATCAAATGGATCTTCTGTGTTTCCTCACATAGTGCTACCACTAACTAAATGACAAATTGTTTCCTGCGCGAGAACAGCAACGGTACGCGGTTTTTAGCTCCCTTGTCGTTGATTGTGACTAGTTGTACATGATTGTTGCTGTATACTTGAAAGCGAAGGTAATAAGGCGAGTTAATGTTTATTTGATGAAAACATGGGATTTTGAATGATTAACTTGTGCATGCTTCGTTTATTGCCGGGTTTTATAATCACTGCCGAGTCTAATTCGTCGCAAAATCTTCTTATACATAAAGAGACTGGTACTGACTGACATTTCATTCATCAACGCAGAGCCTAAACCACTAAAGCTGGAAATATGAAATTTGGTCACTAGGTTCCTTGCATGACGAAAACATCCACTAAGAAGGGATTTCTCGAAATTCAACCCCTAAGGGAGTGAAAAGGGTGATTAACATTTGTATGCAAGTCCGTCATTTTTGAAGTAAGAAGCATGAAATTAGGTGTTAAGGTTTTTGGTTAGGAGTAAATGTACACGTGTTTGAGCGTTTTTGAAAATTCAACCCCTAAGGGGGTGAAATAAGTGTTGTAAGTTTGTATGAGAAATCTGATACTTTTGAAGTAAGAAGCATGGAATTCAATATTTAGGTTACTGGTCAGAAATAAACGTACACAAGTTTCAGGGTTTTTGGAAATTCAACCCCTAAAGGGGTGAAATAGGGTGTTTAAGTTTGTATGTAAGTCCGTCATTTTTGAAGTAAGAAGCATGAAATTAAATATAAGGTTTCTGGTTAGAAATAAATGTACAGGTTTTTGAGCGATTTTGGAAATTCAACCCCTAAGGGGGTAAAATAAGTGTTGAAAGTTTGTATGAGAAATCTGGTATTTTTGAAGTAAGAAGCATGAAATTAAATATCTAGACTTCTGGTTAAAAATAAACATACACTTGCACCCCTAAACGGGTGAAATGAGTTGTTGACATTTGTATGAAAATCCTTATTCCAGGGTTTTTTTGGGTTTTACAACTAAAAATATCTGAAAAGGGGTAAACGCGGGTTTAAAATTTCACGCAAGCGAAGCTGCGGGCAAAAGCTAGTTTACTTTAAATCGTTTGTGTTAGAGATGCGCCGAATATACGGTAATTATTCGGTATTCGGCATATGATTTTATTTTCTTTTTCGGCCGAACGTTCTGTTCAATTGCCGAAAAATTACTGAATAATAAAGTAGTCGTTTTAAGAACTGGTACAAAATACTTAAGAAGTAGGTATATTCATTGTCATTATTTATTTAATTGACATTTATTACATTACAACATAAATATTAAACATTACTAAAAGCAATAAAATATTAAACATTACTTAGCAATAAAATATTAAACATTACTTAGCAATAAAATATTGAAAATTACTTAGCAATAAAATATTAAACATTACTTAGTAATAAAATATTAAACATTACTAAGCAATCAAATATTAACATTGCAACAAGTAGTGCTTTAATTTTAAATGGTTTGTCAAAGCTAATGTTGAGAAATAAGTGAATTAAATAATATATGTACAGTTAACTTTTGTAGTCTACATTTTCAACAAACAATGTTTTTATACGTGATCTATTACAATCACTCATTTCAAAAATGTTCACTCAACACTATTAAACTCTGTGATTCGCCCTTCGAGATTACACCTACTTTTACTTGTAGTAGCACGCAGTTGTGCTGCCATGGTACACAATTTTAGAGCAAAATAATAAATGATTGACATCTGACTTGACAAGTATACCATACACGTTTTGTGTCGCGGCCATTGTACACACTCATATTTGTTAAATGAAGTATGAGAAAAAGGAAAAATAAAGAAGATCGTGTTAAACGAAAAATAAAATTAAACTTGGAAGGAGAATGGCCAAAATTCACGAGTTTCTCGACTCCGCGTTCCACATCGTCGGAATCGGTTGATCAACGTCCAGGTTTTCCGGTGGACCTCACTGTCTTCAACCAGGGCTGTCCACCAGTGGAAGGTAATAAATATAGTAACGGCTGGAACGAGTATAACCTGCAAGGTTATATCTGCCTATAATATACCTCAGTTTAACCTGAAAGGTTATTCGCTGTATTATACATAGATCATGTTCTTATCGTTTATCACTATGCTTGAAGTAACGGCTGGAACGAGTATAACCTGCAAGGTTATATCTGCCTATAATATACCTCAGTTTAACCTGAAAGGTTATTCGCTGTATATGGATCATGAACTTATCGGTAATCACTTTGTTTGAAGTAACGGTTAGAACGAGTATAACCAGCAAGGGTATATCTGCCCATATAATATACTTCAGATTAACCTGTAAGGTCAATCGCTGTATATATGTTTAACAACTTGGTTCTAGAATACAGTCTGAAAGGCTGTACCATGAATCTTATGTCCTTTCCCATATAAGCAAACGTAATTTCCTAACTACAGTCTGGGATTGTAATTTTTGGTCGGTTTTTTCCAAAGCTTCCTCAGAAGAATGTTGTCCCTTAACCAGATTCAGAGCTAGGCCTGGTCATATTGAACATCTTGGGTGATGAACCAACCAAGGACGAGACCTTTGCTCTTAGTGTGCACAAAGACGGACAAGACTTGATTTTATTATAAAGAGTTGCATTCCTAACTGAGAAGCAGAATTTCATTACCTCCGTTATAAAAGACGTTGCAAATACGATATCATAATATTTTAACAGCCGCCCTCGAACACGTCGGTGACCCCAATCTCATATTGAAGCCTATCAGCGATGCTGGTTGATTGCTGTGTCACCTACATTATTGTGACATTGACAAGGAAGAACTTCTTGCTTGCTTATCTTAATATGGATGTGAGAGACAATATAAAGGACCTTAAGCCGGATCCTTTGCTGTTCAGTGCAGATCTCTCGGACAAGCTCCGGTCGATTACGTAGGTCGAGTTGGGTCAGAAACAAACCGAAAGCCAAGCAACCTGAGTCGTCCACGGGCAGTTCTTTAAACTGGAGGGGCCCGCCACCGCCGCAGCTGCAAGCTCCTCGTGGCACACACAGGAGGCAGAGTTTGACGGCTGGTGGGCGCAAGCAGCCATCAACACGCGGGAGCAACGACAGGCGCACCAACAAGAACAAGTTTTCCCGCCGCTAAGCGATCCCCAGGCTGGTAGTTTGTAATATATTTATGACAATTGGTCTTATATACTAATGACCCAGTCATCCTGTCGTGGGTCTCTGGACTACGTATTTCCGTATCTGATGACATTAAACAATTTATCATTACGGAAGAACCAACCTGAATCTAACAAACTTAGGTCTGACATAAGCCAGGAAATTGTCCAGCTATAAAATATAAGTGCAGTACGTGAATGCAAACAATCTAAAGGACAGTGCTTCCCCAGTACCTTTCTCATTAAGAAGAGTAATGGGAAGAAGAGATTATCTCTAAATTTAAAACAATTGAATAGTCTCGTTCCCACGTCGTCATTCCATTTTAAAAATGATAACTGCTATGAGACCCTGCTTCTCTCGTGTCAGCACGAGCTATACGAAAATAGCTCATGCTGTGGTGAAAAGATTAGCCAGTTAGCAAGATTGGTAGCAGAGCTGACTGCCCAGGGTACGCCGGACGTACTTAAGTATCGTCACACTATGAGATTAATATCCAAAAATGCATGTGCTCTGTAGATCTTTAAAGACGCCTATTTCTCTGTAGTTATTCACGAAACTGGTAGAAAATATCTAAGGTTTCAATGGTTAAGTTAATTTTACGAATTCCAAGCATTACCGTTTGGCTTCAATATAGCATCGCATATGTATTCCTACCATGCACTTTTTAAAAAATCAGGGCTTCACTTCTGTCTGTTACTTAGACGATATTTTACTATTTGGAAACTCTTACCGAGATTGTAATAGAAATTTCAATGTTACTTATTTATCAAGATGTAAACTTCGTAAGTTTACACACCTGATCGGCTTGTTAGTGTCAGTTTGCCTAGCGGGTACGGTAGAGTACGGCCAGCTGTATGCAAAACATTTTGACAGAAATAAGAAAAGCTACTTAAAAAAAAATGCACAATAAGTACGATCAATAACATGATCCTTCCTAAATCTCTTAATGAGGGTTTCAATTGGCGGATACGAAATATCGATGAATGCACTAATCCCACAAGATTAGGCACTTACCGTCTAGAGAACTTCTCGGATGCATCCCGCATTGGTTGGGGTATCAATTGTTTACATCACACTGCCAGCGGTCAGTGGTCTATTGAGGAATTCAGTCAGGACATCAATTACTTGGAGTTAAAAGTAGCGTTTTTTGGTTTCAAACTTCAAAACTCATTTATTCAAAATAGACTAGAATTACTTAGTTCTTTTTGAACGTCAGAATTATATACATCAAAGACAGCCCCAAAAAGCGCCCTCCCTTCACCGCTTCCTAGTGTTTTTGCTGTGAAGAAGAAACGGCGCAACAAACTCCCCAGCAACACATATCTGTCTGTCAAGTGAATAAATTAATTGAGTCTATACAAAGCAAAAGGTAATATTAATTACAATAGTGAAATATGCAAATTGCGGATTATAGAAAAAGTATAAGTAATACAATTCTGGTTGAATTGTAACAAAATTACCTAAAGTTATCTAAACAACATAGATAATTCAACATAATATAGGTACACATAATTGTATACACTCAATATATTTAATTCAATACAATCATATTACAATAATGTGAGAATAATGTAGGTAATTGTCAGAAGTACATGAATAATAATGAAAAAGTGCCTAACAACTGCCATAGTAAGTATGAGCCGACCAGTCCCGACAGACAGCACCCGTTCACGAGCATGACGAGTGCACCAGCGTCGCTTAACTCAACCATATTGTAGGGAACTTGACGACCCGATACACAACGCCACCGTCAGCAGGACATTTTAGTGAGCATGACAGATGATGGTTTAAAAATATTTGCGTGTAATCATTCAAACTGTGAAATTCTTTTAAGAATCGACAACACCACCGCAATTTCTCGTATAAATAGAATGGGTGTTATTCAATTTCCCCTTCTCAATACTCTAAATCAAATCATTTGGCAATGGTGCAAGTACAAAGGATTACATGTCTTTGCATCTTCCATCAGCTCCAGCGACAATGAGGTTTCCGACTCTGAGTCTCGCCGGATCCATGCAGACGTTGGATGGGAACTTGCGCAAGATGCTTATCGCTTCATTTGCGATAATTCCAACATCCAGAGATAGATTTGTTCGCTAGCCGTTTAAATAAGACATGCATTAAATTCTTATCTTGGCACAGAGACCCTGAAGCGCTCGCAGTCAACGTATTCACAATATCTTGGTCCTCATTTTTCTTTTAAGCCCTTTTTTGTCTAATATTAAAAGTCTTACAATCCCTGATCCTCAATGACAAAGCCAAGGGCATTGTAGTAGTGCCTCTATGGCCTACGCAAGCATGTACCGTGGTTGCTGAAGCGCTATCAGGACGACAGTTATAAAATGTGGCAACCCTCCTGAAGCCGCGAATGTGATGCTGGCTTCACTCTCGCACAGCACTTCAAACAGTACAAACATTGATTAAAACAGTGGTATACTTTTTGTCAATATAATCAGATAGACTTTTATGCAGCGCTAGTATTTGAAGTATTAAATTTTTTGGTCTTACTCTTTGACTAAAGACGGTTCAACCATCAGTGCCAAAGCAAGACTAGCGCTTGTTTTAGGCCCTGAAATTGTGGGCGTCCCTCAAATGAAACATTTTATGAAAGGGATGTATAAATTGCGTACTCCTCTCCCAAAATACAACATAACTTGGGACTCTGCAATTGTTTTGAATCATTTGAGTAACTAGTATCCTAACGAAAACCTCGCAACTCAAGTATTATCAAAAAAATTAGTTACCCTTTTAGCCTTTGTAACTGCTCATCGCGTCCAAATTTCTTCCTTGTTTAAATTACCTAATATCCTAGATTCAAGAAAAAATAACAGACCAAATTAAAATTTCAGCTATTAATACATTACAACATACGATTATTCTCCCTTATTTTGACGAAAAACCTTCCATTTGTCCAGCTAGGACGCAACGTCAAAACTTGGTCATGTCAGAGGAAAAGAGACAGACTAACTACGTTTCACTCTTTATTAGTCTCACGAAACCTTTCAAGATCGTATGTTCCCAGTCTCTGGGTAGATGGATAAAGACCACCCTGAGAGAGAGCGGTATAGATACGTCCATGTTCAGTGCCCACAGCATCTGGCACGTGACCTATCAACTGCCAACAGGCTTGGTGTAAGCATAGACTTCATCAAGGAAACTGCTGGATGGACCGATCCTCCGAAACCTTTGACAGGTTTTATAACAGGGAAGTGGCCGCTGATCCTTCTGATTTATCCACTCGCTCTCTCAGCAGGATGGCTTGCACCGATAGGTAGAATCTGTTGATACAGATTCTATTATAGCGATGTTGTAGTCATATAGAGTAATTGACGACATGTTTGTCGCAGCGGTTGAGCGATTGGCTTTCTGCATTACGGGTCGCGGGTTCCGTTCCCGCACGGAACAATTATTTGTATGGCCTACAGATAGTTGTTCCGGGTCTGTGTGTGTATGCGAAGTTTTGTTTCGGTAAACGCACCCATGATAAAGGGGAAATACTACAATAGGTTTTAAAATGAAAATGTTCGTACTTGAGGGGGTTACATGGGGACACTGAGAATTAAATATCATTTAATTGAGGAGTGATTAACTTTTATTTGTTTTGTCCCTGAGAGGGCAAATTTTGTCTATTTTCTAATTATAGAGCATTTTGAGTTGATGACAAGTTTGTATTTTCTTTACATTCTCTGTGCATCTATTTCATGAAACTTTAAACATCTACAAGTAAAAGTAGGTGTAATCTCGAAGGGCGAATCACAGAGTTTAATAGAAAATCAAACGAACTTACCTGTAAGTGAAGTTCGATGATTATTAAACGATGTGATTCGCCCGAGAGATTACACATCCTCCCATCCCTTCTGGTAGGTACTAAAGATAGTCTTTTCAGATCTGCCCATGCGTTCATGAAATAGCTGGCGACTGGCCGGCGAGGACAAAAGTGTATGATATACTTGTCAAGTCAGATGTCAATCATTTATTATTTTGCTCTAAAATTGTGTACGCACGGCTACAGATCAAGCTATACATTTCCAGTATAAGCTGATCTCGCATCGTATAGGATTTCCTTACAATGAGAGGTCAGTGTAAACTGGAAATGTATAGCTTGATGTGTAGCCGTGTGTACCATGGCAGCACAACTGCGTGCTACTACAAGTAAAAGTAGGTGTAATCTCTCGGGCGAATCACATCGTTTAATAATCATCGAACTTCACTTACAGGTAAGTTCGTTTGATTTTCTATTTAATTTTAAGTTCGTATTGATAACTAGTTTAATTGCTCATAATTTGCGAAACAATAATAAAGCAGTGCGTGAGTCTACAACAAACTGAGTTGAAACATGACAGACAAACGGTGGGAACAGTGGTGTGACACGATGCTAAACGGACGGGGAACGCTGCTACATGCTGAACCCCTCACGGACCAGTTCATGTAGGTTAAGGATGCGACAAATAATCCAATTAATTCGGCCGAATATACGGTTCGGTCAATTTTAGACCGAACTTTTTTCAAATATTTGTATTCGGCAGAACCTATTTTCGGCACATACAAATAAAGAAGCAGCTTGAAACTTGTTGGTACCGACTACCTGAACCAAAACATATGGGTTTAAAATTTTAAAGGTTTAAGGTTTAGATTCATCTGTTTCATTATGTACCGATCAGTACCGAAAACCTGTTTCTTCATGCAAACACACCATAAGGGATCGCGAATTTAATTGAAAATACTGGGAATGTCTTAGAAAGTGGTACCGATTTATTATTTGTTATTATTATGTCTTGTGTATTTTAAAAGGGTCAAGTTACGCACCTGACCCTTTTAAAATGCACAGGCTTTCAGCGCGCATGTTAGAAAGTATGTGAAAAAAGTAAAAGGGGCGTGTAGAGCTCGTAGCGCGTAGCATTCTGTAGCTCCTGCCTACGCGCACGGAAGTCGTTAGAATTTATGTCGATATTTAATGTTTATGTACATAAACGTTAATGACCTTCAATAGTAACTGTAATTATCGAGAGTAACAGCGATTACGCACTGTATCCGATCCGAATCCGTGAAAATAAGAATGTAAAAAACTCGGACCGAATTCGGATATTGCTTTGCGCACTGTATCCGATCCGAAAACGTGAAAATACGAATCTAGAGTCTAAAAACCTCGGACCGAATTCGGATATCGCTTACGCACTTATCCGATCTCTGATCCACACTCTAACAATTCAGGGGCCATCTTTGGCTTATCCATTTGGCGTCCGATTTGAATCCGAGGTAATGCGAAAGCGTTCATACAAACAGTACTACGGCTACTTCGGTCCGTCAATTTATCTTCCGAATTAGAAACTCACGGATGACGGAGAGAAATCGGATGACGGAAGCCGGATCTAGTGCGTAAACTACCATACAAATAGTTCTATGACTACTTCGGAACGTATTTTCTCGGATTCGGATCGGATGCAGTGCGTAACCGCTCTTAAGTAGATAGAGGGAAGGATGATAAAAAAAAAAATTGGTCCGTCATTACACAGTGGTGCCAATTCTCTTGTTCACAAACTAAACTAAAATTAGAGAATTGCTATCTTTTACTAACAGACCGCGAAAAAAGGACGATAATAGATAAGAACTAAGTTAGAGATGTCAACCTAGTTTACGCCATTTGAACTTCACCGTATTTTTAGTCGACACGTCGTTCTGACATGTCGTCTACATTTGTACGGATTTTTACTGCCTTTTATCTTATTCTATCAGAGTGAAAAAGATGGCGATAGCCTAAATTAAGTTTCATTTGTGCACAACCTGTTAAGTTTAGTTTGCCAAAGGGCTATGGAGCGCAGTATACTTGGTGTTATACATATTAACTGATCAGTTCGAAACACAATATTGCGCTCCAAAACTCAAATTATTGACATGGCTGAAAAGGCCGCCCAGCTGAAGTGAGACTGAGCAGGGCACGTCTGCCGTATGCCAAATGAGCTGTGGGCCCGTATAGCACAAGAACGGAGCCCTGAGACAGCGAGACGGGGTCGCAGCAGACCGCGGAGAAGATGGCGGAACGAGTTGGATGCCTTTCTAGGTTTGGCACAGAATCGCGACAAGTGAAAGGAACGGAGGGAGGCCTTTGCCCAGCAGTGGGACAGTACAGGCTAATAATAATAAGGATTGTGCACAACAGAGTCGGCACCAGTGTCTTTTCCTTCCATTAACATTACTCGATCTTTGAAATTCTGAATTCATAGGTAACTATAGCATGAAATACCTTAATGTTCGACCAACTTTATAGAAGCTCTTCTTTTTTTTTTTTAAATCTTTATTTATTTAGAGGCTTTTAGTTATCACACATAACCATGTCAGCCCCATTATAACTCATAACAAAAATATTTTTACTATCTAAGAGACAAGAGACACTCTATTAGCTAAATAGCTGTATGCAAAATTATAGATTTTCTTAGCTTCCTCACTACAAGGGTTAGACAAAAAGCATTGAACAGCACCTAAATCTAACTTACTAATTTTTAACTCTGCTAACAAGGTATCTCTTTCTCTGCGGTTACGGACACATTCCGCTAACAAGTGATGCACATCCTCCACCGACTCGCAGTATTGACAATTTGGACTACTCACTTTTTTCATTAGAAAGCCAAACTTGTTGAGTGGCATGTGTCCGGTCCTTAATCTGTGTGCTATGACAATGTATTTTCGACAAATTCTCATATCGGCAAACCAGGGAATACGAGGAGGTTCGCATTGCACTGTTTTATACCAAACACCTTTTTCGAGAGTTTTTTTTATCAAAGTATTCTTTCCACATGTTAATGTTAACTTTAGTTTATACTTTCTTAATAATTCAGAGTAGTGACATTTAACATCAATAGGTATTCCTTCTAAAGCTGATTTTTTCGCGAGTAAATCAACCTCTTCGTTTCCCGGTAAGCCAACATGAGATGGAACCCACTGCAATTTCAGATCTCTTTTGTTGCAATTAAACTCATGAATTTGACTAAGAATGGCATAAGCTTTCGAAACACCTCTGCTACCAGAGGCGCATCGAGCAATATGCTGCAAGGCACTCTTGCTGTCTGTGAGTATAACTACCTTATGAAAAACTTTGGTGTTAGCGTACATTAGGGCTTCTGAAATCGCAGTAAGTTCCACTGTCATTATAGATACATTACTATTATTAACCTTAAAACAACCTCTAATTTTATCTCCGGGGTGATAGAAGGCTGCCCCTAGCCCACCAGCGCTCTTTGAACCGTCAGTATATGTATATTCTATGCCAACTATCATATTTATTACGTAATTCAAGTAAAATTTCATTTTTAAGAATATTAAAATTATAATTATGTTTGCTACCTTTAATCGAATCTAAATCATACTTGATAATATTATTTATTTGGATGTTAGTAACCCAAGTATTCAATGTAAACATTTCTAGTGGGTAACTGGACGATATAGGTTCTTCTTGAGTTTTTTCATATGTTGTAACCAATAGAGGAATTTTCTTTTTTTGTCAATACCTTTTGGTACGAAGAGCGCTAAGTTCTTTTAATAGACTAGTAGTAGTAGAAGCTCTTCTTAAAGTATCTACTTCCTCGGCATCCACAGTATAGTGTACTCGTATTTCCAAAAATTGCTCAACACCAAATTAAATTTAAACTATACCAAAATAGTAAATGCGATAGATATTAGTGTTATCAGTTATGATTACACGAAGATTTGATAAAAGATACTAGGTAATGACGTCAAGATCGATAATGCAACCCAGTAGCATTTTACCGACTTCCTTATCTTTTGTATGAAATCGCATACAGTTGTCAATTGTTTTGTGGCGATAAATGATTGCATCCATGTGCGATTTCAGTTCGGGCAGATGTTATCGTCAGATACGTTAAAGATAGCGCATTAATTGTTGATTTTTTCAAGGACTTTGTATTATCTTTGTGTTGTCAAAAAAAGCTTCTTACACAATTAATGAATACATAAATGATGAAATGGTTTAAACACAAATAAACCAAATAAAGGTACAGGACTCAACAAAATCAATTATATATTATTATTAGAACTGTTAAAATATACATAAAAATCTCAACTGTGATCTCACTTACCCAAAGATAAGATATCTAATATTTGAAAACATAGATACTATTAAATATCTATCTTCCTATGTTTTTAATTGTAGACAATTTAATAAATTATTTTCATTACTTTTGCTGCGCTTTACAGCAGTCTTTCTCAACATGGGCGATAACGCCCCCTTGTGAGCGCTAGAGGCTTACACCGGGCGGTAAAGGGCGGTAAAAGTAATGATTGCGATTATGATTCGTAAGATGAGGTGAAGTAAAAAAAAATACAGGCCGGTAGAAAATAATTGATTCTCAAAGTGGACGGTACATGAAATAAGTTTGAGAACCTCTGCTCTACGGGATCGAACATTGTTCCTAGCTATTAAGGCATACATGGTTATTACCTAATATATAATACATTGTGGAATGCAAATAAATGATATGAATATCTTTTTTGAAGTGTTTTACGCTAAAATTGCATGCTAGCATACTTTTGCCGCAGTTCTAAGTTATATGGGTATCTTGATCTACCAATTTTGGAGTTTCACAATGACTTCCACTGTTGAACATGGCCCATGGTCTTAAAATAGATCCCTACGATGAGCGGTGCTGTCCAAATATCGGAGATCGAATAATCTTTTTACTACTACAGAAAATATCACTTTTCATCATGTTGACGCACCCCTTACTCGCCATTTACGACATCCACAGGTCTAGAGAGTTTATTCTCAACTAGCTACCCGCCCCGGCTTCGCACATGTACGTTTAAAATCTTCCTCTTGAATCACTATAAAAACCGCATCAAAATCCGTTGCGTAGTTTTAAAGATCTAAGTATACATAGGGACCGACAGCGGGAAGCGACTTTGTTTTATACTATGTAGTGATGTGCAATAAACATCATATAAATTAAATTTTAATATTTTTTTTAAATAGCATAGCATAATCAGCCTATTACTGTCCCACAGCTAGGCACGGGCCTCTTTTTAGAATGCGAAGGGTTTAGGTCTTAGTCCACCAGGCTGGCCTGATGCAGATTGGCGGACTACACGCCATCGAGTTTTTTTGGAACCCTCTCTGCTTTGTACGAGTATGTTTCCTCATGATGTTATTTCTACTATAAATAGGTTGATAATCATTTTTTTTTTCTATTTGACTGCTGTAGGTCGTCCTAGGGGACGGTTTCTACGTAACCGGGCGTGGCGAGACCTGAAGGGTCTCCAGCCAATGGGGGGAAGTAAAATACTTAACCTAAGCTAACTACTTGTACTACACTAACATCATGACTACCTGCAACAACAGCACTAAGGGCGACCCCTAGTGGGACTCAGACCTCGGCTTAGGGCGTTGCTGGCGTGGACATAGGGGGGGGAGACAGCTTGATGAGGGCTGAATTATCGGTGTGACTGCGTTGATAATCAAATTGTGACCCCCACATAAATACTAAAAGTCAGGAGTGCGGGCTGGATTCGAACTTAGGGTACCTACGCACTTTGCGGCTAGCCGGAACACGGTCAGCCGTCCGGTGGCCAACTGCGACGCGGCATGGCAGTGCGTAAAAACTATTTTCTCGTACATATTTTTGATTACGGCCAACCGGACGGCTGACCGCGTTCCGGCTAACCGCAAAGTGCGTAGGTACCCTTAGACCCTCCTGTGCGGAAGGCAAGAGTTCAAATGCATGCCTCCTACTCCAAAAAATAAATAAGCCAGCTTAAAATACTATTGTTGATTTCTTTTATTTGAAAACAAACATAGAAGTGATTTAATTCAATTCCTCGGGTATTTCTGATGCCGAAGAAAAATAGTAGAATAATGAAAAACATAGGCACGTAATATTTTCTTACAGTAATTATATAAGACTGAGTAATTGTTCAATGCAATCTATCTATAATGAAGAGAAGAAAAAAATAATTGATATTTCGTAATTAAAACAATGAGAACATAATTAAATGCCTCGTATTATTTTATTAAATCGCTTCATATCCTATGCGTCATCAAGTTTAATTAAAAACTAAGTACAACTAATCCTTTGACGACTTAATTGTTCGTTAAATAGGACAAATTATGTTCTTCAAACTACAGTGATAATGACAAAATTGTAGTTGTTTAACCAGTTAAGACATGTAGTTTAAAAATAGTTTTAACGGTTTCTGTGTCAATCAAAATAATTCAATCAAATTGTGTTATAATTTAAATTAGATATGTGTAAGACAGCATTTTTAAAACTTCGAGAAAATAACTGTAAACTTGACCCTCTGATGTTCTTACTTATAGTCTGGCTATTAAAATATTGTTTAAAACGTAAAAAAACCTTTAATTGTGGAATCTTCATTTTGCTATAAAAATCGTTTAAAAATACTCATTTTTAAATTATTGATGATTAAGTGTTATTGTAAAAGGCGACAAAGGGATTCTCTAGCTAGAGGATGGGCAGCAGCGTTCTCTGAGTACTTTAACAACCATACTGCGATCGCCGACCCGCCTGCCAAGCGTGGCGATTACGGCAAACCCCCCCTTTTGGGGAGGCCTATGTCCAGCAGTGGACGTCTTTCGGCTGAATTATGATGATGATGAAGTGTTAAAATATGTATAAATGTTTAATGGATTCTTAAAGCAAAATGAATGTTTCACTTTTTTTTCTATTATCTGCTGTACATGATCCTTGCGGACCGTTTCTACGTGACAAAGCAGTTATTGGCGTGATTCTGAACAAACTAGTTTCAGGTTTAGTGTACTCGTATACTAAAACTAAACTTGTATAAAGAATATACATATATGGGTATAAATGAGAATGGCTCCCTGCTGAACAGGTATGGTATTGGTTTCTTTACAGTGGCAATCAAACAACATTGTAGCGCAACATTTATAATATCATTATCGATACCAAACCACTGTGGTTGTTGTAATTACTATTAGTTTTGTAATTAACAAGTACAATTTGTGGTGAATGTGATTTTATCAATAGCCTTGATATTTGATCGATATAACTGCGTTTTTGTGCATCAAGGCAAACATGATGCATGAAAACAAGCCGAATATTTAATATTTGTTAATAAATTAATTCTATCTGCATAGACAGTGATGCATGTGAGACCACTCTTCAATGTCTCGAAATAAGTTTACATAGAATTATACAAGGTGTTAAAATATTTGTTCTAAGTATTTTGTGGGCTTACTCGGTATCGGAAACTGAACAACTTTTGTTCTACAACTTTTCGAAATTCGCCAATTTTTTATGCCTTTCCATACTAATCTATTAAAATATTTTTCATCCCCCCATCTCGGAAAGACTATTTTTGCTCTTCGATATCTGAGTGCAAAAGCTGTTTTTATCCGCTAGAGGATAAAGTAAATTGAATTTAGAACATCGTGTGCACCAAGTTTGTGAATTCAAAACTTCATTAAACCTATTTACTTCTACCTCCATGGTGCCGAATTTATCATACAACCTTTTTTAATTTGTAAAACTCAGACTCGGAACCTTCTTGGTGTATTACTTTTTTTTTAATTTGCTTTACGCGCCCCTATTTCTTTTCACGTCATAATGTTAAAACCTTAGGTTAAAAACAAGAAACTTGAAAACAAGTGAAAAACCTAAAATGAGTGATTCTAGCGACGAGGAAGTTAATTTTTATTACATTAAGTCATTTATTTCTTCGCTGAGGTGGGATGAAAAGTTACGTGTTGCACTCGAGTGAAAAGATTTTTCACCTCGTGCTCTTTTGATTCCCTCGCTGACGCTCAGGATTCAATTTTAGAATCCTTCGCTTGCTCGGTCATCAAAATTGAGCACGCGGTTAAAAAGCAACTTTGCACTCATTACTTAGTATTACAAATAACTATTATTGATTTGTGATGGAAAGTTGTAAAAAAAATCCGCGAATTTTGAAAAGTTGTAGAACAAAAGTTGTGCAGTTTCCGATACCGAGTAACCCCATAAAATTCTTAAGGTTAATTTTTTACCACCATATATTTTTAGATTACTATTTCTATGTTCCTAACCTGTGTACCCAATAATTATTAAGTCAAACATGGATTTATTCCGAAATAAATTATTTATTATTATGATTATAAGGTGGGTGGGGACGTGGCTAATTAACAACAGCACGGATTATATGATTTGCAAGGTTAAGCTGCGCTTGCCTCGGTCAGTCCGTGGATGGGTGACCGTTCGTTATAATCGACGCCTCTCCGTGCCGCGGAGAGTCGAAGCCAACGTTGAATTGACGTTCCAGAGTGTCATATGAATAGCTTTAACAGTCATTACGGGTAGTCTGAAGCCCGAAAGTCTGACAACCGGTTTAACCTTAGGATATCGGCATTTGCCCAGTAACTGGATTGCGGAGGTCTGATAGCAGTCGCTCCGTAAAATACCGGTATTCAGCTGCATCTGGTTAGACTGCAAGCTGACCCCAAGATGGTTTAGAAAAGGCTAAGTGTAAGAAGACATTCATTTTCTTTCTTTCTTTCTAATTCTACAAATACCGTTGAATATATTATATACAGGCTGTAAACGAATTCGTGTAATTCCTTCAAACCGAGTGACCTACTGGTGACACAAATTAACCCAATGAAGATCAACTTACAAAAAACAAAATAAAATCTTGGTTTTCGATGTCTGAATCATTTTAGAGCCCCGAGTTAACTGACTGCAAAGAGCGATATAGCGTTAGTTGTGTCTGCCAGCCCTGTCGCCGTGCTTGCATTAATTTATGCGTGGCAACGAAATGTTCACTCACATAAAATTATTTTTTACCAAAAAAAAATCATCTTTTTTACTAAATCCTTTTTACGTGGTTCAGATACGATCAAATAAAATGAGGGCAAGAATTTTTTATTTTTTATTAATCCTCTCCCATGCCGTGTATATCTACACCAGTTAGGTATATGCTCTAAGACACCAGTAGAAGATCATGTGTTTTTAGGGAATAACACGAATTCATACTTTTGACAATGATTTATTTCTTTTCACGAAAAGAATATATTATTATTACAACATAGGTTACTTCATGAATTCAGTTTTGCAACATTTTATTCGATTTCGCACTTCATTGTCAGCATTATGTAAATCAGTGACATATTCAGTTGCATAAAAAAGTTATTTATATGCACAATAAAAGATCGAAATTTTATCATGAATTAAATGTCCTCTAAAAATAGATTTAACAAATCAAAACAAATAAGTTACATAAATAAAACAGTGAGAAAAAGTCAAGGGAAAACATTCATTAATCTTTCATTAATCGAAAACCTTAATACCAACCGGTGCCTTTATTCACTTTAAAGATACAATTCCGTGCATCGCGGCCGATCGCAGCCGCGTGCGATCTATCGCGTGCGACTGACGCGCGCGGCTAATGCGTCAATAGTCGTGTCTATAATATACTGACTAATCTGTCGTTAGCCGCACGCGTCTGTCGCAGACTTCGGAAGCGGTGCCATATATTTTCATACTCTGACTATTGACGCATCAGCCGCGCGCGTCTGCCACATGCGAATGATCGCGCGCGGCTGCGATCGGCCGCGATGCACGGAATTGTACCTTTACTTGTGAAAAGAAAAAGCACTAAATAAAAAAATGGAAAACAAAACAAGTGCATATAGTGCATTTTGATGAAGAAAAGGAAGAACCGACTTCAATCGATCAACGCACTGGTGAAATGATAGTATCTAGATGACATTATTGGATTACTGAGGATATAGTCATAAAAGGATTTCAAGAAAATTTAAAAATGTATATAAAATAAATAAACATAAATGGGACCAAGCCTATAAAGGATAACTTTTTCCTTTTTCATGATCATCCTCATAAGTCATTTCACCTTCTTTTTAGTTAGGTATATTAAACCTTTTTTTATCACAGGCCACATCGTTTTGAAGATTTTATATTCAAAATTAGAAAAAGGGATTTTTATTTAATATACATACGGTTTAAATTAGTTCAATCAGTAGCATCTCCGTATTACTCGTACATACAAAAAAACTGGTCGAATTGAGAACTAAAAATACTTTCAGATTTTTTTGAAATCGTTTTTACATGTGTTTTAGAGCCCAAATACACGTCCGATACTTGCCTCCGATAGTCGGTTCCGATAGTCTGATCAGACTATCTGAAGGCCTCCGCGTCATACATTTGTTTGAACATGAATTACACGTACGATCAAACTATCGGATCGGATGTCAGAATCGTAAGCATCGTCCGGGCGTCGTCGTCGTACAGAAAAAATCGGACATGGTAATCGTACGTGTATTTCATGAATCCGATCACATAGTCGGATCCGGCTCCCGGAAGCAAGTATCGGACGTGTATTTTGACCCTTAATAGAATACAAGTACAATAATCGTCACAATTACTTACCACATCCAATTGCTTAATTTATAATACGCAATGTACTTTTATAAACGACTACCACTAATCAAATTGCGTACTATTTGCACAAGTTTACCAATCGTTTGATAAGACAACTAAACTAGATCGAACAAGAGAGCTATTGGCATACGACATAACTTATGTAACAAGTAAGTAAATAATTCTACAGGTGGCACAGATGTGAAACAAAAACAATCATTCCATTGCCCATTTTCGTAAGTAGAAAACTATTTCAATTTGTAATAAAAGCTGTATGAACAATTCTTACGGTTGCTTTTATTCAATACAAAGTAATAGCACAGTCTACCTATATCTTACTCCTTACAGTCGGTCAACGTAGAACATTGTCGCAGAGCAATCGTGCGGGGGGTTGCGGGGTGAAGGAGCGGAGGTTATGTCCCGAGTAGCCATACTGCATACTTGGACATAACCTCTGCCCCTACATAATTTTGACATTTCATAGGACCTGTCAAATGTATGGGCGTTGACCCACTGTATGAAGTAAGTAGGTACACAGTGGTAATAGTGACTGGATTGCCTCGTTGGTCAGGTTCGATCCCCAAGTCAGGCAAAGTATTATTGGCTTTTACCCTGTAGAATTTTTCAGTAGCAGCCGAAGTCTGGATTTGTGCCTGGTTGATGGCAATAGGCTTGCCCCCTATTACATGGGACTTAAACATAACGGCGAAATGAAGGTGTACTTAAACCTCTGTCCTACCCTTCTGGGAATAAAGGCGTGATGTTATTTTATTTAAACAATAAAAAATCGTATCACAATTACTCTATTTATGAACCTTGAACCTCGAAAACAAGTTAAAACGATATTTACCTATTCTACCTTATACCTTACAATCTGTCTCCACAATATGACCAAGAAAATGAAGCAATTTAGTGCTAATAAAGTCAGAAAACAGCACCTCAGTGCTTCGCAATGAAAGTCGAAGCAGGTTAGCATCTGAATGGCGAAGCAGAAAGCGTTTCCTTGTCTCTACTCCTCGCATGAGATAGCGACGTGCGAAATTAAAACCTCTCACCGTTTAGTCTAAGAAAAAGTATTTAAATGAAATGTATTGAGAAACTCGCTGGCGGAAATGAGGTTCTTTCAGCGCCACCTCATTCCCACTTTTTGAGTGACTGTTTTAGAAGTCCAAGCGTTTTTTAAGCTTTTTTTTACGTGTATTTCTTTTATACCGGTTAGTGCTTGACTTTTAATTTGACTTTAAACAGCCAATATAATGAATGGAATGCAACGCAATTCAATGAACGTGGACAGTGACTTAAAATATGGTTAACTGTTATCTTTAATCTGGGAAATGATGAATAAATTAATTACGTTTTGCTAGAAATGTATTCGTTTGCACAAAAATAAAAATTATACTTCATTTCAATAGCTGATAGATAGGCCGATAGATAGTCTGTGGTCTGCGGGAGCTCTAAAAGAGAGGTAGCATATCGAATCGTTCGACAACTGACTAATCGAATCGTTATGAATCTGGGGGCTGGTTTGAAATGTTTTGAACTCAAACTAATTTGTTTCGCTACCCATTATCTCTTAAAAACGTAAGTATCGTCTAATAACAGGTACATCCTTTGACGTAACTATGTATGTCGATTTGCGCGTAACTAAACTAGAACAAGATCAAAGGGGCAAAATGAATGGGTGACATTGGCCGGACGATTACACAATGGCGTATACCGCACGCGGGCATACAGTTGCTGTGACAAAAGTGATTGTTAAATCAAAGCCGTATTTGTTAGCAGAGCACAAACCTTCATATTATTTTGTCATCTCTCTTGTAACAATGTCAAGTATTTTGAATAAACAAAACGACTTTAATACAAATGTTGTTCATGGATTTACGAAGATTGACTTGTTTAACTCACAAAACATAATAAACTTTAGTGTTCTGTAGATGTAAAATATGTGCATGTTACAATGTTGTAGCGGTGAAGGGCGGGCGTTTTTGGGGGCTGTCTTTTATGTAATATGTACTAGAGATCGCCCGCAGGTTCGCCCGCGTGGATGTCGTTTATCACGTAGATATTTCGCGGTATTCGGGATAAAAGTAGCCTATGTTCTTCTTCGGGTTCCAGACTATCTCTTTACCAATTTTCATTAAAATCGGTTCAGCGGTTTACGCGTGAAAGCCTAACAGACAGACAGAGTTACTTTCGCATTTATAATATTAGTATGGTATGTCTACACCCGTGCGCTTTCATGTTCATCTTGCGCTTTCAACTTTCAATTCCTCTTGCGTCAAGCGCATGCAATATTGATTGCCTTAGGACGCATGCAGCTTATCGTCTACACCGTCAATCGTCAGTCGACATACAATAGACGGATTAGCGTGCGCTAGTGGCATGCGCTTTTGTCGAACTAGTATTTAGGCATGCGCTATGGTGCTTCACGCATGCTTCAGACGAAGACGCAAGATAAACATGAAAGCTCACTGGTGTAAACAAAGGTTATGCCCTTCTTTGGGTTCCAGACTGTCTATTTACCAAGTTTCATCAAAATCAGTTCAGCGGTTTAGGCGTGAAAGCCTAACAGAGAGTTACTTTCGCATTTATAATATTAGTAGGGATAGATGTTAAAAAAGAACTAAATAATTCTAGTCTTTTGAATAAATGTGTTTAGAAGTTGAAGTTGAGAACATCGCTCTTAAATTCTTTCATCATTCAGCTCCACGTCCACTGCTGGACATAGGCCTCACCCAAACTATGTTAGGGGGGTTTGCCATAATCGCCACGCTTGGCAGGCGGATTAGCGATCGCATGGTTGTTAAAGTACTCAGAGAACGCTGCTGCTCATCCTCTAGTGAATCGCTTAGTCGCCTTTTACGACACCCACGGAAAGAAATGGGGTGGTGCTATTCTTTACGTCCGGCACCACACGGACTTAAATTCCTTAGTTCAGTTTATTCAGGTTAAAAAAATGATAGTCTCATTACTTAGATGCTCCGCTTTACAGCATGTAGGTAGGTCGTTCGGGATTGGAATAGTGCCCATTTGCCCAATGAATGGCGTTGGGCGCCCCCTACCACATGGGACCTAGCCTCGTCATTGACGATCAGTGGTAACACATTACACCGTCTTAAACCCGGTTTCTATATCCAGTAACGAATCTGTTTGCTTACTCATAAAGATATTTGAAAATGCTATTAGATAACTGCATCCGAATTGCGTATCAGATTCGTAATTTCATTAGCTTTAATTTTGACAATACACCTATATTTATTGCGTGGTACATAGTTTTGGAGAAGTCGGATTGTTAATACATAGGAAATTGTTGAACTGTCAAAATCAAAGCCATAGCGATTACGAATGTTTTGCGCAACTGGGATGCTGTTCCTATAAAAATACTCGTATGTTAATTTTGTCTAATGATATTTATGATTAATTACGGTTTACTCACGTGCATTTTTCGGGATTGCCCGACTAGTTTCGTGGATGTTCGACTCGCAACCTCGCCGCGTGATCAGCTCATGATTAAGGGCTCCGTTTGGGTCCGAAACTAGTCGGGCAATCCCGAAAAATGCACGTGAGTAAACCGTAATCTAAATATAAAAGCGAAAAGTCACTCACTCACTCATCACGAAATATCGAAAACCGCTTGACGTATGAAGATGAAATTTGGCAGGGAGGTAGTTTATAGTTAGTAGACATCCGCTAAGAAAGGATTTTTGGAAATTCTACCCCTAAGCGGGTGAAATAGGGGATGAAAGTTTGTATGGAAAATCGTCACTTAACGGGTTCAAAATTTCACGCAAGCGAAGCTGCGGGCAAAAGCTAGTTAATCATAAATGTCTAGTGTCTCACGAACGTTATAATACAAAAATTGTCTAATGATGTTTCCTACTGACGGATAGCTGTGTACACTACGCTACTTTAAGGAAACTAACCTAATTATTGGTAAAGAAACACAGAGTGCATACTTAGGCTGGAGTGCACCAACATTAATTCTCCGGTGAAACAAGCGTTTACCAAAAAATCTAGTACATTTTTCAAGTAAATGGTTGTTTAACCTTTTTGGCTAATTTCATGTTTGTGGTCGCGTTTGTGCGCTGTACCTGTTTAAGGTCTATGCATTTTTAGCATAAGGGTGGTCGTTCTTACAATAGTTTCGATAAAATCGACATTAAAGTCAGACTAGTGGGATGGTTACAAGCGCTGTACTTCGTTTCTGCCCTTTAAAGGGTTAACCAGAGAATTAATTTTGATGAATACCAGCCTATTTTTATCCAATAAAGGCCGGTGACTTGGAATTGAGTGTTAATAAAGCTATTCTTATTAAAGGTTCGCATTAAATTTTTTCTCACTTTGCATTTTTATTTCTTATCGCAGCAAATAATGTTTATAGAGTTTAAGTTTATCTACTCACGTGGGTGATTAATAACATTTCAACGTGTGGGCAGAATTTAATTTGTCTAACTAATCACAACGAACTGAGGTTCAGTGAGTTAATTAAACCTCTTTGTGATGATTAGCTGCGAATGAATTAAGTCATGATTGCTAACAGTTACTAAAGAGCCGTGTAAATTTTTAACTCTAAGCAAAGGTAATTAAATGTCGTGGTTTTTTTCCTTCAATCGGTAAAATGGAAATTATCGGGTTTTAATGACCGGCCATTTTAGTATCAGGCTATAAAAAATTAAAGACTTGTTCGAACCAGCGTTATTAATCCCGCTTTGACTAGGGTTTGCCGCAAGAATAATCAAAGATGAAAGAAGAACTAATCAACGCTGAAAAAAATCTGCCGACACTAATAAAAATATGTCATTACAAATACGGTTTCAAATTCTTTATTTCTTTATAATTACAAATTACTTACAAGGAGAAATAAAATACAAAACAAAATACATAGGTACTATTTGAAGTTCATACATGCGCGTACAATAGACGGTATTCTTAAAATATTTCGAAGTAGAATATGTAGGTAGATCTAATAACTTTTTCTTGTCCTCGCTAATTACGAGTTAAACAGTTGAGCAGATACTAAGGCCAAACCACCACTACTTAAAAAAAACAAAGTTCCTATCAAAAACACAAAAGGGCAAAATCTTTGTAAAATCAAAACTGGACCTAATTTACCTCTAATCGCTTAGGAAAACCATATTTTTCTTCAACATGCAGTCCTATTTGAAGGTTCTTTTGAATAAAAAAAACATCATAGCAATAGCAGTACCATATATGGGCCAGTTTAAATTAAGTTTCTATCCGTTGTAACAACAATATACAGCATAACGTATTAGTCGCTTTAAATCCGAAAACCCCGATTTCTGTTCATCATTCCGTGGAACTTTTATTATGGGACAAACTATGAACTCGTGAAAAAAAAAACAGCTTTTCCATACATTTTGTTAACAAAATGTATGGAAAAGCTGTTTTTTTTTTCACGAATTTAGAGTTCGTTCCATAGTAAAAGTTGTACAGAATGATGAGTAGAGTACATAGTTTTCGAATGTAAAGCGACGACTACTACACATCATGCTATACAGGCTGTAAGCGAATTCGTGTAATTCCTTTAAACCACACTATCTATATAGCACTATCCCATGTCATCCCATGGGTGTCGTAAAAGGCGACTAAGAGATTCTCTAGAGGATGGGCAGCAGCGTTCTCTGAGTACTTTATCAATCATACTGCGATCGCCAACCCGCCTGCCAAGCGTGGTGATTACGGCAAACCCCCCCTTTTGGGGGAGGCCTATGTCCAGCAGTGGACGTCTTTCGGCTGAATGATGATGATGATATGATCTGTTAATGGTATAGATTAAACTCGCACGGGATTTAGATTGATTAAAAATAAAAATAAACTTTATTTTTTCCCAATTTTTTTTATGTGGTAGAAAATTTTCATGCCATGCTTAAATGTATGAAGGCACGCCGACACAGCTGACGGGCACGACTTGCGCGATATCTCTTCACGCAGTCAGTTAACTTGGAACGCTAAAATTACTCAGATACTGAATACCATGTTTCATTTTTTGAAAACTTTTTTTTGTTGATTCTGAAAAACACCTATGCAGGGTTAATCAGTGTCACCAGTAGAATAGTAGGTTTGAAGGAATTACACGAATTTCTTTACACCCTCTACATATACCATTTTATCATCACTACATAGTATAAAACAAATTCGCTTCCCGCTGTCTGTCCCTATGTATGCGGTTTTTTTAATAGATAGAGTGATTCAAGAGAAAGGTTTATATGTACAATACATTGCAACCGGGCGAAGCCGGGACGGGTCGCTAATATTTTATGAGTAAAACCCGTTACAATTGTCAACATAAAAAAAACTGCAAAACCAAATGCATCATATTTCGACTGCAAGATAAATAACATGTTTATAATTAAGAATCAAAGAGTAGCCCGGGAGAGTACCTATTAGATCGCAAGTTGAAAAAGTCAAATGAGGTCACCATTTGACTCTTAACACCAGCTATTAGATAGTACACGTCATCGATGGACTTTGCAATTTATGACCATAGTAGTGTCATTGTAGTCATTCAATTTTGTACCTAATACCACAGAATAGATAATAGTATGCCAATACGGCGTTTTGTGTTAGTTTAGAGTAGGTATAAGATACGTTAGTAAAATAGTTGCAGTACCTGTGTGGACAAGATTCATTTTAAAATTCTAAGGTTGTATTTCACCAACCTATCAATAAGTAGTCCGTAACTATTGACCAGATAAGCTGAATGTGACGTACAAATATGACATTTATGTGTTCAATAATCATGTCATTGGGTATTGATATGGTGGCGAAATGCAAACGTTAGCTATTGAAAAGTTTAGCGACCAAATTAGCTTAATGAATAGTTAAGTATAGGTCGGTGAAAAACTCTCTAAATATAGATTTTTCGAAAATATCTCTCTTACCCTAAAATCATGTGTTCAGACTGAAAAGGGGGGCCAAAAACGCCTCGTTTGCTGAGACATATTTCGTATCATACTCGTCATCATAACGGCAAGTAGACTGCACATCCAGTCGCAACTGCAAACTATGCAACTGCCAAATGCAGCTTGAAGGCAATTTATGATGCAGTCAGTGCAACTGCGTGAGAATTGCCGACTGAATGCGCAGCCCACTTGCAGTTTTGATTAAGAATATGAAACGAAATATGTTTTATTAAACGCGGCGTTATTAGCCTCCCCGGCCATAAACATCTTTTTATTTAAGGAGTTTGACGTTAGAAACGGTTTTAAGAAGTGTTTAAACTGTATTCACACCGATTCGGGGTGCATGAAAAGAGCCTCCAGAGTGATGATACATAAGTACGTCCTGCGCACCCTGGGCAGTCAGCACCGCTACCAACCTTGCTGACTGGCTAATCTTTTCACCACGGCATGAGCTATTCTTGTATAGCTCGTGCCAACACGATAGAAGAAGAAGACACCGATAATTCAGGACTCTATCAAGCTGTCTCGCACCAACCACCCGCCAGCAATGCCCTAAGCCGAGGTCCGAGTCCCACTAGGGGTCGCCCTTAGTGCTGTTGTTGCTAGTAATCATGATGTTAGTCTTATAAGTACTTAGTTAGCTTAGTTTTTACTTCCCCACCATTGGCTAGAGACCCAATCCAGGCCTTCAGGTCTCGCCAATAACTGCTCGGTTACGTAGAAAATATCCGCAAGGACCATCTACAAAAAGTAAAATAGAAATAAAACCGGCCAAGTGCGAATCGGATTCACGCACGAAAGGTTCCGTACCATTACCTATAAAAACGGCAAAAAAATCACGTTTGTTTTAAGGGAGCTACCTTAAATGTTTATTTTATTGCATTTTTTTTTGTATTTTTTGTTACAGCGGCAATAGAAATACATCATCTGTGAAAATTTCAACTGTCTAACTATCACGGTTCATAAGATACAGCCTGGTGACAGACGGACGGACGGACGAACAGCGGAGTCTTAGTAATAGGGTCCCGTTTTATCCTTTGGGTACGGAACCCTAAAAATACCTGTATGTATGTTTAGCGTTAAGTCATCATCTGCCTAGCCTTTTCCCAACTATGTTGGGGTCGGCTTCCAGTCGAACCGGATGCAGCTGAATATCAGTATTTTACATGGAGCGACTGCCTATCAGACCTCCACAACCCAGTAACTGGGTAATACGATACTCTTGGTAAGACTGGTTGTCAGACTTTCGGGCTTCTGACCAACAGTAACGACTGTCAAAGATCTACAAATGATAGCCGGGACCAACGGCTTTACGTGCTTTCCGAGGCACGGAGGAAACTCGCTATGGTAAATGGTCACCCATCCACAGACCAACCGCGGCAAGCGTGGCCTAACCCGGAAGATCGGTCTATGCGGCTGTAATTATTTAGCCACGAGCTCCTCCTCGTATGTTTAGCGTTAAGTATCCTCAACCATGTCGTGTCTGTTTGCTGTTTTGATTTGCATATCTACATATTTGAATACATAAGTTGGTTAAGTCATAAGTTCAATCAAACGCAACAGGTGAATCGATGAAAGGCGAAAAGAAGGCAAGCATATAAATATAGCAAAACAATGGGTTTATTTAGTCATGCATATCGTTGCTGAGATGTTTGATAAAACACAACATCACGCTTGTATTCCCCGAAGGATTGGGCAGAGGAGTATACATACAAGGTGTAAACGAATTCGTGTAATTCCTTCAAACCACATGATCTATTAATGATAAAGATTAACCCCACACGGGACTTACAATGATTAAAAATTTATAAAAACTTTTTTTTTTTCCCTGAACAAATTTCGATGCCATGCATAAATGAATGAAGGCACAGCGACACAGGTGACAAGCACGACTAGCGCGATATCGCTCTACACAGACAGAATACCATGGTTAATATTTTTTAAAACTTTTTGTTGTTGATTTTGAAAAAATCCTATGCAGGATCAATCAGTGTCACCAGTAGATCACGCGGTTTGAAGGAATTACACGAATTCGTTTACACCCTGTATAATACACACTCATTTCACCGTTATGTTTAAGTCCCATGTAATAGGTTGCGAGCCTATTGCCATCAACCGGGCAGAAATCCAGACTACGAGCTGCTACTGAGAAATTCTACACGGAAAAAACACAATAACACTTTGCCCGACCTTGGGATCGAACCCAGGACCTCATGCTCTGCTGTCGCGCTTACAACCACTTACTAACCAGGCAGTCTTTCAGTCGAGATGTTTCATTTCAACGTAAATTGATGCTAGTAGTTGGACTGAAAGTTATAATTTAAGTTAATAGGCAATGTCATTTTATAGCAATAAGTTATGACTATAAAATTACATCACCCACGATAAAACTAATATATTTTTAAGCAGAAATAATGGTGCCGATTCTTTTATGCACAAACTAAACTTAACTTAGGCTATTGCCATCTTTTTCACTCTGATAGAATAAGAAAGAGACTGACGTAGAGCTGTCAAAAGTTGAACTAAAATTTCCATTTAGACGATATCTCAAAACGTGTCGACTAAAAACATGGTGAAGTACAGACGCCAGCACATCAAGCTACTACAATCTGTCAAATTTCTTTAATAGATTTTCATCTTTATTGCGAAAGAATTAGGTTCAAGGTTGATTGGGAAAATTTTAAAGTTTCGGATAACTTGACCTGCTGGCATCTCTAACTTAGTTTTTATCTATCACCGTCCTTTTCTCGCGCTGCTTGTTGGTAAAAGATAGCAATAATTTTAGTTAAGTTAGTGAACAAGAGAATCAGCGCCAATGTCTCGCTATACGTGGGCAAACACATGCAAATAAATTTATCGATTAGTAAAATACCTTCTATGTCCTTCTATGTCCGTATAAACATCTATGTTCCTAATCGTAATTCGTTCGTCTCTTGTCCTAAGTCCAGAATAATGATGGACTAGCATCACACCGTGAGTCGCATTGCAATTAGATACAGATGTTTGCAAGTCCACAAGTATGTCAGATGGTTAATAAGCCGGGTAGTCACCAGCGGGCGTGCGACGCATTCAAATGTACAGACTAGTTTCACGGATGCGCACATGTGAAACGATCTTTATCAATGTCACGCATAAGAAAATTTGGTTGAATGGCCTAAAATATAACCTTGGTGGACTTGTGAATACAGACGGTATTGTCATCGATTTGTAACGTATTCACCGTAGAATTTACTCGTTGAATTATACGCATATGTATAGTGTTATCGGTAGCGGGTAGCACTGGACAAAGTTGACAAAAGAAGGTAGTCGTCGATATGGATCAACGCACCCGAGGTTATAAAGGCGGTGGTCATTCGACGAAGCGGAAGCATTCTGTGTAGATCAGCTGAAGAAGTCTCACCTTTTATATCTGTCTAGCTTATCCTTATTTTATGATCTTGTAATAATTGTGTAAAGTATTATATTGTGATCTAGTTCATGTTACTAATACTAACCCAAATACAAGTACTCTCAGTGGTGGAGAGTCTATGTTGGTTTTATTTACTATGTTTACCTTGCTCGCAATCTTGACATACCGATATTAGCTAAAACTGTAATCATAGAATCACCCTGAACGATTGTTGTTGTGTCTTTTACAATAGGTTATACATACATAGCTATAGTTTCTATAGCGAACTCAGAAAAAAACGTGTACTTATCAGTTCGCAATCATGCCTTACGAATTGTTATGGGTAGTAAAATGCGATCCGACATACTATACAAGGTTAGTCGGAAAGGGGTACTAATCAGCGGGCTGCTTAAAGTATCACTGATGACGGTTTTAAAGCAAGTTTTAAAATTTCAAGTTTCAAAATTCAATGATTTTTATTTCGATGCAAAATTCCCTATACATATTTTTGTTTTTTCAAAAACTGTTTGTTTGCTTTGATGACGAAATCAGAAAATGGAGCATCTATTCCTATTACCTCAAACCTAAAATGTATACACAGCTGCTCATAGCTGAATATAGATAGATTTTAGAGTATTCTTTATGAATTTTTTAAACAGCTATTTCTCTTAAACTATTAACTTTTGGGGAAAGTTGTAGTACAAAAGTTATTCATTATTATGGGTACTTTAACACCCTTTAGGATTAGTACCCCCTTTCCGACTAACCTTGTCCACCTTGTACCTATACGTCTACCAACTGCCTAAACCAGACTAATTTAATTCAAACTCCTTGTTAACGTTACGAATGTCCAGGCGGAGAATTAAAAAGGAAGAGCGGTGACGTGTACACGTGGCATGAAACCGCTAATAGGGATATGTTTGTTCGCCTACGTTACTTGGAAGTCCGTTACTCAATTTACGAACAAAGATAAACGGAAACGGACATTTTTTACAAACAAGAAGAGTTATGTCCGTAAAAGGCCACTCTTTTAACATTCTAACCAAATTATTGTCTAGCATAATGTGTATACTAACGTGACCATTATTTCTTTCCCTCAAAACGGGACGGACGCCTTCAAATTTTAATAATTTTTATAAGAATGAAACATATTATTTACAAGATCATTTGAAAAAAGAGTAGAAATAGGAACTAATCTTGTGTAGTCTGTCTGTTGGGCTGGTTTTATATTTTTCTATGAGCAATTTGCTTTAAAATAATTTTGGTTTTTTGATACGAATGTGGGCATGACTTAATAATGATGTTATTCTTGGTTATTAAAATGTTTTCTGAAGAGATTAATAAATGTGCGCCCGTTCTATATTGAATTCATTGCCACGGATTGCCTTTTTATCAAAACGGGACATTTCTGTGTTTTTGGGGACAACGGGACACATAGCTCAAAAGCGGGACTGTCCCGTTCAAAGCGGGACGTATGGTCACGCTATGTATTACTGCTTCGTTGGTCTAGTGGTCAATCCCCAGGTTGGCCAGTGTTATTGTTTTTCCGTGTGGAATTTCATAGTAGCAGCCCGGAGTCTGGATTTGTGCACGGTTGATGGTAATAGGTTCGCTCCCTATTACACGAGACTTAAACATAACAACAAAATTCGGATGTACATCGGGTGTACATGTATACAAGATGTAACATAAATAAGTGTATAACCTCTTAAGGGGTCACTGTACTCATCATTATGAACAACTTTTACTATGGGACCAAATCAGAAATCGCGAAAAAAAAATCAGCTGTTCCCTACATTTTGACCAGGTATGCGAACATTAATTTAAGGAACAGCTGATTTTTTTTTCGCGATTTCTGGTTTAGTCCCATAGTAAAAGTTGTTTATAATGATGAGTACAGTGACCCCTTAAGAGGTTGTGCACTTATTTATGTTATACACCTTGTATATGTATACATCTCTGCCCAACTGTTCGGGGAATACAGGTGTGATGTTATATGTGTATCACGTTTGTGAAAGTTCAAAAAGCGAGAGGTTGTTGAATTTGAGCTCTTTTCTGACTTGTGAAGGGATTTAATGTAAAGATGATACTGACGCTAAATATACGTATAGACTAGAACAATTACATAATTATAGCGACACAAATTATGCATGACTAATTGTTTCGCGATATACCGGGTGGGTCAAAAATCGTGGCTCAAAGGAAACAGGGCGATAGTTGGGGTTATTTGCAGTAAAAAATATCTACGTGGCAGAGCCCTAACTTGATCTCCTTAAAAGTTGTGACAATTTGAGTGTTTTTAAGAAAATATCAAAATGTGTAGGTAATAAATAGGCAATTAAAGTGAAATGGGTTCCTATTTTAAAACAATAAATGGTGTTTAGTTGCTTGAAAGTGCTTTTATGACAGTGCGTACCATGATTTATGATTATTGGCACTTTTTTCAATATTTTTTAAGTCTCACGATAAATTACTCGTAACTTTAGAAACTTACTGTAAAAAAAAAAATGTACTACCTAAAAATGCTGCAAATAACCCCAACTATCGCCCTGTTTCGTTTGATCCACGATTTTTTACCCATCCTGCATATTTCGTGTTTCTAACATTAAAATTACCATCAGATTCTTAGGCTATGCACAAAATGTAATGTCTCTCAATGTAAGCCAAGATGTACTGTTGGTAAACGTGTAAGTACGGTCCACTCGAGAATATCGGCTAACCTTACCAGACCGCTGCTGCAACGAACGGTCCTTTGGGATTGCATATTCTGCATATTCACCACAGTTGGAAGACTGATTGATGATCATATTATAAAGCTTCATGCTTGTAATTCCTCATAGAATATAAGTGAGCTTAGTTTCTTAAGTAAACCCAAAAAAGAGAGAAGTTAATTTAGACTAAAATAGATAAGTTCTTTTCTAATAAAAACGACAATAATAAAAAAATACACGACTGCCCAAAAAAATTAGTGTCGTACGTATTATATATTTTGATGCAGTGGGTGTCCCGATAAATTGTTTTCCAAAAAAATTGTCCCCCAGCTATATCTGACTTTCATTTCATTTCTGATTATCTGATTTTCGTCATTTCATTACAGTTTTTAGACTTTTAGTATTTTTTGAGCAGTCGTATATTTTTAACCGACTACAAAAAGAAGGATGATCTCAATTCGTCTGAATGTTTTTTTTATTTATTTTTTACAAGCTTTTGCCTGCGGCTTCGCTCGCGTTAATTTAGAATTTGACAAGCAACTCTTATGCACACTACAAAAGTTTCTATAATAATATAATTCAATCATGATTCGAGAGACACATGGCGCCATCTATGAACGTTATTGTTTTCCTCGGGAACAGTACTTTTTTTCGGGATGATAGGTACCCTATGTCCGTTTCTGTACACCTGACAACGTATATGCTAAATTTCAAGATGATCGGTCCAGTGGTTTAGGCGTGAAAAGGTAACAAACAAACAAACTTACTTCCGCATTTATAATATTAGTTAGGCTTACAGGCTGTTTTTAAAAAATAAGTTATCTAATAGTCTCAATAAACTTTCTTTATTTCTTTAAGGAGTTAAAAGTTATATTCGCAAGAAATGTATGTATGTAGGTACATCTTTCACACGTACTAACTGTTACTTTCAAGAACATAGCGAAAGTATTAGCTATTAGGTCATACGTGTTCTGGCGCTCGTCCGTTGTTTACCATCTCTGGCGGAAAAGTTTGAACATTCTGGACTAAGAATCGCCATTAGCAGAATCGGGTTAATTAGCTATACAACTTCTGTCTAGGGTTACGGTCAAGTACACATGTAAGTAGAGCTAATGCCTAGGTATAAAATTATGTTTTTAAGACGTAGGCATCAACTTGGGTACATTATGACAAGGGTTGCCACCATTTTTTGGAACAATTAGAGTACATTTGTGTTTTGGGATAGTAAAAATAAAGTACGATGTTTAAAAAAAGAGTAAGTACTTTTAATTTCTGCTTTAGATGCTGGGTTTAGAATAAATAAATAAATGTGTCGACACCCTTGTTCCATCCCATCTTCCTACCTCGGCGGGCTGTGCTGGCGCTATCGCCGCGGCTGCGGAGACCGTCAAACGGCGCAAATATAGCAACATCGTAGGAAAGTATAACTTTGAGCCGTTTGGGGTGGAAACGCTCGGGTCATGGGGTCCGAGTGCGCGTCTCCTTTTTAAGGAAATAGGAAGAAGACTGGTCGACACTTCACGTGACCAGAGGGCTGGCTTGTTGTTCGGCCAGAGAATTAGCATTGCCATACAACGTAGCAACGCTGCCAACCTTCTGGGCACGTTTCCAGTGGACAGCGATGCGGAGGAATATTTTGATGCACTCCTTTTAATTTATATTGGTAGTTTAGTCTAAGATATAATTTTTCTTTGTTTTTACTTTAGATTTAGTTTAGTTTGTATTCATTTAGGTTAAAAACTTTGTAATTAATATCCTTGTATACTTTAAATAAATAAGTATAGAGTAATAAAAGTATGCCAAAAATTCCAAACTAGTAAGATGATAATCAAATGAGAATAGTGTCCGGTAAAAAGAGTATTTTAGCGTACTTTATTACCGTCGTAGAGTTTATAGTATGTCTACGTTAAATAGAGTACAATACTCTATAATAGAACACGGGTGGCAACCCTAATTATGACGCAAGTGAACAAAGTCAAAGAATTGATCGATTTCTTTAGGAAAGAAATAGACAAATGATGATTTTTTAATGACAATTTATGGTCTGGATTCCATGAGCTACAGAAACTTCCAATAGGTCATATTTTACCAAGTTTCTTTCATCAGAAGGTTGTGTCAACACAACATTGGTCTACAAAAAAATAGTCTATTCAAATGTTTCAAGATTAAATTAGTTGAAGAATCGTGCCTTAACAATCTATAGCGGTGTTAGCCACGCTTGTATCAACGAATGCATTCATTACTCTGTGCTGTTGTACGTATTGAAATATATACAGAACGGGTATTCTCTTTATCTTTATCCTATTCATTCTTTTTATTAAGAAACATGTCCATAACGAATGTTTTGAATTTTTAATGCATTTGACGTTGAAATATATTTTTTCTTGCAAACAGCAGATTTTTCTCGCCAATATAGTACGTGAATATGCAAAATTATTAAACAGAATAGGTAACAACAAAAAAATAATCCTGGGCGTCAAAATTCCACGCTAATTTACAGTTGGTACCCTTGCAGTGACACACGAACAGCAGTATTTTTAAATAGATAATGAATTTATTGTTTGTTTTTGTGGAATAATGTTGTTATAAATATCGTTATAAAAAATGTGTAAATAAATAATGCATAGGTATTATTGAGATAAACTACAAAAATAAAAGATAAAAGTACTGCAAGTTAGTGACAATACCAATTAAAATCTGGCAATAATGGCGTTACGTACTTCCCATCGAGATGAAGAGTTGTCAATTTGTTATATACGTCATTCATCAGCAAATAATGGTATCCCATTATATCTTATAATGAATGAAATGAGTTTATAAAAACAAGTATAGTAATAGTAAACTGCCACGTTGATCTAGTGGTCGCAAGCGCGACTGCTGAGCGTGAGGTCCTGGGTTTGATCCCCAGATTGGACAGTGTGTTATTGGGTTTTTCCGTGTGGAATTTCTCAGTAGCAACCCGGAGCCTGGATTTGTGCCTTGTGATGGCAATAGGCTCGATCCGTATCGGACTTAAACGTAACGGCGAAATGAGGGTGTAAGTACTATACACCTCTGCCCAACCTTTCGGGGAATACAGGCGTGATATTATTTTATGTTATGGTTATGATAGTCACTATTCATCATCATCATCATTCAGCCAAAAGACATCCACTGCTGGATATAGGCCTCCCCCAAGCCAAGTTCAGGGGGGTTTGCCAGAATCGTCACGCTTGGCAGGCGGGTTGGCGATTGCAGTATGGTTTTTAAAGTACTCAGAGAACGCTGCTGCCCATCCTCTAGTGAATCGTTTAGTCGCCTTTTACGACACCCATGGGGAGAGATGGGGTAGTGCTATTCTTTACGTCCGGCACTACACGGAACAGATGATAGTCACTATTAACAGAACATAAACCTTCGACAGGTCCATTCGAAGGAGTAATAAAATGTTATACCTACGGTAGTGTTGCAATAATGCTATATAACTTATCTCTTTAATTCTGGTACATAAACTTAGCATTTCTACGCTGTGTGGTCTTTGGGAAAAGGGCTGATAAAACCAGTGGCGAAGGCTCCATATAACTCGATTCCTATCGGCTTCCCTTTCGAAACGAGTAGTTACTGGAATTCACACATCACACTTGAGCAAGGAAAGCATTTTTTGGTCCGGCTTCCCTTTTAAGAAACTTCACCCTACGCCACTGGACCACACATATCCGGTCCGGGCCTTCCTTGAAAAACGGTCAGTGAAAAATTTACTTTATTCATAGTTCATCAAAGTCGCTTTCAGATTCTATCAGTGTCAGGGTCAGTGATCTTCAGAGCGATTACGCACTGCATCCGATCCGAATCCGTGAAATTACGGATATAAAAAACTCGGACCGAATTCGGATATTGCTTTACGCACTGCATCCGAATCCGTGAAAATCACTAATCACATCAGTACTCCCTCCACCCCACGTCCCTCGCCGCTGTCGAGCCGCGTCGATATAATGTCCGATTTGAATCCGAGGAAGTGCGAAAGCGTCCATACAAACATTACTACGGCTACTTCGGTCCGTCAATATTTCTTCTGAATTGGAGACTCACGGATGACGGACAGAAATCGGATGACGGATGCCGGATGTAGTGCGTAAACTACCATACAAATAGTTCTATGGCTACTTCGGAACGTATTTTGACGGATTCGGATCGGATGCAGTGCGTAACCGCTGTCAGTGGTTCCGTGAAAATAACAAAAATGAAATAATCGGATGCCGACTTTGACTATGAACTATTAAGTTCATTTTTCGCTTTTAAATTCATAAATTAAGATTGACAAACATATTATCAAAATTACGATGCCTAACAGCCAAAAAGGGGTAAGCGCTAATTTAAAAACTTTGCAGGAGTGGTTTAAAGTTCGTTTACGACGAAAAAATTAGGCTAAGGACCTTATTTTACATACCGCCTAAGCGACAAAAAGTATGTCGTAGAGTCATGAGACTGCGATGAATCGACGCTGAAAAAAAAGGACGATTCCAACGATATTATCCATTTCGCAAAAAATGGCGCTTATCCCTTTTTAGCTGTTAGGCATCGAATCAATTTGTCACGTTATGCAAATATGACACCAGCACAGTAAAAGGGACTTTTCTGTTTCATATCAACAAATACTGGGAATTTGGTAATTGATCCTACAGCAACTGCAATAGTCTGTAGCTTGCGTATATGTAATTTAATACCTCTTTTACATACATTCGCATTTATTTACTGTTTGTAGTATCTATAGGTATTTTCGTAAGAGCATATTTAATGTATGTCTTCCTGTAATCCGCTTTGCTTAAATAGACTAAGGAGGCATTTCACCTACCTATCATTACCTGCAGTGCAATTCTGTAAGAATCTCACCTCGATCGCGACTGTCAATAAAGCCTCGTCCCCACTAGGAACATTTGTCGAGCGACATGTGTCCCCGGTGACATCGGGCGATGTCGGGCGACGTCGGACGACATCGCCGCGACATTGTTGAAACTGTTCCTTGTCGCACAGTCGATGAAGAGTAGTGATAGAAGCCTCGTCCCCACTAGGAACATTTGTCGAGCGACATGTGTCCCCGGAGACATCGGGCGATGTCGCCCTACATCGCCCCACGTCGCCCGATGACACCGGTGACACATGTCGCTCGACAAATGTTCCTAGTGGGGACGAGGCTTAGACACTTGTCGTGACACAGCGTGGATAACAAAACTATGCGTTATTGATTATACTGTCGATTATCTGTATGTTATTTGCTTCTATTATCCATACTGTGACATTATGGATATCGAGCTAACCGTCGATATTGAGGTGAGTTTCTTACAGAATGACACTACTAATTCGGTCTCTAAACTTTTCAATAGCTAACATTTGCATTTCACCACATATCAATAGTGATAATGACAAGATTATTGAACACATAAATGTCATATTCATAGGTCACATTTATCTTATCTGGTCAATAGTTACGGATTACATTATTGATAGGTTGGTGAAATACCTCCAACATGTATTCAGAGGGACCACAATCTAACTGCAAATCATTCACACCTTTAGCCATTAGTTAATTTTCTCAACTAATCGCAGTTTTCAATCCAAACTTTAAAATGCGTGTGTGATCGTGCAATTTACTTGTAATTAAAATGCAGTTTTACGAACAGCGTGTATGCTGCATTTTGAATTTACAATGTAGTTGGAATGCAGTTGAATTTACAGAGGTAGATGTGGGCTAATAGGCAAGTTTAAAAAAAACGTTATAGGTATTTCTTGCCCTGAGGCCCTCAGGGTATTGAGTTAAAGGTTTGGGGGCCCCAGAGTAACGAATAAGTGGAGGCCCTTTGAAATGTTTTAGAGAAACTACCTTGTTGTGAGTGAGTTTTTTTTCTTTTCGTTAGAACAAGTGTCATTTCTATTCGTTGGTAAAAAATTCAAAAGCTCATTTTGTGGAGGCCCCTCCGTTATGGAGGCCCTGGGACTAAAGTCCCAGTTGCCCTCCCCTGAATCTGGCCCTGGGGAATCTATTACAGGACCTTTGAGAACCGCAGTCGGGATTCCGGAACTTAACGCCATCGACATTTTTATATTTCCGTTTTTTTTTTTAGTTAAATTACACAATTAATTTTGTCTCGTTGAGCAACCAAAACTAGCTGCAAATAACGACTTGCGAATAAACTTCATTTGATAAAATTAACACTTAAGTTGCATATTATGCAATTGCAAATAAATTGCATACACTTGAACCCACGTATTTATGGTCTAGATAAAAACGAGTTTTTTAGTTCTTTGTCACTATTAATTGATATGAAACTTTCTAGTGTCGTAAATAAATTATAGGTCGACATCTGACTCAATTTTCAGTCGCCCTTGTTCAAATTTCAGAATTCTGGTCGACCATGTATAGACAAAAATGGTCTCGTTACTCAGTGAACAGCCGTCAGAAATCATACAATTTACCACGGTTTGCTCAGCCAACCTTCAAAAGCAGTAGTCACAGGGCATTAATAAAGAGCAACCCATTAGAATATTTAAAAAAAAACCTTATCTTTACATAGTTAATCTTATCATTACATATAGAAAAATGTTATTACTCTGTTACAGATTTTTTAACAGATAAATTACTATTATATAAATTGGAATTTATTCATCTTCATTTTTTAACCGACTTCAAAAAGGAGGAGGTTCTCAATTCGGATGTTTGTGTGTGTTTTTTTTATGTATGTTCGTTCGGGCGTATCTCCGTCATATAGAGACGGATTTGCAAAGTTCTTTTTTGTTTGAAAGAGTATTCACTTCACCCGAGGTGGTCCCATTTAAGTTTGGTGAAGATCTGATGAAGACCCTCGGAGATTGACAATGGAACTTTTCAATGGATAACAGCAAATTATCCGGGATTGCTGTAGTTGCATGTTTGTGTATTGTAATTACCTACCTCGCATTCTTAAAATCATTTAAAGTTATATAATTTAGCACTAGCAGATGGCTAGCAGGCTGTGATTTTATTTTAAACTTAGCTGTACCTATTATATTTTGCATGCCGTAAGGTAGAATGTACATGGATTCACCCACAATTTGTAAACACCTTATCTGTTATACCTACATTCTAAGCAAATAAATACATATTTCTATTCTATTCACAGGTTTGTTATACCGTGTTATGTTACCCTCGCCACATATTGGCTGCCAACATAATACGCCAACATCTATAGAATTACATCCGTTGCTGCACTTGTATACAAAAAGGTAGATATGTGATACCAATGGAGCATTGGACGTAAACGTTGGCGATCGCCGACCAACTTATAAAATGCAGGGTTAGGTGTCGCAATCTTAACCGCGACCGCTACTGTACATAGTTACATGACATTTGACCTCTTCCTTCTTGTTTCATAAACTTGTCACCTTATGTATTACTTATTAGTAGTACTATAAGTAATTCTAATTCATATGACGAGGTTATAGAGATTTGTAAACATTTCTGTTGCCACATCGTTTGAAAACTGTTTATATTGTATTTTAGTCACGAAAAATAGTTAGGCCAAGTTTAAGTCGGAGCACAGAGTTTTGTTTTCATTAAATACTAATTTTTTACCCGATAATAGACACTAAATATTCGCTGAAAAACAGCTTAAGTTCTATAAAAACTTTCACTGATTCTGGACAATCTATCGTCTGTCAATTGTTTCTGTCCTGGACACGGGATAGTCGTGGAATTGATGTATTGAATGAAGCTAGCCAAAATGAAGATTAAAAGGTCCGTTTGCACAACAGCTGACTTAATACATTTAGTGATAAACATATTTAAAATGTCATTCTATCTCTATTGGTATATCTACACCAGTGCGCTTTCATATTCATCTTGCGCTTTCAACTTTCAATTCCTCTTGCGTCAAGCGCATGCAATATTGACCGTCATAAGACGCATGCATCTTGTCTACCAAGGTGCGCGTTCAGTCGACATACAATAGACGGATAAGCGTGCGCTAGGGGCGTGCGCTATTGCATGCGCTATTGCGCTTCACGCTACTTCAGACGAAGACGCAAGATGAACATGAAAGCGCACTGGTGTAGACATAGCACAACAACAAACAATTGTTTGAAATACAATGACATTTTAAGGAGGATCTTTATATGGCGAGCCTCGTGACTAATTAACCACTGCGCGGATCATTCAGTTTGCAAGGTTAAGCTGCTCTTGCCGCGGTCAGTCCGTGGATGTGTGACCGTTCATAAGGACGGAGGGGCCGTGCCTCGGAGAGCACGTTAAGCCGTCTGTCCCGGGTGTCATACGAATATCTATGGCAGTAGTTACGGGTAGTCAGAAGCCCGAAAGTCTGACAACCGGTTAAACCTTAGGATTGCCCAGTACCTAACTGGGTTGCGGAGGTCTGATAGCAGTCGCTCCGTGTAAAATACTGGTATTCAGCCACATCTGGTTAGAGTGGAAGCTGACCCCATCCTGGTTGGCAAAAGAGAAGGCAGAACAATGACTGATGATTTAGTGCTAAGTGCTAACTGTATTTAGCAAGTCGTACAACGGGCCTAAAATTCAACGAATGAAAATGAAAACTGAGCATCAATAAGATGAATGCAACTGACATAAACTTTATGGACATAAAGTCACGTGATTCATTCAAACATCACTGAATCTAGAACCCATCAAATAAATTATTTAAGTAAGACATGTAATGCAATTCCTTTGTATGGCCCACAGGGAGCCATGTCAGACGCGACTTTAGTTTGCGAGAAGCCCAGAACTGCAATAATGTTATGCATAAGACGTACTCGTGTTCGTAGTAACATCTCTAGCAGCTAGTCAACACGTTCAAATCTGTTGTATTACAAAATAACTTTGAATGACGCCTGTTAATGAGGTACAAGATATAACACCTCTCTCTCTCACTCTTTCTCCTAACTCGTACAAAGAAAAGAGATAGTTATACAAACGATGGGTCGCGGCATGGCGGGAAGCCAAATCGCTTTATCGTAGAGCTCTTGACCTAGAGTTACATTTATAAACAGTAAAAATATTCACGTGTTGACGGAATAGTTGGAACTACAATAACAAACGGTGAAGAAAAATTGACAAAACAGATGTTTTTATAATGCTAAAATAGATGAACGAGGAGGCGGGAGATGGATGTTTAACATTAACTTGCTATCAAATAAAGTAAATATAACATTTTGCTTTTAAAATTATTGCATACTGATTCTTTTTTTAGGGAGGAAGTGGAAAGAAAATTCCAACTCGAGCCAAGTGATTGTAAAGATCTTTTTTATGCGATCTGTTGACAAATAAGCAAACGGTCCATTTCCAACAACAAGAGGATTTCTGATGCGTTGCCAACCTTAGAGACAAAGTTAGAAGATTTTATGTGCCTATAATTATACCGGCAGGGCCCATAGGGCGTTTGTGCACTACAAGGAATTTTACTGTCCGATGTGGCATGAAAAAAAACGGATGATTGGCTTGTGGCTTACCATACGGTGGTAGTACTTTCCCGGACGAGCTCTTTCACATGGAGCTATCACCTACTAATATTCTTACTTGTTCTTGCTTATTCGATTTAATATTTACAACATGTATCTACACTAATAGATTTATTTTTATAATACTGCGTGAACTTGTACTTCTTGAAACTAGGTTACATCCAGCAATACACAATTCATAAACAAACTGGATTGCCCAACTTACGGCTTAGCATAAAAATTGCTAACAATTATGAAACAGTTACAACTCTTTACAGTGATTTCAACTCTAAACGTGCTATATTGTATCTAAAACATGCCGAGAATGTCCCAAAAAAACCTTTATCTGCCAATTAGGTATTATAATGACAAAGTTCTCAATTACGTAACAAAACAGTCTAGTTCTGTTTTGAAAGTGTAAAACTCACCTTGTATAGTATATTTACGCATTATTATAATAGTAATTTGTTTAATAATTATTTTATTTACGCTTCACGGTCAACAGTGGCATGCATAAAACCGTTGCAAATCATTTGCATGCATAAATAAAAATAGGAATTATTTCTTAAAATCACCGTTTTGGTATTACGTGATCTTTTGTTTTATTTGGTTTTGTATAGTGCTAATTCCACGCCTATCTAGAAATAATACAGACTTAAGATAGTTTGTCATGTGCTTGTTTTGTTGTTGTAAAAGTCGGCTGAGGAAATTTTGTAAAGCGGGAGTCACACAGAAATCGGCTCGAGGTATATTTTTAATCAATTTAAATCTTTTGCAATATTCGATCAAAATCGTTCATACCAATCATTCAGCCCTCGTCAAGCTGCCTTCCACGACGAGATCCGAGTCACACTAGGGGTCGCCCTTAGTGCTGTTGTTGTTAGTAGTCATGATGTTAGGGTAGTATAAGTAGGTAGCTTAGATTAAGTGTTTTACTTCATCCCCATTGCCAGGAGATCCTTCAGGTCTCGTTAATAACTACCCGATTACGTAGAAACAAGCAATCAGTACAATAGACAAAAAAGATCTAAATCGTCTTATTTTTATCAGCTAGACGCAATCCTAGAGCATTTAGATATGATTTACAGATAGATTAACCTCTGTTCCGTACCCCAATTATAATAATAGCCTATTGGACAAGCCCTATTATATACTAGATATTTATTATGACTGTCATTACTTTCCACTCCTCAACATGCACGCAACAGCCGTTACTTAATCACTATGACATTTACATATAATAATAACATCAAGAATTACTATCAAACCTATCAAAGCACAAGAGAAGCGACAATACAACTGTCTTAACAAATTACACCTACAATATAAAGCGTGATCGTAAGTGACAGTGTCCCTATTCTGTTAAACACCGTATAAACTTAACTAAAAATATATTTATTGCTCTCTCTTACTTGTAGATAGAATAAGAAAGAGATGGAAGATGAAGATGTTAATAGTGTAGACCTGGTTTGACCGCTCAAATTTTCTTGAATCAATCAATCAAATCATTTATTACTATGATTTTTGGTGGTACAAAGGTTGCATCAAACAATTATGTTGCTCAAAAAACCGCACAATGGGCATATCATAAAAAGGCCCATTGGGCAGGTTCTTGAGCAACATTATTGCCTAATGTTAAGACTTTTGTACCAACAAGAATCATATTAATAAATGATTTGGTTGATTCAAGAAAATTTGAGCTGTCAAATAAGGATGAACTAAATTTTTTGAAGAAAGTTAGGTGTCTCCTAAGGTAATACCGCCTAAAAACACGCTCAAGTTTAACATTTAAATATAGTTTAACAACACAAAAGGTCCGTTTTCTTTCTTGTTTTGCCTGTTGATAAAAGAAAGCACATTTTTAATTAATTTTAGTCAGCACGCAACAGAATTGGCGCCGATACGATGTTCACATATTGTTAACGTGTGACCCGATCGTCTGGCAACGCTACAGGTGTCATTCGGCGTATAATTCCCGAAGACATTTGTAGATATGTTGTACAATACTATTTAGTATTGAGGACTGAAACTGCTCATTGTCTAGACAAATTATCATTGATATTTGAAGTATGACCGCATTGACCTAAGATTGAGAATGAAATATGAAGTACATTTGTCAAATGCTTTTCAGGGTAATCGTAGAGACTTTTATTCGCAATTTCATAAAGGTGTCGTAAGGGCTTAAATCAGATTAAGGTAAGGTAAAAGCAAATCATACTGCGATCTCCTGAAGGTTAGAAAGAAATTACGTTTTACAATATTACAGATAAAACCAGTCACTCTCGATATGATTGATGCAAGATTCTGAAGTATGCTTTTTTTTTTAATATTCTTGTTGTGAAATCAACACATCAGAGATGATCCGGTGATACTTACATGCTGGTCTATCTACGCGCATTATGAAACGAACTTGCCCTGACTTACATTTCGTCGAAACAAAGTAAGTCGTCGAAACTCGCCTAAAAAATGTGTTCCATCTCTCAAGTCTACAATGCTCTCTCATAATTATGCTAAATCATAACTGTATTTACTCTGTCTGTATCTATATGTAGTTGTGTCTGTCTGTATTTACATGGGGTTCTTGCCGGCTCTTCTCCATAGGAAACAACTAATAGGAACCGAACACCTAAATTCGATTTTTCATAAGCGCCTGTAAAGGTTTAGATAAAATTTAAAAAAATATTTGATTTGAGGCCCTAGAGTCTTAACCATAATCTAATAATAACGCCCTTAGATCCTAACGTTGGTAAAAAATATTAATAAGTGATGCAAAATTAGTCGGAAAAGGGGTACTAATCCGCACACCACTTAAAGTATCACTGATGACCGTTTAAAAGCAAGTGTTAAAATTCCAAAATTGGAAATTTTTATTACTTAAAACATGATTTTTATTTTAGTTTTTTCAAAAAAAAAAACATCCCCTCTTTATTTACGAATTCAAAAAATGTCGTCATCCCAATTAAGACCTAAAATGTAAATACAGTTGATCATAGCTGAAGATAGATAGATTTTTGCGTGTTTTTTTATGAAATATTTGAATGGCTATTCCTCTTAAACTATTGACTTTTGGGGAAAGTTGTACCAAGAACAAAAAATATTCATTACAATGGGTACTTTTACACCCTTTCGGATTAGTACCCCCTTTCCGACTAACATTGTATATTAATATCAATAAGTTTGTCCTCGTGTGTAAGCGTAAGGAACTATTAGTTAATCTGATCTGTGGTAATAGTTTCGATTTGCGAGTTGGCCCTTCACGTGTAGAAGGTCGGTTTTAGAATAGAATAGAACTATTTATTTGCTTAGAATGGTAAGGTGTTAAAATATTGTTAGTGAGTCCATGTACATTCTACCTTACGGCAAGCAAAAATTAAAAAGTACAGCTAAATCTTAAATTAAATCATTGTCTGTTAGTGCTAAATAATATACCTAACTTTAAATAATACTTTGAATGCGAGGTAGGTAATTATAAAATCTTTTAATAGATATCTTAGACATCTAAACTAATAATTATGTGACTAACGCTGTATTATAGGGACACTCTTGGCTTATTTTTTCAAATAGCTTTTTATCACCATTTTCCATGTTGATAAAATCGTAAAAGACTTTTTGCGAGTTATCATAAAAGATTGTACTGCAGATGCATCCGTTACATACATTCATAACAAGTTACTGTAAATTCATTGATAAAAACTGAGGCTTTGTAAACATTTTAATGGCAACTATAAAATAACTATAAATTCGCTGAGTAATATTAAAGTTGCGATTAAAATTACATCTTATGAATAGAAAGACGTGTGTAAGAGAAGAATATAAAATTTGATTATTACTAATGTTTTCATATTATAAAAATTTTTTACGACATTTTAAAAATAATCTTGTGATATTTAATTAATCGCATGTGCTTTATCATTGTACCTATATTGCAAAAAATACTACTTAAATAATTTCTCTTAGCGTTGCAAAAATATTTTTATCTGTTGCAAAGATTAGTTTTGCAGCATATTTATATTTTAAGATATCATGGAAGTAAGCAGCTTAGTGCAGAGTATTCACATGCTGGAATACATTCTAGACTAATCGGAAAAAGGAAAATTATAAAATAAAATTGGAAAATACTGTTTGGGGCGTGAGAAGCAAGATCCTTATACTACACATTCTACACCTGATTTCATCAGGACATAATAATAATTAATAATCCCCCTCTGGGAAAGGCGTTACCTCACCATGAGATTAACGTAAAACCGGAGGGAACATTAGACTAGCTTTCTACAACCCCATAATATAATAAAAATGCATCATGAGGTCTACTGAAAAGCTTACAAACCGCAGGGCAGCTTGTGGCGAACTGTTGGTGAGTGGCGACACTGCGTACCTTATTGCCTCAGAGAGTCGGTCAGGGCCTCGCCTTCAGTTTGCCTTTATTGGCTGGCTGGAGTGGAACCCCAAGAGTGCCCGCAGGATTCTCAACTCTGGCTTGCCTTTATCGGCCGTCCAGAGGGGGGCCGCCAGAGCTATATGCTCGGAGGTGGAATCTAATGGCATAATAGCGGGGAAACCCACTCCGGGTCTTTTAGACCCACGATGGTGAAACTGGGGCCACACCTCTCTACACCTCTAGCCACTCACATGTTTGTTGCCCTCTTCGCCTATATACTGGCGGCTTTTCAGGGGGCCCAGCTAGTGAGTTGGCGAGTCACCGTCTGCCAGTATATTTCAAATTGAAGCTTGAAAGGCAGACGCCGTTTTCTTCCGGCAATAGAGGTTATCAGTCCACCTGACACCCCTTCCCATAGACCAGATATTTTTCACCGCATTTTACAATAGTCTTGCACCCACCTGGAACGGTCCATGACTGTACTTCAATAGTGCAGCCGTGGATAATTCTCGGTTGGTGCCCCACCCCATTTTAGATTAAAGTTCTCAAAGGGGCCTCTGCGCGTTGGACCTGTGTCCCCGTGTATGCCTTCCAAAGGACCGGACATCTTCCGCACGGAAGATGAGCCGTGAATTTAAGAGAGATTAATAACACTAGTGGTATTACTGACTGCCTCGTTGGTCTAGTGGTCGCAAGCGCGACTGCTGAGCGTGAGGTCCTGAGTTCGATCCCCAGGTCGGACAAAGTATTATTGAGTTTTTTCTCGTGTGAAATTTCTCAGTAGCAGCGCGGAGTCTGGATTTGTGCCCGGTTGATGGTTGGCTCGCCCCATATTACGTGGGACTTAAACATAACGGCGAAATGAGGGTGTATTAATACACCTCTACCCAACCCTTCGGAGAATACAAGCGTGATGTTATGTACATACTAACGGTATTAATAATTTGTATGTTAAAAGTCTCTCTACAGCAGAGGTTCTCAAACTTATTTCGTCTACCGCCCACTTTGAGAGTCGATTATTTTCTAGCGTCCCAATTTTTTTTAACTATACCTTTTCTTAAAATCGCTTTCGTTATCATTATTTTTACCTCCCCCTCTGTAGGCCTCTAGCGCGCACAAGGGGGCGTTATCGTCCTCTTTGGGAAACACTGCTCTACAGTAATGTTTGAAAAACGGAATAAGAATCCCATAACACTAGACACATTGAAGATTATAGTCGTAGGTAATAGTAAGTATAGTAGTCATAACATGAATAACGTTGTATTTGTTATTTCATTCATTAGTTCACAAATTCTGCAAGGAGTTTCATTTATACCTGATCTGTGCATTACCGGCTTAGTCTAGAGCCAAGAATAATATTATGATATCGATTTATTGTTCAAATAGACTACGCGGGACAGTGCTACTATACATATAAACACGTGTTGCATTTATTTATCATCTTCTTCATGATTAAGTGCTGAATAAAACCTTGGATACACCGAATGCAGCACTATTGACACAAGCGAGTATAAATCTGGGTCCACATGTTCATAATGTTGGTGTTTTTTAATCTTCGCCGCCTGTCGTCGGCGTATGTCATGATCGCTAGTTTGAACGCACATAATCGCGTGTTTTTTAACGTCCGAACCTGGGGGCCTACTCCCTAAGTCCATCAAGCCCGTCCGAAAGTAGCCCGAAACGTAGAAGTGAACAAAACAAGTGTCAAGTTCAACTTTTCGAACTGGCAAAAACACATCGGTTGTAGTGACAGCTGTCAAATCGTGTTGTCATTCATTCTTAGTTCGGGCCCCGAAATAATCGTATGTCCGTAGGTGATAAGGAGTAGGAAACGCTCGTAACTAAGGCCGAAACCACGGACTTCGTGCTTAGAGAGTAGACCCCCTGCAGTGCGCAGACGCCCGCTTTTGAAGTGTTGTTACCACCCCACATACTGACATTACTGACAACATACATTTAGGATCAGGTCTTCAGGAAGAAATAAACGTATATGCAATTTTTAACTTCTTTTTGAATGCATGAAAAGAGCCTCCACGAGTGACGACACTTACGTACGTCCGGCGCACCCTGGACAGTCAGCCCCGCTACCAACCTTGCTGCCTGGCGAATCTTTTCACCACAGCATGAGCTATTTTCAGATAGCTCGTGCTGACACGAGAGAAGAAGAAGAACTTCTTTTTATTTCTCTAGTATTTTTACATTTTCAGTATTTAATTTCTTTTGATGTACTGCTGTATATCATCTTTGCGAACCGTTTCTACGTACTCGGGCAGTTATTGGCGGGACCTGAAGGGTCTCCAGCCTAAACTTTTTTCCAGTAATGGCGTCCTTCGTTTTATTCCCCACCTCCTTCATAACTCTCTCACACCGTACAGCCGCAGACTCGAAATGTTTATCAGATTTCAAATTCGATTCCATGACACACTGCGCGCAATAAGGTTCAAGATGTCATATCAACAATACATAAGTATTCGTTTTTAAAATTGTGAAGCGTCGATTCTAGCAAATAGGCTATTAACCACTTTTTGATGTTATAAACTCCTTTTTAAAGAATGCTAGTCAAAAGTTGTATAGAGCGAACTTGATTGCATTTACTAAATAGGTTGATTTTTTTTTCTATGCTGCCTTGTATACAAGGTGTAACTTAAATAACGGACAACCTCGTAAGGGGTCACTGTACTCATCATTAGGAACAACTTTTACTATGGGACTTAACATAAAATCGCAAAAAAAAGTTCTGCTTTTCCCTAAATTTTGACGAGTTATGCGAACATAAATGTAGGGAATAGCTGTTTTTTTTCGCGATTTCCGGTTTGTTCCAATAGTAAAAGTTGTTCATAATGATGAGTACAGTGACCCCTTAAGAGGTTGTGCGTTATTTAAGTTACACCTTGTATAGCTTCTTTAAATTAACCTTTTTATGTCAATTAAGAAAAAATATCTTTGCCCTGTCAATTCTTTGTGAGCGACCGAGCGACCTTATGAAAAACTAATGTGCAAGCAATTATAGACCTTAGGGTGGTAAAAATTTCAAATCTGCGACTGTACACTGCCTCACTCTTTCATCTTACGTTCCGTTTCCCACAAACCCAAAATCCCGACAGGCGTATTTGGTCCACGGCTAAAGTTACACTGAATCTAATACGTTTGCAACACGCTAATAGCGGCCGTATGTACAATACGGTGGACGCCTATAGAAATACGCTACCGTCCAATGTCTAAAAAGCCGTTAAGTGAGTAAACCTAATTTTGAGTTATGAGCAAAAACGTAGAAAGGGTTATCTCTAGAAATTCGGAAGAATTAAAGATGTTTTTTTTGTACCAAATTATTATTGGGCTACTTTAAGCTCAGTGCATAACTTTTAATGAGATAAAGGACTAATATTGTTTTTAAAATTAAAGTTTTTTTTTTTTAGTCGTACTTTTCGGTACTGAAATGTGACCATCTACAATAACGTCAGTGAAGTTCTAACAGTGCGGAAGTCAAAAATGGCTACTTTACAAGAGAGTGAAAAAACTATTTAAAACGAGCGTAACCTACGCAACGAACGCAATATTGTTTTTAATTATCATTACAGATAAACTCTTTGGTGATTTATTAAACCTTTGAAAATCCTAATAATCTTTTTCATTTCAAGTAATATTGTCACTTTTGCAGTGTTGTCTGTTTTTGTCACAAAATGACTTACGCACTGTTAGAACTTCACCGACGATATGGTATTGTATGGTATGATATGGTAACGACACTGTAAGTATAAGTCTCTGGATCTCGTAATTGACAAAAGACAGAAAAATACGGACCAGACTGGTCGATCGAGAAAATGTTTTCTTTGACGTCGTTTATAAAGCTCAAATTTGACAAAATGTCACTTAACGATCTTTTACAAATCGGACGGCAATATGTAACACGTTCCTAAAAGTTTGCTGCACTGCACACGTGCTGCGTTTGTGTGACCGAGCTTTTAATCTTCTTCTGATATCATCAGCCAGTTGACTGTGCGTAAGATTTGGCAAACTCTGTGGCCTGTCTGACGTCAGTTTGCTAAAGCCGATCGATAAAGTGAAACTACTAAACACGAGTATATTCATTACTGACAATAATTTTAGACTAAACACCGCACAACTGCGTTCCACAGATATTTGTTGATTCGTCGTGACGTCAGATTCTATACCTTTATTATATCGTCCAAGATTTCTAACAACATGCCTTGTCAATAGATTTTTTGTTATTTCAAGATACCCACAATTTTTACCATTAATCATAATAGAAACCCAATTCTCCTAAGTTGAACGTCAATGTTACAATAGACAGCCCCCAAAAAAGCCTGCCATTCACCGCTTCCTAGTGTTTATGCTGTGACGAAGAAACGGCGCAACAAACTCCCCAGCAACACAGTTCTGTCGGTCAGACATCTCATATCTACCTTTAGGACAATTCTAAACTTCTTCATCATCTTCCTGCCCTGTTCCCAAGTTACATGGTTTCGGCGCAATATGTTTTTCTCTTCCATTCTCCCCTGTCAGCCGTCAGGAGATTTCTAAACAACAAACTTAAAACTAAAATAAAATAAGATCAAAATCCCGTCCGGCTATAGGTAATAACACAATATTTTACGAGCCGCCGTGATATCAGTTCGTACGGTCCACGGGAAAGAAATAATACGGTAATATAATTTTGATTAGTTCCGATAAAATACTAGTCTACAGGTTTACGAGACAAGTCAGTAACTGTACGGTTTTCTTTTTATTATGTTCCTATGACATGGTGTTTTATAATTTCCAAGTTGGAAAGTAATGATTTGACATTATTTTCTAACATGGAAATTATGAAACATCTGATAAAAATATCAGAATACGGGCCGATTTTTCAATAGTCGGATAACTTTTATCTAAGAAATAACTTTGACGTTTTGACAACTTTTGCATGGAAAACTGTCAAAATGCTATGTATATTCCGCAGTTAGGGCGTATACATAAAGAAAACAAGTAACCAGCGCCGACCTACCAGCGCTTATCGGTACTAATCCGTGCAGGTAACCGCTACACAAAGAAAGCGGGTAGAAGCAAGGGCTGGCATTTCTTAAAAAAAATACGCCATGTTACCAGCGCCGATCGGAGCAGGTCGCAACTTGTCGGCGAAGTTCGGAGCTTGTCGGTGCTGGTTCGCCACACAGTATAGAGACTACCTGCGCAGACTAACTGCGCGGACAAGCACCGACAAGCGCTGGCAGATCGGCGCCGGCAACCCGCTTTCCACGTGTATAGGCACTTACAAGTTATCTGACGATTGAAAAATAGGGCCAAAGTTATACAAATATTACCCTGTCCTTGCTTGCTGTCGCGCAGTCGGGTAAAAAAGAGTAGACAGACAGACAATTTATTGTGCTCGTGTCGGTTCATCTTTTGACATGTTATTCTTATTATACCTAGTAAAAAATCTACAAGAACCATTATGCATTATTTTTTGTATAAAAAACGTGAAGACCTAGTTCTAGTTTTTTCAATGACAGACTTCCTTTGTGTAAAGTCATAAAAGTAATACAATATGTTTGAATAATAATAAGACGAAATACATTAATTTAATTTAAATCTATTTCTTCTACAGTATTCTTCTGAAATTCTTGTACAATTACCTATCACGAGTCCCAAAAATATGTTTTACTTTTTATATTTAAATTGTTTGTGCGTATATATTTTATTTTAATATAATTTCCAATTCCAATTAAATTTAAATTGCTCTATCGTTATTCGATGATTGTGCCAACGTCAAGGTTGAAAAAGACACTGTCATATGTACACAATGTATTACAATGAAATATGACTTGAAATTAGTGACATCCTTAATTAGTTACTGTATTCTGCTAATAGAATCGTCTACTCCCCACTCCTAGTTACTTCTATGATGCCTACAGGTACTGATAGGGCGGGCGATTAATGTCTAAGACATATAGTCGTTGTAATATTCTGCTATGCAATTCCACTGTAGTTCACCGTCGAATCTCATCACTTATCAAATGTACACACATACATAATTTATTTAGTTTCGCTAAAATAATATTTAATAATCCACACCTAATAATGTGACCGTAGAAAATTCAAAACAAATTAAACTCTGATGAAAACCAATATCACCAATGATATAGCCGTGATTTATTAAAAAGGAATTGCAAATGTTCACACGTGCGCTGCTCTTGCGCATCTAAGGAAGCGGAACATAGCGCGCGTGCGCGCGTTATATCCTCGTTTTTTTACGCTCTCGTTACATCAGTGTGCGCCTCATTGAATTAACTTAGGTAATATCGTACTTCAGTATGTAAAAATAAATACATTTACACTTTGCAAATATGTAGATAGTGCGTTGTGAAACATGATTCCGGCGTTGCTAACTCAATTCACCGATATTTTGGGTTGTGCCACTATTATTTATAGTAAGCAAGCACTCGGCAGGTGTGATGCACGTAATTCTCCGCAAACCTTCAGATTAATTGGGAGCAAAAGATAACTAAAGTGCCCCTGTTATGTAACGCAAGTAGTATGCATACCAAATTATAACTTAGAGCTAAATACTGTTACAGTAATATGTTATTTAAACGATAAGTAATTATACTACTAATAGTTTAAATTGGAAATAATTGACATGTACGTATGTATGTAAAGATCAATTATATTATAAAGGTAGCTTATTAATTTTTATTTGCCTTTCACGTAAACTTGAAACTAAAATAGACAAGTTCATCAGAAAAAATAGTAAACATTTAGTGAACGTATGTCATACATAACTTAAAAAATACAAAGTACTTCGGAAAGAAACGCGATGAAATTTTAAAATTAAAAATATTATATATTTATTTGACTGACGCAACTATAAACAAACTTTCGTTTCACGTTTATATTAATATTCTTCGGCTAACAAGACAGAAAGTAAAAACAAAGCTGTGATTTTCAACCTAGAAAATGTATCGCTAATATTCTATGGACGCGAATAAAAGTGTTTTATTACAGAAGAAACATATTGTTTTACGAGATTACGAAACATGCTATAACAGTTTTTCGTTTTAAAACTTTGCAAATATTGCCTTATGATGTATTACAAAAGATCAAATAAGTTATTATTGTTTGTAGATATAAACATGTCGAAAGATGTTTAGAAAAAATAAAATTAGCATGAGGGCAATATCAACACGAAATCATGACATTATGCAGATTCGATATCTGTGAATGTTTATGGCATGCAGTTTATCAATATGTCAGAATGCATCTCGTTTGAAGTGCAATATATTAATTATTTAAATTTCATATTTCTAGTTTCAATGATGCCCACTTTAATCATTTATTAATGTTGACATTAATTCCTATGATCTAAACTGAATTTATTCTTGAATTTGTTATTTCACCTACAGTCTTTATTATTTTACGTGCAATCTTTAAAACAGACATAATGATAGAAGTAAGAGAAAAGGAACTAAGTAATTATGTCAATACTGATATAATGATTGATCTAGATTATTCGGACCTTGGACCTGAAGATGTATTATGATCTCCAGTGCGCGTACACCGAGAGGTGATCGTGGCATTATCCTCATATCTCGTTCATTTTCTATAGAGGAGGCTCATGTTCTGGGGGTCTTTGCGCAATTATACCTCTATGATCTATCTATCTCTATCTATAATCGCTCATTTGCGACAAGAACGTCTTAAGTACGAAAACCGTTTTTTTTTCAGAAAACGACTTCGAAAGGTTTGAATAAATGCGTTTTTTGAATAATCCGGTTTTCGGACTTAAGACGTTCTTGTCCCAAATGAACGACCTCTGTCCTGAATTTAATACTCCGTAGACATATCCTAGCTTATGGGAATAATATAATAATGACTAATATTTTTACTATACTTTGTCGCGTTTGACCCTAGTCGCACCTGATGGTAAGCGCAGACAGGGTATAAGATGGAGCACACGAATCCAAGTAACAGAGATATAGAGGGATTCACCAATTCACCAATTTGGCTCTCACATAAACACGACAGAACACAGTAAACTGCTTAGCGCCGACACTGTGAGGGTAACGGACCAGGCGTACTGTATAGATCCTACCACCAAGCGTGCTGGGTTTTATTGAATCTTACAACACGCAGACGCGTGTTGTCTATTCCCAGCGTGCGGTGAGGAAGTTTTATATTCTAGCCCCACACCGGATAATTATTAATTTCAATGTGGGTTTTACATTGTACAAAATTATTTAGAAACATAAATTATGATGTCAAGCCTTCCATAAAACCATTGTTTCCTCAGCATTTAACGTTGAATCCGCTATTTGCTTTCAAAGCATCAAAGATGGCTGCCGTTCATTGTGACAGTATTCATAACCCGTTCATTTGACTAGTGCCATGGAAAGTTGTAGTTTCATAGCGCACTCATACGTGTAATTGTTGACTTTCCATAATACGTAGGCAATTTGTGGCCACCGATTTTATGTACCGATGTCGATGGCTTGCCGAGATGTATTACCATGGATTTCACAATTAGATACAATCTGTTTTTATTAAATCGTGTTACATTTGAATGATTCTTTTATTCTCATTTGTGATACGCTATTGTCATTTGTTCAATGTTTACTGAACTAAAATTTTATTCCAGGAATGTCATGTTTGAAATAATAATAATGATAAGTAATCGAAGTGCACCGGTAACTGACTGCCTCCCATGACCGAAAGGGCAAAGATACTTTTAAATCCTTCTTCTATTTATTTAAAAAAGACCGATTGCAAATGATTTATGTCGAAGCGTATTTTTCAGTATATTTTACAATTTCCTGTTGCTAAATATTAACGTAGGCGAATGAACCAGTTATGTGGGCAGGTCTCCCACGTTTATCTGACTGTCGTAGGCTAGACATCAGATCCTGTGTAGGTACCCGTAGGTGTCTTTAACATTTGCAGCAGTCTCAGTTTTATGCCACTAGGAATTAATTAAAACTCAAAATAATAATGCGTGTCAGGGGGTTAAAATGCCAATAATCTGTCCATTTCGTTTAGAATCGTTAATTTATTTGAGTATTTCAGATATATAGCTACGTAGCTAGTATAATTTGTAACCAAACTATAAACATCCCTCAGCGGCTGATTTGCATGTCAAAATATTTGGATACATTATGTGTTTTTGCCACTAAAACTATTTTAGCGTAATTTATTACCGTCACGTGGGTTTAGTTTCGGAAAGACGTAAGCTGTTTAACGGCAAGAATAACATCAGTAATGAGCTTATTGTAGGCTAAAATAAGGCAAGTATGAAACCGTCCCATAATCTACGAAATATAAATTGCGTCCTTTTAGGTGTTGTGGCTAATTAACAATCGCACGAATCATACGCTCATTTGCGACGAACGTCTTAAGTACGAAAACCGTTTCTTTCAGAAAACGACTTCGAAATGTTTGGAAGAAGACATTTTTTGAATAATCCGGTTTTCGGACTTAAAACGTTCTTGTCCCAAATGAACGTGATTTGCAAGGTTAAGCTGCGCTTGCCGCGGGCAATCCGTGGATGGGTGACCGTTCGTTACACATCGAGACCCATCCGTGCCTCGAAGAGCACGTTAAACCGTCGGTTCCGGGTATCATACGAATACCTATAACAGTCGTTACGGGTAGTCAGAAGCCCGAAAGTCTGACAACCGGAAGACCGGTTATACCTTAGGATATCGGCATTGCCCAGTAACTGGCTTGCGGAGGTCTGATGATAATCGCTCCGTGTAAAATACTGGTATTCAGACGCATCTGAAGCTGATCTGAACATAGTTGATAAAAGGCTAGGCAAAACAGGTGTTGCGGTTGAATTTCGTAAAGTCACGTAAATTAAGGATAACCGACTACTTTAGACTCATTCCCCCTTATTACAAAAGATGGTCTAAGAAAAACCTAGGTTTTAAAATAGCCCCGTCTCTTTTTGTTATATGACATAAGAAAGTGATGGATATATTTTAAACCTGGGTTTACCTTAGTCTTGGTTTAAAGCATCTTTTGTAATAAGGCCCAGAGCCTTTAATCACAACTACCCAATGTGAACAGCTCATGATTAAGGGCTCCAGTCAAGTAATAACCTAATTGATCATTCCGAAATAAAACGAACATTCATAGACATGAATAACGATCATGATCGATCAAGTTTGAATAAAGAAAAGAAAAAAAATTAAACAAATTATTCTTTACCGCTTTCGAACCGCTTGCTCATATGATTGACCTCTAAAACTACAAATAGGATGAACACATAATTATGATACAATGGGTGTGACAGTTTTAAATCAGGCCGATACATCTCCCTCGTGGAACAATCACCGATGTCTCTCACGGCATGACCCTAACTGTATCACTTACGATCAATTTATTGCTATCGAACGAAGTTTGCGAGGCTGAGGCACTCATTGACATGATAGCACCCTGTATATGAACTAGGTATTAACCTACATTTCCACAATAATGCTCATAATAATGAGATCAGGACAGGAAGAGAATGAAACTAAATTAAATGTCAACTCCCTATGCTACTATAAAATAAACTAAACTATAATCTATGTTTAAAGGTTGTTTAACTAAAATGGCTTTTAAGTCTATTGCTATCTCGATTCATTGGCATTCAAATGACAAGGATAGATATCAATGTTTAAAAATGTCAATTTTATAAATAAGGGTGTTAGCATTTATCCAACTATACACTCGTTAGCAATGAATCCGGGTCACTAATATAAACCTTAATATCTCGGAAACTAAGAATGATAGCTTATTCAAATAAAAAATATTTTATAGACTATTTAAAAAGTTTTATTATTTTTATTTGAGTATCATTGCATAATGAAAAGCACTTTTTACACATGACCATGCGCACAGAAACTGATAATAAGTTCATTTTGTTACGATTAAATTCAACTTTCTAATGGTATTTCGATCTAATGATGATAGGTTTATAAAAAGAAACCACTTACACTAATAACTTCACAACTCACAAACCCATTAAATTTTGACCAGTACAATATTACATTTGCATTATATATGTATTGCATTATATCTGTTGCAGCGACATTGCAGAAGCCGAAATATTGTAAAACTCTAGCGAATTGTAATAACAACATACAACATAACAAAATAATGTTATTCGATTAAAATCATAGAAACTGAATAGATCAATGCAGAAAGTTTGCTAAAGTTTTCACCAACTTTAACGATCTGTAGCCTAAGTGTGAGTTTTTACGTTACTACTGTATTTACGTCTCGCCAAAAATGTCAAACAAGTTTTTAGTCACGCTATTCGCCGCTAGAGGCTCTGCCTAAATTTTCTTACTTTTTTGGCGTGACGCAACTACAGTAGTAACGTAGAAAAACTCACACTTGGGGTACTGGTTAAACAAGAGTTTTCTCAAAAAAATTACCATAGGTACCACGGTTGCTTAACCAGAGAATTAATGTTGATGAACCCCAGCCTTAGTCACACTTCACTTAAACACCACACTGTCATTGGTGTGTCGAGATTCGAGGCTTCGTCCCAACTGATCCCCAGTCCCAACTCGCCCGGTCCATATGTATCTACTTACATGTATAGCAAAAGGCGCAAAAGTACTGATGGTAAGAAAAGTGCTTAAATGGTTTGTATTTATTTTTATTCAGTCATCGCAAATCACAGTTTTTACAATAAATTAAAGCTCTCAGCTAAAAAATCACAGTCTGTATATGCAATAATTTAAACTATCATCTCAGAAATCACAATTTTTACAATAATTAAAGCTCTCTGTTAAAAAATCACATTTAATAGACTTAAGTTCATCATAATGATTGAGCTACCAGAACATTCTTTTACCACGGCATTAATTAAAATAGGTCGAATTTAATGTTAATCCGACACAAGACACCCCGACTCCACGTGGTCAGATTCTGTCCTACCCCTAGAGTGTTATTTAAAAGCGCGGAGCCAGAAGCTTGCGAAGGAGGTCCTGAGTGGAACGAGGCTGAAACGTAGCGAGCAGGGGGAGGTGGTGAGCGAAGCGAGTCGGCAACCTCCCGAGCGTAGCGCCCCGGTCGAGTGTGCGAGCGAAGCGAAGGGGCGACAAAGCGAGTCTTGTGGCGGAGCATGCTCAGAAACACTGGCATGCTTGATTGCTTGCTTGTTTATTGTACCCCATTCGATACTCTGTACTTTGATATTTAGGTCTTTCGATGTCACTTGTAGATAATTAGATTTTAGATATATTGGACGTAGGTTGTCTAACCATTCGACAATATAAACTTACGTTAATTTAATTTTCGGTTTTATGGTCGTTCGATGTTTAAGTTTTCGATGTTTTGAACATTGACTTTTCAACTGTAGGTACTTTAATTTTCGAAGTTCAAAAATGTACCCTAATAACTACCTACTTATTAGAACGGAATGTAAGTAGGTTATTTTGTTAAAAAATGTATAGAAAAATATCAAGAGCGAAATTTATAGGTGATAAGTATTTATTTTCTACATCGTAGCACTTTTCCGACAAACTATACCCTGGCAGCTAATAGGTATATAAAAAATCGGGCGAGTTGGGACTAGGGATTAGTTGGGATCAAGCCAGATTCGAAAGTCAGGGACATAGCTTTAAGAAAGCAAATACTCAGAATTATTACTTCACTCATCTTACTCACCTACAGCAAAAATATACAGCTGAGCCCAAATTCCTGGAAAGAAAGAAAAAAATACATCAATATATTATCAGTACCACATATTATAAAACAAAGTCCTCCGCCGCGTCTGCCTGTCTGTGCGTGATTTATTCCGTAACTACTGTACGAATTTGGTTCCGGTTTTTCCGATTAGACAGCTTAATTCCCGGGGAAGTTTTGTGTGTATTTAAGCGTGTTGTTTATATTTTTTTTTTAATTTTACTTTGCCCCACACTAAGATTTCTCTTGTATCGTGGGTGCATTTACACACAAATCTCACATACACAAACGCGCAGACTCGAAACAACCATCTGTAGGCCATACAAATTTTTGTTCCGTGTGGGAATCGAACCCACGACCCGTAGCGCAGAAGCCAATCGCTTAGCCACTGCACCAAACATATCGTATATATATATACGACACAATACATATTAGTTGGGCTATCACAATTTTGTCAAGAAAGTCGAAAATATCCAATGTTTGATGAAAACTTATGAAAACAATCTCATGCAGTAACTGGTACCAGCACGAAGTCGGGGCTGGTCGCTAGTCATTGTCTTTTTTAACATACACAACGTAACAGTTTAATTATTCAAGCGTTAAAAAGAGTGTATTACAGTAGGCAAACATACAGTTCGCTCATGTTCTCATATTGGTAATGTTTATTATTTCTCGAATACGATTACCGTCATCAAGCAACAGGCGATGAGGCGAGCCCAATAACCGGACATAATTTCAAACCCGGAACTGGAACTAAGTCGCACACTGCAACGCATCACGCAGCGTAGCGCGGGAGTGCGTGTTCTTATGTTGTTTGCAAGTATCTGTATTTGTATAGAATACACGCATAGTGCAACACACTGAAAACGCATTCACGCGCAGTGTTTTCAGTGACTAACAAAGACCTTTGGCTAGTGCACGCAGTTGTAACTATAATTTGTAACCCATTTACAAAATTCATATATTCCGAGAACTCTATTTTACAGCCGAAGTTTGAACGTTCAAAGAGAAGTTAACACCTGTTGACAATATAAATACGATTAATGTGCTATAAATTAGATAAAACAATGCATTTGTCGACCTTTATTTCTAATCTTATTTCTTTTGAAGCAACAGGTGAAATCTATAAAAAGATCCCTACCTGATTCATACTATTTAAACAAGACACTAACGACAGATTTACCTACTCTCTACGCCATTATGGAGTCCCATTAACAACGTAAGGTGACACACAATCCTATCTTTAAACGTCCTACTTTTTAATAAGTAAAGCTCTCATAATACTTAATGTAGCGCACTTTAGCATAAATAGAATAATAGTTCTTTAGACTGGTAGGAATGAGGGGACGACCTCTTCACACCACAGAATTTTATTTGCTTTAACTATACCCCTAAAAATGCTTAATTTATTAAAATACCTTTCTAATGATATAAGGCCCGGTATCCACCAAAGTGGAGAGGAGAGGAGACAAGAGGAGATGTGCTGCGGAGCTGACAGGTTATTTCCACCAAAGCGGAGAGGAGACGCGTGGCGGAGAGGAAATGTGAGCTGTGCGTAGCGGATATGTGAGCTGTGAGAGCTTGAAATCAGTCAGTTCGGGTGTGCGAGACGCGGGGAGAAGGCAGCGGGGAAAGGGGCGCGTGAGCGCGGGCTCCGTACGGCCGCCCGACTACACACATCTCCGCTCTGCCGCACCGCTTGCTCGCTCGCGGCACAAAATTCTATAGGAAAATGAGCCATCTCCTCTCTTCTCCGCTTGATCCATTTCCACCGAAGCTAAGCGGAGAGGAGATGTGGAAATAATGAAATCTGATTGGTTATTCAAATCACTTCTCCTCTCGTCTCCTCTCCTCTGCGCTTTGGTGGAAACCGGGCGTAAAAGTGATTGCTATTGGGCACGTATACATTTTTGCGGGTCCTTCTGTAGCTGATTCAGTTATACCCTTTTCAACGTAAGTTGATTCCTGACGTTTCTCTACAAAGCGTTACCATTCAAAGAATATTAAATATTTTAAAAAAAGAAAATATGGATAAATAGTATTTTACGGGTTTTGAAGATGTCGTTTAAGTTTTTTCGATAGCAGTCTCCTTAGGGCCTTATCACAGTGACGATTTGCGAGCGAGTTCAAAGCGAGGCGAGAGCGCAGTGATCTTGCCACGAGCTCGCAGCGAGCGCGCCCCCAACCCCCAACTCACGAGGAGCCAAATGCGCTCTCGCTGCGAACTCGCGGCAAGCCCACTGCGCTTTGGCCTCGTTTTGAATTCGCTCGCGAATCGCCACTGTGCTAAAACCCTCGCGGCGCGCTAGCTGCGAACTCGCGGCGAGCCCGTTACGCTCTCGCCTCGCTTTGAACTCGCTCGCAAATCGCCACTGTGTTAAGGCCCTTACGGCTACAATTAACGAAAGGACTGAGCTGTCAGGACTCATCTTAGAGTGAAAAGAGTATAGCGCATTACATTTAAAAAATAGCGCTTAAATTTCTTACATTCAATATTTAAAGAGACTTCTGCGCGGCTAATAACACCGCGTTTGGAGAAACATATTTCGTTTCATATTCGTTCTCATAAATACAAATAGAAAGCACAACCAGTCGCAGCTTTAAACTATGCAACTGCCAAATGCAGCTTGAAGGCAATGAGAATGTAGTCAGTGCAACTGCGTGACAACTGCCTGGACGTGCAGTACATTTGCAGTTATGATTACGAATATGAAACGAAATATGTTTCACCAAAGGTGGCGTTATTAGCTCCTTTGACAGTTTTAAAAGTACATATTCATCGTTCTTCTAAATATTCTTTAGTTATATGAAGCTATCTCTTGTACGCATTATTTGAAAACACACTTTTCATGTCTCTCGGTTGCATGTGCATATTTCAAAGCTCAAATCAAAAGAATTCAGCTAAAGGCTCTGATAATCGGGGCCAATTCTACTAACAGAAACTTTTATCAATTGCAACTGAATCGTTCATTCAGACAGTTTTCGTTTACGAAAACTGTCAAAATGTTTGGTTTTGTTTTTGTTGTCAAAATATTTGATAGTTTTTGTAAACGAAAACTGTCTGCATAAACGATTAGGTTGCAATAGGGTATTTGACTGAAAAAATGTAATTAGTCCGTCAGTAAGATTATCAAAAAATATTTGATCCGTATTTTTTCTTTTGTTACGTAAACCAAAATTGACGAAGATACGACACTTTTAAAATTGGCAAAACGTCACAAGCCAGTACAATTTTTACTTGCTTCTGACGTCACAAGCCCCCACTCTCGAGTTTTGATGCGTTTTATCTTTCCAAATATTCATAGATTTAACAAAAGAAAAAATACGTGTCCATTATTTTTCAAAACTAACTGGCGGACTAATTAGATTTGCAATTTATTGATGCTGTCAACATGCCCATTGATAAAAGTTTCTTTTAGTAGAATTGGGCGCCTGGTTTGTTTAGATATCACAATTGTGTTAATGAGGGCAACTCGCAGCACATTAAAAATGGAACGTCTAATAGCTTCAACAAATATTGAGAGCCAGCACTAAAACTCACTATACAAGTATAAAATGTCAATAAGTCGAGCCATCAACCGCCATTAAGGAGAGGCTCGGTAACAGAATCGGTCATTAGAGCGAAAAACATTTCAAAATCAAACACCAAGTTGCTCCACTGACAGTGCTGGAAACTTCCCCCTAATTGCTTCACTCCTTTGAGCTACTTAAATGTTTTGCAGAAATAAAATATGCAAGAAGATAGTGTGTATAGATATCATAGTGTTTACAGACACTGTGGTAAATAAACGACCGTTTCAATTTAAACGAACAGATAATTAGTTAGATATTGAAAGGAAAAAGTACAGTACAGTTATTTGTATTTGATATTTTCCATGATCGCTTCATTGCGATTCAGCATAATTTCAATTAAAATATAATTTGTGCTCATTTATGTCTATGATTATGCTGCTTTAATAAGCAGTAATTTAATAACAAGCCGTATTGCCAAGGTTTTTTGTATTAAACTATGTAACATTACTTTACAGACCTTGTTCGGTACCAACCCACAGTGAATTTAAGGAAACTTAAAGAATTAGATCACATTTCGACGCATGCTGACCTTATTAAATTTGAAGTCAATAATACTTTATTCCCTTGAATGTACTGTCAAGGGAATATAAATATGAAAGGTAAAAAAATTATAGTAATAGCCCGTGAAATCGAGTAAAATTTTTCCTAAATTATTATGTTCATGTATAATCATTCCATTAAATTAATTTATTTATATCTGTATTATTTCCTTTATTCATTTAAACATACAATTTACATTTTTAAATATTTCATTCTAAAACATAAAAAAAACATTTAAGTAAAAATATAAAAAATACTAGCCTACCGGGACTACTATCGGGAACAGGGTCTAAGCTTCTGTCTTATTATTTTTATCCTAATATACATATACAATAAAAGCGCAACTAGTATAATCTAAAGTAAAAACGAACTACCTATAGGTATCTACAAAATACGTATAAAAATACCGTTGTTTAATTTCTGTCAAATTATACTCGGTACGTAAATTAATACTCACATAGTTAATTGAGCACATAGTTACATGGTTTCAATATGATATTGCAATACTACAAATTGGATTGTAATTAACTCTTAAACGCAGTGTATACTGATACTTGATAATTTCAGGATATCTAGGAATATCACAAATTCCATAAACACTACTCTAATGTTGAACAACATCGTAATACTAGATATACGTATTATCGGAAACATTGAAAAAACGTACAGCACAGTTCAAAAAACCGCCATTCAAGGAACGTCCGATATTTTTGCTATTTTTCCTTTTTATGATTAACTTTGTTGTAATAACTTAATCACTGATTGTGAATCAATTTCTATATTTTTAAAAAGTACGTTTACTTCATGGTATACAATAATATCATACACTTGGGAGCAAAGACATCGAGCCACTCCTTTTTTAACGTGTCCTGGTTATTAGTTTTGGTTTCGTGAATAATATAATTCAAAATACAAAAAACTACACTCATTGTAAAGTTTATCAAATTACCTTTTAGGCGATATATGTTTAGAATTGATCTGTTCCATAATACTAAAAATAATGACAATTATACCTACGTGAAAAATAGAAGTGGCTCGATTTATTTGCTCCCAAGTATAAAGTACTACAAACATGATGAAAGTTGCAATATCAGAATTGAGTACAAGTTGTGAAGTGAGCTCTAGCGTCACCCGGAATTAAATCATGCCAGTCTATAAGGAAAGCAAATTGAAGATAATGCACCTACATTTTAGCACATTATAGTTCTATTAGTTGGTACGTAGGTTCGTGTCGTAAGGGTAAGAGTGTACTGTCCCATGTAGAGACGACGAGCCTATTACCGGGCACAATCCCACACTTCGGGACTTCTACAGACAAAAGCACCTAATTCTATCATGTTAAGTGAAATCCTCATGGATACCCTCTGACGAAGGAAGACGAAGGACTATGTCGGACTCTTACCGACTAAGATCGATGTACCTACACGAACATTATTAATAATCTGGTTAAACAACCGTTTACTCGAAAAATTTACGAGAATTACAAACCCCGAAGGTTTGGCAGAGGTATTAGTACACTCACATATATGTATTTACGTCTCATGTAATAGGGGGCGAGCCTATTGCCATCGACCGGCCACAAATCCAGACTCCGGGCTGTTACTGAGAAATTCCACACGGAAAAACCCAATAACACTTTGCCTGAACTGGGCATCAAACCCAGGACATCACGCTCAGCAGTCGCGCTTGCGACCGCTAGACCAACGAGGCAGTCTTTTTTATATACGACAATTTTAGGTTAATAATTGCTTAACTAGATAATTAATGTTGGTAAACACCAGTTTAAAACCACCATGGTGTTCCTACTATCTTTTGCCGGGGGCGTGGGATCTGGTCGCGCATTCACCGCCCTTTTGACAAATTCTACCATGCCAATCCAGGTAATCAAACCTACAACCTAAAGCTCGACAACTTTGTATGCAGCCCCTTCACTAATGAAAGAGTAATCAGAGTAATGTAAGCTCCAAAAACAAATAAATTGTTGCAATATAGTACACTCATGAATCCGGGTCACCAACATAAACCTTAATATCTCGGAAACTAAGAATGACTATTTAAAAAAAAATATTTGAGTCGTGTTCAATAGTCTATAAAATACTTTTTATTCGAATAAGCTAGCATTCTTAGTTTCCGAGATATTAAGTTTTATGCTCGTGACCTGAATTAATTTCTCTCGAGTGTATAAACAACAACTAAAATTGCATCCTACATAATTATATCAGGCCCTAGTTTAAACTGTTTGAAATACTGTAATAGTACCGGTTTTGTGCCGGCTAGCTTACCCCAAGGTCGGAGACGGGTGTAACACGGTACGTCAGAACAACTTCGTAACATATTAGAAATTATGCATAAATTATTACCCGTGTCACCTATACTTGGAATTAACTGTGATTTTAAAATTATAAACAAACTGGCTCTAAGGAAATTCCAAATATAACAGGAATATATTTATTTTATTTATATTCTTATCAATATCATGGCTCAAGTTATAAATTTCCGGTTTTTTTTATTAGCATAAATGACTTGATATGATATAAAGATAGTATTTTGTCAATCAGGCTATTTGACAACCTCAAAAACTAGTGCAATCTGATAAAAAATGCAAATATTAGTATAACAGATAAGTTGATTGATAGGAAAATAGAAATTTCCGACTGACTTTGTAGTAAGTATTGTCTTGTTTATCATTATTTGAACACGCAAAGAGCGCGACGTTTTGACAGAATTATCTGTCATTTAATCAACATTATAATCAAACTATTACAAATAAGCATATCACAAACACTTTCTAATGTAATATTTGACTAACAAGACACAGTAATTTTCACACTCTAACCAAAATCTAGATAAAATCTCCCTGCAACGATAAGCCGTGCTTCGAATACTTATATGTGTAATACTTTACCTAAATAACAACACTAAACAAAACTGGAAATACTTCATCACTGCACACTACACTATCACACAGATCTAACAGATCACATTAGCACATGAGCACAGAATAAAAAACAAAAAAGGGCGGTGAAAACCGATCCGCGACTGCGCATGAGTGGAGTGTTTTGAGCAAATCGCGTGAGCAGAGAAAGATCGCGCGCCCACGCATAGCGCGCGGCTATAACGAGATGCCGATTGTCGCCGGCCCTGGGGCAAGGTTGCCTGGAACACCGGGTGTCAGATCTAATGCTAATAAATCAGAAACTGTCACTTTCGATATGGCCCACATAATTCCGTGATTGTTAAAATTATTAGACAGACCGGTGTTTTGAAATTTCAAGTCTATTGATAGCTTTGCGGTTTCGCAATTTACTTTACGTTTTATGTATTTCGTACAAGTGTTTATTTACGTTTACTATCCACTCTGCAGTGTTCATGGTCAATGTTTTTTTAAATTCCATTCTTATAAAAAAGTTCAGAGATTTGTGGAAGAACGAGGTATGGTATTCCTCCAACGAAAGGGGAGGATCCTCCAACCAGGCGGGTCTTATGCCTGGCGGGCTACTGCCCAACGGTTAATATTGGGCGGTTGGATACTATCTGCGTGTTACATTTTTATACCCCTATGTAGGATTGGTCGTCATCATCTTCCTGCCCTTATCTCATGTTACTTGGGGTCGGCGCAACACGTTTTCTTCTTCCATTCCGTCCTGTCAACCGTCATGATATAACTGACTCCCTTCTCTTTCATATCATTCTTCACGCCATCCATGCATCTTTTCTTTGGCCTCCCTCTTCCTCTCCATCCATCCACATTTATATTCGTAACTCTTTTCATCACATGTGTTTCATCTCTCCTCTTCACATGCCCATACCAAGACAAACAGTTTCCTTTCAACTTTTCAACATAAATAAAATAATTAGAAATAATCCCTAACTTTCGGTAGAAGTTCTCGTCTTGTCACACATTTTTGAAAGGATACAGACTACGAAATAATACCTCTGATCGACATCACCTTTTGACTTTGTGTCCTTTAGTCGCTCTAATTGCTTCTTGCTGCATAAAACTGATACTTTCAATTAGAGAGGCAGCAGAGGCTTACAATGAACTGCTATCGCTAATACCGACCTATATGATCACCGTGTGATGTAATAATTGACTTAAGACTATTGAAATCTACATCTTTGATCTTTGCAATTTCATTTAGTAATTATAATGGTAAATAAAATGCAAAAATATATTGATTGACTAGGATAGATTAAATCTGAATGAGTTTTTTTGAAAATATAGCTGAAGCAGTCTGAAGCAATCGTAATCAGATTTAATAAAATACAAACAAAAAATACAACATCGTGGTAACTACTTTTCAATACTAGACAAACTCAACTGTTCTTCGACAACTATGTATATGTATGATAAATAATGCCAATGCGCTAAGCAGAGAAACAAAAATAAAAATAAACATTTAAAGAAAAAATGAACCTCCGTACACGTGTTTAATTGTATTTACGGACAAACATCTCAATTTATGACAAACATCTGGAAACTATGTGCATAGATTTAGGTCCGAATCGAACTTGCAAATAATCCGCTGATGAATTGAGCGATTTAAGTGGTCCAATTTTACTTAACACCGTAAGTGTAGTTATTAAAATACAATACGATCCATAAAATTATTCATTTATAATAAGCGAATGATATAATAAATAATGTTAATTACTCAGATATTTACACATCCATGCAAACATGTAATGTTACGCCTTTTACCATACACGCTTGTGCAAAAACAAACAACATTAGGTAAAACATTCGTGGTTTTGACTTTATAAAAGCATTTGTTAAAATAGATTCAGTTTAAATAACAAAGTTGTTTCATGTAGTGTTTTATTATTTTTACAAAACTGTTCGAGTAAATCTAGTAGTCATGTTTCTATAATAAATATAACACATTTCAAAGCGTTGAGTTCGCATATAAAATTATAAAACTTTATCGCTGAACGGCAATAGAAATTTTGCAAGGGTACCTCATAAAGTTGCATCGTAAACGAACTATTTCTGATTAGGTTGTACGGCATTCACTGGCTTCATAAAACGAAAAAATGTAAACGCATTCCCTCAAGGTTTCTTTGAAGGTTGAGATTCATTCCGCATTTTTTAACAAAAAAAAATAGACTGTTAATATCGAATGCTTTATTTTTAACCTTACCTTCTAATCAAGATAATGTTAATTCAAGGAAACTCTTCGTGTTTTAATTAAATAAAAAACCATTTCGTAATAATTCCCATGTTATTAATTATTAGTGTATGGTTTCTTATGGAGGTTTAATCTCCTCAGATAAAATTTTTCTGAGAAAAGACTACAAACTAAGCAACAACTAATAATATTTTCGGATAAAATAATATGATGTATGTCTATGTTTGTCTAAATTCGTATCAATGAGATGCCATTAGATGATCTTTATGCCTGCCGTAGTAAACTGAAGACTTCGTCTGACAGACGTCTTGCCCAATTAGTTATTACTTTCACATCCCACGGTTGGGCAAAGGTTTCCCTCCTGATTTCCGTAAGGCAAACAGTTTCGCGCTACTGATAACCAGTCGAGTTTACCAGTAGAGCGTGTACCGCCATCATCATCACATCAACATTGCCGAGTAACTGGGTTGCGGAGGGCTGATGGCAGTTGCTCCGTATAAAATACTGGTATTCAGCCGCATCTGGTTAGACTGAAGGCTGACCCCAACATAGGTGGGAAAAGGTTAGACAGAAAAAGAGCGAGTCCCGCCATCTCTTTCGAGGTCTGCTTCCCCCAATACTGAAGTTAGCTGATTAGCTGCGCAGTAAACAATTTCGTTTCTAAAAGATTCATTGCGCAGCCAAACAACTAACTTCAGACTCGCCAAGATACGTCGGCCGTATTGTAAATTCATACTTCTTCTTCTTCTTAGCGTATAGATGGCAAATATATACGTAAATACTAAATACAATTATAACATAATTTTGTCTAATTTTTTGTGTGGACCAAAATTCAGCCACGGCAACACCATCCGCTGACGCAGTCATTAGGTCCTCACGTGTGCAGGTCACAGAGCATGCGGCGCAAGACAAAAGGTGGGCCATGGTCTGTGGAGAGACGCCGCATAGGCACTGAAGATCGGTGCCATCTGCGAAACCCCACCTCAGGAGATTCTCTTTGCTGCGGCTGACTTGGGTGCGGAGTCTGTTTAAAGTCTTCCAAGTCAGCCACGGCAATGCGTGCCCAAGTGGAAGACTCTCTGATGACTCGATAAACTGATCAGGAGGCTTAAGTTTCTCCAGCCAAAGATCGCATCTTACCGAGGTGGAGTCGCCATCAGACGGGCTCACGCATCCTAGTTTTTTTTTCATTGAATTTATTAAACGATTGTTCTAATTTTAAAATTATAGAATTGACTATGCAAAAGAGGTGCCAAGTTCATTCGCCATGTTCACTATTTAGATATAATACATAATATGCAACACTTTACGATTAAATCTGAGTGCATGGTGTGTAATATTTGCACGTGTACGTTTATTACCATGCCATGTGGATATGTAAGATTTATCGTCTAAAGCCAAAGTGATCTTGTGTGTAAAATATAAAAGGAGAAACTGACTGACTGACTAATCTATCAACGCACAGCCTAAACCGCTGGGGTTAGAAACTTGAAATTTTGACAGTAGGTACCCTTTATAACGTAGGCTAAGACGAATAAAGGATTTTTCACCATTTCACCTCTAAGTAGATGAAAGGGGGTGTATGAAAATCCATTTTCTATGAACTTATAAATTTGAAATTTGGCACAACTTCTCTTCAAAGTGAATAATGTAAGATAGACTTTTCGATTCTTAAAACTACCCCTAAAAAGGGGATAAACTGGAGGTTAAGTTTGTAGGGGGAATTAAAAAGGTATTAATTTTTGGGTTACGAACAGCCACTATACAATTATTCAAATTTCACGCAAGCGAAGCTGCGGTGGGCAAAAGCTAGTAGAACTATCAAAACAATTAATTTGGTCTGTGCTTAGTTTTAGAGATACTATATTACAATACAAGTAAAGCTAATCATATTACACAAAAAAAAAATAGAAAAAAGGTATGAAGAAGAATCTCCCCTTGAGATAGAGAGATCTAGATGTAGTCACAAAAATCAAATGTGCTCAAATCTCTCCTTGCCCAATTTTATTTTGCACGAATACATCTCTCAGGTATGTCCCAAATAGAATCCAAGGACCCAAATATAAACATTAGTATTTCTAGAAACGGTGAATAAGCAAACAACAGCTTGAGCGGATCGATAAGCGATACATACACGATTATTTTCACTTTCAAATCTGTAAAGAGAAGAAATAAGTACCTAACATTACATATACAGGCTGCATCCGAATTCGTGTAATTTCTTTAAACCTCTTACTGTTGACAGAGATTGTCCCTGCATGGGATTCTTTTGGATTCAACAAAAAACTAATTTCTGAAAGGAAACCTGATGTTAACATAACATCATGCCTGTATTCTCCGAAGGGTTGGGCAAAGGTGTACAGTACACCCAGATTTCGCCGTTATGTTTAGGTCCCATGTAATAGGGGGGCGAGCTTATTGTCATCAACCAGGAACAAATCCAGACGACAGGCTGCTGCTGAGAAATCCCACACTGAAAAACCCAATAACACCTTGTTCGACCTGGGGATCAAACCAAAGTCCTCATGCTCAGCAGTCGCGCTTGCAGCCACTAGACCAACGAGGCAGTCTCACTAGACCAACATGATGTTCTCAACGTGAAATATTTTAGCGCCTCGATAACGCGCTTGTCGTGCCTGCCAGCTGTCTCGCCGGGCTTCTATTAGTACATGCGTGGCGTCGAAATGTTCTAGAATTAATAGCTTTGCAAAAAAAACTCTTTTTTTTATTTAAACCTTATCAGGTGGCTTAAACACGATCGCTAACACCTAGGTATTGCAAGACAGAAATAATAAATTTTATTTTATTTTAAATCAAGCAAAATCCCGTCCTGCACGTTTATAGGAATTACACTAATAGGCATGTTGACAGCATCAATAAATTGCAAATCTAATTAGTCCGCCAGTTAGAGTTTTGAAAAATAATGGACACGTATTTTTTCTTTTATTAAATCTATGAATATTTGGAAAGATAAAACGCATCAAAACTCGAGAGTGGGAGGCTTGTGACGTCTAAAGCAAGTAAAAATTGTACTTGCTTGTGACGTCTTGCCAATTTTAAAAGTGTCGTATTTTCGTCAAGTTTAGTTTATGTAACAAAAGAAAAAATACGGGTCAAATATTTTTTGATAATCTAACTGACGGACTAATTAGATTTTTTCAGTCAAATACCCTTTTATATTACACTCTGTATATTATTGTTTTTATGAACTAATACTAATAACAAGCAGATGTTCGTGAGGTAACAGTTCGCCACAACATTGTGGAGACGAGTCGCGAAAGTTGTTCGTCCGGTTCGCGCCGGTGTAAACCGCTAGTTAAGGATGTCACGTTATGAGCGTTTTTTATTTCATTATCGTCTAGATAGGATGATGATGAACGCAGAAGTAGTTATTATAATCGTTTTAAATAGAGTTTTGCTTAAGTGTTGTGGTGTAACTCGTAGGCACGTGTAGGCAGGTGGAATGTTCACCTGTGTGAAAAGTACTTATATTGATATTTACGATATTTATGATATTCTGCGGAATCTAGAAAAACTGTTGTAGATAATTACTTAACAGCGAGGTTCCTTTAGTTTGACAGTTTTTTTTTTTGTTTTATTATTCGTGTTATTTCGCTGATAAATAGTATGGCTATCTGCTACTTACTTACATTTATAAAGTGTTGATTACCGTCATCATCCTCCTGCCCTTATCCCAATTTATTTGTGGTCGGCGCAGTATATCTTTTTCATACATCTCTTTTAGCGGTCATCTCAGTATTCATTTCCTTCCTAGCCATATCATCCATCCGTATACGTCCAATCAATTTAAAAACCATTTCTTGGAATTTACATTCAACTCATTCAACAACTGGCTTGCCCTGCAGCGTCACGATTAAAGGAATTTGCGTAAGAACTTTGTACAACAGAAGATTGCAATTGTACGTATTGAGTGTTCTTTCAGCCGTATTATAGTTATACAACAAACAACTACTACAGCCTGCAACCCACGCACTGCATTGACGAGACATGTACCTATCGTAATTTCTATCGAAACATGTCAATTCCTATCAAGATTTCACACGATCCCTACTTTTATCTTGTCATGGTATTGCATGGCCGGCCTACAGGATTCGACAGCCCTACCGCATGACGCACCTGAAGCGATCGAGTTGACTGGCCACTGTGTCATCGGAGCAAGGCGAACCGACCACGCATAATCGCTAATTGCCATTACGTTAACTAATAATTTTAGTTTTGCGTAGACCAGTATTGGTGCCCTTTCTTTTATAAAGTAACTCTTTATTTAAACTACCAGTTTTGATAATAAGCTTTTGTTATTGTATCTTAAAGCGCAGTTCAGTCTACGCTATAATACACAGGATGTAAACGAATTCGTGTAATTCCTTCAAACCGCGTGATCTACTAGTGACATAGATTAACCCTAAATGGGTATTTCTGAAAGAAAACTGGAAAAAAAAAACTTGGTTTTCTATTTCTGAGTCATTTTAGAGCCTTGAGTTAACTGACTCCAAAGAGCGATATTGCGTTAGTTGTACCCGCCAACCGTGTCGCCGTGCTTTCATTTATTTATGCGTGCCATCGAAATCCCGTGCTGAGCAAATCTACACCAGTAGTAGATCATCTGGTTTTAAGGAATTACACGAATTCGTTTACAACCTGTATAGCTTATAGCAAATATTGTGTAGCACAACGATATCGCTCAGCATACATTTTATATGGACACGTTCACACAACGCTATGTTATAAAGTATGGGATTGCTCCCCAAGTAACAAAATTTGATACTATAAAAGTCCTGAAAACGTTTTGGAGCGTGCTAATTAGTGTTTATGACTAGTACTATAATGGTGTTGTAAACGTTTACAGAACCCCAAATAGGCCCTAGTTTTATCACTGATTTATTCTACAAACATTACATACAGGCTCTCACGGTGATAAATCAGCTCTATAGTTGAAAAGTAAAAGTGTCGAGAAACGCTTTTTAGTACTAAAATAGTGTTTCGGCATCGTTTATGTCACAAATTTGCACTATAAAAGTAACCAAAACATCTTTATAGTGCTATTTTGCACCGTAAACGATTCCAGTGATCTTTTTTATCACACATTTTGTTCGTGTTGTGAAAATATATCGGTAATTGTTGCTTAACGTAACATGTAATAAAAAGGACAACTTCAAAGCATTCATGGATCGTAATTCTGCCATAACTTGCACTTGCGAAAATAATTGTATCGATAAAATAATTATGCTGATTTCAAATTTGACAATGCGCCCTCATAATTTTCGTGTTTTAATTCAATTTTCATTAATAAAATTAGGACTTGTCCCAACTATGACTGCTATAGTACACATTGGCTCCAGCCGTGCTGCTAATGTGCTATCATGGCAGAAAACAGCAGCCATTTTTCACCGAAAACGAATTAGTCCATTAATTATTAATTTTAGTGCTTTTATGTCACGATTTAGTACCGTAGCAGTAACACAAACTCACTTATAGAGCTATTTAGAATTTACGTTATTTAGCAATTGCATTAGGAGTCGCTATGGTACTATTTAGTACTATAGAAGAGTTTTCATGACTTTTACAGAATTAGCGCCATAGCGATGTTGAGGGAGCTTTTAAGGAGCTAAAAGGTTACGTAATGGTTGTGCAAGGTACTTTTATAGTGCAGATTGATACTGTAATAATGTTTTCGATACTTCTACAATACTAGTACTGTAAAAGTTATTTTTACTCATTATTAGTGCAAAATAGATACATAAAAGTGTCAGAAAGGTCGTCTATAGTACTAAATAGTACCATAATCGCTTTTTTCATATCTATTACAGTGCAACACTTTAAAGATTCTTTTGTATGGTCCTGTAAACGTTCTAAGAGCTAAATTATAGAACTTAAATGCTCTTTAATCTTATAGAACCTTTACCTACTTATACCTTAAAAACCTTTATAGTACAAGCAGGCACAATGGTTACCACTATAGGCCTACTATATCACTATTTGGTGTTATAACACCCTGGTTATAGAAGCTTTTGTTACTTGGGTCAATATGCTTTACTATATAGCGAAATAGTATAGCATAATCTGAAATGCCCTTTACTAGCCGACCCGATAGAAGTTGTCCTGTCATACAAAAATCCTATAGGAGAATTAACATTCAGTTTTTCGCGAATTTGCCAATTTTCCGGGCAATTTTTCCAATTTTTCTTTCCATTACGAACATTTAAAAAATAGCCAAATCTGTCAAGCCGTTCTCAATTGATACGGTTACCAACAAACAGCATTTAGTTTTGATTTTTATAGAAGACTAGCGACCCGCCCCGGCTTTACACGTGTACGTTTTATATCTTAAAACCTTCCTCTTGAATCACTCTATCTATTAAAAAAAACCGCATCAAAATCCGTTGCGTGCGCAAAATACTGTGTAGTGATTAGTATGACAATGGGTATTCTTCTTATTCCTAAAATTAATCCTCAAAATTGAGTTTGATTTCATTTGGAAGCAAAGCTGAATCTACTTCTACATAAAGCATCGTTAATTTTCATTTGAACGGTTATAAAACTGATATCAAAAGTTCTAAATTCAGATACAGATTTAAAAAATTGTTTATCACTGAATGTTTGCGTGAAGCCCACATCCGACTTTTATATCTGGATATACTCACGGAGTTCGCAGACTCCTTTGAACTTTTATGAATGTGCCTTAAGCACTTTTTACTGTTTAAATAATGATAGTAGTTAGTAGTAGGATAGAGTATCACCGTCCCGACTCGAATCAGCTAGTTTTACAAAATTGTGTAGTCAGAACACCAAAGTTAACTATCGTTTTAAAAAAGATTAAAAAACTAGCAATTTTATTTTGAATCGGGCACAAATTCAGTCTCCGGGCTGCAACTGAAAAGTACCACACGGAAAAACCCAATAACACTTTACCCGACCTGGGGATCGAACCCAGGACTTCACGCTCAGCAGTCGCGCTTGCGACCACTAGACCCCTATTATGGGACTTAAATATAAAGGCGAAATAATGGTGTATTATACACCTCTGCCCAAGCCTTCGGGGCATACAGGCGTGATGTTATGTATCTGTTATGTTTTTATTTTGAAACAATTTAAGATATATTAGAGAATATCTTAAAAACTATACTTGGGAGCAAATAAATCGAGCCACTTCTATTTTTCACGTAGGTATAATTGTTATTATTTTTGGTATTATGGAACAGATCAATTCTAAACAAATATCCTCTAAAAGGTTGTTTGATAACCTTTACAATGACGGTAGTTTTTTGTATTTTGAATTATATTATAACTAGCTGGACCCGGCATGCGTTGCAATGCACTTTTTCCTACTTACTACCTACCTACTACCTACCTACTACCTACCTACTACCTACCTACTACCTACCTACTACCTACCTACTACCTACCTACTACCTACCTACTACCTACCTACTACCTACCTACTACCTACCTACTACCTACCTACTACCTACCTACTACCTACCTACTACCTACCTACTACCTACCTACTACCTACCTACTACCTACCTACTACCTACCTACTACCTACCTACTACCTACCTACTACCTACCTACTACCTACCTACTACCTACCTACTACCTACCTACTACCTACCTACTACCTACCTACTACCTACCTACTACCTACCTACTACCTACCTACTACCTACCTACTACCTACCTACTACCTACCTACTACCTACCTACTACCTACCTACTACCTACCTACTACCTACCTACTACCTACCTACTACCTACCTACTACCTACCTACTACCTACCTACTACCTACCTACTACCTACATACTTAGTTTTTTTTTTTAAATATCAAAATTTTCTTTCATAAGAACCTTCTCCTGACAATCACAAACAAAACAAAAAAAGAATTAGCGAAATCGGTCCAGCCGTTCACGCGTGATGCGATGACCAAGGGAAATAGCGATTCATTTTTATATACAGGGTGGTAATTTGAGATGGGGCATGAAGGGCAACTACCTTAACCATTGTAGCTACAGGAAAACGTCCTTAGAAGACCACCCTTAACTTTTGGGATAATTTAAACCGGCATTCACAGATTTTGAAAAAAAAGTACAGTCAGCGAGAAAAAGGGCTGTTTTCACAAAACTTTTTTATGATGCCAATCGATTCCATTTCCCATAAGGATCAAAAGACTCTTCGGAACTAACTGAGGTTGGAGTACTAGAAAAGTCTGAAATCGCAAAAAACTTATTTGAGATGGGGTAGTAATAGGGGCAGCTACCTTAATCGTTGTGGCTAGAGGAAAATGTTCTTAAGAGACTATCCATGTTTTTTGAAAATATTTCGAACTGCATTCACAGATTTTGAAAATAAAATAATTTATTTTTTCTAACAAAATGTTGATTTTCGTGATTTTTGACGTTTCTAGTACTTTTACCTAAGTAGGTCTGGAAGAGTATCTTGTTCCCTATGGGAAATAGGATCGATTGGCATCATAAAAGAGTTTTGTAAGAACTGACCATTTTTTTGCTGACTGTACCAATTTTTTTTTTCAATATCTTTTTATGCATTTCGAAATAATGTCAAAAACTATGGCCAGTCTCCTACCAAAATTTTCCTGTAGCGACAACGATTAACGTAGCTGCCCTTATAACTAACCCATCTCAAATAGTTTTTTGTTATTTCTGACGTTTCTAGTACTCAAACCTCAGTTGGTCCGGAAGAGCTTTTTGATCCTTATGGGAAATGGGATCGATTGGCATCATAAAAAAGTTTTGTTAAAACAGCCATTTTTCTCGCTGACTGTACTTTTTTTTCAAAATCTTTGAATGCCGATTGAAATTATCCCAAAAGTTAGGGGTGGTCTTCTAAGCACGTTTTCCTGTAGCTACAATGGTTAAGGTAGTTGCCCTTCATGCCCCATTTCAAATTACCACCCTGTATATAGATTCATGAAACCAAAACGAATAATCAGGCCACGTGAAAAAAGAAGTGGCTCATTTCTTTGCTGCCAAGTGTAGTTTATGATAAATCAAAAACTCAATTTTCTGAATTGAATTATCATACATCATAATCCCTATTAAATAAAATTATATAAAATATTATTTTTCAGTCAAATACCCTTATTTGACTGAAAAAATCTAATTAGTCCGTCAGTTAGATTATGAAAAAATATTTGACCCGTATTTTTTCTTTTGTTACGTAAACCAAAATTGATGAAGATACGCAAGATACGACACTTTTAAAATTGCCAAAACGTCACAAGCAAGTACAATTTTTGCTTGCTGCTGACGTCACAAGCCCCCATTCTCGAGTTTTGATGCGTTTTATCGTTCCAAATATTCATAGATTTAACAAAAGAAAATATACGTGTCATTTATTTTTCAAACCTCTAACTGGCGGACTAATTAGATTTGCAATTTATTGATGCTGTCAACATGCCTATTCACTAATGTGATCCTAAGTATATAACGGCAATGAATTGTTTAAATATTCACTTATTTACAAATACATAACTATAAGTTTACGACTCTCCCAGAGCGGACAAACGACTTGTCCTAGTTCCAGTAATTTGTGCACTAAAAACAATCAAATATGGACCCGGTAGAATTACTAGACAGGCGTCTGATACGATGCGAATACGGCGTGCATGCAGCCGCTGTATTTAGGAACAATCGAATTGATGGAAGCAATAAAATTGTTCGTTGACACACGACAGAACGTTGACGACATCAACAGGACGTTTGCAATGTCGACGAGGTGATGACGACGAGTGATCAACATGAGAAGGACTCTTTGAAGCGATTTCGATCTGCAGGCGATGCATGACCACTACAGATAAGGTTTTGTCGACAGAATAATAGACAAAATGACATAATGCCATTTTGTTTATGTCATTTTGTATATTCTTAGATTCCGTGATTTATTCTTATACATATTGGCCATGCTACGCATGCGAGGAATCGTGTCGTAAAATTGGCATAGATTAGGTACAATTAAACTTGTCTAATTTAAATATAAAATCAGAAAAAAAATGGTTAAATTGTAGTGAAACGTAATTCTTATGGAGACGCACCGTGAAGGAACTTCAGAATAGAAAGGGAAAATAAGTTCCGTCAAATTCCGTCTAAGTATATCTTTAAAAAAAGACTTTACTTACTAATTTAAAAACACGTTACAATTACAACATATCTTTTTGTCAAAATATGCACAGGCATTCGTATACAAGGCGTGAACAAAAGATAAATAATAGTTGTATCTATTGTTTCCATTAAAGTTTTATATCTAATTGTTCGGAATATGTTGCTTATGTGTGAGATACATAATAAAATGTAATCATTGTTTTGTTTCTGATTTATGAATGTACACGTCAATGACACCAGTCATTGGCTTTGCAAGTTTGTACAGTAGGCGTAAAATAAGTTTGCCTCCCTTAAACTAGGCTTTGAGCGTTCTGTTCCTCACTTCAGAGAGGCAAAGTAATTTTTTGTAATATCTGAGACTCTGTAAACCCTATCAAGATATATCCAGAAGTTTTAAAAATGAACATTTATACCGGCGACAAAAGGAACCTTACTTACCCAACGTTATAACACATCTTTATTAAGCAAGGGAAGTAGGTGTTCAATAACAGCCCAAGTGTTCACTTCGATGCATAGTTTTATTGAGAATAAGTAATGAAAATGTATAAATATATATCCTCGTGTGCTGAACTTTGCACGAACAAACTGTTGCAAACTTTCCTCTTTCTATTTGACCTAGGGTAAAACTCGGTAAAACGCCCCACTTTTTTTAAAATTGTAATAAATAAGAAATCTTACAACATATAATCAAACTTTTTATTTTGGAACAATATTTAGTATTTTAACAACAATACCACAAGTAATAATGATAATAGGAACTAAGGATACAATAATATTTATTATTTAAAAAAACCTTAGGTGGGGCGTTTTGTAGTGTGATCGTTGGCTAATACGACTCACTCTTATTATAAAATGCCCCAGTGTATTAATCATATATTTTTGCATATTTTAAACTATAACAACAATTGTTTTGACAAAAATTAACTCTCAATCTTAACTTAGGATAATAAGAGGCAGTTCTCAGTTCTCAGACTCAGTCTCTTTATCAAATCAGACTTTTTAAATGAACATGGTACAAAACTCATGTAACCACGCTAAACAAGACAGGCATTGAATCCAATCTTCTGTGGATTTTGTATTATAGTAATCTTCCGTGCATTCCACGCATCTGATAATGTCGTCATGTTCGTCTGAGATTTCTTCTTCAGAAGTATCTACCCTGCCCTCATTTTCATCATTGCTTTCAGAAGAGGATGAATAGCTTACTTTTTTCTTCTTCTTATTTTTGACAGACACTTTCTTTGGCTTCTTTTTACCTCCTTTTTCTTGTTTCTTTTTATCATCATCTTTTTCTTCGATAGGTTTAGTTATTTTTGTGGTCTTAGTCTGCTTTAATTTTCCAGCTGCTGGCTTCTTTTTGTCGGCAATTACCTTCCTTTTCTCTGACTTAATTCTGAGTTGCGAGCCATGAATCCCGAAAACCAGACATTTACAGCTGATGCTGAACTTGATGAAAATGGATTTTTAATATTGAGTTTCCTAGCAAGTTGAAATGCCATTTCTTTAACATCTTTTCTATCAGGGGCAAATCCACCTTTCTCCCATTTCTTTATATGGGCAACCAGTTTTTTTTCGTGTTCTACAGAAAATACTGGTTTGCGTCCAAGAGGGCCCTTTGATTTTCCCGATAAAATGTGTCTTCTTAGGGTTCGAGATGGTATGCCAAAGCTTCTGGATGCCTCATTAACACCCATTTCTTTGCTAAGTACACTGCGCATGGCTTTGTCTAAGTCGTCTGCACTCCATGATGCTCGTAGTGTTGTTCTTTGATACTTCCGAGACATAATCTGAAATAATAACACGCGATAAAAATACTTTAACACAGTTCAAATATTGAGGCGTTTTGTGAATTGACTTAGGGGCATATTGTAAAATTTGATTTTCAATACGCCCCACCGAGGTCAAAGCAGTAGATTCAAGGTTATAATGTTCGACAAAATAAAAGTATAAAGGTAATTTCATCTATTTTACGATAGTGTGGGTCATTATAACACAAAATCTAAAAGTATCAATATATATGAATTTCTTAGAAACTTACCGCAAATTATTTCACTCCAATAAATACAGATTTTGCAATATTTTTTAAACGGACATCACAAACTACGTGCACACGTCGGCCATGTTGTTCGCCTACTAGTGGGTCTCCGCGCGTCTAGTTGTGAGCGGCGCAGCTTTGATAGTGTGAGTGCTGGAGTGGTGGGGCGTTTTGTCACTTGGGGCGTATTACCGAGTTTTACCCTAATATTTATAGAATTTAGTTTTCTTTTTAGAGTATTTGTTGTAATACATTTTTGCATTGTATTTCTATAACGAACAGTAGCAACTGTATATAGTGATAAAGGAGCTGCACCGGTGCAAGCACAATGACTCTGCGACCAACAACACTAAACTTGATGACTCTACAGTCACCCTTCTGAGCAAGCGCATTTGATAAGCCAAAATGCCATGCAGTTTTATCCTTTTCTGGGCCTATGTCCAGCATTGGAGTACAGTCATGAGCCACATGAGGACATGTATACACGTAGCGAAATTATAAAGTGCATTTACGAAAGAATTGTAATGGAATTCTTGAAATATTGTTGACATCGGTACTATCTACAAACACTTACGAATACATAGCATGTAAAATATTTCATAAATTCAATCAGCATTTAGGGAGAAAATCACCTGAAGTTCTCTACGTGTGTACATGTTAGTGCTCATGACTGTACGTTAGGCAGAGAATTAATTTCATACATACGCACGGCTACATAATCATCTGCCACCAGTGAAAACCTCGCTATTGCCAAAAGCAAAATTTTACAGAAGACGGAAAAAACCGTTTTCTGAAAAATTATCCATTACCAACTAAATCATTTATATTAACATTTGAACATGAATTCTCGAAAGGTGTCAAATTCGAATTATTTACTAGGTTTTCTTGAAAAAATTAATAGGATTTTTGTCGTTAAATTCGGGGTTATCAGCAGATAAACAGGTGCATCATTCATAATCAATTTCTTTATTTGCATGCAAATTGAATTCGGGCCAGACTAAAATATGGGTTACGAGGTTTTCTTGCTAAATATTACGTAAAATTTGTTTGACCAAAATTACTATTTACGAGGTTTTCACTGGTCGCCGACGACATCAAGCTATACATTTCCAGTTTGAGCTGATCTCGCATCGTATAGACTTTTCGCATAACGAGAGGTCAGCTTATTAGGCAACACTTCATCTCTCTTGTTGTATCAGTATACAATACGTTCTACAGTGTTTGTAGTTAGTTAGTAATAATGATGTCTGTTATGACTATGCACGTCAAACGCGTCAATATACAGGAGCAATTTATTTCAGCAGGACGGGCAGCAGCTTCCTTATGTAGGTATCTCATCTACGTCATTACCAACCCGTTTGCCAAACGTGGTGATTATGTCAATTTACCCTTTGACCGTTCATGGCCCATTTTGGCCCATGTTCAGCACTGCAGTGGATGTTTCCGGGTTCATATGATGACAGGACCATGTTACATTAAAGTGAAACATCTAAAATATTTTTTTTCCGTTTTGTCGACAAAAAATATAATTAAAGATTAAGTACTGGTAGCAAGGAGGTTACAGACCCCGGGTTGCGGGTTCAAACTTAGTCATGCACTTGTTGTGGTATGTTCAACGTGATGTCATACTTATGTACTTTCTTAGTTAATCTAAGAGGCCACTGACAAACGGTGAAGGAAAACATCATGAGGAAACCTGGACTTAAGTCTCAAATCGCCAAAACCGCAGAGAACAAGTGTGGGTGAAGAATGCTCATTGCTTCTCTGTATGAGAAGAGGCATTTGCCCTGCAATGGGACAGTTATAGGCTGATATTTATTTAATTAAAGATTATGATTCAAAGTGAATGGTGATACATTAAAGTAATAGTTAATAGAAGTGCGGCATTAGGAAATAAACATTTTCTATGGTGATTGATGCTGTTAATTGCACAACGAATCCAAACGCAATGGTTGCCTTTCACGAGTTCAATATTTTCTTAATCGTTCACCTTATTATAGTATATCTTCTAAAGTATACTATATTTTTCGTTTTAGAGTTGTTAGCTTTTCGGTCTTTTCACTTGAAATTTATCTACTGTTAAATTCAACCACCATTCGCAAATAGAATGTGTTTTTTCTATGCTTTAGGGATCAAACACCCATAGTAATAGGAATGGGCGTTTGATACCTCGAATTTTAAATGGATATTTCAATAGTCACCGCAATTTTGCTGTCCCTCGTGGGCATAATCCATTACAATAACCACCGGTATAGCAAAAAAAAGTCTAGAATTCGCATAGAGTTCACTGCTCACAAAAGGTCAGCGAACTTTAAAAATGAGAAGTATCAATTTAAAATTCGAATATAATATTTCGCACCAATCAGTGGCCAGTATTGAGATATTACGTAGCATGACTAAGCAATAGGAACCATTTGATATTACACCATTAACCTTTTGCTATCGCTACTTACGCTGGTTGGACCTTTCTGAAAGTCGTGAGGTTAAGACATGAACCCTTGGTTATTAAATAACAGAGTTTGAAACAGGATACTTACGAGTATCCGTAAGTAAATGCCTTGCTATCAATTTAACAATTACATTTTGAGGGAGCGTAAGATTTTTTATGTTGACATTGAAAATTTATTTCTTATACCAGTGTACTTGACTTTTAAAATTATTATTAACTCTTTTATTTATATCTATCGTTCAAACTGTCGTTGTCAATTGCTGCACATATTTTGTGGATACCCTTTCCCCGGGGAGGGTTATGCCAGACTCTTAAACGGCTAAAAACCCACGATGTTCCTTCTTCTGAACATACACCTGTGCTTAGTGCAAGTCACTCTTAATTTTTTAGCAAAGGTTCACGAACGTGATGTTATTATGTTTATTATTCAGCTGTTCGCCATTTCGCATTAGGAATAAAAATATGCGTAAACAACTTCTCTTCCGTAGTGAAAAAAATATTGCCAGTGCCCATAGTTGGTAGCGAGGCTGACTGGCTAGGATGCGCCCCGGACGTACTTGAGTATCATGATTCGTGGAGTATGGAGTAGTACGACGCAACTAAGTCGCATCGGCAATCTTCGTAAAACCGATAACTTCCGAACTGAGTGCGAATTCAAGACCACAAATGTTTATTAGTTCCTACTGCAGTAAAAAATGATGTTTACGGCGCTGACGCAATTGGTGTGTGTGACGGGAAAATGAGCGATTGCCATTGGTTGTTCGGTCAGGTACATCGATGTAACTTATTAGTTGTATTGTACTGTACCTATCATAAGTTGCACTCTAGTCTCCAACAAAAGATTCAGACAATAAGGAAAGTAACTAAATATGGAATAGTATCCCCAACATGGAATACCAATAATAATGTTGTCATTCCATATCTGGTTACTTTCCCGCTAACAGTATCCACTTCCTACTTACATAGCACTTTCTTACAAAAAATGCAAGAACTAATCAAATACGTGAAGAAAAAATCACATGACACAAGTACAGTACAAAAAACATGTGACAAACAAATTCAACAACTGATACTAATTGCTCAGCTGAAAGCGTATATTTTTAGCGTTGTCAGTAATGTGGGTACATTGAAATGCACGAAGTTTACCTTACAAACTTTTAAACAGCCCACAGTAAACTGCTCCGTGACATTTTTAAAAGTGAGACAGGTTCAAATAAATTTGCGTCTAATTGTGATAGTAATAAGATTTGAAATGCTGTAATATGGGTACTTAAAGTTCGGAGGTCGTAGACGAGGTGAGGAAAGATCACTTATATAACAGCAAATATGCTTATGATGCCTTGTGAAATGTAAGAGAGGATTATTGTAGGCTGGTTTAAAGGTAAATGTTTGTTTTAATAAAGTTTTAAGGTTCGCGCGGATTATGGGCTTGCCGCGGTCAGATTGTGGATGGGTGAGCGTTCGTTACACATCGAGACCCCTCCGTGCCTTGGAAAGCACGTTAAGCTGTCGGTCCCGGGTGTTATATGAATAACAACCTACATAACGAACTATATTACAGTCATTACGCGCGGTCAGAAGCCTGAAAGTCTGACAACCGGTCTAACCTTAGGATATCGGCATTGCCCGGTACCTAAATGGGTTGCGGAGGTCTGATGGCAGTCGCTCCGTGTAAAATACTGGTATTCAGCCGCATATAGTTAGGCTGGAAGCTGATCCCAACATGTAGTTGGGAAAAGGCTAGGCAAAAATCTCAGATTTTAATAACGGTTTAACGAAACACAATTTCATTGGATCTAAATAATTATTACATGATATTGCAACTTTAAATAATAAAGAATTCGTTTGTTATGTGTTTAAAAATATTATTTAGTAACTGTGTCCGCAGCTTCGGCCGCTTGGTAGAAAAAGCATATGTCGATCCTCAACGTCCATTTTAAATATGGGTGAAAGAATTTTCGAAATCGGGTGTAAGAGCGCTTACACACGAGCGGCATGTTCCCAACGGCAGAGGTAACTGCAGCCGTCGACGCGCGTCGGCGGCAACCGTCGACGCGTCGACGGCAGCAGTCGACCTATAGCGACACTTGCAGTTGTTGCCGCTGCCGCTGATCTTCGAAGTTGAAATGTCGACGGCTGCCGTCGACGCGTCAACGGAAGCCGTCGACGCGTCGACGGCTGCAGTTACCTCTGCCGTTGGGAACATGCCGCTCGTGTGTAAGCGCTCTATGTAGTTTCGCATATTATTACCTCCTACATCCAAACTTACAAACTTTACCTCTTAATAATATTAGTGTAGATAGATATGTTTGTACAACGAATAAAAGATTGTGTGCGTTTTAAAAATAGCTGCGATATTATAATTGTAAATTCATGATCAAGGTAGGTACCCATACATGACGTAAGTAAACATAATAATTATGTGGATATTTTATGATGTCATTAATGTACACATAGTAACTGAATTCGCATAAGTACACTCGGACTTCGCGACACGTACCTAACAATACAACGCAAAAAAAGTATATAGGTAGAATAGAATAGAATAGAATATACTTTATTGTACACCAAAATTGTAACATAGCTCTTATACAATATCATTTAGTGAAGGGTACAATGGCGGTCTTATCGCTGATAGCGATATCTACCAGACAACCTTTGGATGAACAGGAAAACAATGAATAAGATAGGGGGGATAGTCCGTGGTGTACTCCTGGTACGTAACAGGACACCTTTGTTGTTCACCATGGAGTTTTTTACCGGCTCTTCTTCATAGGAAACGACAAAATGGAACCGTGCACATACATTCGACTGTTCAAAATTTTGATTTTGTTCCTTGTGGTCGGAAACCACAAGGAACAAAGAATGCCTCCCTCCAAGAAATCCCTTCTCCACCAGTGGGTATCATAAAAGGCGACCACCTCTAAGGGTTCACAGTAGAATGGCCAGAAGCGTTCTTCTGTCTGCTAATAACATACTGCTATCACCAGTCTGTCTGCCAACCATGGTGATTATGGCAATTTCCTCTTTGACTTCATTGTGGCGGTCATTGGGAGGCCCATTTTCAGCAGTGGACGTTTACGAGCTGACGTGATGATGAAGATGAGGACACCTTTCTTCTTTCTTAATCCTTTTCCATTTCGTTAGGTCTCTAGCATCCTCAGAGCAGAGATTGTTGGCTCTCATATTGTACCATTGTTCTACCTAGCCCTTTCCCAACTTTGGTGGGTCAGCTTCCAGTCTAACTAGATGCGGCTGAATACCAGTGTTATGCCTCCGCAACCCAGTTACTTGGCAATGCCGATATCTTAAAGTTAGACTGGTTGAGAGACTATCAGTCTTCTGAATACCCGTAAAGACCATCATAGGTGTCCGTAAGACACCCGGGACCGGCGGCTTAATTTGCTCTCCGAGGTCGGAGGGTCTCGATGTATAAATAAGGGTCACCCATCCACGGACCGACCGCCCCAAGCACAGCTTAACTTTGCAAATCGTATGATCTGCGCAGTTGTTAATTAGTACATAAATACCATATCGTATTGCACCAATACAGGTCATAATGATTGTTATTTCAATATTTGTTTACGCACAACCCTACCGTATCGCAATGGACACTCAAAGATTCCACATTCATTGCCCGTCCAGTCATTAACTCAGACATCAATCACGGGAATCGAGAACGACCCAATAAAGAGCGCTAACTTGCACTCGAGTTAAAATCTCATTATCGTACTAAGGTAACGTACGGTTTCATTTAAGGTCAGCGCTGTTCCGCCTGACCCTGAACTGGAATTGAAAAACTTGATTTTTGCTTGTTTACTTTTTCAGTTGTTTAATTTTATTGAACAGGTTTATTGTCATTCAAACAGTAGTTAATGCAAACAACGCTATTGAATGAAGATCTGAATTGTGTTTTAACTTCAACTATTATCTGGAAACTTATATCGAAACGCTTTCTCCGGTGAATGGACATACAAGTGATGTCATCTGCGGTGACCTAGTCCGTGGTATAACAATACAGCATACGGATAGTCTTTTTGTTTTGACAGCTCGATCACGTGTCCTCCTACGTCACAGCTACTGATGACCCAATAAGCTTTGGCTTCTGTTGTCAAATTTTATTGTTATTAGCATAGAAGTAATAAGTACTAGTTCTATATAAAGTCCTTGGTTATTAGTGGGAAATATTATAGTACTTTGTCGTAGATGACGACATCAAGAATACCAGGCGGAGTTGTACTATTTTACCATAACCTAGTCTTAACAATTTCAAATATAGTTTTTTTTTATAACTATTCAATATAAGTGTCTAAACACACTATGCCGAAGATACGCGACCGAAGTTCGGCATGATTACGCCTGCAATGATTTTTAAATTACCCGCGACACACCAGGCTGAAATTACGTCGCGTTTTACCTATATAAAAAACATGGACGCCGAAGTTCGGTCGCGTAATTCGGCATGGTGTGGCGCCACATTTAAACTTTTCTTATAACCTTATACAAGGTTAGTCAGAAAGGGGGTACTAATCTGAAAGGGTTTTAAAGTACCCATAATAACGAATAACTTTTGTTCTACAACTTTCCCCAAAAGTCAATAGTTTAAGAGAAGTAGTTGTTTAAAAATTTCATAAAAAAAATATGCTAAAATCTATCTATCCTCAGCTATGATCAGCTGTGTTTACAGTTTAGGTCATATTTGGGGCCACGAATTAGAAGCTCTATTTTCTGAATTAGCAACTAAAGAAGGGATCAAGAATTTTTGAAAATACTAAAGTGAACATTATTTTGCATGGAAATAAAAACGATCAAATTTTGAAATTTTAACACTTGTTTTAAAACCGTACTGATGAGTGATACTTTAAGTGGCCTGCGGATTAGTACCCCCTTTTCGACTAACCTTGTATAAATCTAGGATATGTATCGGAAAGCAGTCATGCCAGTCATGCTCATTCTTATTTATGATTAATTATGATGTTCATGTATCTCTGTTCACGGCTCATCTTCCGTGCGGAAGATGTCCGGTCTTTTGGAAGGCATACACGGGGACACAGGTCCAACGCGCAGAGGCCCCTTTGAGAACTTTAATCTAAAATGGGGTGGGGCGCCAACCGGGGACTATCCACGGCTGCACTATTGGAGTACAGTCATGGACCGTCCCAAGTGGATGCAAGACTATTGTAAAATATGGTGAAAAATATCTGGTCTATGGAAAGGGGTGTTTTGTGGATCGTTTAACCTCTATTGCCGGAAGAAAACGGCGTCTGCCTTTCAAGTTTTAATTTGAAATATGTTGGCAGACGGTGACTCGCCAGCTCACTAGCTGGGCCCCCTGAAAAGCCGCCAGTACATAGGCGAAGAGGGCAACAAACGTGTGAGCGGTTATGGGCGTAGAGAGGTGTGGCCCCGGTTTCGCCGTCGCGGGTCTAAAAGACCCGGAGTGGGTTTCCCCGCTATTACGCCATTAGACACTTCCACCCCCGAGCATATATCTCTGGCGGCCCCCCTCTGGTCGGCCGATAAAGGCAAGCCAGAGTTGAGAGTCCTGCGGGCACTCTTGGGGTTCCACTCCAGCCAGCCAATAAAGGCAAACTGGAGACGAGGCCCTGACCGACTCTCTGAGGCAATAAGGTACGCAGTGTCGCCACTCACCAACAGCTCGCCACAAGCTGCCCTGCAGTTTGTAAGCTTTTCAGTAGACCTCATCTTACATTTTTTATTATACGATGGGGTTGTAGAAAGCTAATCTAATGTTCCCTCCGGTTTTACGTTAATCTCATGATGAGGTAACGCCTTTCCCAGAGGGGGTTGATGTTCATTATGATTATATTTATGATGCTCATTCTTGTTTTTATATACCTAGTTTGTTGTATAACAATCATCATTATTTTTAGGTATATTGAAATTCTGTAAATTTTTATATTGTACTTCTTTCTGTATGCTGTATGTTGAACTTGTTACATTTTATTTTCTTCTTCCTTAATAAAACATTGTTTATCATGCTGTACTATCAAGTTAACCAATCTGTGCAATACTTATTATTTTATGTCTACCTAATGTTATGATTGTTGTAATTGCCTTTATTAGGGGGATATTACACTATCATATATCTAGGATCATAGATCTATGAGTCATAGATACTTATAAATATGACAATGTAATATCACTATCACTACATAGTATAAAACAAAGTCGCTTCCCGCTGTCTGTCCCTAAGTATGCTTAGATCTTTAAAACTACGCAACGGATTTTGATGCGGTTTTTTTTAATAGATAGAGTGAATTAAGAGGAAGATTTGTATGTATAATACATGCATATTATAGTAGAGAAAAACGAGGAATACGCGATAAACGACATCCACGCGGGCGAAGCCGCTGGCGACCTCTAGTAGATATCCTCCTAATGAAAAAAATAACAGAATAAATGATTTTTCAAATTGCCTCATTCTTTGTAATAAATAAACCAGCTAAGACAAGTATGACTAAGATGTCTCCACCGCAAACAAAATATACACCCTTCACTTCTGAACTGTGCAGCACGTGTAGAATGCATAATTTTTTTATTCATAATACAAGTGATTTGTATTACAATATAGCTAGCTGCACAAACAGGATATTGAATTTCGTATTCTTGTTTGTTAGGCAACATGATTTAAGCCATTTAACATTTCGGACTGAATAGCCCATAGACATAGCCACTGCATCACTTAGAATAAATTTAATGCGAACTAGTTTAACCCAGTGAACGGGTTGTTCTAGTGGAAGAGCTAGAATGTAACTATGACGCTCCATGCTAGAATCAATGCTCATCTTCTAAATAAATTATTTATACAAGGTAAGTCGGAAAGTGTCTCGTGTAGTGCCGGACTTAAAGAATAGCACTACCCTACCTCTTCCGCTGGGTGTCGTAAAAGGCAACTAAGGGATTCACTAGAGGATGGGCAGCAGCGTTCTCTGAGTACTTTAACAACCATACTGCGATCGCCAACTCGCCTGCCAAGCGTGGCGATTATGGTAAAACCCCCCTTTTCGGGGAGGCCTATGTCCAGCAGTGGACGTCTTTCGGCTGAGTGATGAAGTCGGAAAGGGGGTACTTATTTGCCAGCCACTTAACGTATCACTAATGACTGTTTTAAAGAATAGGTTAATAAATTTAAATTAGCAGATTTATTTTCCATGCAAAAAGATTATTATTTTTGTTTTTTTTTGTTTTCAAAAATCTTCATCCCTTCTTTAGTTATGAATTCAGAAAATAGAGCTTCTAATCCGTGACCCCAAATATGACCTAAAATGTAAACACAGCTGATCATAGCTGAGGATAGATAGATAGATTTAGGGTATTTTTTATGAAATCTTTGAACAGATTTTTCTCATAAATTGTTGACTTTTGGAAAAAGTGATTGAACAAAAGCTATTCATTTATGGATACTTTAACGCTCTTTTGGATTAGTAACCCCTTTCTGACTAACCTTTGTATGTGGTCGCTATTATCAACAGTCTATTAGAATTATCTGTTGCAAAATTCAATCGCTGGGTCAGTCACCGTGCCAGTTTTTATATAAAAACACAACTTCATTAAAGTTGTTGTCAATCGCTTATTCCGATTTCAATCAGTCTTAAAAACATTAATGTCTCCATCGAATCAATGAGCAGTAACTGACTATGATTGTTCTGTTTATATTTTTGTTTACTAAATTACTTGGTAGGTCCAAGGACTCAATTATTCTGGCACGCATTGTAAATATAGAACGTCTAATCGCATACGCTTAGTAAAAGTCAACTGCTCTCGTTAGGAGTTCACTAACACAATTATATTAATACGATATTGTCTCGGTGTTGCAACGAACAAGATATAAGTACGGCAATCATCCTACAAACAATATGAACGGTATCACGTTTCTGTAATCATCCTACTGACCCGCTGGTAAATGGATGTTAGTACGTCGTTTGCCTAGCCTTTTTGCAACTATTGGTTGGACAGATGCTATGAATATCAATAATTTATCCAAAGCAACTGCCATTTAACCATATATTACTGGGGCAATACCGATATCCTAAGGTTAGACCGGTTGTCAGACTTTCGGGCTTCTGACTACCGGTAACGATTGTCATACAAGGTTAGTCGGAAAGGGGGTACCTACCTACTAATCCACGAGTCACTTAAAGTATCAGTGATGACTGTTTTAACGCAGGGGCTAAAATGTCAAAATTCAATAGTTTTTATTTCCATACAATTTTTTTTTAATTCTTCTTCCCTACTTTAGATACGAATTCAGAAAATGGAGCTTCTAATCCGTGACCCCAAATGTGACCTAAATGTAAACACAGCTGATCATAGCTGAGGATAGATAGATTTTGAAATATTTCGTTTGAGATTTTTGTACAGCTATTTCTCCATAACTATTAACTTTTGGGGAAAGCTGTAGAACAAAAGTTTTTCATTACTATGGGTACTTTATCACCCTTTCGGATTAGTACTTCCTTTCCGACTAATCTTGTATATTCGTATAAAAACCATGACCGACAGTTTACGTGTTCTATGAGCCACGGAGGAGTTTCGATGTCAAGAATGGTCACCCATCCAGAGACTAACCGCTGCAATCGTATCGATTGATCCACGTATCAATCGTTATCAAACCACAAGTCTACGAGCCTACACACTAGTGCGTAAACGCCTATTATATTTTCCGCTACTGAAAATGAAACACAAACATTTTTCAATTATTATTACGACTAAGCTATAAATATTTTTCTCGCTTACTTGCACAAGATGATAAGAAGGGGATACGCTTTATGCTTTTTTTCTGATGTAATCTTTTGGTCGTCTCATGAATAGCAGAACTACATCCCAAAAAGTGACTGAAATTCTTCAGTTACCTTTTAGATATCAGGCGAAAAAGCACTGATATTTTGGCACCTGTACGTTGATAGCATCATACAGAGTGAATCTCATTTCCCATTTCTCATTGGACTGTGGAAATAGAAGGTAGTCGCTCTGCGTTATCCCGGAATGAGCATAGGATTGAGGAAACTAAGCATGCGCTAATTAAATAGAGCGGAGAAGTAGGTACTTAAAAACAAAATAGTATAATTATATTGAGTGATTTAGTAGAGTTCTTACAATTATTATACTGGAAAACAAATATTTGATTGATTGAAGAAAACCTAAAAATGAAGGATGACCCTTCGTTACACATCGAGAGTTCGAGACCCCTCCGTGCTTCGGAGACCACGTTAAACCGTCGGTCCCGGGTGTCATACAAATACCTATGACATTCGTTACGAGTTGTCAGAAACCCGAAAGTTTGACAATCGGTTTATCCATAGGATATCGGCATTGCCCAATAACTGGGTTGCGGAGGTCTGATGGCAGTCGCTCCGTGTAAAATACTGATATTCAGCCGCATCTGGTTACACTGGGAGCTGACCCCAAAATAGTTGGAAAAAGGTTAGGCAGAACAATAAGAAAACCTAAAAATCCTTTGATTAAAAATCAGATCTGGAAACCGTCTCTACCACAACGTTCAAAGATCATTGCTCTATTATGCTGTGTGGTTAAGAAGAGCTGCAAAGACTATGCGTACAAACTGTTTGCTCATAATCAAACAAAGTACGCGGTTTTCTCGTGTTAAATAAACATTTAATCTGACTGGCAACATTAGTTCGTGCGTAGAAGTTATAGTGGCCAGCATATATTGACTGTTCTCGGCGACGCTGCTTGCATATACAAAAGCCAAATTCAATACATTTAATTGTAGTTCCTTATTTCGCCGCCGTCCAACATATACTGGACAGATATTTTATGATGGGATCGGCTGATCTCAGTACAAAACCTTGTTGCTATTTTTACGTTTTATTATATTGACGTAAAACCGACATGAGTGACGACATTTGTAGGGAGTCAATATGCCAGTGTACACAGTACCAATGAATGAATTGTGTGTGTTGAAAAACATACGAGTAACGAAGAAATGAAAATTATTTTTAGATTGATTTTCCTCGTGGAATTGTGAAAATATTTTGCCGTACCTTATATCGAAGCTATGACTTGAAAACCTTTAGAATACGAAATACATAGTAAAAAATGCTTTATTGTGGATTGTTTTAACAAACAAAGAGCTTACGTTATTTTTGGTGCAAGATATTTTCAATCATTAATTAGCATTGGTTAAGTAATCATTTCATCATTCAGCCGAATGACATCCACTGCTGGACATAGGCCTCCCCCAAGCAATGTTGGGGAGGTCTGCCATAATCGCCACGCTTGGCAGGTGGGTTGGCGATCGCAGTATGGCTGTTAAAGTACTCAGAGAAGGCTGCTGCCCATCCTCTAGTGAATCCCTTAGTCGCCTTTTACGACACCCACAGGAAGAAATAGGGTAGTGCTATTCTTTACGTCCGGCTCCACACAGACGTAAGTAATCATTTAAAGTTCATGATGTATAATGTTCCTCATAGTTACATCAGGAAAAATATATAACTACTTACCCATTTTATGGTATATCGAAAATCAAAGAAAAAAAGGCCGTTATTATTTAACAAAAAAATTGTTTACCATTGAAATTCACCGCAGATGTGTTGTTTTTTCTATAGTCCGACGTAATTACCGATTACGTAAATGACTATGCGAATCACAAAAAAACTTGTAAAATGTACCTATCAGCTATGAGCTATCTCATAACCTATAATTTTACTGCAGCATACCATCAAAAGATAACACAAATCAGGCACGTTCTTGACCGGTTTTTATACATAAAAACACACTGTGTTACTGAACATCGCCTCATTATGCAGACCAACGCGTGCGCAGCTTACATGCAAATAAAACGAATGAGTTACGCTGCCCACCTATTCATTTGTAAATTACTCTATTCATAAGCATTCAATTTCCTTTAGGGCGTAATAAAAGGTTAACAAAAAAATTGTTTAGGAACTGGGTACACCGTGCATCTATTTTTATATAGAACATGTGTAATATAACGTCGCTCTGCCGAGAGTGAAAACCTCTAAAATGCAATATGGACATTTTTATTTTATCACGACGTGTAGGTACTATCTATACATATAAAAGGAGAAGACTGACTGACTGATCTATCAACGCACAGCCTAAACCGCTGGGGTTAGAAACGTGAAATTTTGACAGTAGGTTCCTTTTGTAACGTAGGCATCCACTAAGAAGGGATTTTTCGAAATTCAACCCCTAAGGGAGTTAAATAGGGGATGAAAGTTTGTATGGAAAATCGTCACTTAACGGGTTCAAAATTTCACGCAAGCGAAGCTGCGGGCGAAAGCTAGTATCTCATAAGAAAGCCGCTCTACGTGAAATTAGTTTGTAGGCACTGAAACTAGCCTTTATTGGGTACATACTTAGTAATAAATATAATTGACTAGCTATTGCCCGCGGCTTCGTGCGCGTGAAAGCCCACGGGAACCGTGCAAAGACCAAATGCATTCCCGAGGTTTTCATAATTCATAATAATTCATTTATTCACATTTAAATAGAGTAAGTACAATCGGTGGTATCACATGTTACATTATTTTGGTCTTATATTCTATTTAGCCTTACTGTGGCATGTGAAGCTTTATTTTTATTTTTAAACAAGAAAAAATGTAAATACGTTCAATACATAGGGTCAAGTGTTGTACCTATGGACGGCTTTACCTAAGGACACTACCAATATTTCAAAAACCAAACGGCGTAAATTCGTAGTTAGAACGCATTCGTAGGTAAACTTTTTTTGACGAATGGCAACACTGACTAACTGTCACTAAGCTGTCAGTGATAAATCTGTTGTGATGTGCTGTTGAACATTTTTATTTGAAAAAGTATGTTTTTTTGTACATTTTCAAGGTGTTTTTCTGTGAGATAACTTAAACTAGAAGTACGACTGTAGATGATTTACAGAACTTCGTTGTTTTTCATTGAAATAAGGACCATTCTGCGATTCTGTTAATGCTCTGTAGAAAGATTTAACCCTTTCTAGGTTATGTCTTAACATTTGTACCTGTGGACGGGGGAATGAATGTACCTGTGGACTGTCCATAGGTACATAATATCGGTTGCACCTGTGGACAGTAATTTACACAGACAAATTACTACATTTATTTTGTTTTTTTTTCAGTGCCTCGTAGTAAAACCGGAGTGAAACGGGATAAAATATGTCCAGACACTCTCTCCGAAGCAGTTATAGAAGTCAAAAGTGGATGTTTAGATCGTAGGGTGTCTGAAAAATACAAAATACCAAAATATACCATTTTGAAATATTTTCAACTCAACAAATATTATCATGAGATCATTATCTCAATGAAAAAACTGTGGATTAATTATTAGATAGATTTATCGTTATATTATTGAAGAATGACGTAAAAAAGGTGTTTCAAGAGCATGAAGAAATTATGTTACGTGAATATTTAGAAAAAGCAGCCTACATGCATATGGGTCTAGATTCTAAACAAGTCCGGGAACTTGTCTACCAGTTTTCTGTGCAAAAAATTAATAAAATACTCTTAAAAGCTGGCATCAATACAAAATGGCTGGTATAGGATGGTTTCGATGTTATCGACAACGTTTTCCAGAATTATCGTTACGAAAACCTGTTTTTTTTGCAATATTAAATGCTTGTCTACAGGTACATTACTGTCCATAAGTAAATTTGTGCTGTCCATAGGTACATTTGTACGTTGTACCTAGGGACAAAATAAGGGTTTTTGAAAATCTTTAATTTTCTGAGCAATTATTTCCGCCATCGCATTGGAGACTAATAATTATTAAGAGTTGATTAGTTACTAAGCCGTACGATAAATAATTTCATTATAAAAGTATGAGGTTTTTTTTTAAAAAATACTTTTTTGTCAAATTCTGGAAATCGTCCACGGGTAGAGCACATGCCCCTAATGATCTCATATTTTATTCTTTTAACCACTCTTTTATTGAGTAGATCATTTTTTTAAGCAGTTCACCCCCGGGCGACGATAAATAACATGTAAGTGTTTGTATAGCTGGTCTAGTAGACTACCTCGTTGGTCTAGTGGTCGCAAGCGCGACTGCTGAGCGTGAGATGGATATTTCCGTGTGGAATTTCTCAGTAGCAGCCTGGAGTCTAGATTTGTGCCCGCTTGATGGCAATAAACTCGCCCCTATTACATGGGCCTCTACACACCAAAGCCGCCGGCGCCGGCGACTTTACACGGCGGGTTACGCCGCCGGGCTTGTTTTGCGTCATGCATGTTCGCTCGCTTAGTTGGCCGCAATAACCCGCCGGGTGAAACCGGCGACTTTGGTGTGTAGAGGCCTTAACGGCGAAATGAGGGTGTTACTATACACCTCTGCTCAACCCTTCGGGGTATACAGGCGTTATGTTATGTAAGTGTTTGTGGAATTTGCAATTTGAATAAGCGTTGAAGCGTTGTTTAACATACCTTTGCGGAGTGTATGGCAGTATAACATGTTTTTTTAACTACAAAACAAGTGTTTTTAAACAAAAGTTATAGTTATCTACATGAAAATAGAATCTATAATCGGCTCATTTGTGATATTTTAGGACATTTTTTTTACAAAGTGATTCTAATAATTTCGTAATAGTTTGTTTCTAAGAAAGATCTAATTGGCGTACCTTAATATTTAGACTTCTGTGGGCGTACCTAATAATCTATTTTGATACCTTTTATTTTTAAATAATTATTTCAACAACGATTCGATAGCAATTTTTCCTTGAAATGAAGAGAGTTTTGTTTTGTTTTTCTTGATTATAAGTTTTTCTCCATTCATCATAATACTCGTATTCCGAAAGTGGTATTATTTCTATGACCTCATCCGGGGTTATGCCCAGAAGTACCTTGCTAACCACAGATTTAGAGTAGGCCTAAATCTGTGTTGCTAACTATACCATATATGGGTACATTTGAGAAGGCCCATTTTCGGCGGTTTAGTCCCATCTCTTCCCCTTCCCATCTCTTCCCCTATTACGTTTCTTAGAGATGGGAAATTTTTGTAGTTATAAACGCACAGGGGAAGAGATCGGAAGGGGAAGAGATGGGACTAAACCTTTTCTTATTATGCACCAAGTCCATAAAGATAGAGACACACCAAAGATATTGAATAACATAATTAAACCATGTATTATTAGGACTTTCAACGATTACACAAACTTCATTAATAAACCCTACAAAGAAAAACAACAAGTATTTGACGTACAATTTAAAAAAGTCTTTAATAATTATGTATTTATACTTCACTCACCTCACAAAACACCGGAAATACATAACTAGTAAAACCACACATAAAACTTAGAACTTTAGTATTCAGCTAAAATTATATCTAGACAATCGAGAGGACATTAGCAGTGTCTCGATGAATCAATTGTATCGAAATGACCCCGTGCCGGGACTAACAAATAGTGTTGTAGTCATTGAAGGGAGACGCAACAGAAACTGGACAGTAATACAGTTTTGAAAGAGCACGTTTATTACGACAGTGCGATTGCGCATTAAGAACAGACAAAGATTGTTTAGCTGATATCAATGGCTTTATTTGAATGTTTTATTGCAGAGCATTTCGCCTCGTTGATTTGTGGTAGGAAGGTCGCCTGCAGAGCGAGAGGTTTTGAATTTAATTGACAGGTTGGTCAAAAAGCATAATTCTATGTTTGAACTAAAAAGTTCCGTATCACCGTTGCTTTTACCGACGAACTATTTAAAGGAGAATGGTAGTAATATGTAATTGTATGCATAAAATTAAAAAGCGTAACAGTTATCTTTTCAGAAATTATAGATAGTATCCGAATCATAAACAGACTTTTCCTCTAATAAAAACATAAAATCTAGTAGGCACAAAGTTGTTCCCTGCGGAACAATTTTGTGTTTCCGGGAACTTTGGGAAACTGACCTACTAATGAATAAAAAGAACATTGTAAGGAACGGATCCTAACAGACGTCTTAGGTTCTTTTCTGATACTTGAAAGAAATTCACAGGTAAAAACTGCTGGTCATTCACCTAAAATTATAATCATCCTCCGATCACACCCACGAAAGACCATTAGCAATTTTCAATTGACTCAACAAAAAAATTACGACGCCACTGCAAGACTAGATCTGCTATCTTCTCCCTGCATACTGGCGTCTGTGATTTGTAGCTTCCCAGAACTACTTACAAATGCTTTCCGGTGTGATTTAGCAGTGAGAATTCAACTTCTATCCAATAAACGATCACTTTGATTACGTTAAACCACGTGAAGTATGTGCATACTAAGTAGGAAACCGAGTGTGGTCTGTATAGAATTTTAATTTGCTTTACTAAGATTATTCTTTAGCTAAGTGACCAAGTTCATAAAATGATACAATTTATTGCGTAGTTTTTATTCAATTGGCGATTTATTCTTATTCCTATGTCCTAGCACATTTATTGTTTACTTATACTATTGATTTGACTATGTGCTAGTCATAGCAAAAATCTGCAAAGAATGTAAATACAATGAATGTGAAAAAAACATTTTAAAAAAATGTGGAACTATAACGTTGCATATCTCAACGCAACATAAACGTCAAAATGTGATTCATTTGACAATAGTATGTATGCCATACAAATACTAAATTACTACACAGTACACCACAAGTAACGTAGATTTTTCCGTTACGATAGTTATGCAATACCCACGACTAAATCTTTTTACATTGTTCTCGAGCCGAGACTGAAGACAAAAACGTGGCCGATAAAAAGTTTCGCATCTTATTTCGCGATCGCTATCGTGTTTCGACATGGTCGTGAGAAATTAATCTTAGTTTACCTACGCACTTATGCAGCTTACTTTATTGTTTATGTTGCAAACAAGTTCGTGGAGACGTAAACAGGGAAGAGAGTTGTGTCCAGACAAATTGCTCTTTCACCCGAGCAAGTTCCATCTGTACGACCAATAAAATCTGTAACCGTTTACTTGAGTTGGCTCTTCACCTCGCTGATATTACTTGTTGGAATGCGAAATAGGCACACATTGTTATTTACATTTACTTTGTCAGATTCCTAACAAGCCCTTTTTCGTGGCTGTCGAAATAAGTGAAACCCTCGTAGACAAATTCACTTTGCGCCATCGTTACCAAATCAGTTGATTGTATAGAATTGACAGAAGCGTTCGATAAGCTTTGGGACCCAATAATATCAAATCTAGTATTAAATTTTCATGTTTTATCAATTATAAAAATCGACGTTGTCTTAGCCCTCAGGCTGGATGGTGAAAGATGTCATGAGAGTGAATAGACTCTATTGAAGTTTATTTTATTTGAACTTCCTGTTACGTGACTAAGCAAAAGAACAAGTTAACAAATTGACAATTAATCACATGGAATAACTGAATGTGCTTATAAACTACTCTTCGATCCAAAAACAATTTTAGATCGTGTTGAAACACCACCAATATTACAGACATTAATATGATTAACGCGGAATGAAAATAGACAATTTACACGCACTCTTCTAATAGAAATAAATCACACACTAAGGCAGCGGCTCTTACAAAATCTCGTATAATTAACCGCAACCAGATTTATCTTAAGAAAGGATTACATTCGAAATGTCATCTCAAATATTTGTGGTCAGTGCACCGCGGGCTTAAAATAGTAGTTTTGCATAAAAACAGCGTTGACCAGCGTTGAACATGAAACTTTTATTTATTTTTTCAATACTATTGTCAGAATTACTGAGGTATTTTGGTATTTGAATCGTAGCTATTATTTCTTAGACGACTCATGATTTAATTATGCATTGTTTTTTATGAGATTTCCATGGTGTGTAGTATTTCTATATTATGTGTTGTTAGATGGAACTTTGTTCATTTTTGAAGAACGGAATTTATTGGGTATGATTTAAGCTGTCGTCAATTTAATTGGTTTTGAATTTCTTAAATAATAGGGTTTGTCGGCAAAATAGTAGATCTGTCGCCAAAATGTAGTTGCCAAACAATATAAAAACAATTCTATAATAAACCACATATAATCATCGGGATATACTATCAAGTATCAAATAAACAGGTTTCGATTTATTATAATAAGTTTGTCCTGAAAACTGTATAATCAATTTATTCAAAACGATCATTAAAAAAATTTTATATAGCACTTCAAAAATTCATAAAAGTCCCAAAAGTAGTAGCATCATATTTGCAAATGAAAAACTTATGGGGATGTTTGTAAGGTTGTTTGGGTTTCCAAAGCAGAGTCGACGAAGCCGGGGCTCCTACTTCTGTCTGCAGGGTTTAAAGTAACCTAACACGAAGGGGATGACGGGGGCTTCGTTCGCTCGCTTTGCTCGCTCACTCCAGCCCCCGTCATCCCCTTCGAACCTAACCTATCCGCGTCGGGGTGTCCCAAATTACCGAGGTCGGAGGCACTCCCTTAAAATAAAAATGTCATAGCGCGCCAATTTGGCTCCGACCCTTTGATAAATTTTTCATTAAATTTATAAACAGAACTATTTAATTAGTAACGAATAGTATTATTTTGATAACTGAACGAAATAAAATGTAACTACTGCACTGGTGACAAAATAACAAATAAAAACAAGTCGCAATCTGGGGATGATCATCGATTTATTTGGCGACAGATATACCATTCTGAGTACGAAGCTATTATTTAAGGGATAAACCTATTATTTTGAGAACAAAATTTTTATCCAAGGAATGAACTACGATTTTATTGATAACCCATCTCATAAGTTAGATACATATTGACATTAATTTGGTAATTCATAACTGGCGACACTTTAATTTATCTGAGAATGAAAATATTTCGTGGCGATAAATCTATTAATTAGATGATGCAAGTTGATGACAAATATAAACTTTGCTGACAAAAAATATAGTTCCCGAATCTATTTAGTTTGTGTTTGTTTCATTCATATTTCCAATAATCATTATTATGGCGATTTTATTTTTTTCATTAGCCTCGTATGTAGCCGGAAAGAAAAATAAAACCTTTTTGAAAACAAGCTTATTTTACCTTCTATTATTTGTACTTTCCTCGTAACCTTTTGGTAATATTATGATGAAAAATGCTTTCACAATTTCAACTTAGCTGCGTAGTTTAGAAGTTCACTTAAAAAATAAACTGTCTTTAGACACTCGCAACACTCCTTACAGAATGCAACTCCCAAAAATGCATACGTTACTTGACAAACAAACTGGCCACTTTTGTCCGTTTAGGTTACGTAACTGTGTTGACCTTTGAAGCTCATTTAGTTTTAAATACAGAGTAATTTTAAATTATGTAACCAGCGAACTATTGCTATTGTCATCTTATTAAAATTAAGAATAAAAAATAAAAAAAATTAACAGACAAAAAAACCTAAGTGCTTGTTGCCAGCAGTCCTGCGACGGAGACCATTTCAGTAAGGGCAAGGTCCTCGATAAAATTATATCAGGGAGAAAAAATAATAACAAAAAAAAAAGAATTTAGTCATTTTTATTTGAATGTGTTCTATTAATGATATCTAATAACCCTATGAAGTTTCGCATGTTAATTAAAAGTAACTCTGTATACGCTGTGACTGTGAGTAAGAATTTCGGCCATCATACCAGTGCCGTGAGGAAAACGTTTACAAGTTCAGTAGAATGTAGGTGCCAGCGATTGTAACGAATGGATGTCAGCCACAAAGTCAATGTCATTGACTTTGACCATTGTAATGAGCAGCAGTGATTCGGAATGATGATTATGTGTATGCCTCACGTGAAGGTCGTTTATTTTGGGTGTTTTAATGATTCTAAAACCATTTGTAGCAACTGTGTTCAATGTAGGTTTAACGTCAGATTATTCGTAATTACTGGTTAAACTTAATTTACATAGTGTCATTATTATCGATATTATAATTAAAATGTTTTCGCACATTTATTAATATTCTAGAATTTTATTTTGATGTTTTATCTTTATATTTATTTATCTTATCTTCTATCCACTTGTAAGTAATTCATACCAATAGACCATAATATACCATTGGACTTAAAACCGTTTTCATTGGTTGACCAGTCCTATCTGATTTAATACTTTTTCTATTTCAAAGAACTTGCACCATTCGCTCTACAATGCAGATTACTCAGAAGGCAAATGCCTGTAAATTTTGCATGCGCTCGAGTCTACATAAATTACTTAATCCAGTTTTTATCTGACTTCTAATTTACCCTTTTCCCACACGTTACCAGTAACCCGAACTGCAAACAATCCATTTAAAACGCCAGTAAAGTCTTGAAAAAACGTCGAGGCTTTTAAAAAAGAGATTGCAGCTGATTCATTAACTAGCTCTTTGCTTATTAGGTGATTTGTAACGGACGTCGTAATAGGATTTTTATTTCTAGAAACAGATTATTAAGGAAAAGAAACGACCGTGTAACTAGAGTTAATCGAACAAGTTTGAAAAAATATAGGTAAGAACAATTTTGCTAATATGCGCAAATTGGCTTTGGTAAATTTTGAAGAACCGTAAAAAACAGGCTTCTCTGTAAACGGCTCTCTCACAAGTGTGGTATTTTAGAGCTAGCCAGAGTCTTTAATATCACCTTTCGGTTTAAGAAGAATTTGTTGTATTTTAACTCCATTTATGGGGGATGTAATATAGGATCTATCTAGGATATAATATATCCTAGATAGATACCCTAGAAGCCAACTGATCCAAGTAACATTTTTGGTGACATTTAGTTTCAACTCTTCTGCTAAGTATTTTAAGTCGAAGTTATCCACATTATCTTTAAGAGTAGCATTGCTTGACAAACTCTTATAGTTACTGTATTTGAATGTTCGAGGTTTATTTTGGTCTATCTCTCATGCCCTTGCCCTTGTCTCATTATTATGCTAATTAAAAACAAATGCTTCTATTATGTATAAAATATTGTTTAAAATGCTACGTAATTAGCTAAATTATAAAGGCACACATTTATGTATAGTACCTTCTTACCGCTTCTATTAATAGAAAAGGATGCATAATATGAACTAAATCCACAAAGTCACGTACAAAACCAAATTTAAAAATATACACACGTAATATTTAGCTATTAACTAAATGAAGGCCACACTTTATAGAGGTTCATAACATCGTCGCTGAGATCCTTGAGATTCATCATGGTAAGAAAAAACATTTGTTTTATACAGAGTTTTATAAAAGCCTAATTGCTGTGACTGCCTCGAAGACTGCCTCGTTAATATAGTCATATGTTGGATATTTTGATTTAAAAATGTCTTTACTGAAACATAAAATACCTACACGAAAATGACAATTAGATCTTATTCTAAACGCATTTTAACATTGAAATACGATGTTTTGTTCGAACTATGACGCCCATATAAAACATTTAAACATGCATAGTTATGTATTGTAAATAACTAAATTGATGATGACAGATAGTACCTACAGTAGTGAAATCTCTCAGTAGCAGCCGGAAGTTTGGATTTGCGTCCGGTTGATAGCTCTCCCCCTATAGCATGGGACGTAAACATAACGGAGAAATGAGGTGTTCTGTACTCCTCTGCCTAACCCTTCGGGGAATACACACGTAATGTTATGTTATGTATGTTAATTGCCCTTGCTTACAATGGCCAAAGTGCGCAATTAAATGTACATTGACAGTTTACTAAACATAATGCATGACGTCGTGCATATGAATGCAACAATGAATGACGTTTGATTTGATGTTATACGAGTACCAGGAACTATGAAGTTACCGGAAGTTTAATAAGTAGAAGATACTTTCTAGAGACAATATAAATCTACAATCGTTTGTAACTGTTCGTATCATCCTTATGACTAAAGCAGTTTCGTGATAAAATCTACTGATAAAAATAGACATTATGTAAATCCTGTAATTTTTGAAAATTGCCTTCTAATCTGATTTAGAAGTTGATTTCAGTTGGTTTTGCAATTTCCTTTACAGCTCAGGAATAAGTAAAAAGAGTATTTGATGTTACAATTAAGTTTATATGCTAAAAATTAAGATTCACTTAAAACGCTTAGGGGGTATTTCACCAACCTATAATTAATGTTCATTAAGTTAATTTGATCCCTACACCTTTCAATAGCTAACATTTGCATTTCACCAACATATCCATAGTGATTATGACAAGATTATTGAACATATAAATATCATATTTCTAGGTCACATTTACCTTATCTAGTGAACAGTTACAGACTACATTATTGATAAGTTGGTGAAATCCCCCCTTAATATATGATCGAAGCTCTCGCTCTATTAAAAATACGATAAAAAACATCAAAACGCTCTTCACAAAACGTTAGCAGGTCGTTGTAAACAAGTTTTCTAAGAATCCTCCTCTTCCCTCAAAACTCATCTAATCTTCATAAAACACATATCCAATAATCATTACATCTGATATAAGACTCAATTACTCCTAAAATCATCAAGTATCGTGTTATAGTACGGAAGAGCGTAACACACGAGGCGGATAACGTAACCGGCGCACGCGATGTTACACGGTGTAAAAACAACAGTTCATTGCATTGACATAAAGACGAACGGGTCTCTAAACATTATTGTAGTCGCGTATTACTACTTATTGTAAATAATGTCGATAGTTTGTTATTAGATCATTCGTCTGTGCGACGCACAGTGGGCTGAAATTGAACTTTCATAGACATTTTCATTAAATTTTTTGAGTGGCTGTTTTTTTGCATGGATGTGCTTCGGAAGACTAAGTACATGCTTATAAACATAAAATTTACGGAAAAAGATTGCAAACGGCTCACAAAGAATTTTTTTTAGAAAATTTTGTATGGAGTTGACATTAAAATCGGCGATAACTCAGCTATCGCACGATTGCGCCTAATTTCCTCGTAGGTGTTTTTACTACTATTTATTTAGGATTTTTTGGTATACTACTTAACCCGGGCACGGGTGCGATTTTTTTTTTAAAAATCCTTGAATATTTTTATTTTTGTACTATGTTTTGATCTTATGTAAAGGTTAACATAATATGAAGTACCTAAGTCACGTCTAAATTATAATTGTTCTAATTTACTGTTCACTCTCTGTGAAAGTAGGCCTGTGCCCCTTAATAATAAATGAGTTAGTATTATTGATAGAATTACGAGGACGACATGGTCACGTTTGTATTTATATACTAAGTTCTTATTTAAAATAAAGATTTAAATAAAGGCTGCTGGCGAATAGAAAGAATCTAACCATAGAAATACTATCAAAAACTATAAACTGTTTGAATATATCATTAAATAAAAGTATATCTTGAATTTAAGATTTTATTATATTAAAATGAAAACAAAAATATAAACTATTTGAATATATCTTACAATAAAATTACCGTAATTATTATTGATAACGTAAAAATATCGATTAATGCAAGAAAAAATATTAATTATTTTTAAGTCGTTCAGTAATTTTATGGCATTAACTAATTGACGTCTTCAACTAGTTAATGCCCGATTTCGTGGTTACCTTCGTTGTTACATACATGTTCACCGTATATAAGGTGACTGGTAATTAGTGACCGATACTTTAACACATGATTGTACTCATGTTAAGAAGCAACTTTCCCCAAAAAAAAATTTTATTTTTTTCATTTAAAATTTATTGGTAAACCTTTACGGAATGGACGCGACTCGTAATATGGAAATATTATTTTTTTGTTTCATAAATAATGTTTCTTAGGGAAAGTTGTTTGTTATCATGAGTACAATCATGTGCTAAAGTATCGGTCACTAATTACCAGTCACCCTATATATTTACATTATTTACGTATTACTTAATTGAATAAATAATATCTTCAAAATATTTTATTTTAGGATGTATTCAAATAGTTTATATTTTTTGTTTCATTTTAATATAATAAAATCTTATATTGAAAATATAATTTTATTTTATGATATATTTAAACAGTGCATATTTTTGCTATTATGCATTTCAATAGATAAGACTCTTACTATTCGGCGCAGCAGCTATAAAGTCCTTACTACAGGGGCACAGGCCTACTTTCACAGAGAGTGAACAGTAAATTAGAACAATTATAATCTAGACGTGACTTAGGTACTTCATATTATGTTAACCTTTACATAAGATCAAAACATAGTACAAAAAAAAAAAAATAAAAAAAAAATCAAGGATTTTAAAAAAAAAATCGCACCCCTGCCCGGGTTAAGTAGTATACCAAAAAATCCTAAATAAACAGTAGTAAAAACACCTACGAGGAAATAAGGCGCAATCGTGCGATAGCTGAGTTATCGCCGATTTTAATGCCAACTCCATACAAAATTTTCTAAAATAAATTCTTTCTGAGCCGTTTGCAATCTTTTTCCGTAAATTTTATGTTTATAAGCATGTACTTAGTCTTCCGAAGCACATCCATGCAAAAAAACAGCCACTCAAAAAATTTAATGAAAATGTCTATGAAAGTTCAATTTCAGCCCACTGTGCGACGGAATAATTGGATAGACATATTGACAAGCTAGAAAAATAATACTAGGATATTTTTTGTTGAGAATGGTATAATTTGCTGCGTGGAATGTTACTATGGTTCGATGCTTTTTTTTATTCTTAAACTTGGTCGTGTTTTTGTCTAGTGGCACCTAATGGTAATTGCAGACAGGGTCTGGGGGGTTACCATTAGGGTTGCCAACCCTACTATATAATATAGTATCCTACTATATTAGAGGCCCGACTACTATATTTCTGAAACAAGTAATATAGTAGGCGAAACTACTATATTTTAAGGCATCAAACTCAAAGCAATTATATTCGTTTCAAAATGTGTAAGTGTAAAACGAAACGTCAATATCTATTTCTGAACGATTCTGATATGTCAAGTTGACAGTTACGTTGACTTCGATAGATTGGCAATTTTGATTTTCGCGCTCTCGAGTACTTATGTGTTTTTGGTAACTACCTACTTTTGAAGTTAATTTATTAAAAAAATCCTTTTAAGAAATAAAGTACCTATTCTGAAACCTACTATATTTTTTTCATCCTTTCGTTATCTACTATATTTTTGTGGGTAATCATTTTAGAACTACTATTTTTTACCGACAAAGAGTTGGCAACCCTAGTTACCATGCATGATCTCTTAGAGCAGGAATGTTTTAATATTATTACGAGAGCGGGTAAGAGATGGCGCTAGAGAGCTGTCTAGCGCTGTCACTTTCCCACTCTCGGAATAATACTAAAACTTCCTGCTCTAACAGATCATGGTAACCTCCCTGAGATGGAGCTCACGAATCTAAGTAGCAAAGATATAGAGGAACTCCCCTATACCCCTCTGGCTGTCATATACAAGGTTAGTCAGAAAGGGGGTACTAATCCGAAAGGGTGTTAAAGTACACATAATAATGAGTAACTTTTGTTCTACAACTTTCCCAAAAGTCAATAGTTTAAGAGAAACAGCTGTTCAAAAATCTCAAAAAAAAAACTCTGAAATCTATCTATACCCAGTTATGATCAGCTGTGTTTACATTTTAGGTCATATTTGGGGTCATGAATTAGAAGCACCATTTTCTGAATTTGTAACTAAAGTAGGGATGAAGAATTTTTTAAAAAACTAAAATAAAAATCATTTTATTTGGAAAAAAAAAATCGAATTTTGAAATTTTAACACTTGCTTTCAAACAGTCATCAGCGATACTATAAGTGGGCTTCGGATTAGTACCCCCTTTCCGACTAACCTTGTATACAACCTACGGAACACAGTAAATTGCTTGGCGCCAGACATTAAAATGTGAGGGTGGTAGCTATAGCCGGTCGGACTGTATAGATCCTAGCACCAAGCTACTGTCTACTTGAGATTGACTAGTAACCTTTCATTGATTGTAAAGTGAATGAATGTAAGTTGGAATGATGTAAAGATTCGCTCCGTAGTTGCAATAAAGAAACTCGATGTTTATCCAATGTTTTTTTTAACCGACTTCAAAAAGGAGGAGGTTCTCAATTCGGTTGTATTTTTTTTTTTATTTTTTTTTTTTTATTTTTTTTTTTTATGTTTGTTACCTCATATCTCCGTCATTTATGAACCGATTTGAAAAATTCTTTCTTTGTTCGAAAGGGTATACTTCCCGATTGGTCCCATATAAATTTTGTTACGATTAGACTATGAACTTCAGAGATATGGAACGGAACTCCTCATCGGATCAAAGCAAAATTCTCAAATTACTAATATTGCTTTGTTTATATTTGTTGTTGGGAACTGACTACTGGAAAAGAGGAGGGGGTGCATGTCCCCCCCCTCCCCCTTTGGAATGTTTTCATTATATCGTGTAAGGTATCATTTGAAAGGGCTTTTTATGCCCGACTACGTCAAAGCCAAAAAGAAGGGTTATGAAGAGGAGGGGGTTAAGTTTATGGCACTAAAACGTATTTAATAAAAAATAAACTTTAAAAAAAGTAAAAACCGACTTCAAAGAAAAACTAAAAGGAGTGAAATATAACTTTCGTGAGACACATTCATATTTATGATTATTTACGGTTTACTCACGTGCATTTTTCGGGATTGCCCGACTAGTTTCGGACCCAAACGGAGCCCTTAATCATGAGCTGAACCCGCGGCGAGGTCGCGAGACGAACTGGCGCTGCAGCGCGCCGCGTAGCGTTGCGCCCGCGACGAGAGGGGCGCGCTCTGTGTCGGTATTGCTCGTGCGTCTTCGTCACTTGTCGTGTCCGGGTTGATACATGAAATAGTACCGATGCATGCCGCGCTAACTGTGTCGCACTCCAGACTTAACTCACTTTTATATGAAGTAGACTTCAGAGCTGGTTTCCAGGCAGGCGGCAGTGTCCAACCACCGTCTCTATTGAAGTTCGGATGACGGCTGATTTCGATGGCTTCACGTACTTTTCGCGGCACGAAATATTTCTCCTTCGCTAGTACGGAAGCCTTATCGAAACGTATAAAGTGAGCCGTGCCCGTGTTACAGACGTGTTCTGCAACTGCCGACCTCTTGCTGTCCATACTCTTCATACTACTTATGTGTTCGCTAAGTCTGGTTGCGATATTGCGGCGAGTTTCACCTATATAACTCAGGCCACAGTCGCACGGTATCTTGTATACACCAGGAACGCCTAGCGGATCTTTGTCCTTTGATGAGCGTACCAACTGCCGCAGTTGTCCAGGCGGGCGATAGATCGTCCTGATGCTATATCTTCGGCGTAACAGGTGACCTATTTTGTCGGTAACTCCTCGCACGAACGGCAAAAACGCAGGAGTACGTTCCGCTCCAGCCGTTCGTCTACGAGCCGTGTCCACCGTATTCAGACTACGAGTGCATCGCCGCCACTGGTAACCGTTGCGCTCCAGTACGTTCTGTAAATGACGTAACTCCGTGTCCACGTACTGAGGATCACACAAACTGAGCGCCCGGTTAATCAGCGTTCTGGGTACAGAAGATAGGTGTGAAGGGTGATGATGGGAGTCTGCGCGTAGATAACGGTCTGTGTGAGTCGGTTTCCTGTAAACAGTGTGTGATAACTGACCGCCGGGCTCACGTATGACGAGAACGTCCAAAAACGGCAGAACTCCTGCATTTTCTTCTTCTGTTGTGATCCTTATCTTCCTGTGAATTCCATTCAGATGACTCGTAAAACCCACCAGCGCATCCCGGTCAATAATGGCGAAAACGTCATCAACATATCGCCACCAGTATCGCGGCTTACAATACGCGGATTCTAAGGCCCGGTGTTCAAACCACTCCATAAAAATGTTAGCTACCACCGGCGCGAGTGGTGAACCCATGGACACTCCATCTACTTGCAGGTAGAACTCACTCTTCCACAAGAAATAGCCACTTTTCAGACAGTAATTAATGCACTCAATGTATTCAGTGGGTAACGCAGCACCATTCAGTTGGGTTGTAATAATATTTATGACCTCTTCCACTGGTACATTGGTAAAAAGTGAGGTGATATCAAAACTGACCATCATTTCTGTGTCTTGTAGCTGCACATCCGCTAGTAAGGTGACAAAGTGCCTTGAGTCCTTTACATAGCTACTCGATTTCCCGGTGTAGGGTAGCAATATAGTAGCCAAATGACGCGACAATTTGTAAGTAGGTGCGTCAATTTGGCTGACTATGGGTCTTAACGGCCAATCCGGCTTATGGATTTTCGGCAATCCGTAAATCTTAGGTGGTGTAGGGTTGTGTGGTCGTAATTGTGTCATCAGCTCTTTGTTATTTAAGCCCTGTAACAGCTTGATAACTTTAGTAGTCACCCTGGCTGTCGGGTTGTAGGCAACTTTCTTGTAAACAGCTGTGTCGCTCACCAGTTGCGTGATTTTAATATCATAGGCTTCGGTATCGACGACAACAGTTGCATTACCTTTATCTGCTGGCAACACTAGTAGGTCCGGATCATTACGTAAATCACGCAAGGCCACGATATCCTGGCGGCACATATTGTTTTTTGGTGGCGATGATTTACGTAATAGCGATGATACATCTTGTCGAAGGCACTCGGCATCCCCGTGCGGTATTCTATTACGCACGATAGTGTTCTCGATGTTGGTGATGATGTCCTCGATCGGTATTTTACGAGGAGCCGGCGCGAAATTGAGTCCAAGGGATAGGACCGATATAGTTTCCTCAGGCAATTGTTTAGATGATAGATTGACGACCGTTGAGGCATTATAAGTGTTCTTTGAATTTGCCTTATCATCGGTATGTGGGGGATGCCGAGTGCCTTCGACAAGATGTATCATCGCTATTACGTAAATCATCGCCACCAAAAAACAATATGTGCCGCCAGGATATCGTGGCCTTGCGTGATTTACGTAATGATCCGGACCTACTAGTGTTGCCAGCAGATAAAGGTAATGCAACTGTTGTCGTCGATACCGAAGCCTATGATATTAAAATCACGCAACTGGTGAGCGACACAGCTGTTTACAAGAAAGTTGCCTACAACCCGACAGCCAGGGTGACTACTAAAGTTATCAAGCTGTTACAGGGCTTAAATAACAAAGAGCTGATGACACAATTACGACCACACAACCCTACACCACCTAAGATTTACGGATTGCCGAAAATCCATAAGCCGGATTGGCCGTTAAGACCCATAGTCAGCCAAATTGACGCACCTACTTACAAATTGTCGCGTCATTTGGCTACTATATTGCTACCCTACACCGGGAAATCGAGTAGCTATGTAAAGGACTCAAGGCACTTTGTCACCTTACTAGCGGATGTGCAGCTACAAGACACAGAAATGATGGTCAGTTTTGATATCACCTCACTTTTTACCAATGTACCAGTGGAAGAGGTCATAAATATTATTACAACCCAACTGAATGGTGCTGCGTTACCCACTGAATACATTGAGTGCATTAATTACTGTCTGAAAAGTGGCTATTTCTTGTGGAAGAGTGAGTTCTACCTGCAAGTAGATGGAGTGTCCATGGGTTCACCACTCGCGCCGGTGGTAGCTAACATTTTTATGGAGTGGTTTGAACACCGGGCCTTAGAATCCGCGTATTGTAAGCCGCGATACTGGTGGCGATATGTTGATGACGTTTTCGCCATTATTGACCGGGATGCGCTGGTGGGTTTTACGAGTCATCTGAATGGAATTCACAGGAAGATAAGGATCACAACAGAAGAAGAAAATGCAGGAGTTCTGCCGTTTTTGGACGTTCTCGTCATACGTGAGCCCGGCGGTCAGTTATCACACACTGTTTACAGGAAACCGACTCACACAGACCGTTATCTACGCGCAGACTCCCATCATCACCCTTCACACCTATCTTCTGTACCCAGAACGCTGATTAACCGGGCGCTCAGTTTGTGTGATCCTCAGTACGTGGACACGGAGTTACGTCATTTACAGAACGTACTGGAGCGCAACGGTTACCAGTGGCGGCGATGCACTCGTAGTCTGAATACGGTGGACACGGCTCGTAGACGAACGGCTGGAGCGGAACGTACTCCTGCGTTTTTGCCGTTCGTGCGAGGAGTTACCGACAAAATAGGTCACCTGTTACGCCGAAGATATAGCATCAGGACGATCTATCGCCCGCCTGGACAACTGCGGCAGTTGGTACGCTCATCAAAGGACAAAGATCCGCTAGGCGTTCCTGGTGTATACAAGATACCGTGCGACTGTGGCCTGAGTTATATAGGTGAAACTCGCCGCAATATCGCAACCAGACTTAGCGAACACATAAGTAGTATGAAGAGTATGGACAGCAAGAGGTCGGCAGTTGCAGAACACGTCTGTAACACGGGCACGGCTCACTTTATACGTTTCGATAAGGCTTCCGTACTAGCGAAGGAGAAATATTTCGTGCCGCGAAAAGTACGTGAAGCCATCGAAATCAGCCGTCATCCGAACTTCAATAGAGACGGTGGTTGGACACTGCCGCCTGCCTGGAAACCAGCTCTGAAGTCTACTTCATATAAAAGTGAGTTAAGTCTGGAGTGCGACACAGTTAGCGCGGCATGCATCGGTACTATTTCATGTATCAACCCGGACACGACAAGTGACGAAGACGCACGAGCAATACCGACACAGAGCGCGCCCCTCTCGTCGCGGGCGCAACGCTACGCGGCGCGCTGCAGCGCCAGTTCGTCTCGCGACCTCGCCGCGGGTTCAGCTCATGATTAAGGGCTCCGTTTGGGTCCGAAACTAGTCGGGCAATCCCGAAAAATGCACGTGAGTAAACCGTAAATAATCATAAATAGGAGTGAAATAATCACCATAATATAAAATTAACAGTTTCAGAAGTCGGTGGCTTCTATTTGTTTCAGTGTAGAGTTGCACCGACTTCTGAAACTGTTAATTTTATATTATGGTGATTATTTCACTCCTTTTAGTTTTTCTTTGAAGTCGGTTTTTACTTTTTTTAAAGTTTATTTTTTGTAGTAAACTATCTTCGAGCATTTCGCATTTACTGTATTTTTTCATTATAAAATCTTCTAGACAGGCTGTCTAAACAACCACGCGTGACGACGATTGTATCTAAGGGCTTAATAAAAACTATTAAGAAAAAAATTAAACCACAAACAATTTATCCGTAAAGTTTTCATTTTATCCAATAGTAACGTATACTTCGTTGCGTATACCGATAATTCGTTCTCTTTTCAAATCATTAGAATTTGATTTGTAGAACTAATTACATTACTAGGCAAGCAAAGCCGCCGGCGAAGTTTGTCTATAACCAGCCAGTTGACCGTGACCACAAAATTCGTGCCGAATCTGACCCAATGTAACTTTCTTTTTGTCAATTTACGTTGCTATTGTATAATAGAGAAATACCGAAGTTATTGCCGATATTTTGTTAAATAATAGGTACTTTAACGTTAATTTATTTGAACTAAGCCGAACTGTAAAGGTTGTTTTAGACTAAGGCACTACGCATTATATTCTGCGAGTTTACATCTACACCTACAATCATTGCGTATAAAAAATGCATAAAAAGAGCCTCTACGAGTGACGATGCATAAGTGCGTCCGGCGCATCCTAGGTAGTCAGCCCCGCTACCAACCTTGCTGACTGGCTAACTTTTTACCAAGACATGAGCTGTTCTCATATAGCTTGGTCGACACGAGAGAAGATTGCGAAAATGCTTGTGTTTATCTGTATAAAGTTTCATAGTCTAAATCCACCTTAAGAAGTCTTTAGTAATTTAACTTCTATATAAATCAAAATATTTAACATAAGCAATTTGAGATAAGGAAATAGCCCTTAACCTGTTGGTTTGTAATTTTATAATGGTTTTGTAATCGCTGTGCAATTTGCGGCTACCTACGAGCTACGGTGTCTGACTGTCGGTGGCTGACTACTTTTCGCTATTTACTACTTACGCAATCGCATAATTTTGTTGTTGATACACGTGGCTATATAGCTGTGGTTGTGAGAAACCACTATACAAACAGTTGGTATATAGAAGATAAGTAGCAGTGATGATACAGGGCGAGATTCGCAGACCGCACTAAGACTTTACTTTGCCAAGTAAGGTTTTCGTGCGAATATGAACACTATTCGTACTGAATGAATGTTCATAATCGTATGAAACGCTTATTTACATTCGCTAACACAAATATGAACATTATTGGTATAATGATATGGTTCATGTTCATATGAAAGGCTTGCTTTACTTAGCAAAGTAAAGTCTAAGTGCAGTCTGTGAATCTTGCCGTAAGGGGTTATGGTAAGAACGGTGGTTGGAAATGTTACGAGTATATCTAAAGTAGTGACAAAAACAAAGACAGCTGACCACAAAACCATGAGGGATTAAAAGATACGACATGAGAGATAGACAGGTAATAATTCTATAAAAAACACATAAAGTAGGTGATCATAAAAATATATTAATCAAAACAAAAACCAATCATAACACAAAAGAAGAAATATGCCTATAAAACGAACACAATCTCATATATATATATACATTGTAGGTCATAACTTTGCAATTTCCGGTTGTACTAGGTTTTTAGGTAAACAGGCACTCACGCGCACTTAAAGAACGCGTAACGAACGGGTGTGACAAAACCCTTGTAGTTCACACATTGGCGTTCATTGTTAGTTCAAACACCTGCGAGCTAATTGTGTAAGTACTATCGTAATCGCTTTCGACTGACTTTTCAAGTGTTGTTCGACAACTTTACCTAGAATCTAGGTATGCGAGTTTTGGTGTCGGCGCGAGAGTGGCACCGTTTGCTAAATCTGTAGAAAGAAATTAAAAATGGAATGCATCAATCATCCTATTGCATACGAATTATCCGTATAGATACAGAGTTCCACACATGGATTTGACAACGTAACAGCATTATATTAACTCAAACAGTGCTGACTCACTTTCCATAGAGTTTAGTAAAAGATTGCTAAACTATTTGAGCACGTGGGTAGCGAATGGAATGACATGGCTTGTAATAACACGTCATGAAGATAGGTATATTTGTTTCCCAGAATCTTCCGGAAATCAGACGTATTGTATTAGGTGGTTGCTCCCCGCAAAATCTGAAACTCACAATACTTTGTATACAAAGGTCATGCGCTTATAAGGAGTATCAACCTACGACCTTGGTAACATGCTGGAAAATAAGACTAAAAAAACTTTTAAAACTCAAGTGCCCAATGAAAATACAGCAATAACAAAGCAGTAGCCACATAACAAGCAAATAAGTACAGCGCGAACCGATGAAACGTTAATTAAAATCGATCATGCATCAACAAAAACGATAATTATTATTTAGCGCTACATAAGCTTCTATTTTTAATATTCATTTATTATGCAACAAAAAAACTGCTAACATAGCAACTGGCGGTTACGAAATCACATTAAAATCATCATGACAGTATTACAATGCCGTGATTTGAAACACTGGCATGATGAATATTGCACTTACGCTGGTTCTGAATTCAAAAATGAACCCATTAGAATATTTAAAAAAACCTTACGTCAATATATCTCTCTAGATTTTTAACAGATGCATTAATAATACATCATTATTTAATAAAATACTAATTTAGAATTATATTGATTTGAATTATCTTATTTTTTACTTAAAATTTTAGATGTTTATGATATCTATATTATTATATGACTTTATAATAACTTATCTCGCATTTTTAGAATAATTTGAAGTTATACTATAATTTGGCACTAGCAGCCTGTGATTTTATTAAAGACTAGCTGTGCCCGCGACTCCGTCCGCGTGGAAGTCGGAAAACAACATTGTGTCGCAGCAACTAAATAATCCATTTATTATAATAATAGACAAAGGTGTCCCACTAAGACACTTATATCTTTTGAACCATTTCTTTATGTAGAGTTTCAGCTCCTCTTGATTGACCGTAAAGATTCATAAAACCGTAATACTAAAAACATGTTGCTTATTTCTATACATTTCCTTGCTAAAATGGATTATAATTGAATATTGATACTTTTATTGAAGATGTAACAAAACCATATCGCGATACAAAAATAGCTACAACGCCGTTTTGTTACAATCTGCGAACTAAATTATGATTTCATTCGAGGTGTGGTAGGTATAGAAAAGAACTTTAAATATTTAAAAAAAAAACTTATAGAAGACTTCATTTAATTTTAATAAGTTATAAATAGGTAGGTACTGCTTTCAAAAAGTCTGATCTGGAAATCGAACCAACACAAACGCGAAAAAACATCATCTATATTTTTATTTCACCAATCGATATGATCGCTCCAATAAACATAGTGCCTGAAATTGATGGAAGACCATAAAAACTAACATTAAGTACCTACCTAACTTAGATACATTTCAATTCAAACACTTATTTGTTGTTACTTCTTATTTCTTGCACTTCCTTCAATTTAAGACAGTGTGTTTGTTGGAGAGATTTGATCCTTATTATTGACCTTATAGATATCTATCAACAGGGGCCATAATATAATACCGGATGGTACATAAAGCTTTGTCAGTTCGATTCCCGGTTCAGGCAAAAAAATCAGTAAAAGGTAATTTCTTACTTTAAAAAAAAGTGAAATGAAGTTTCCTTTGAGTGAAATTTGCTATTTTTAATATTTAAAGTACTTTCCCTCCATGGCCACGTCTTTGGAACATTACCTAAAGCTTAAAAAAACTCAATTAAATAAATTTAATAAAACGACGGCGACAGGCTTTGAATAGTTCTGACAATAATGAACAAAATAAAATAATATGTAGAAAAACATTCCAAAAAGTGCATTGAGTAGATAGAATGATTACGAAATACTAAAGGACAATGGGACAAAACGTCCCCAGTAGTGTAGCACTTTTTGACCTATTGTATATGAAAGACCTTATTAATCTCTTAATTTTAGTGTATGACAGCTCATCTGTAAAATGTATAGTATAAAAGTTATTTAATATGAAAGTAACATAAAAATTACCTTAAAAAAATGCTGGCATTATTACTTCAATATGAATATAATTATTTTAGTTAGTGATATGGGGTTATTTGAAGAGCTCCAAAGCTAGTCAGGTCAGGCGGGTGTCGAAAATTCATCGACACCCACCATCCGAACCCTCTAGTCGCCGCAGCGGCCGACTACAGTCTCTCTCTCATAAGTAAAGTTCACCGCCCAGGCACACACTTTTAGAGCCCGATGACGAAATTACGCTCCTCCAGGAAGTGAGTAAATCGACCAGCACAATACACAGCGTCCGCCGCCGTCTGGCTTACCGTCCTCGCTGACGAGGCCCGTTGCGACGTCCCACCGCTGCCGGTCATGATCCACCGAGCTCTTCCGTCGGAGAGCCGGTCGCTTCTTCAGACTCCGCAGACACACCGATTCAGCCCTCATCACGCTGCCCCCCCTCCTCAAGCCTCCGCAACGCCCTAAGCCGAGGTCCGAATCCCACTAGGGGTTGCACTTAGTGCTGTTGTTGCAGGTAGTCTCATGATGTTAGTGTAGTACAAGTACTTAGGTTAGGTTAAGTATTTTACTTCCCCACCATTGGCTGGAGACTGCCCGGTTACGTAGAAGGGTTCCGCAAGGACCATCTACAGCAGTCCAAAAAAAGTACCCACATTTGCACATGTTTGCTCGTAGCGTGGCGTTAGTACCTGTTCGGAACTGCCTGAGTGAGCACGTATTTATTAATAAAAACAAACGAGCAGAGCCTAAACGCCATCCAAGCGGACTATTGTTCCTGCCTGACTGGGATGAGGACAGGTGGTGCATGCGCACATGTTCTAAGCATACTACGGTACCTCGGTGTCGGGAAGCACTTAGCGAATTTCGTTGGGCCAGCAAGTGCCTGGGATGAAATAATAATCGAAAGTGAAAATGCAGAATAGAAAATAAACAGATTTTTATTTATAATTAAATGTATTTTTAATTTATAACCTTCTCCAGAAAAATACAGAATCATCATTATAATACTCTTCATTTAGGTATTTTTGATTCATTGATTTTATAAACCGTTCATTTTGATTATAATGACTCATTCTTTAAGTCAGTATACTATTTATTTTTCAGCCAATAATTGATTTAAAATGAGGAAATAATAAAAAATGAAATATCATTTTTATTTTATTTCAAACCGGTTTCATTCATTCCTTCACTCATTCTCGACTATTCATTCGTTCGTTCATTCAATCAAACTCACTCTATAGTGCTACAAGGGTGGGGACGGGGTCCATACATTTTGTCCCATTGTCCTTTCAACGAAAGCACTGGGTGAGCGCTTTCCTTGCAAATAATCATGGCCACCGATTTCAATTTGAATTTGGACCTTATTTCGGCATCAGCATTCCCAAAAAGTATGAACATTCAATGAACAAAAATCCTACTATTAGTCCACATCATGAATTAATTTTATTGTGAACAACAATAAGAAATTGACCTAATAAATTCTAAATAACAATATCTTCGTTTTTTTTTTGTAAAAGCTTAGTTCCTTCTTCATAAGGATAGCATTTCATTAGACCTTTCGTAGACTGAGAATAGGTACCAATTCAACAATGAATATTAGGTAATTTGTGGATTTATTCGTAGTAAAATATTTCCTCGCAACATTATTTGATACACGTAACGCCATCTATTGAAAATAAACTAATACATGCTAAGTTCTTCTAGAAAACTTAAAATTCGCACAACTTTTGATTGCGTGAACCGATTGCGATGAAACAAAAAACATATGTTACTTGGAGATAAGTACAATATATGTTTATAAAATTCAACAGCATTGGGTCAGTTCTTTTTACGTGATGCTTGAACAAACAAACAGATAAACAGACAAACAGATAAACAGACAATCAGAAAACAAATCCAAAAATATTAAAAATGGGTTCTTTTGGTTGTCTTTTAACACCCCAACGATGTTTTTTCAAAATATTTGCTATGTACAGACACGCCAAGTCTAATATGTAGAACATATTGATTATTTGCATATCTTTTGATTGCGTGAACCGATTGCAATGAAACAAAAAAAATATGGTACTTGGAGATAAGCACAATATATGTTTATAAAAGTCAACAGCATTGGGTCAGCTCTTTTTACGTGATGCTTGCATAAACATGCAAACATATGTTTAATCTTTACTTCCCTAGATGGCGTTGGCGTCGAATTAGATCGCGCTATGGTTTCGTTACCGCGCGATTTATAAGTTCTAGCCAAAAATTTCCTAGTTACTTCGAAACCACGATTTTATTATATGTATAGATATGAGTCTTTAATAAAATCACAGGCTGTTGCTTACCTATTCATTTTTGCATGTCGTAAGGTAGAATTTACATGGATTCACCAACAATTTGTTAACGCCTTATCTACCTACATTCTAAGCAGATAAATATTTTTATTCTATTCAAGAAGTACAATTTTACCAGTGAATATTTATGCGTCGAATGAAAAAGTAGCTGTGAACTGTGAATGATGATGACGTTGACGATTATGATTTTACTGCTGATGGAAATAATCTTATAAGCAACACTTTGGCACTACTCTTAATTCATTAATTGATTTAATAAAAACAAATAGCTTGATTTGGCACACGAGGATTTCGACATATCGGTTGTTGACTCAGCAGTCATTGCTTAATAGCCAAGAGCCTCGACAAACATCTATTGAGGCTTTCCTTAGGCAGCTGGATCAAGGGTTTGAATCAGAAAACGGTACGTCTAGACACGGCGCGTATTGTTATGAAGATTCTCCCTCTGGAGCCCTGACTGCCTGAAACTTGGACACTGATCCCGATACCAGTGGGCTTCTCTGATGATGTTGACGATTATGATTTTACGGCTTATAGATAGGCTTCTATGCTTCACTTTGGCACTACTCTTAATTACTATTAAGATACACTAGTTCTAGTTTTAACCAATAACGGTCGGTAAGATTTAAGAACCCGCCGTTAGTCGTTTACCCAGTTCATGTATACTTGATACGGTATGCCATTAAACAAGATGACCGTAATGTCGTTAGCAATCAATGGGTAATATGAACTGTTGACTCAAATACGATCGTTTCAGACCAACATTTTTATTACCAAGAGGTTGTTACAAGCATGATTGGTATTTAAACACCGCGTAGATACGAAACCTTTGTAATTTTGATACTGCTAAAGTCTAAATAACCAGACACAATTGAATACAACAGAAAGTCAGTTCTAAGCCACGTCTAACATTGAGCAAAATTATACATGTTACGTCAAATGGACCCGCATCCGGTAGCCGAGCGCCAACGATCAAGTGTAATTAAGCCCTAACATGGCCTCAAGCGTAGAATAGTGTCAAGCTTACCTTGCTCGCAATAATAATAAACATATTCTGATAAACTTGCAAAACCTTTATGCCTTGTTAGAACAAGTGTACCAATTTAGGTAGTATGAAACTGTCGTAATGTTTGAGCGAACTGGATAATTAGAGCTAATTTCTCCTCCTCGATGTAGCATGTCATCCGATACTAAGTGGACAGCTACCAAGGAGGTCTAATTGCACCATAGACACCACAATTTTCTCGTCGGAAGTGGAACATGAAAAAAATTGTCTGTTTGATATGCAACCTCATTACACCGTGCTTTGTCATTAGCAGAAACAAAGTTAATGATACACACAGAATGATGAAGGTTTCATTTATTTTTTTCATTTTTGTAGTCCTGGTATGATTAAGAAGAACGACTGTAATGCTTTTTAAGTGCAGAGCTGTTAACAACTAGGTATTTTAAGTAATAGTAACAAAAAAATAAAAGCAGTTGATTGAATTTCACCTAAAGCATTTATTTCACTACCCAATTTTAGCGCCCGGTTGAAAAAGTCCCTACCGAAGACCAAAGAGACCGGGCGTTAACTGTTATTATACTACGCCTAATTAGAGTTAAGGCCCATTTAGATGGAGAGAGTTTCTCGAACGTTTCTTGGCGAGAAATCGTATGCTACTATCGCAAGCAATAATCGCCATAAGATTATTGTATCATAATGTTTACATACAGGCAAGAACTAAATTCTCGCCTATGATTATGTTATACGAGATTCGCAAGTAATTTTTCGCTAGGCGATAAATTACTGTGACTGTTTACACAGCGAAAATTATAGTAAGAAGATTCTTGCTTACGAGTTCTCGACTTGTATAAACACGATCTCGTGTGACATTTTTTCAAGTTCATACGAGTATCGTACAAATCAGTTTGAACCGTTTTTGAGTGCGAGTTTTGCCATTCGAGTTCAGACTTCAGTGATTTAGTTCTGTTTACACGGAGACAGATATATTCTATTGCGAGGCAATTGTCGCCCAAGGGGAAGGGCGATAATCGTGAATGTTTACACGAAGAAACTTTTTAAATGTTCTTTCGATAATCGTATCTTCGAGTCGAGAAACTCTCTCCATCTAAATGGGCCTTTAGGGATCGGATATTGTAATAAGCCCTTTATACGTATTAAGAAACCTAAGAATGCCAAGAGCCTACTTCCCAACTAACATTTTAGCGTTAAGACAAGCTGTAGTGGACCTGTATATCGGTTCTGCTTAGATATTAAAGTATTAGTGTAGATCTTACAAGAGAGTTATAGAGTGTAATAACACCTTTATATCTTCGATTTTGGCGCAAAATTTTGCAGGTAAAGTCTGTATAAACCCTTTAGAGTGGTTCTATATAACCTTTAGTAGGTGTGTTTGAGAGGTGTTACAAGATCGTCGGTTTCCGCTTGAAACTTTATTGCACCTTTATATTGAAGTTAATTGATACCTTGAGTTACATAAAATATCTATATCGGTGTCAGATAGAATTTGGATCGGTATTTTGATACCTAATAACTCATTTGTAGTGTTTTCGGTGTGAAAAGCAAATAGTAAAAGCTTTAAAGTCTTCAAATTATTTAATTTTTCGAGTTATTATTATCAACATGAGTTATCATTTTATCTGGCGGACATTGCAACATTTTCATCACGAAAAGTATTACCTAACAGTATTCTTGAAGTGTAAAGTTAATTAGATATTAGTGCGCTTGCAAGTTTAATGTGATTGTATATTATGCTTTGCGTCTCAATTTTAATGCGCCTTAAAAAAAAGCAGATTTTGTGAAAAAAAAGGAAAAAAATTAAAAATGCTAATAACCTAAAATAGTTTTTAGACACTAATTTTCAAGTATTGGTTAGTTTTAGTGATTGTATACAAAAACTATGTAAAATAATTCAGAAAATTTAACTATTTCGTTACTTAAAAGTGATATTGTATTAATATATTTTTAGGTTATGTTGACAAGAAGTGACAAAAAATGGCGATTTTTTCTTAAAGCTACAGTCCTCTCTTAAGTCTATTATGACACCCGATGAACTACTACGCCGGTAGTTAAAACTATTGTGCGGCCTATGGTTGACATAAGAATTACAACATATTTATCTAACACCAAAACTTTTACATCAGGATCTTACGAAACTGCTATAACTATTTAACCTATCATTGCCTTTAGTCTAACAGGTGTAAGCTGTATATTAGAGTTATACAACGCTTGCAGAGTTTGGTGTTATTACACTCTTAACTAACTCCGTTGTAGAACCGACGACGTTACTGAAGTTGAAATACAGCCTTACGATATATAAGCAACTCCACTAGAGCAGATTTATAGCATTGAGAATTATAGGGAGTTAATGAAGATCTATATACAGCTTTTAGCGCTGCAGGCCGGTACAAGCTTTAACGTCTTAAGTATAAAAGCAGCCACTGCTACTACACTAACTGTAAAGAAAATACTGCTTCGTTGTTTACAGTTCTTATACATTCTGAAGAGCTAAACGTATTTCATAAGTAAACTGTATCACCTTTAGTGACAACCGAATCCACTATAAATTAATAGTAGCACTCTAAGCTTTAAAATGACCTGCAACCAACGCTTAATTGTTTGTTGGGTTAGAGCGCTTGTGCACTACTGCGAATCCGAAACCGAGATAAAACGAACCGAATTAGCTGCAGTCTTATTTGTATGAATAGTTGCGCCCTGCATTCGATCCAAAAATTCATAGATTAGAAGCCGATTTTTTTCGGATTCGGGTCAGACGCATTGAACAAGCGCTCTTGCTCTCTTTTGTGTTTTTCGTTTTTGTTACGAATAGTTACGTCACTTGACGCCACTTGACGCACTATAGGGTACTAGCGTGATATACCCACGAAGCAAATATTATTTTTTGATAACCGTGTAATACAATTATAACGCGGTCTCCAGCATTTTGTATCTAAATCCACCATTACAATGGATTTTCAGTTATCGCTAGCTGATGTAATTTGAAATTGCGTACAAGTTTGTTTCATGCTTACAAATGCAATCAATCATAAGAGAACGGTTTTATACTTATAGCCTATTTCTATGTAGTATTATTTACAGTTGAAGCTATGCAGTAAAATAAGCTAGAAACTGTAAAAAATTGCTGGAAGCTGAGAGAATGTGAGAGCAGAGCGAAAGAAATTCATAATAATTAGAACAATCAAAATGTATCGAACGATCGTGAAATTGCTAGTAATGCAACAATTTGTAAACAGCAAGCAGTCATGTTTATAACTGCACCAGGGTGCCATTGTAGCCAGCTATATGCTTTTGATTACGCAATGGCATTACTGAAACAAACGAAGCTAGCTTATAAACTAAAATCAATCAGGTATTCTTACGGTATAATACATCGGAATACTCAACAGGTGAAATTGCAATGCTTTAATGAATTTCGAATTCGTTCCAATCAAAAAATCATTTAGTAAGTTTGAAAATTTTTATTCAGGAATTTGTTCATAAATGCTGCATGCTATTGATAAAGTTATCGAAATTCAATTATATGTTATTTGTTGAATGCCTTAATATAATAAAAATTGAATTTGTTTATTTTCAATTCCTAATATCACGCTCCGTTGAATGTACATACAGTGTGTGTCTAAACAGGATATTAAAATTATACTAGGGGCCGCTCGCGACTTCGCCCGCGTGGATGTTGTTTATTGCGTATTTCGCGTTTTTCGCGTAGCCTATATCCTTCTCCGGGCTCCAGACTATCTCCGCACCAAGTTTCAACAAAATCGGTTCTGTAGTTTAGTCGCGATGAGGTAACAGATAGACAGTCAGAGCTACTTTCGCATTTATGATATTAGTAAGGATTGTGGATTCTCTTGTTCCCCAACTAAACTAAAATGTGAGAATTGCTAACTTTCGCTAACAGACAGCGAGAGAAAAGGACGGTGATGGATAAGAATTAAGTAAGAGACGTCACAATACTTTACGCATTCAACTTTGCCGTGTTTTTAGTCAACACGTCCTGGCGTTTAATAAGTTAAAAATGGTGCGCCTAATTATGTACGCGCGATAGAAGTTATACTTCGACTGAGACATATCATTAATAACGCCATAGGACTTCTTTCGTGAAACGCACTCTGCGTTTCACGAAAGAAGTCCTTTGGCGTTATGTTGGCACCACTGAATTTCCATTGTTTCGGACGCTTTTATAATGAAAAATTCAGTGGTGCCAACATAACGCCAAAGGACTTCTTCCGTGAAACGCACTCTAAAAGCTATTCACTTCAATAACCACAGATAAAGAAAAAAACATTTTTTGAGGTTTATAACAACAACTAACTTCATGGTGTCACATTTCCGCTACAGCTTCGTACGTAACTTCCGTAACAATGACAATTTTACCCTCGATGCGCTAAAAGAAGAATAACTACAAAACGCGTGGGCAATAAATCTTTAAATTACCCTCATATCACAGGTACATACTGTATATCTCAATATCAATCTTAGTTAAATACATAGTCATAGGTATTTATTACTTGTTCAGCTGTACCAACCGTTAACCGACCTTCGACGGACACAAGCGTATTTAATTCTTTATAATGCAATTATTGGTAACGTAGAGAGCGCTGACAGAAATAGAGTAAGTATTGTTTTTTCTTTATTTAATTTAATTAGATATGAGGAGCTCGTGGCTAAATAATTACAGCCGCATAGACCGATCTTCCGGGTTAAGCCACGCTTGCCGAGGTTGGTCTGTGGATGGGTGACCATTTACCATAGCGAGTTTCCTCCGTGGCTCGGAAAGCACGTAAAGCCGTTGGTCCCGGCTGTCATTTGTAGATCTTTGACAGTCGTTACTGTTGGTCAGAAGCCAGAAAGTCTGACAACCAGTCTTACCAAGAGTATGGTATTACCCAGTTACTGGGTTGTGGAGGTCTGATAGGCAGTCGCTCCATGTAAAATACTGATATTCAGCTGCATCCGGTTCGACTGGAAGCCGACCCCAACATAGTTGGGAAAAGGCTAGGCAGATGATGATGAATTTAATTGGATATGATACCCACACTTTTCTTAAAATCTAATCCAAAATTACCGTGCATGCAGAATGGGGGGAAAGAAATGACTAAGTATGGCGCCACACCATGCCGAAATTACGCGACCGAACTTCGGCGTCTATGTTTTTTATATAGGAAAAACGCGACGCAATTTCTACGTAAATTTCGACGTAAATTTTCGACGTAAATTTTTTTAGTGTGCAACAAACACACTCTGCCCAAGATACGCGACCGAAGTTCGGCATGATTACGCCTGCGATGCTTTTTAAATTACCCGCGACACACCTGGCTAAAATTACGTCACGTTTTACCTATATAAAAAACATAGACGCAGAAGTTTGGTCGCGTAATTTCGGCATGGTGTGGCGCCACACTAAGTCCTAAAGCAGTATTAGAGAAATACAAGAATAACGTTTATGATAAGTTCCGGTTTACTCACGTGCATTCTTCGGGATTGCCCGACTAATTTTGGACCCAAACGGAGCCCTTAATCATGAGCTGAACACGCGGCGAATTCGGGAGTCGACTAGCACAGTCGGGCAATCCCGAAAAATGCACGTAAGTAAACCGGAACTTATCATAAATGTGTTTGTCACGAAAGTTATAAAACAAGAATAATGTTAGGTAAAAAGCGGGAGCGCCTAAACCTATTCTGAGAAGAGGCCTCTGCCCAGCCCTAGGACAATAATGACTAATGAGCTGACTATGCTAAAAACCGGGTTGTGGTGAATGTAACAGCAAATACCTCGACTCCGGCCACAGACCCTCGGAGGAACACCTTGGTGATTTTAATCTGTAATAGTGTGAGATAAACTTCCGCCTTCACCAGGGTCGAGGGCATCCACGAGGCTTTACTTACCCGAATAAAGAAAAAGGTAAATAACATTATTACTGTGAAACAAACTTGTTGCATATCTTAATCTTTATTATATCTGGTTGGAAACGTCCAGCTGAACGTGGACGGCTACCTTATCCCGACGGATAAATTGTAGGAAGAATATAATCCAACGATTACATCCAAAAAAACTTCATTTACCCTTAAAACGGTAAAACGGGACCCTATTATTAAGACTCCGCTGTCCGTCTGTCTGTCTGTCACCAGGTTGTATCTCATGAACCGTGATAGTTAGACATGCAGTTGAAATTTTCACAGATGATGTATTTCTGTTGCCGCTATAACAACAAATACTAAAAAACAGAATAAAATAAATATATAAGGGGCTCCCATACAACAAACGTGATTTTTTTGCCGTTTTCATAGATAATGGTACGGAACTACGGCAGCCTTCGTGTGCGAGTCCGACTCGCACCTGGCCGGTTTTTTTTTTACTGTACTGCTGCAAATGGTCCTTGCAGACCGTTTCTACGTACCTGAGCAGTTATTATGGCGACACCTGGAGAGTCTCCAGCCAATGTTTTACGGTAACGTATTTATACCGTTTAAAATATCTAAAAATCGGTGAAAAGATCTTTAGATATTTTAAACGGTAGGTCTTTTGACCGTAGTTATCTTGAAAATAGTTAGAATAAACTTAGTTATTATAATACGTAATCATGTTTTACCCTTCTGTTGACTCTACATTATTTATGGTGGCCATTTTAGATCTCCCACGGAGTTGGGTGCAAAATATATGACGTTTAAATTGCCTGATATGGAGAAGTAATAATATCACTGTCCAGAAACTAATTTCTATCTATCTATAACTAATTAATATACTAATAATTATGTAAGTACTTGGCGGCTTATCAGGGGGCCCAGGCCCAGCTAGTGAGCTGGCGAGTCACCCAACACTTTTCAATTTTAAATGTTGAAAGGCAGATGCCGTTTTCTTCCGGCAGTAGAAGTTATCTAGTCCACCTAACACCCCTTCCCATAGACCAGATATTTTTCAGCATATTTTACAATAGTCTTGCACCCACCTGGGACGGTCCATGACTGTACTCCAATAGTGCAGCCGTGGATAGTCGCCGGTTGGTGCCCCACCCCATTTTAGATTAAAGTTCTCAAAGGGGCCTCTGCGCGTTGGACCTACGTCCCCGTGTATGCCTTCCAAAGGACCGGACATCTTCCGCACGGAAGATGAGCCGTGACTACAGAGAGATACAAATGTACCTAAGTACAAACTAGACTTCATTGTTTACAAAAATTATGCGCAGGTACTTTTATAGCGAAGTATTATAGTATCTTAACTGTAAGGCTTAGTTTTAGGTTAATTTTGAATTGTATTTGGCAAATATAGAAGGTTTTTCTTTATCATGAATATCATGATAATCCATCTCATATAGTAAGATAGTACACCCTAGTGTATGTCTTGTGGACAGCTACAGGTACTAAGTACTGCATTTGCCGTTTACATTATTAGATCACTACTCGCCTCATTGGTCTAGTGGTCGCAAGCGCAACTGCTAAGCGTGTGGTCCTGGCTTCGATCCTCAGGTCATGCGGTGTTATTGGGTTTTCCCGTGTGGAATTTCTCAGTAGCAGCCCGGAGTCTGGATTTGCGCCCGGTTGACGGTAATGACATGGGACTTAAACATGACGGCGAAATGAGGGTGTACTATACACCTTACCAAACTGTTTGGGGATTACAGGCGTGATGTTATATTATTAAATCAGTCTAGAAACAATAAAAAAATGTTAATGCAGTCGTAGTAAGTAGTAGCTACTTACACAATAAGGCCTTAGCAATACTAAATGATGGAATCAGGCGTTACTTTGCGGAAATCCATGACATACAAAAATGCAAATAGAATATCTAGCTTTAATTCCGCTGAACAAGATCGCTAGTTTGGATGCAGTATGCAGCAACACCCTCCCGCCCACAAATATATGCACACATGCAGAAAGAGTGTAAACATACATATAGATTTGCGTCCTAGCGGTCGAGGAGTCAACATATCCGGCGAAACACGTGTCGTGTATTGGTTTGGTTACATGTTGCATAATTTTTTCACTCTTCCTGCATGTGCATATATTTGTGGGCGGGAGGGTGGTGCTGCATACTGCATCCAAACTAGCGATCTTGTTCAGCGGAATTAAAGCCAGATATTCTATTTGCATTTTCGTATGCTTAGCAATACTATCCATAATTAACAGAAGTTCTACACAAAACAGTGGAAACGCCAGTAGCGGACGCCCTAGGAGGACATACATTGATGTTATTGGAGATGTTCTTCAAAAAGGACAGGTGCTTAGTACTTTCAACCGGCGTGCGTGTATGACAAGATGTATGACCGTGGACGAGGCGAAAGGAGTGTGTAAGGATCGTAGCATGTGGCGTTCTACAGTTTCTGCCTACCACCATGGGAAAAAGGCGTGAGTTTATGTAAGTATGTATTCTATACAAAAAAAATAGCAAATTCTACTTATTGTAGGTATATAAGTATATGTATTTTATTTTTTATAAATGAACTCTTCATTGTCATATCAGCTAAAAAGCCTCTCCAATCTACTGGATATGAGATTATAGAAAATACACAAGACAGATTTTTTTGTATTCACTGCTTGTATCGATAAAAGTATAGAAAATTACACTAGATTTCGTTATCTGCGTATGGAAAATTTTTGCATAGCTTTTTCTGGTAGCATAAACATCCCATTACTGTCCCACTGCTGGGCAACGTGTCTGTTCTCAGAATGAAAAGGGTTTAGACATTAGTCCGCCGCGCTGGCCTAAAATGAAATGAAATTATTTATTTTGTAAACTTGATTTTATAACCACTTTTATAAGTCTGTTTTTTTTGTGTACCTACCTACTGGCGTCGGCATTTCCTATTTGAGTACCGCTGAGAAGAAATGCCGAAACAAACTCAGGGGTCACGGTCTCTTTTAAAACGGAATTTCTAGTAACCAATTTGAAATTGTAACATTTTCCGTATCAAATTGTAACATTTTTCGTACTCTATGAACTAGCTAGGTTCAACCTTCAATAAAATACCTGGTTATGTTCCAGTTGTACTTGTTTGTATGCAAATGTAAGCATAGATATTATTAGTACCTGTCTTGACAAGTGGACATTGCATTTAGATAATAAAACCAGTGTCTACATGGGTATTACGTTCAGACAAGTTATTTGTGTTACATTATTTTGCAATTTCAATCGCTGCCCGTTATTAGTTTGACACGCAAGGTTTCTACGAATTGATTTACAAAATTAACTAACATTGTAAGCTGTTTTTAAACGGACGGATATAAAAACTCTTTTATAAAACAAAAACATACAAAATTTTAACACAGGTTGAAAAAAAACTATGCAGATTTAAAAATCGATAGCTATTTTAGATCGCCTTCCTTATTTAAATGTAAATGTAATATTATCACTCACGCGTTTTTATCTAATGGAGCTAAGATTACAGAGATTGATCTTCGCAGACGACTGTGCAATCGAATGCACAGCTTTTTAGTCGATCTTAACGATGCAACATGCATTCTAAAGTTGAAAGATGCGAGTCGGGAATGTAGACCACTAAAAGTTGCCGCTTGCGACAGCTTAGTTAGTGCAAGCCGGACTAGAACGTCACCCAGATAGAGGTGCTCTCATAAATATAATTAACTGACTAGCTATTCATTTATTTTTATGAATATGACTTTTAAAGTAGGTACTAAACGTTTAATATAATTGACAATTTCTGCGTGGTAGCGTTGTATATTTTATGTTTTGTCATCTTGAAATAAACATAGTTCTCAGGCCATAACTTTAACAACGATTTTATAAGTTGTTTGAACTTAACTATACTTACAGCATTTGATTGTTGCTGTGTCATAATAACGGCATTGACATTTTTGCTTCTTGTTTAAAATTTAACTTACAGCGAACAGAAAATACTACACAGATTTTATTGTACCTATCGTATGTACTATTCCTTGAATATAAATAGGTAGAGTGCAGAACAAACTTTTGCACTATGAAGAGCGCATTACTTAACTCTTTAGAAAACACGAATAGAGTTGTACTTAAATAACACAACAAAAAGATTTACTCAACAAGTTTCCCTCCATTAACCACAGAATACATATATTATGATATAACTATAGCTGTTTAAATGACATCGGCTTTATTTAAGAAACAGCTGATAAAACAAGACTGGATTCTGATAATAGTAAACAAAAATCGTATAATTTATAAGTAGTTAAAATAGAGTTCATGATAAGTCAGTTTTTCGGGCTTTATGTTAATTATTATAAAACTTTTATGTTGCTGAGATAAGGACTCGAAAAATACGAGGGAAAATTTGCGCGGGAATAGTCTAACAAGGAAAATCTGTTTTAAATAATAATGAGTTCTAATTAAGTTGATAAGGTTTTATCAGAGTTTACACGCCGACAATTATATTTGTTTTTCGTAGTTTCGTCTTATTTTGAATAAGTAAAAAAATACGTTGTTATTTTTTAATGTTCCGACATAAAGTAACGAATTAAGGTAAGACTTTTTAAAACGTCCCACAAATAAGTAGTTATTGAACTGCAACGATAGAGTAATTAAATATTTTCTACAAATGTGTGATTGTTATTTGCCTTTTCCAATTAGTAATTCGCAGCAAAATTACTAATTATTATTAGATATTATTAGGAATTTTTACTGTGTAGTGAATAATTAGAATACCGTACCTATTGAATTAAACCATTTCAACATTTGTTTAATTTGAGTTACTTAGTATAAAATTACAAAGCACGACTCTACATATAATTATGTCCATTGTTATTATCGATTTAATAAATACACACACATTTCTTTGTTGATATTTATGTATGGTTATTTATTGAATAGATAAATATAATAATTTGCTTACATAAAAAAACATGTTCTAGTATAAATCATTTCCTATCGAAACTTAATTAAGTAATTCACTTTATTTACAAATGCAAGTAGTAAGTAAAGTTTTATTAAAAAACACAGTTGTATATATGATTTTTTGAGAAAACAAATGTAAGTAACAAAACTGAATTTATTTACAAAGGCAATTCTCTAAATTTAAAGCACAAAATAATATACCTAATACGAATCCAATACATTATATAGATTCCTACCTATAAATTACTTAGAATCATTGTGTTATTCGATTGCTTTTTATTTTTACTCTTAACTGCGAAATAAGAAAGTACTTAAATACCGTAAATAAAGTAAGTATAATTTCTTTAGTAATTTTATTTTGTGGTTTAAAGCCACAATAGTTTTCTTGACTTTAACGCCTGACTTGATTGCGTACCTAGTTTCAAAGACATTTTGCCGTCCGATTAGAAGTATCACCACTTTCCGTGAAGCGCGTGTTACTGTGTAATATTATGGCCACTTTTTTCTGAACAATACATATTTTAACAGTGTACATACCTGCAATGGATGACCGGCCGGCAACGCACACTGACGTTTCCTAATCAAAACAAATGACAGCTGAGTGAATAATCGGATTAAGCCGAGAGATAACAGTTCTATAAACGTAAAGTTCCTTATTATATTAAATACAACACTTCCACGGTATAGTCTAAAATAATAAACCAAATACGATTTATTCAAAGTTTTTCTAAGTTAACGTAAACGTTTACGCGGCACGCGAGAGGAAAGGCGCGCGGTCCGTGTAGCTTCGCAGTTATTACTGAGTAAAAACGTATTTTGCTTCGTTCCGACGTATACCACTACGTTGAACGTAGACGTATTCACACAGATCCACCGAGGGGTTATCATATTATCCTTGCTCGAGGATTTCCTACGTAATGTACTGGTACACAAGGTCCAAAACAAGGAATATACTGTAAGCACCTACGGAAGTTCTAAATCCGTTCCTATTGGTGACAAAATAGTAAATAAAAGGTACATAAGTGATACAGGCATTAAGTCCGCCTTGTGTAAGCATTAAGTCCGCTTTGTGTACCATGATTATGCATACAGTATAATAAGTACAATGAGCTTGACAGAGAAAGATCGTTAATCATCTATTTGGTTTAATCTCGGAGCCAGCGAATTAAATTCCTTGGATAATTGCAGTCTCCTCGGTAAATTAGTCATTATATAATTCGTTTTCGCTATTCTCGTAATAAATGTCTAAATCGGAATAACAGGAATTTAATAATTAGGAAAGAATCTTTAATTTTATATAAGTAGTAACCTTACTACTTATATAAAATTAAAGATTCTTTCCTAATTATTATACAATTTGTGTCTACCTTACATACCTATGTAAGGTAGACACAAATTGTATTAAAATAAGGACTTAGGTAACAATCCACAGGTATCATCCACGACCTAAAAGTCTCAGGGGATGTATTAACCTGTTTGTCTAATATTAGACAAACAGGTTAATTTTATTTATTAGCATTATTTATTCAGTAATTACACATTCCTATGAATAATTAACATGTTTGCCTAACATCTAGCTTGTAACATTTAAAATGATGGATACACACGTAGAGTGCGACGCCCCCAAGCCAGATGGGCCGACGCGAAGCCGACGCGATGACCTTAAGAAGCTAGGGCAGACAGGATGCGGAAAGCGGATAACCGGATGTTGTAACGTAATTTGGGGAAGCCCTATGTCCAGCAGCCGACTGCAGAAGGTTAATTTGATCGATATTACATATTATGTTTGTTCATGTTCTCCCGTTGTGGTCCTGTCTGTTAAGATTCAAGAGACTACAAAAGAATTTATAACATTAGGTGGGTGGATAGGTATCCTAACTTCCTAATCCTCATCATCTGCCTAGCCTTTTCCCAACTATGTTGGGGTCGGCTTCCAGTCGAACCGGATGCAGCTGAATATCAGTATTTTACATGGAGCGACTGCCTATCAGACCTCCACAACCCAGTAACTGGGTAATACGATACTCTTGGTAAGACTGGTTGTCAGACTTTCTGGCTTCTGACCAACAGTAACGACTGTCAAAGATCTACAAATGACAGCCGGGACCAACGGCTTTACGTGCTTTCCGAGGCACGGAGGAAACTCGCTATGGTAAATGGTCACCCATCCACAGACCAACCTCGGCAAGCATGGCTTAACCCGGAAGATCGGTCTATGCGGCTGTAATTATTTAGCCACGAGCTCCTCCTACCTAACCTAACTTCCTAATCCTATCCTAACTAATATTTAATTAAGTTTGTTTGTTTGTTACCTTTTCACGCCTAAACCACTGAACCGATCATTCTGAAATTTTGCATAAACGTTGTCAGGTGTACAGGAAAGGACATAGGGTACCTATCATCCCGAAAAAAAGTACTGTTCCCGAGGAAAGCAACAATAACAATAATAGATGGCGCCACGTGTCTTTCGAATCATGATTGAATTATTTATTATAGAAACTTTAGTAGTGTGTTAATAGTTTGTTAACGCGAGCCAAGCCGCAAAAAAAAAGGCAAAAGCTAGTTTGAATATAAAACTGTGATCACTAATTCACCTATCAAGCATGATGATTTTGTATTTTGATGTTTATGGTAAATTAGATATTCGCGTGTGATAGCGTAGCGGTTGAAAGCTTGACTTTCAAGCAGAAGGGTCTGGATTCAAAACGGGCTCGCACCTCTGACTTTTTTTACCAAAATGCTTTCTTTTTTTTTAAACGTTTTCCCCACTTGGATTTCTCCTGTAACGTGGGTTACACACACAAATCTCACATTCACAAACGTCCAGACCCGAAACAACTATCTGTAGGTCATACAAATTTTCGTTCCGTGTGGGAATCGAACCAACGACCCGTAGCGCAGAAGCCAATCGCTCAGCCAGTGCACCAAACGTGTCGTCGAATATGATTATCACTAGCGTTATCGGTGAAGTAAAATATCGTAAGGAACCTGCTTAGTTCTCGATGGCGTGTGCAGACTCTAGTCCGCCTACCCGCACTAGGGCAGTGTGGTGAACTAAGGTCTGGTTTTCACAGGCCCAGTTTCTGACCACCTAGTAGTCAGCAACTGTACATTCTGCTATCTACAAGGTTAGTCTGAAAGGGGATACTAATCTGCAGGCCACTTAAAGTATCACTGATGACTGTTTCAAAGCAAGTGTTAAAATTCGAAGATTTTTATTTTCAAGAAAAATGATTTTTATTTTAGTTTTTTCAAGAATTCTTCATCCGTGCTTTAGTTACGAATTCAGAAAATAGTGTTTCTAATTCGTGACCCCTAATATGACCTAAAATGTAAACACAGCTGATTGTAGTTGACGATGGATAGATTTTGGCGCATTTTTAATGAAATTTTTGAACAGCTATTTCTCTTACTCTATTGACTTTTGGGGAAAGTTGTAGAACAAAAGTAATTGATTATTATGGGTACTCTAACACCCTTTCGGATTAGTACCCCCTTTCCGACTAACCTTGTATACAGTACTGTCGCTTTCCCGACGTGTTCTAACTACTGGGTCTGCATAGGAGACAGCAGTACAATACGGCCGACGTATCTTGGCGAGTCTGAAGTTAGATGATTAGCTGCGCAGTAGACAATTTCGTTTCTAAAAGATTCATTGCACAGCCAAACAACTAACTTCAGACTCGACAAAATACGTCGGCCGCATTGTATGTACACAGCTACTGTGTTACTAGTTCTGGCCTGGTGTTTCTGACCCATCTAGTTGCGTTCGTATGGAGCGAGTGACGACCCAGTAACTGTCTTTGTGGGAGTGGGGGAAGGACAGTGGACAGTAGAAACAAAAAAATTTGAAGTAGCTGACCGACAGCAACTGACCTGTCAGTACTGGCTCAACTTTGTTTTCACGGACCCAGTAGCTGCCAGACAGTAACTGTCATTCACTGTCCGCCAGCTACTGGGCCTGTGAAAACTAGGCTTAAGACCCAGCAGTGAGACATTAATGGGCTGACCCTAACCGAATCAGGTTCTAAGCATGCGATCACTAATCTCTTTATTACTAAGCGTGGTGATCAAAGCAATTTTCAGACACGTACGTTCATTGTTTCGGTCTATTAACAGGTAGTATACCTATTATTACGGGCCGATATGATCTCTAATTAATTAAAATACAGTTATGAGTGGGGGTAGTTACGTTACTCAGTCTTACGTGAAAATGAAGTTATTTCATAACTTTACCGGTCTTTTCCAGATTGTCTTTGTTTGTGAGAATGGAACTGCACTACGCGTAAAATAACTTTGCCTCTCTGAAGTGCGGAACAGAACGCTCAAAGCCTGGTTTCAGAGAGAACTATAACAAACTTATTTTACGCGTACTGTTCATAAACAGCAAGGGAAATACTACCACCAGGGCCGTAGCATAAGCTACGAGGTAGGGCTCGCAACGCAAAAAATGTGTTATTATGTTATTTTCATAATTTTGATTCCTTTCAATTTTATTATCTCGCAAACTCGAATTTACCCCTCCGCCCCATCGTAATATTACCAACAATTAAGCAATTCACCTACTCCATACGAAAATTTTGATGTTTGGTTTGTTAATTGAGGTCATCCTTGATTTAAATCATGATGATGGCATATTCTGGCATAGGGTAGATAAGGTACATCAATGCCATGGATATTTTTTTTTAGATGTCTACTTTACTTTGTCATACCATAACGGCTGTAGGTATTTGGCATTTGGATGTAATTTTCACGGAGGTAAATTAACCTGGATTATAATATAATAAAGCAGTCTATTTCATCCCGGAAAAGTAGCCAATAATTTTCATTGAGATTTAGATATTATTATAACAACAACAACCATAAACAGTGTGTTGTTTACTGTTACGAGTTCTTGAACCAATGAATAAGAATAATGTTTTTAAAATCATAATAAGAACTAATAGGTGTATTAGTCAGCTTACTGTTTGTGTTGGGTAACTGTAATTACAATAAGCAATTGCTTTTTAAATAAATAAATAAATTAGGTATTTATTATGTGGTGTCGTTGTGGCCCAGAAGTTTCAAACCCGCTTGTTAAGCACCAGCACAGTTTAAAAATTGTTAAACTGTGGCACCAGGCTGCGGGTTCAAACCCAGACATGTACCAATGTGACTTTTTCATTGTCATATGTACTTTCTTAGTTAATCTAAGACGCCACTCACATGAAAACATCGCGAAGAAATCTGGACTGGTTTGAAATCGCCAACCCGCAGTGAGCACGCGTGGTGATAAATGCTCGTTCCTTCTCTGTATGAGAAGAGGCCTTTAATAATAATAATAATAATAATAATAAATCATTTATTTGCATAAAACATGGTATAAAAAGGTGTTAAATACAAATTAGAAAGGTACATACATGTTTTGCTAGGATAATACATAGCATGCAACAATTTAGCAAATGTTCCAAATCAACATTTTTTATCCATAAGTTCTTTTAAACTATAGAAATTACACTCGTTTAACCATTTGTGTAATTTTGTTTTAAATAATCTTATATTTAATATTTTTAAACAGTTTGGTATCTTATTATAAATACGCACACACATTGCCAGGCAGCTTTTATTGTATTTGGTTAGTCTTGGCAAATCATTTAGTACTAATCTATAAGGGTCTCGTCTGTTCCGAGGATTTACATCGTCTGCTGTCTTTCAGATGGGTTAGTTATAAGGGCAGCTACCTTAATCGTTGTCGCTACAGGAAAATTTTGAGAGGAGACTGGCCATAGTTTTTGACATTATTTCGAACTGCATAAAAAGATATTGAAAAAAAAAATTTGGTACAGTCAGCAAAAAAATGGTCAGTTCTTACAAAACTCTTTTATGATGCCAATCGATCCTATTTCCCATAAGGAACAAAATACTCTTGCGGATCTACTGAGGTAAAACTACTAGAAACGTCAAAAATCACAAAAAACAACATTTTGTTAAAAGTGACGTTATGGCTGAAAAAATAAATTATTTTATTTTCAAAATCTGTGAATGCAGTTCGAAATATTTTCAAAAAACATGGATAGTCTCTTAAAAACATTTTCCTCTAACCACAACGATTAAGGTAGCTGCCCCTATTACTACCCCATCTCAAATAAGTTTTTTGCGATTTCTGACTTTTCTAGTACTCCAACCTCAGTTAGTCCGGAAGAGTCTTTTGATCCTTATGGGAAATGGAATCGATTGGCATCATAAAAAAGTTTTGTGAAAACATCCCTTTTTCTCGCTGACTGTACTTTTTTTTCAAAATCTGTGAATTCCGATTTAAATTATCCCAAAAGTTAAGGGTGGTCTTCTAAGGACGTTTTCCTGTAGCTACAATGGTTAAGGTAGTTGCCCTTCATGCCCCATCTCAAATTACCACCCTGTATTAGAGGCCCGACTACTATATTTCTGAAAAAAATATATAGTAGGCGAAACTACTATATTTTAAATGCATCAAACTCAAACCAATAACATTCGTTTCAAAACGTGTAATTGGGTAATACGAAACGTCATTATCTATTTATGAACGATTCTGGTAATCAAGTTGACATTTACGTTCACTTTGTATTTGACAGATTGGCAATTTCGATTTTCGCGCTTTCGAGTTTGTGTTTTGGTAACTAACTACCTTTGAAGTTCATTTATAAAAAAAATATTCTTTTAAGAAATAAAGTACCTATCCATTTTGGAACCTACTATATTTTTTTTCATCCTTTTGTTATCTACTATATTTTTGTGGCTAATAATTGTATTACTACTATTTTTGACCGACAAAGAGTTGGCAACCCTATTGCCCAGCGATGATAACTACGGAACTTAAGTACCTACCAATTAGAGCAAAATCCTACCTTTAATTCTGGCCTGGTATTGTTACTAAAGATGCTCTAAACCGTCTAAACCCTATACCCGAAAGCTTTAGTAGTACCTACTAGGGTTTTCGCCCCGGGTACCCGGAACCGGGAATTCCCGGGAATTTGGGGATTTTAGGACCCGGGAATTATTTGAAATGAAGAAATGATGATGAAAAATGAAGGGTCTGCACGATTCGGATGATTTTAGAGCATTTTCTGTATCTCTCGCGTGAAACGGACATTGTACTGCGTGGTGTGAACTTAGAATGGGGTAAATGTATCGTGATGTCAGCACACAGTACTGTTGTCTCTGTCTAGTAAACAAATTCTAAACGCTTGTTTTTTTTTTTTGTAAATGTTTCATTTTTAGAAACTGTTCACAATGCTTATCTTTTGTGTAATTTCGAGATTTATAATGAAAATATACAGGTTGTAAACGAATTCGTGTAATTCCTTCAAACAGCGTGATCTAGATACTAGTCACAGATTAACCCTAAATGGTTTTTGTTTTAAATACAAAATATTTTACTTTAAAAAAAGCCCTTCTGTTCTTCTGTTTTCGAGCCCTTTTTGCGCCCCGAGTTAACCCACTGCACTGCAAAGAACGATTTCTTGCTAGTCGTGCTAGCCAGCTGTGTCACCGTGCTTTCATTCATTTATGAGTGGCGAAATGTTCCCATGAATAAAATTTTTATTTAGCAATTTTTATTTGTACCTTATTAGCTGGTTGTGTTTCGATCACATATCGCTACCGCAAGAAAAAAAAGTTTATTTTTAATCAAGCTAAATCCCGTGCTCGGCCATTCTACACCAATAGTAGATCATGTGGGTTTTAAGGTATTAGACGAATTTAAGTGTAAAATTTTATATTTTAATAAGAAAATTCGATTGGTATGTTAGACAATTTATCATTTTTAAAGTACTTACACAAGTTTAATGCTGAAATATACGAGAAAAACTATATTTATACAAAAAAAAAAACCCGGGTACCCGGGAATTCCCGGGAATTAAGAGAAAAAATTCCCGATTCCCGGGAACTCAAATAGGCCGGGAACGCGAAAACCCTAGTACCTACATCTTGACAAAAAGGTTATAAACGGAATAAATTTAATCAGTGCCGTATCAGTCAGTATTATAATACTAATAACTAGTGATAAACATCCAAAGTTTTACGACAGACAGTATTTTAAAAGTTCAAGTTTTGAAATGTATGACTAGTGGCGCCCACATTTTACGAACTCTTTTTTGCACGTTTGGACGCTTTCGGGGGTTTACCTATTTGTCGAGGACAACAGCACGGGCCTGTAACTAAAAATTGTCTGGCTGAAAAACCTGATCCCTTTATTAGAGCCGTTGATAAAAGTCTTTCAACACTTAGAGCCGATTTCACCAAAGTCAGATTAATTTATAAAATTCCTTGAGTAAAAGTTATCTGACTTTGGTGAAATCGACCCCTAGTGAACCTTGAACCCAAGACCAAAGACATTATATTAAAACAATGTTTTAATAAAAGGTCTTTGCCCAAAACCGAATAAATGCAGAAAAAAAAAATTATTTATAATTTAGGACGTGTCTAAAATTATAACAATGAACGTAGATTTTTCACTGAACGCTTTCGTATAAGTTTTATAATTTTAAGTTGCCAGTACTGCACTAATGTTGTACTTTTGTAACAACGCCATCTATCGTGAAATATTTTATTATGAATACAGAACTTAATAAATCCTAATGTACAGTTTACTTACATAATTTTACACGGAAGTTGACTATACCTATTTGTTTCGTATTGCGTAACAGAATACTTACACCTACAATTCGAGCCGTTTGATTCTGCCATATCATTAATTTCCGTAGTCGCTAATTATGACATGTGTGTGTTGGCACCACTGTGACCGTGACAAAACTTTCGTTCGTTCGTTGATGTGCAAGATAGGAAATGTGTGTGTTTTAACGAAAACTTTTATTTTAAACTGATAAAAAGTATATTTAATTGAATTTAGTGGTGTATATCCACTTACATTTTCTACAATTGGATGAGATTAACGTTGTGAACAAACAAATAGTGCTACAGAGACCTTTGAAGAAAATGTTTTTGTGTGCTAAGTTTCATAATGGCGGCCCGTCGCGTCCCCCGCGCCTCCATTTCGATGACAGTCAAATTATGACAATGCCGATACTTAAAGTTTAGAAAATGTTGTGTATTTGTAAATAATTTAGTGAAAGTTTATAATTGACGGTTAATAAAGGACTTAATATGAATCCAGACCACCATAATATGAATACGGGTGGTGGCCAGCCTCCGGGAAGTTCTGAGGTGCGAATGGTTTGTTAGTTTTTTTTTCGGTATTTTTTTCTAGTTTGGTTACTCATTTAATTTAATTACAGTCACAGGTCCAAAGAGTTCAGGCCACACAGCAGCAGCAGCATCAGAATAACTTGCCCGCCACGACATCTGCTACTGATCTGCGAGTGAACTCTGCGGCAGTGAACGTCGCTTTGTCTAGTGTCGCAAAATATTGGGTGTTTACAAATTTATTCCCCGGCCCTATACCGCAAGTGTCTGTGTACGGATTGCCTGCCGGCGCCAGGATCGAGAATGGAAAGCCTGTTCAGGTAAGCTTCGACAATTTCATTTACTAAAAAAGTGTGTTACTCGCTACAAAAATACATGCATATTCTTAATCTTCTAAAGGTCAGAGTGTCATCTTGTGGAATCATTTAAAAATAATTAATTGCACAATCTCGAATCATCACTAAAATTATAGTTTATAAATAATTCAACCATTAGGAACTCATTGTTAAGCTGAGCAAATTCTATGTGCCAAACCTAATTTATGCAAATTGTCTTGTTGACTTAGTTGAATCACTATTTATTTTGGCCTCCTACAAGTCCTAAATGGGCTATAATATTAGGCACAATCGCTAGTTTCAACTAAATTCTCAACCTTAGACATGTACTGACCTATATGAAACAGGCAAATCTTTTTAAAATCTAGGTATAAATATAGGTACAGAATGATTGAAAAGTCATCTCGTGCTGTAGTTGGGTACCAATGTTTTGTATCTGAAATATTTGTTAAATATTATAATTCCACTCAATACATGTCATGTTGTTTTTCTTTGAATAACATACATATTGTTGCTTAGCTAACAATACTGCTCAAGTTGAAATATGGTGGTTTTTATATTCATTGGAAAAAAATGTTTTATCATGCATCCTACCATTTTAGTGAGAATCACCAGGCATGTATTATTATTACAGTTTATACACAATTATAGCATATATTACAAATACAGCTTATTTAATTTTAAATTAAATAAATTATCACTTTTAAGACCTTCCTGAAAAAAGTATTAAAAGTATGTTGCATGGTATTGTTAGCTAAGGGACAATATGTTATGTTATTCAACAAACAACATTGGGTGGAACTTAGAGATTAGTTTTATTGTGCATTTACACTAATACTTGTTTACTCACATCATTAGATATTAGTAAGGTGATCCCCATTTTGATTTTCAACAAGATGGTATGAAATGCTTGTTTTTTTTTAGTTTTATTAATTTTGAAAGTTTTATTAGGTAGATAGATTTCTTCTTTTTAGCACATCATTTACAGAATTTCTTGTGAATGAAACTACTTCATAGTTATTATTAACTAGGGGTCGCTCGCGGCGTTTTTTGAGGGAAAAGTAACCGATATCCTTTTCCAGGTTCCAGACTATATCTGTACCAAGTTTCATCAAAATCGGTTCAGTAGTTAAGTCATGATTAGGTAACAGACAGACAGAGTTACTTTCGCATTTATAATATTAGTAAGGATTAAAACAGTTGAAGCAACAGTTTAGCATAGATATACAGAAAGTAACCGTTGATGAAAAACCTGTTTTGATATACCTAAGGCCATTTTAAGGTATTTGGGCTGTAATTTATAGGAAGAAAATGAAGTCTCATTTATATGAAACATGATGTACATGTTATTGTATAAAAAATAACAGTAGAAATACCTTAAAATGGCCATCACAAAATGCGTTTTTCGTTGATGGTCGCTTTCTGCTTAACTACGCTCAGTTGATATATGAAAACTGTTTGTAGTAAGAATTAAACTATATGTGATATCTGTAACTGACAATTTAATCTTATCAGAATATAACTACATGTGTAAATAAGTTAAAATCAAATTGTTTTAAATTAAATTGTTATCCAGAAACAACATTAAAATCTAAGGAACATGGAATTAACAAGATTTAGAAGCGGTAGATATTTGCATTCAAACTCTTTGGAGATAAACTATTCTGTATTTTGTATGTGACTGATAATGACAGTGATGTGCCTGTCATTCAATATGTCCAACTAACTCCGCTTTGCTTTTCTCTGTTTTTACTGCTATTATGATACAGTATAAGATACAGTAGTATAAGCCTTGAGTCAAGGATATTTGGACCTTGTACCTACCGACTTATATTTAGGTAAGTATATTCTAGATGGCAAAGCCCATGATGATGATATATTTCCTAATACAGATTTTGTTAATAGTAGCCCAATTTACAATCATATTTCTAAAATCGAGTGTAAAGAAATAAAAAAAAAATTTTGCCCTCTAACGCAGTACTTTATTTGCAATCATGTGAATGATGAACAGAAATCATCACCAACCTCCATATTTTTTTAAACCATGCTCCTTTTGAATATCTATTTACTTACTGAATTAAACTTTCTATACTTACCCACAATGCTTTATTGTATTCCCTTTTCTCTTTTTAATTATTACATCAATGAAATGTCTTTATCGATAATGATATCGACATGACCGTTGCGATCCTCCTGGAAGTGCGAGTGAGCAATGTAATATGCTCTTCTTTACTCGCACGTTTCATGGCCACACCTCCAGCGAGATTTTGCGTTTAAGATAAAAATGTACGTATTTACACAACTATTAAATTCAATTAATGCTGCATTGGATGCTAGAGATGTGTGTAGCCGTAATTTCGTAATTATATTTGTGTATGTATTGCGAAATACAGTACTGCGAACCACATGTACTGCGAAACTGAGAAACGCGGCCCGGTATACATATAATTGGGAGTCGCAGGTCGCGCAGGCAACACCGTTCAGCCACAGTATTACAATCTATACAGTTGGGCAATACCTTTCATGTCAGGCGATGCCATATTTTCACAACGTTAGGCTCAATTTACACAGCCGCGGAATGGAATGGAAGCGTCAATTTCGCCTCATGACGCTAGAAGGCGCGCGAATTCGCGGGAATGCTCGAGAATTCCCGTTCCCCAGCGAATCATCATCATAACCGCTTGACACCGCACTACCGTGACCGTACCGACCGACTCCTGTTTCGGGCCACTTCCCGCGGATTCCACAGATGGCGCCGACAGTAGCTAGGGGAATTCTCGAGAATGAGCGAGGATTCCCCGGAAGACGCGCTACCTTTCTTTGGCTCGTGTTTAGTTAGTACTTTATACAATTGACATAAAGTTCATTATGCTATGTACAATTTCGTTGCAAAAAGTCGCTTCCATTCCATTCCGCGGTGGTGTAAATTGAGCCTAAAGGTTCATCTGCCTAGAGAAATTATGAAAATATTTTTTATATTTTTTTGTCTTTCTTTCCTTATCTTATTTTTGTTCTCCACCTTTTAAAGTTAAATATATCTGCTACTAACGGTATTTTAATTATTTATAATTCTTCGGGAATTTATGTACTGAAACTAGTCCCATTTTCGTGGTGGGACGCTATGGAAAATTAATACTATTGAATTATAAATTGATAAATTTAAAAATGATTTCTCCACCTTTTTTAGATTAAGGAGTAGTCTATCTGTAAGCTTACTATAACATCTGGCTAAGTTTCACGGATTAATCAGAAAATGTACCGAAAAACAAGTTACTTATAGCAGATTTGTGGATATGTCCTAAAAGACAGTAGATGTCATTTCTATTGTCTTATTATTTAGATTTCTGTGATTCATACCCATTCTTCATGAATAGGACAAACCATGCATTCAAGCATTTTTGCCATACCTATTATTGAAATCAAGTATAAACTCTCAATCACCGTAATTATAGACACAATAGATAAGACCATTAAGTGTCGTCCTGGGACGACGGGCGGTACGCAACCGGTTAAACCAAATAGCAAAACAAGTGGTTTTCTTGTAGAATATTTATAAAAAAACCTGGCTTTGTATACTTATCACTTACTAAATTCTTAGTCATTTCAGGATCTTGGTCAAGCTCACGCCAGTATACTGAATGGGGACCCAAATATTATACTTGGGCATCATGGAGGCCAGTCTCAGGTCACAGTATCTGCCGCCGGGGGCCAGCAGATACCAGTCTCACAGATCATCGCCACACAGTCTGGACAAACTCATGGTAAGTTTTAGTGCTAAGTTTTAACATAAACTAACTAACCATGATTGCATTTTCATTGTTGTGACCTTCATAATACCAAAATGTGTAATATTTGATAACTTTAGCATTATTATCTAAACAGATGATTAATATAATAATATATCAAAACATGTCATGATAAGTCTTCAATAAAACAGACAATAATTTATTAATAGATTAAAAAGATTTTTGTTTTACAACCTGTGACTTTGTTTTATAGCTCTTAACTAACAGAGTTTCACATTATGATTTTCTTCTGTTCATTGTGGCTCCCTTATTTACTATTCTTAAAAGAATTTTCTTAAGAGATTGTCACAATAATCTTCATACTTACATTATTGGTCACATCACACTATAAAGAAAATAATGATTTCTAACATGTTCACTGATCATCAAATAATTTTTATCAAATCTGGAAATTAAATGTTATCATTTTAGTTGTCTTTGTGGCAGCCACAGACCACATCGTCACCGTCCGCGTTAACTATCGTATCACAAAAAGTCGATATTTTTTCAGTAGTTGCTGTGGCTTTATTAATGAATTAATAACTTTTTTATATAGCTCTTGGCTTACTCTTGGCTTGGTTAGTAGTTGCCCTAAAGCCCTAAAGTATCTATTTATTTATTTCTATTCATTTTAAGCAGATACGTCACTCTGTGAGAATTTCTATGAAAAATTATCAATTGCTAATTACGACAGTTAGCGCGGAGGGTGACGACATGAGTGACGACGGTAGTTTATTGCTTACAGAATAATCCGGGAATATTAACAAAGTTATTTTCTTTCAGAAGCGCTTGTTGCCCATAGTCAGCAGGCCGAGCTGGCGGTGGCGCAGGGCTCCGCCAACAACGGGCAGGTGTCTGTTAGTGCTGGCCAGGCCACTCACCAGCAGGTACCCAATAATCGGGTCGAATTTGTACAACACCATAACATTGATATGGTAAATCACGTGGTAACACACTCCCTTTACTAGCGGGAATGCTAACCGTACATTGCTGTTGTGTAGTACATAGATTATTAATTCAATATTTTTGTAGTTTTACGTATGAAGTTAGTTAGAATAAGGGCTATGACACCATACAGTTTTATCAAGAATATTTTACGACACAAATCATCTTTGACTTGTAACTTTTATATAATGTTATAGCAGTGACAGATAAATGCATGATAGTACAAAGTTCAACATGTAGATATAACTTAATCATAACATCAAAGAAGTCTTTATGAAGCTTCTAGAAAACATATTCATCTATACATATATTTTGATTTCATTCTTAGTATTTCCTCTGTATCTAATTATTAGAGTATCAGAAATGGGTCTACTTCAATAGAGTCAATTAATTTAGTCACTGTAAATGCATGTACTACTGACAATTCCCAGTAGCCTTTATTGTGATGTGCATGGTAAACCATTAAACAAATATATTACAATAGTACCGTTTCATTGTAAAGTTTCCAGTGGTGGTTTTTGTAGGGTCATCATTGTAGTATTAGTACACTTTACCACTAATATTATCGTGATATACCAATTTCGTAATAGTAGTTACATAATTTGATATTCTGCAAGTTTCGTTTTACAAAACATTTAAGTGCATGTGTCTTTTAAATTACACTGAAATCTAACATGATGTTTGTACTCTCTAGGGTCACCATTCACAACAACACTTGATGCAGCAACAACTCATGGCTGCAACACGACCAGAACACAGCAACCAACAGGTTTGTGATTATCATTAAGTACTATTAAGTTTCGCTACTTTCCCTTTGCTTCCTTGTATACCTATTCCGCACATGTAAACTAAATGTTCCTGTACTTCACGCTGCTTTATTATTATCATCATGCAACAGGTCAGCGAGGTAAGTTCAACAAAGTTTTTGTTCACATACACACACATAGGCACTTTGTAAAGCCATACGCTAATGCTTCTTTACATTATCAGTTCACCGTTTGATCGTCCATTTTAATACATTCACCAAACATCACATAACCAGAGAACTTCACCAGCTCACTCGTTTTATTATTTGAACTTACGGAAATACCACAAATGAAATAGAAACAAGATTTCAACTTTAAAAGATTCTTAACACCAAAGTTTATTGAACTACCTAATCTAAACACAACATCAAAACCTCAAGTTGTTTCAACATAAAATTTTCATTTACCTATTTTGAAGAAATATAATATTTTTAGAAGTAACACATAAAAGCCGAAACTGATAATTGAAAGTTAGTATGTTTTGGTAATGCTTAGTGAAGTTAAGAACTTACTTATAGTCCAATAGCGCCAGAGCCAATCGAAAATAAAAAAATATTGAGGAAACCAACAAAACTGCTTTACAAATCTACAATCCAAATTAGATCTTATGACCAGCAAATACAATTGAAAATTGACGTTGAACCCGCAATCCCGATCTGCTGCCAGTTGTCTTGACTGAACTGAAAATGAACTACATTTTGATGATACATCAATATTACATGCCTTTAGGGCCCGATACTACTAGTAGTACCGGGTATTAGTGTCGTGTCGTGTCTAGACACGACACTAATAAAGTCTTGTCGTTTTGTGAGTAAACGGTTCATAGTAGCACTCTGAGTCGTTACTACATTTTGTCGAGTCGTGTCGTGAGCCGCGGTCTTAAAACTCGCAGTTTCAACAGTTTATATTTCTCAACCAGATCCAACTGACAGTGAGCGAGGACGGCATAGTGACGGTGGTAGAGCCCGCGGGAACAAAGATGGTAGACAAGGAGGAATTGCATGAAGCCATCAAGATGCCCAACGACCATACCCTAACAGTGCATCAGTTGCAGCAGATTGTGGGACAACAGGTATACATGCTGTAATGTTGTGTATTTTATTTATGTATCGAGATTTATAGAATAATCTGGAATTAATCAAGCTAAACTTTCACAACTCATTTATTAAAAATAGACTAGAATTACTTAGTTCTTTTTGGACGTCAGTATTACATATAAGACAGCCCCAAAAGCGCCAACCCTTCATCGCTACTTAGTGTTTTTGCTGTGAAGAAGAAACGACGCAACAAACTCTCCAGCAACACATATCTGTCTGTCAACTATTCCCTGAAACAGTCAACAGGCTTTGCCTTTCTATTATATTTAGCGCCATGGTGCATGCAAAGATTGTCCCCCCGATTCAGAACCTTTTCGATAAGCAGTTTTCGACTGAATCGATTTTTTATCTCGTTCCCTCTACGATTCTCGTAACGAGAGAAAAAGAGATAGCTTGCCGAATCGTTCTGAATCAGGGAGTATGTCTCTGTGTGAAGACTGTACTGGAAAATTTATTAAACAATTCATTCAGAGGTATATTTACCCTATTTAACGCACCAAAATGGGTTCACTGGTATCAGAGCCCACCTCTGCCCAAAAAGAGTTAAAGTGTAATACCTCATTTCTAAACTCGCCTACTTGTCTTATTAGGTGATAGACAGCGTAGTACGCATAGAACAAGCGACCGGCGAGCCGGCAAACATCCTAGTGACGCACAACCCTGACGGCACGACCTCAATAGAAGCCAGCGCTGCCGACCCTCTCATCGTCAAAGACGAGAAGAACGTCAACAAAATGGAGACAGCACAGTTTGCAATACCTGCTGAGATAAAGGATATCAAAGGAATAGACTTGAAGGTGAGGTACCATTTGTTCATATGTTCCAGATGTTAATTACTGTTTAGACCTAATATCTATTTGCCAAATGCTGTAAGTGTCCTAATTTCAAATATATTTTCTTCTATTAAAACAGAGTGTAGGAGCCATGGGAATGGAAGGTGCAGTAGTAAAGATCTCAGCCGGCGCGTCGGAACACGACCTCCACGCCATGTATAAAGTCAATGTCGAAGATCTCTCACAGTTGCTTGCTTACCATGAAGTCTTCGGAAAACTTAATTCGGAAGGCCAGCAACAAGCAAAGGTAAGTTCTTTGTAAAATTCACTAACAACAATTTATAACAAAACACAACAGATTTAATATTTTAACTTCTATTCATAGCTTTTGTACAGTTCTATTCGATTTTTTCACAATTCCTGAGGCTATTATCGTGTTGTAGTCATAGCTATAGCAAACATATTTGTCACATATTGCGTAAATTTCTCAAGTTTGGTTATCGCGACTATACGAATCTTCGTCGCACCCCGCTAAATGCGACCATAACATGACAATTGTATTTTCTTTTAGGTAATAAGCGAGGTGGAAGTGGAAGTTGAAGCGGGTACCAGCACCACCATGTCAGAAGCCGAAACCTCACCTGGTCACCACTCCTGTGATATTTGTGGGAAAATATTCCAGTTCCGATACCAACTCATTGTTCATAGGTATAAAATTAAAACTAAACGTAGTGAATTAATACATCTTCTTCAATACTGATATTATATGTTTGAAAATATTTGTGTACAGGCGTTATCACGGCGAAAGTAAACCATTCACATGTCAAGTTTGCGGTTCCGCATTTGCCAATCCAGTTGAATTATCGAGGCATGGAAAATGTCATCTTGGTAAGAAAAAACGTTTATTATCATTCAACTATTACATTTTGTTGCTAAGATGCTTATTAACTTGATTTTTTACTGTAGCTGGTGACCCGAACGAGAGACACGCAAAGAGGATGGCGCAAGACAAGCCATACGCCTGCACTACTTGCCACAAAACATTCTCCCGTAAAGAACATTTAGACAATCACGTCCGAAGTCATACTGGGGAGACCCCTTACAGGTAAACAAAAACGCTACACACTTGGAGCCTTTCCACCTATTAGAAATACTTCCATCATGCGAGCGAGATTGATTTCACGGCCCTTCTGCAACCCACTAGTGTTTAGCCCCTAATAAAATAGGCTCATCTTAATATTACAATACATTATACTTTTAATACATTTAAAAGTATGAATGACTTAACAGAAGCTGCTAAAGACGCTAATAGTCATCATTATGATAAGTATTTCTCGGATCTACTTAACGACTCTCTGTCATAGATAATTTTGTATTGGTATCATTTCTAAAACTAAATCGTTTATACAAGGTTAGTCGGAAAGGGGCTACTAATCCAAAGCCCACTTATAGTATCGCTGATGACTGTTTGATTTCAAAATTCGATATATATTTTTTCCAAATAAAATGATTTTAGTTTTTTCAAAAATTCTTCATCCCTGCTTTAGTTACAAATTCAGAAAATGGTGCTTCTAATTCATGACCCCAAATATGACCTAAAATGTAAACACAGCTGATCATAACGGGGGATAGATAGATTTTAGAGTTTTTTTTTGAGATTTTGAACAACTGTTTCTCTTAAACTAAACTCTTGACTTTTGGGAAAAGTTGTAGAACAAAAGTTACTCATTATTATGTGTACTTTAACACCCTTTCGGATTAGTACCCCCTTTCTGACTAACCTTGTATACATATAATTCTGTACTTAAAATCAATCTATTTTAATACCATAATAGTTCAAAAAGTCGTTATTATAGCAGTTGATGTAAAAAAATATGTGTCTTAAGTATTTTGTAATGTACATTGTACCTACACGTATATATTTTGATAAACTACATACAAATGCTGAGTTACGAAATAGTTTTGTGTTATCTATGAATAATATGACATAATAGAAGTTAATGTATCATACACAGATGCGAATTCTGCGCAAAGACTTTCACCCGCAAAGAGCACATGGTCAACCACGTGCGAAAACACACGGGCGAAACTCCACACCGATGCGACATATGCAAAAAGAGTTTCACCAGAAAGGAACACTTCATGAACCACGTCATGTGGCACACAGGTACGTAGACCTCCTAAAAACTACAAAAAACAGTTATGTTGATTTAGAAACTGATATGGAAGTCTGTAATATTCTATTGACATTTAAATGCCGATAACAGTTTAGCACGTCAGTTTTTTCACCCATATGTGATTATTCACTTTACGAGCCTGGTGGTTCACCGTTTAATGCGCTTAAGGGGAAAACCACGTAATTTTACGCATTATGTTGATCAAGCGATAATCATCGCACTAATAGCCGTGGTTTTCTGAAGGCATTCCTGTTTTTAAGTCAAGCATAAAAACTAAACCGGTACGAACCCAATTGAATTCCATTGTTGACGCGTCAATCATTTTTTTTGTCTTGAAAACGACAGAATACCTAAAAATATAAGAATGTACCGAATGAAGTTGTATTGAAATTAAATTATCTGAAAAATAGTAGATACCTACTGCTACCAACAATTGTTTGCTCATCAAGGTTTTTACTGTTAGGTTGTGGCGTGTTTAGAAGTATTTAGATACGTACAATTTTACACAATAATGATTGTTTTCTTCTCGATCCTAAGTTATTATAATTATTTATATTTCCAGGCATCGAAATCAGTATATTTATAACCCATAAACTTCGATTCCAAAATAGAAAGAGCTCGACTTTTAAATGTGGCACGCACCTTTTAATTGTTGTTCCATTATGTAAAACAGAGGGGTGGCGCTTTACGCGTATTTTCCTACTTTATTTTATTCATATTGCTTAACAGCGCGCTATATGGAATTCGTAAATTTCAATTCAGGCGCATCAACCCTATTTCTCTCTGACTCATAAAAGTACTTGTAGAACAATGCATAGTTTAGACAAAGAATTTTATCTTTGTTTTAAGTATGCAATAAAATGTTTTCATGATGTTTTGTGATTATTCGGAATTTTTAGTTTGTAACATATTTATTTTCTTTATACGGAATACCCAAGCCTGCACCAGTACCATGGGCTGATCCAGGGGTGCAGAAAGTAGAATAATTATTGAATGATTCAACTATTTATCCAATACTTTTGATGTTTAACAATGTGACTAATTCAATATTGACTAATACAGTCTCCCTTAAATTCCACCAGTAAACTAAGCTTGTTACTAACATTTTAATATGGGGAGAATACAATATATTTCAAAATAAAGAGACAAACTAAATGTTTCGAGCAATATAGTTGCATCATTGAATGTTAACATTTTATTTTCTGCTCCACCCAAATAGGTGAAACGCCGCACCATTGTACAATATGCGGCAAGAAGTATACTAGGAAGGAGCATTTAGTGAACCATATGAGATCTCACACGAACGATACTCCGTTCCGATGCGAACTGTGCGGCAAGTCGTTCACGAGAAAGGAACACTTCACCAATCACATATTGTGGCATACGGGTTAGTATAGTTTTCATTATACAACCAGTGATACAAGTACTGTTGCGACCAAACTAAGTTGTTGCCTGTGTTGCTGACTGTACGACCCTGTGGACTGCTCCTGGTGTCAGGCTTGGAAGTTTCTGATGTTCATTTACCCTAATATCCTAATCCTTCTTGGTATGTGACTAATAACATTCCTTGAATTTATGTTTTGTGTAACAGTCCTGCTTGTGTGTGTTCAATTGTTATCTCACATCTGTAAGTCATGCACAGAAACTTAACTGTACATATTAACATTAAAAATCGATTATAGTGGTAGTCCCAATCAAGTTGTGATTCCGAAAATAAAAGTGCCTTCACTAAGTCACGCGTATTTTACACGCCGCCAGCACGCATACTGAGAGCAACAAGCTTTATTATTATAGGCAACGTTAATTGTCACGCGAGCCGTTACTGGCCTTCCGTGTCGTGCAAAACACGCGTCACATAGCATAGTCCCAAATGTTACCCCTCGTTTACACCTGAAAATAAGTTGTTATACAAGTTGCAAACAAATTGTTTGAAGGTCTTTTTAAAAGTAGTTACTTGTTTTTAACACGTAATGAACACGGATAAAATATTTAAAACAGGTGTTTCAAAGATTTACATACATGATTGCAACTTACAAGTAAGGATATTGCATATATCACTTATTTGGTTTTTTTTTAAGTACATGTGGAATACATCATGTTTTACAGTTTTATACGAGGGGTTAGAAGATCTTCTAGATTCTGTTTTTATTTTACTTATCTAAATTAGACCTACGCACACCACTGACAATTGTTTACCATAACAGGCGAGACTCCGCACCGCTGCGACTTCTGTTCGAAGACATTCACGCGTAAGGAGCATCTCCTGAACCACGTCCGGCAGCACACAGGCGAATCGCCTCACCGTTGCAACTTCTGCAGCAAGTCGTTCACGCGGCGGGAACATCTCGTCAATCACGTGCGACAACACACCGGGGAGACGCCCTTCCAGTGTGGATACTGCCCTAAAGCGTTCACAAGGAAGGACCACCTCGGTAATAGGTTTTTGTTTGTTACAACTTTTATGATGATAATTTAGGTTTTGACCGTTGCAATTGGTTATAAACTCACATTTTTGCTTTGCCACTAATTGTTGAGCCCAACTTAATTGCATCGAGCCACAAGGCGATCATAGTTAAAACGTGCGTGCAACCCTGCAAACACATTTAAGGTGGAGGTGCAATACGGCTTGTTTATCCTAAAATGCAAATAATAAAGTTAACTTCTTATAAAAGTTTAGTCGGAAAAGGGATACTAATCCGAAAGGGTGTTAAAGTACCCAAAATAATGAATTACTTTGGTTTTATAACTTTCAGGAAATGTTCAAAGATTTTATAAAAAATACGCTAAAATCTATCCAAGTCAGCTGTGATCAGCTGTGTTTACATTTTAGCTCATATTTGGGATCATGGATTTGAAGCTCCGTTTTTCGAATAACTAAAGCAGGGATAAAGAATTTAAAAAAAAAACCTAAAATATAAATCACTTTGTTTGAAAATAAAATAATCGGTGATACTTTAAGTCGTCCGCGGATTAATGGGGTCTTATAGATAGATATTATCAATTGAGATATTATTATAGTTCCAACTCCTTTTACCCATATAACGTCGTACATCTATGTTCTTTAAAATAACCTCTCTAACTCCATTACTAAAGTATCTTGTACTATGTTTCAGTGAACCACGTTCGTCAGCATACCGGTGAATCCCCACACAAGTGCTCGTTCTGCACAAAATCGTTCACCCGTAAGGAGCACCTGACGAACCATGTGCGACAACACACGGGAGAGTCGCCGCACCGCTGTACTTACTGCGCCAAATCCTTTACGAGGAAGGAACACCTCACCAACCACGTCAGGTGAGCTATCAGTGTTGATACTATACTTTGTGTCGAGAGTATTGTGGATCATTCAAACATAATTTCGATGACTCGAACGAATGAGTTTCGTTATACCAAATATCCAAGCACGAAGTTGTCGACTTTGTTATAAAGTTAAGTATGTCATACTCTCGACAAAAAGTTTATTTTTTTAATGTTTCCATTATATGCCAATTTCTGTGAGTTTGGTTTCATCTAAATATTAGTTTCGTAGTAAAATAACATACAATGCTGTGCTACACTCTACTGCCAATGTTGCCACAGTAAGCAGTGCTATAGACCCTCTGTTGTAGATCTATTACCCCACCTACCTTAAACGCATGTCTCTAAAACTTAGTCGCATGAGAATAGAAAATATTTCTTACTTAACATCTTTAAAAGGTAAGGTCTTCTAGTTTTGTACTCTATCAAGTCTCTACTGATGTACCTTGCAATTAAAATATCTCAGAACTAGGATAGTCTCAGACGGCATTTGTGTGAGGTTTCCCTTTCATTATGTAGCACAGCATCGTGCATTCCGATTGGGGTTGTACAGCAGAGTCTTGTTCTATCCAGTCCCTTCCACCTCCGGCCGTAGCAGACGACTTTAGCACTTATTGGCATGTTGTTAATGATGGAATCGGAATGTACTCTGTTGCGCAGACAGCACACGGGAGAAACGCCACACAAGTGTACGTACTGCCCGCGGGCGTTCGCGCGCAAGGAGCATCTCAACAACCACATCCGACAACACACCGGCGTGACGCCGCACGCCTGCTCCTACTGCAACAAGAGCTTCACCAGGAAAGAACATCTCGTTAATCATGTTCGGTATGTATACAGACACACAGCTCATACACTTTAATCTATACAGTCAGCCACAGCGATCATTTTCGTTAAGCAATTGAGCGGGAGTCTAGGGTAAGCAGGGAGGGTCTGACGTCACTTGCTGACCTAGGCCATACACAACATCCAGTGGCCCAAAAACGCAGAACGCTTGAACGAAGTCTTTCTGTGCATGCCTTACTTTATTGTGTTAAACTGCCTTATACCAGTCATTCAAGTCTGGCAATATATCATACGAAAATCAGCAAGAAGTACATTGTTGAGACTTACTGTGAGAGCTATTGACTTATTTAAATATTATATAGTATGTTAAACTAACGAAAGGCGTTCCCGTTAACCAGCAATACAATAGTGCCAGTACATACTAAAAAAAAAATCGCAATTAAAACAAAAAAAATATACATATAAACAACGCTTACGACGCTAGCACATCAAGCTACCCGAAACTGTCAAATTTTCCCAATCAACCTTGAACCTAATGCTTTTGCGATAAAGATGAAAATCTATTAAAGAAATTTGACAAATTGTAAGTAGCTTTATGTGCAGGCGTCTGTACATGCGCACTTGTCTATCAATTTGGAAAACACGGCGACATCGCATTTAACCTATCTATGCTACTATTGTAGTCTGAAACACGACGTACTGAATTGTACCTTTTTTTCTGTTATTTTTTTGCTTATTTTAATTTTAATGTATTAATGATGGAGATTAACGGGTTTAAGGGAGCACCGTCTGTTATTTTACATACTGTATATTGCAATTTACAATTTTACACTTGGAGTAATAAGACATCTACTATCAACATTCATTTATTACTAACTAAATTTAAAGACGTATTATCTATCCAAACATATCGCAAATTGCACGAAAACTTTCTTCCAAAGTTGTTTCGGGAAGATGTTAATATACACGTTGTTTGCAGGCAACACACGGGCGAGACTCCGTTCAAGTGTACGTACTGTTCAAAGTCGTTCTCTCGTAAGGAGCACCTCACGAACCACGTGAACCTTCACACCGGAGAGACGCCGCATAAGTGTCCCTTCTGCACTAAAACATTCTCCAGAAAAGAACACTTGACCAACCATGTTAGGTATGTAAATATATACATTGTCGGTGCACTTGCCAAAACCGATGTGTGGATTTTATCAACTTTTCAGGAAGCGGACTGTTTTATCTGATAACTAAAATAAGTATAAGAAAAATATAAAACTTAAAAACGGTAGCATAACATCTTGTTTCTATAAGGTGATAAAAAAAAATGTGTTACTTCACACGCTCAAAATATACTTTTTTTGTATTTTTCGTGCACATTTCAGATTTTTTGGCCATGCACATATGAGTTTTGACAAGTGCACTGACGATATATTTTCTATCCTAATCTTTGAGAATGATTGTTTGCTTGTTTTTGTATGGAATAGATTACTTGGCAGATTAGTGATTGAAGTATGATTATACAACAGTAACTAAACTGCCTTATTTTCAGTGTACAGATTATCAAAAGATGTAGGATCCCTTAGTTTTGGTTTTATAATTTTCGTGAGACACAATCATATTTATGATTAGTTAGGGTTTACGCGGCGAGGTCGCGTGTCTAACTCGACGATTCGCGACCTCGCCGCGTGATCAGCTCATGATTGATAGCTCCGTTTGGGTCCGAAACTAGTCGGGCAATCCCTAAAAATGCACGTGAGTAAACTAACTAATCATAAATTCCTTAGTTGCTTCTAACGTCACGCACAGCATTGAATGATAATCTTTTAATTAGTAGTTGTATCTCAATTAACATATTTGTGTAGAAAAATAGCCCATTAACTTGATAATTTGTTGTAAAACAGAATTCACACGGGCGAATCTCCGCACCGGTGCGACTTCTGCCAGAAGACGTTTACGCGCAAGGAGCACCTCACTAATCACCTGAAGCAGCACACTGGCGACACCGCGCACGTCTGCAAGGTCTGCTCCAAACACTTCACCAGGAAGGAACATTTAGTTACGCATATGAGGTAAGTTATCTAGCGAGATTGAGACTAAAGATTTGCTCAAACGAATTGATCAGGCATGGCTTAGCAAGCAATAATTTACTGATTAATTTGCTTATTTGTCGTTATAAATATGTTTTAAATCATTTTACTTATGGCCGATTCCTGTTTTACCAACCGTTACTGGTTAAGACGTTTGTATCTTTACGAATAATAAAGCAAAGATCCCTTAGTTTTGCAAAGTGCACCGTCCCGAATATTTGTAGATATCACATAAAATTAGGTTACAAGTCTACTTATATGCTCAGTTTAAAAATACTAACATTGATAAGCAAAACTATTCGCTGATCCTATGGCTAACCATAGGATCCGGGCATTAGTGCACCGTGTAAAAAGACCATTCGTGTTAAAAACCACTGCTATGTTGCTTCCACCACTTGTGATCGCCAGATTATAGCAGTATGATGAGTCAGATATACGTTCAAAAGGCGATCATTACACTAGTTTTAGTTTAGTTCAGGAAACTACTAAAAGCTTGAGATATGCATAAATTTATTTAAATCTTACTCGCTTTACCAGGTCGCACAGCTGTGGCGAGCGACCATTCAGTTGCGGCGAGTGCGGCAAATCCTTCCCACTGAAAGGCAACCTACTATTCCACGAAAGATCACACAACAAGAACAACGCCAACGCCAATAGATCTTACCGCTGTGAAGTCTGCTCTAAAGAGTTCCTATGTAAAGGTATGTGAATACTCTTATTTTATACAATAACTGAAGAAAATAAATGAAGCATTTACGAACATGAATAATTGCGCTCACGTGCATTTTTTCTTGTTTGTCCGATTCATTTCGTCTTGATCATGAGCTCTTTGGAAGAGGAGAGATGGCGGGCCAAACTGACATTAAAATGTTAGTCAGGTAAGCCGTACGCATGTCTTACACATGAACATCATCCATGAATGTTTCAATAAATCTTCAGCAATTATTATTTTCAGGGAGTCTTGCATATTCTTTAAAAGATCTTTACCTAAGCAAAATATGAATTACAGGACATTTGGTGTCCCACCGACGCACGCACGCGGAGGGGGCGGAAGGTGCCGCGCCGGGGGAGACGCCCGCCGAGACAGAAGACTGTACCGACTGCAATAAGTGCATCAAAGTGGAGCCAGAACGAACGGAGAGGAAACATGAGATCAGGTTCGTATATTATAAATGTTTTAAGGAGAGAAACGTTATTACTTGAATAACATTCACCTTATAAAAACAAAAGATTGTAATTTTGACACACGCCAGCTGATCTTCGGCTTGTGAGGTATTGTTCACGATATTATGCGCTACCTGCGTTCCTACTGAAGTTTTGAATCATTTTGAGGAATTTATTTCACATCCAGTACAGTATTGTCTTGTATCTCTTTGGACATCACGGCTCATCTTCCGTGCGAAAGATGTCCGGTCCTTTGGAAGGCATACACGGGGACACAGGTCCAACGCGCAGAGGCCCCTTTGAGAACTTTAATCTAAAATGGGATGGGGCACCAGCCGGGGACTATCCATGGCTGCACTATTGGAGTACAGTCAAGGACCGTCCCAGGTGGGTGCAAAACTATTGTAAAATATGGTGAAAAATGTCTGGACTATGGGAAGGGGTGTTAAATGGACTAGATAACTTCTATTGCCGGAAGAAAACGGCGTCTGCCTTTCAAGCTTAAATTTGAAATATTAATATGATTATTGTTATTGCACACAGGACTGCAGTAGAAACTAGACCAGCGGAGACCAATGTTGTCGCACAAACCCAACCAAACACTGCTACTGTGATGATAACTAATAATCAGGTAGGTTGAAAGCTTGAATTACCTATTGAAATATCACGGTAGTTTTCTTTATTGATTTTGCCAAATAGAAACCTAAACCTGCTTATAAAACAAAACATTATAGGCGGAAATCAAAAAAAAAATGTTGCACTTTTACATAAGTTATGTCCATTTTTTTTACAGTATGTTTATGGATATTTAAATCGAGTGACAATTTAGTTATTAATCAAGTAGTCTTTTACACATTTCGAGTAAGTAAAGACGTTCATACTAAATATGTTTGGTCTGTAATTTCCAGCAAGTACGAGCACCTGGCGGGGCAGCGCCCGGCACAGCGAGCGCGGTGGCGCCGGGCACGTTCACGCACACGGTGAGCGCGCAGCACCACGCGGGCGCCGCCATCGCGCACCACCCGGTCACCGTCAACTACTAGCATACGGCCCTCTCTCTGCCCACACTCGAAGAAGCAACGCACCAATGTCTCTGACAGAGTTAACAACACACACCTCCATCCGTCGCTAACCAGAGATTCAAAGGACAGTGAGAGCACAAAGACTATGAACGATCAGTGATTACCCGGCTAAAAGTTGTTGACAACTTTATCAACCGTTGTGAAATCTAAATTGAGTTTCTTTGATTTTTCCGTACTTTTGTAGTTATTCTGGTGCATAATCGTTATCCATTTAACAATTTATAGTGATAGAAGAGACTAGACGAGATTTGACTATATTTAATGTTCATCACGAATATCAAGTATTTATGTAAATAATATATATTTTTTGTAAATAGAACTAGAGCCATGTAAAAATAGTGTTTAATTTTTATTCATACTTCACAATTACTAAATAAATTATGTATAAAGCCATGTTTAAATAGATTTTGAAGTATTTTTAAATCCCACTTGTTATTTGAATCAACATAGTTCAACATACTATAATTATGCTAGTTTTAATATTTTTTTTCCATGTTCATAGGAAAATGTTTTTTTGTCAGTCAATACTTTCATATTATTCATTTCATAATTGATACACTGCTTATAATTTTAATCTGTTAGCATTTTAGTGGTTACCAGATCGATTTTTGCTACTACACAGATGCACATAACTGATTTTAGTTTTAATTGTGTAAAAATATGCATAATTTGTTGCTTTTCTCGTCGTGGGTTTTAAAATTTTAATATAAACTTACAAGTTATAAAAATAGTTACATTCCTTTTAATTGATTATACCACAACGTGGATTAGAAATATTGTGCAGTAAAAAAATATATTTTACTTTCAGAATGCACTCAATGAAGCTATGTTATGCAAAATTATTAATATGTTTATTGTGGCACATAACCCGGTTTTCTGAACGGGATTTATATAAAATCTCATTTTAAGTAACAATAAATATAAATCATACGAAATGAGTTAATCGACTTAGGAAACAGGGACCAGAGATCAAGGCGAGAGTATCAAATAAAATAAATGCTAACCCTCTTGCAGCTTCCCAAAATTATATACATATACAAGTGTATATCTTTTGGTTTATTAAAACCAATAAATACTTAGTATGATAACTTATTATTTTTCGGGCGGTCCTTTCATGGGAATATGTCCAATATGAAAACGTTAGTTGTGTCCAGCTTAGATGATAATTATTCTTTGCCATGTATGTACAGTACAAGTGTGATAAATCTGTTATAGCTTTTTTTATAAGGTGTATAGAGGTAATACGGTGATTGTATCGCTTAGCTTAGTGAACTACGTGCACGCGAAGTGGTGTTATAATCACTTCCGCGATTATGGTAAACACGCCGCTTGTAATAAAACATTATAATATAGCTTGTATTTACGTGTACATAGTTATCATCTATATAGATGTATTCTGTAGCAAAGTTAAGACTAATAAAAATATCATTTATGTTAATATTTGGCTGGATTGATAAATGTTATCTTATGGAAGATGGAAATAATATACGATTCAGAATCGTATGTTGTAAGAATTTCATTATAAGGTGCGATGAATCATTGAGATAATTTATATCACGGCCAAACGGTAACTTATCTTCAATGGTGCCACGCTAATTTATATTTTATAGGAAATCTAATTCCTTAGACACAATAGTATGTACTAAAATCTAAATTATGTTCAGTAATTTGATATGAATGAGATTAAAAAATGAAACTAAACTTGTTGTTTTCTGTTATAATTTTTCACCTGTACTGAACCTTTCTAAGTCGTTCTGCTTACGTAAAATCTGCTCCCCGAATCAGAACCTTACGATAAGTCAATTGCCGATAGATTCGGTTATCTCGCTTTTCTCAAGATATCAAACCAAATCGTTCGGGGGAAGGAGCCGATAGGTAAAGGATAATAACGCTCAATTCACACCGAGGTGGCAGCGGTCGCCCGCGTCGCCCGAAGCAGCACCGCGCCGCTGCTTTGATCGGTCGTGTGTAGCCGCTAGAATGCTCGCGGTGGTGTGGGCGACCGCGTGACCTTTCGTGGCTCTCAAGCGAATCTTATGTATTTTAGTAATGAAGATAAAATTTCAAATCTTCCGTAAATTTTGGCTCTAAAGCCCGGACTCCACCAAAGCGGAGACGAGACGAGCGGAGCAGATGTGTTTTAAAAAACCAATAGAATTTTGTTATTCACCACGGAGTACTTTTATGTTATTGTCACACACCTCGTCTCCACTCAGCTTAAGTGGATACCACTGAGCGGAGATGTATCATATTTGTATGGCGCGATGGAAGCGGAGATGCGAGCTGTTCCTCGCTGAGATTGAGCTGGGCCGCGGTACAAGGCAGAGAGCTTTGCCTGGCAAGCTGACGACGGCGCGTAGCGGAGACGAGATGTGTGCGGCATGCAGTGAGTGGTGCCCCCACCTTTCGTGTCAAATCGTGCTAAACTGTGCGATCACATCCCAACGCTCGCCGCACGCAGCTCAGTTCCGCTCTAGTCAGCGCACATCTCCACCCTAGCCAGCACACATCTCCGCTACAGTCTAGCCAGTACGCATCTCCGCACAGTTTCGGTGGATACACATACACCCTAGCTGAAAAACATCTCGTCTCCGCTTTGGTGGAGTCCAGGCCTAAGACTGCCGACGGCCGCTGCCATCTCGGTGTGAGTTGAGCCTAACGTTGGAAAGAGTGACTCTCATCCCTGCACTGGCCATGCCACAACATGCCGTTTTGAAGGAGAACCGAGAAACTAGGAGCGGCATGGCGTACTCTCCTGCTTTACTCACGAAACACGTATCTGTGACACTTAAGCCGGGAGTTATCACTGCAGGAGCTACTCCGTTGACACGGTGCGTGCATGGTGCAGCCAACGCTAGTGGAGTGTTAAGCACGGCGGCAGCATACTCTCGCTACCAGCCGTGCAGAGTACTGTATTGGGGGAGAGGAAAGGGAAGCATCCATCCCCCCCCCGCCTCCCACCCCACCACGCGTAGTACCTAATAGCACAATCGAAGGGGTTTATTTCACTGACAGAGTCCAGACCGAAGAGACTGGGTGCCCCAACTGTAGTACTACACTGAATAGTCATCCATCCAAAACTTAAGTGCTGGGCACTTGCATCTCCATGTTTCACTATCCAGAGCGAATTCCTTAATTTCTCTGTATGTCTTACTTACTTCTGTCTTTTCCTTCAATTTGTCTGTGTAACTTTCTTCTTGGTCTAAAACTGAATAAGAGTAAGGTAACCTAAAAAACTGGTAATGTAATAAGCTCCTAATATTCATAAATGTTAATTCAAAGCAGTAGCTATCAGTGGCGAAGGCTCCATACAACTCGGTTCCTATCGGCTTCCCTTTCGAAACGAGTAGTTACTGGAATTCACGCATCACACTTGAGCAAGGTAAGCATTTTTTGGTCCGGCTTCCCTTTTAAGAAAATTCACCCTTCGCCACTGGTAGCTATATAGATTTTACCGATAAGGATAAGTTAAGAAACAATAACAGTAAATTGAGCGTACTTAAGCAGAAAGTGACCATAGACAAAAAACGCAGTTTGAGAAGGCTGTTTTAAGGTATTTTGGCCATTAATTAAAAATGAAAAATCTTTTAAAATTGGACTGATTCAAAAATATATTATTATACTTTAAAGCTTATATACATTAAGCACAATATTTAACTTATGCCTCCATAGCAATTTTGCTTGGACTTTCTTTGACTTTCCGAGGTGTGTCTGAAACTCTTTCTTTGGGGACCTCAGGCAGATCTTCAGATGGCACTTCTGGGAGCAGGCTGTCCACATCTAGAATGGCTTCTAGTTCCGCTTCAACATCATCTTCATCCTCTTGAGATAGTTGTCCGGAGATAAGTTCATCTATTTCTCTCTGTTTTTCTATGCCTTCTCTAGTCTCGTCTAAAATCTTTTCTATTTCATCAATATTTAGGATATCATTAACCTTCTTAAGAGCTGCACTTCCAGTCTTCAAACCATCCAGCACCTAAAACAAAATATAATTAATAATTATTAATTCAATCAAAAAAATCCAACTGCATTATTGATTAGAAATAGATTATAATCTATTTCTAAATAATGCAGTTGGATCCTCAGATACCCTTTTGCTTCTGCTTATTCTCTAAAACAGAAAAAGCAGCTTTTACATGCTGAAATTATATAGACATTACAGCTTTAAAACTATTTCCATATTGAGGATTAAAATGAATAATAAACAATTTATTGCTATAACTTTTGATGGTACATATTTTTAATGGTAAAATACGTACCTGGACTTCAATTTGTGCAAACTCAAGATCATGCGTAAGCTGATCTAATTTTTCCAATTGGTTATCAGTATTTTGTAGAAGTTTTTCTTGGTACTTTTTCTTTCTCAGAAGCAGTTTTGCTCTATCACGCTTGCCATCATCTAAAAGTTTTTTAGCTAATAGTCGGTCTCTCTCAAGATTTAGTTCTATTCTCTTTTGGTATTGTTTTAACTTATCTCTCTGTTGTTTTAACTGTAGTACAGCCTTATCTTGTTCAGTCACTCTGCTTGCAGGTTTTTTGTGTTTACCGAATAAGGAACCCATTATAAGGACGCTTAAATACTAGGCATATATCACGTTCTTTTTACAGTCCTAACTTTCTAAACAAAGGTCTATAAATAATCAATTTTGATTTCTAATTCCTTAAATAAAATATTGTACACCTTGAAAATCAAACTCACGATTAAATACGCCTGACATTATATGTCATATGTCATGTAGCGATGGGCGTTGAATCAACGAACTAGTTGAATCAACGTTGATGTCTCTTCAACGGAATTAACGTTGACCGTGTACAAATCAACTCGTTGAATTCGTCAACGAGTTACGAGACAACGACGTTTATGAATTCAACTCGTTTCATCGTTTGACGAATTCAACGAGTTGATTTGTACACGGTCAACGTTTTGTTATTTTCAACGTACGTAAATTGTATTTCTTTAAGAATAAAACTCCCGCTACGACGCGATAGTCATGACAAGAATTTGAACTCTAAATAACGAATACAAGATTTTATATTTATTTAGTAATTTGATCAATGTCATTATTTTTTAAAGAAAGTAAACGTAAAGTAAGAATTAATAATGTCATATTATTAATTCTTAAAATGATTCATCATAAAATGTTATCCAATTACATTAGGTAAACTGCATCAAATTGTTCGTAAATTAACATTACAACAGCATACGTTAATAAAAGCGTTTAGGCGTTTATCGTTCATGCAAGTTGACGTTCGTAACACGTTAACACGTTGACGAAATTAACTAGTTGATCAACTAGTTGACAAACGCAATTCAACGTTAACGTTTCGTTGACGGAAAAACCTTCAACGACCCATCGCTAATGTCATGAATGACGTTTGACAACACAAACAAAGAAGTGACATGATTAATGGTGTGGTTGGTTAGAGTGCGCGCAAGATAAGTCTGCGCGCGGCCGAAATCGGAACTAATCATGGGTCACCAAAGTATGTACCGTTTTATTAAATTTGATAGTAGAACTACCTGATTGTAGGAATATTTAACGGGAAAATTATGTTTAGCGATAAAAAAGTTAAGCATATAAAGCGGTAATTTGAACTTTTGCGATCATGGCAACGTTTAGCACGCCCTCAGTCGCGCGCAGTTATCTTGCGTGCACTCTAATTTAGCTTTTGTTTGAAAGTAAAGTATGTCTTTTCAAAAGGTAAACAAATACACACGTAAATAAAAACTATGCATTATATGATACGTGCAAATAATAAATACAATTATAATGTATGAATAAACGTGAAATAGAAAAAAAGGCGCAAGTTTGAACTTCGCGAGCTGACTGCTCGGCTATTGGCTAGCTATAAACTACAAAATCAAGATTGAGGCGGAATTTCATACCAATCTTGGCTTAAAGAACATTGTACCCGAGCCAGTAAAATATTACAAAAAAAAAAACTTATTTCATGGTATAATAAAACAAGGTATCCTCTTCCAACGATGGACTCTTTTATTTACGTCATCATTTGTTTTACATTTCCACCAATAACAACAAAGATTGACATTTAGAAGGCGAGCGTCTCGCCCAAGGACTGGAGAAGACTTCTACTTATAATGGCGTCGCGGCGTCGCCTTCTAAATGTCAATCTGTGGTTCTATTGTATTAGTTCATTAATGGCCATTTCGTAAATAATATGCATGTAATACACACATAAAAATCTCTTGAATCACTCTATATATTAAAAAAAACGCATCAAAATCCGTTGCGTAATTTTAAAAACTGTACTACTGGTACAGATTGTATAATAAACCGTTGTGCCAGACTTTGTCGAAGCTACGTCGAAGAATAGCATGCCCGTTTTGTACGAGCGCATGAAGCGGGACATAATGTGTTCGACTATGTGGTGCAATTGCCGAATGCAACAGTGCTTGTTTCGAAAACCGAACTGTTCGTCGGGGATGAGTTTACAGGAGTCAACGAAATCCTTCAAAACGGATACGTGTTTTCGCCAGCGCAAGCGCTCGCTCTTGTTTCTAGCTCACACTCCCGCGCCTCGCCTAAACCGATTTCCGAAATCAAGCCGTACTTATACACATATACGTTATAAAGGGGTTCCCTACGTGACATCGAAACTCAATACATCGAATGTCGCAACATCGAAAACGGTACATCGAAGGGTCATATAATCGATGGTACGCTACATCGAATGTACGCCACATCGAAAGTCTCGACATCGAAAGGTTACGATATCGATGGTACGCTACATCGAATGTCGTTAAATCGAATGGTTACAGTATCGATTTCTCATCGCAGCGAATTGCATAACAGTTAAAAATGTTTTTTTTTAAGCCGGCCCTTTTATGGGATCACGCCGCTAGTCGCCACCACTGCCACCGTCACACTAATAAGTATTGTTTTCTTGTGTGTTTAATTTATTTTTATTCGGTGCAGTAACTAATGGATACAACAATCTTTAGATGCAATAACCCATCGATTTTGCAACCAGTCAATGTTGCAACCAGTCCATGTTGTTGCACAATTCAATACTGTAAACATTCGATTTCACGACATTCGATGTAGCGTACCATCGATTACGTGACCATTCGATACTGTAACCATTCGATTTCACGACATTCGATGTGGCGTACCATCGATTATATGACCCTTCGATGTACCGTTTTCGATGTTGCGACATTCGATGTATTGAGTTTCGATGTCACGTAGGGAACCCGTTATAAAGTCTATGTGAAATGTTTACGTGCAGCATGACTAGATTTAATTTAAGTTTTGATTACGTTCCTAATTCCTAGTCCTATAATCAATCAATACCAAATTGTTATACTAATAAGAGAGTTTTGTATTATTATTTTCAAAAAGTAACCACATTTAAGACTGATTTGACACACGTATTTTAATGTTTTTTTAATGTCCTAACTGAACTTGTGTTCAATACCGTGATCGCGTGATCACGGTATTGATCACACTAATATCGGTGTTGATACCGGTATTGAAAAAATCCGGTATTTTCAAACTCAAACTCAAAACTCATTTATTCAAAATAGACTAGAATTACTTAGTTCTTTTTGAACGTTAGTTTTACAATATTATAGACATCCCACAAAAAGCCCTCCCTTCACCGCTTCCTAGTGTTTTTGCTGTGAAGAAGAAACGGCGCAACAAACTCCCCAGCAACACAGATATGTCTGTCAAGTGAATAAATTAATTGACTCTATACAACAAAAATCATCATATTTTTTACAATAATAAAATTATGCAAGTACAGGTAAAAACAAATTAAAAATAAAGTATATAAATCAATTCTGTATGAATTGTGTTAAATCATAATCGTATCTAATATAGATACATCATAAACCTACATCTAAAAACTATTGGTTACCAGGGAAGCCACATGTGCAGAAAAGAACTAGCGCCACACGTCCCTATCGTCAACATAGTCGTTTATCTTATAGTATGCCTTTTTAATGAGAACTGATTTAACGTGAGATTTAAATTTGCCCTCAGTGAGATCCGTAATTGATTTGGGAAGCTTGTTATAAAATCGAACACAGTTTCCTAGGAATGACTTATTCGTTTTGGATAATCTAAATTTAGGGACTACTAATTTGTGTTTGTTCCTAGTATTTATATTATGAACGTCGCTTTTTACACTATACATTGGCAGATTTTTACGTACAAACATAATGTTTTCAAAAATGTAAAGGGAAGGCATCGTCAGAATATTAATCTCTTTAAAGAAATCTCTAAGGGACTCCCGAGGGCCCATATTATAGATCGCGCGGATTGCCCTCTTCTGTAATATAAATATCGAGTCGCGATCGGCCGCTGCCCCCCACAGCAGAATACCATAAGACATAATGCTGTGGAAGTACGCAAAATAAACAAGTCGGGCAGTAGGTATGTCAGTTAGCTGTCTAATTCTTCTGACTGCAAAAGCAGCAGAACTTAACCTACTAGAAAGGGCAGTTATATGAGCTCCCCACTGTAATTTGGAATCTATTGTTATGCCTAGAAATACAGTTTGATCTACTATATCCAGTTTACTGCCGTCAAGCGTTATGTTTACTCCTACATGGGGAACGTTTGGCAATGAGAACTTCAGACATTTCGTTTTAGTCGCATTTAATAAAAGATTATTTACCGCAAACCATTTCGATAGAGCGGATAAACTACTATTTACATTTAAAAGATCTATGTCTTTCCTATTGATTTTAAAAATAAGGGAAGTGTCGTCCGCGAACAAAATTATGTCAGATATTGCCGACATCATGTAAGGAAGATCATTAATATAAGCAAGGAATAGAAAGGGGCCCAGAATCGAGCCCTGTGGCACGCCCATTTTTACTAGAGACCCTGAAGATGTTATGCCAGATATGCCTACTTTTTGTTGTCTTTTGGAAAGATAGGATAACACCAGTTCCAGAGGACGTCCACGAATCCCGTAGTGACTTAACTTACAAATGAGCGTTTTATGATCCACGCAATCAAAAGCCTTGGAAAGATCACAGAAGATGCCAACAGCATCCTGCGACCCTTCCCAAGCCTCCAAGATATGAGTGACTAATTTCGCACCCGCATCTGTCGTCGATCTACCTTTCGTGAAGCCAAACTGTCGATCGTGTAAAATCCTATTTTTATTAAAATGAGACAACATCTGTTCAAGCATAATTTCTTCAAAGATCTTACTTAATGATGGAAGCACTGAAACAGGTCTATAATTAGAGGGATTATGCTTGCAGCCTGATTTAAAAATTGGGATAACTTTGCTGTGTTTCATCAGATCAGGGAAATTACCGCTATCTATACTAAGATTAAATATTTTTGCAAGAGTCGGGGCTATACAACCAATAATGGATTCAAGTACCTTAATAGAAATACCCCACAGGTCTTCAGTGTTTTTAACATTTAAGCTTTTAAAAGTTTTTACAACTGCAAATGGTGTAACATGTTTAAACTCGAAATTTGGAATATCTTTAGAAAAAAATTGTTTCAACAACGATTCTGCTGCTGATGGTGACGAGTCAAGTGACTTCGTGACTTCGATTGGGATATTTGAAAAAAATAATTCAAATGCATTAGCAACTTCTACCTTTTCCGATAAAGTTTTATTTTCAATTTTCAAAGATATTTCAGGATCCCTAGGATTCATTTGACCAGTTTCAGTGTTTATAACTTTCCATACCGCTTTTATTTTATTTTTAGATTTACTTATTTTACTACTGATTAATTTAGATTTTGCAAAATTACATACTTTCTTAAATAATTTTGAATAGTTTCTGACATAATCATGAAAAGATTTATCAGAATTAAAAGACTTTTCATAATATAAGTCATAAAGCACATCTCTACTTTTTCTTATACCTTTTGTGGCCCATTCATTAAAGCTACATTTATTGTTAAATTTAATATTCTTTAAAGGGCACGATTTATTAAATTCTTGGCATATTATATGAAATAACTTAATATAATTTTGGTCAGGGTCATCGGATGTAAAACGAGTAAGACACAATTGAGTTTCAATATTATCCTGCAATGATTGCAATTTATTTTTAGTCATTAATCTAATTTTAATATTTTTGGTTGATAATAACTGTTTATTTATTTTAAAGTTAACAATTTGACCCATGTGGTCAGATCTAACGCCACTAATCAAGGATGTGTTGTTTACTACACTATTTGTAAAAATGTTATCTATACATGTACTGGTAGCGGCAGTAATTCTAGTGGGTTGATTTATAATATGTTTTAAATTAAAAGAATTAAATAATGCTAAGAGTTTACTCTTGTCGGGTGAGTCCACTAAAATATCAACATTAAAATCACCACAAACAAAAATTAATTTATTGTTCCTAAAAGCTTTTCCTAAAATCTCTTCCATAGCAATTAAAAAAGAAGAAAAGTTTGAGCCCGGCGGTCTGTACACACATATTACAACACGATTTTCTATTTCCGCACATGCTACCTCACATAAGCGATCAATAGATAATGAAGTAATGTCTTTTCGCTCTTTAAATTTTAAACTATTATTACATAAAATTAAAGTACCACCTCCCACAGCGGATAGTCTATTGAACGCACTGGCAACCAAAAAGTTATTTACATTAAAATGCATTTGATCTGGTTTCAGCCATGTTTCACAAAAACATAAAATATCAATGCAATATCTGTCTACTAATAATTCTATATCTAATATCTTGCTAGAGAAACGATTAATATTCTGGTGGTATAGCAGAACATCATCGTTATGCTTCTCTATTGTCGGCTCTAAAAGTTTAAACAATCAATCGCAGTATTGTTAGAAAAACTGGACAATACTGAGTCGCTACTTAACCTAGTCTGTGTTATATTTGCTATAACAGAGTTAATATTATACGCTATCAATGTAGCAATCAGATGCCTGCATTTACTAGGAAGAAACATTGCTTCCTGGGACAATTTAAAACCACTAACAAACTTGTTAGTGTCAAACATGGACGTACAAAAAAGATCGGACGGAACTCCCGCTAAGACAAAACTGTGTCCCGTAATGGCGGCGGCTATCTAAGTGTGAATGAATTTAGGGTTGTCATGTTAGCCAAATTTACCCATTTTTTATCATTTTATTTTAAGACAAATACAGGTTGGCAGACAAATTTCTTGGAAATGTCGGCAGAATTATACCGTGCCATTTGAAAAGGTTAATGGTAAGAACCAAATCTCCCTATGAAAATATCTGCAAAATAAATGCCATGTTAGCTTAGATTGTTAATTTACATTTTGAGGTACTGCATATGTAACAACACACCGGAGTCCTCCTTTAGTTGTATTATATATCTCGTTAGCTTCAAAATGTAGACTGCAAATGACACTGTATTTGTTTGGAATTCAATCGTTTTCACCGTTACAATTTCTCATTTTTTTAATCCAATTATTTCTCCATACTTCATTTTCTTTAGGAAATCTAGTAAAAAAATATGTAAATAAAATACCTAGTAATAAATAAATTGAATTGAACAAAAAACTATAAATTTCCCATATTTAGGGTAATTTGCACACGTGAATATTGACAACACTGGCCTTGTGACAGATTCTTTTCTTCTGGTGAATACATTGATTTTATTGTATACAATTGGGATTTAAGTGATTGAATTATTCATTGACCTATGAAACGTGATTCCTGGATTTTTTTTCTTCCGATCACTACGGTTTTTACACCATTTCACCACACAAGACATGCTATATTTTAATTTTTTTTGCCGCTTTTTGTCCCGACTCTGTTGACGTTTACGCGTGTAATGACTGACTTTTTTTGTGAATGTGTGCGTGCCAGCCTGTACGTACAGCAAACTGACTGACTCTGAGTGACACAGTTTTTTGTTAGCGAAAATCTGTCCGATCTTTTTTGTACGTCCATGGTGTCAAAATACAATAATTTGTCACTATGACGGCATGTCAACATATACATTATGTTGTTCAAGTGATGAATATAATTATTATCTTGAACTGATAACAAGTCTGAATAAGGCAGAGCACACAACATAATTTTCCCTATATTCTTTAAATTTAATAAGGTGCCAACACCATTAACAATGTCCCTTTTCCTTACTCCAATACTATTTCCTATTAACAATACAACAGTAGTTTGACTATCATAATGAGAATTTACAATTTTTTCTACTATAAAGTTAAAGTGTAAATTAGGGTAACAATGGTTGGTGACAGAATGGGATAAACAATTTTGAAGAGAAGTCCCTAATCCTACACCCAATTTGTCAGTGAATACTACAGTATGATTGCACATCTTGCTATCATTATTCCTCAAAGGTTGAGTTGACTCGGGCAATGGTGTAGCATGCTGGAGTACAGAAGACGGAGAAGGGTGGACACAGTTGCATGAAAGATTATTTGTCAGAGACTCATATCTCTCAGCATTGTATTTAACTAAGTCTATTAGCTCACTGGCCTCCAGCATGCGCTTACTTAAATTATTTTGTGATGTTTCATATTTCTTAAAAATATCAGCTAGTAAATTTTCTTTATATATCAGCTGGTCCTGTAAGCATTGTACATCTAAGTCATATGTGATCCTACTTTTCTCTAATTCAGTAGAACAATTGTCTAATTGCTTAACTAAGTTAATACGGTGTCTGCGAAGGTTAACATTAATTTTAAATTGGTTTTGATTTTTTAATGCTTTGCGAGACTTCCTAATTAATTTCTTTATTTTTATATACTTTTTAAACTTCTTATTACTCATTACTAAAGGACACTTTGTTAAGGTATCATCACCAGTTAAATCAATAGTTATAGAAGAATTTGAAAGCCCTAATGATGACTACATAACGTAACACTCATCTTTTACAGCATCGATTTATCGCGCTGCTCCCATGTTGAGGTGGATTTATATTCAACGAAATAAAAATACGTTTTGCAACATTCTCGTGACAGCTCTTTTTTTCATTTGACACACTTGTAGGGATGAGACGTATTTACGCTACCACGTTTTAAAACCAGGGCTTCACTTCGAAGAAGGGCGCCCTGGTGCGGACGGGAAATACTTGCAAGTATTAAGTATTAAAGTATTTGCTAGTCAGACGCGGCAGAGGTGAAACACACCAGAGTTGAAAACACTTGCATAGGAAATCGATCCATGTCACCCTATAAATAAGGAGCAAAATCGTATTTCCGAAAAAAATACTTAGAACTTCCAAGTATTTTTTTCGCAAATAGGATTATGAGCATTTCTCTATTTTTTTGCCACTGTTTCAAAAAATCGTCAAAAATAAAAATATCGCTAAATCGCTTTTTTTTTCATGAAATCAGATAATTTATCTAATTAGTTATTGGATTTTTGACAAGGCACTCTATTTTATTTAGGATTTATATGAAAAATGTATTAAAAACGAAATGAAGGTAGACTAAACGTTCTTATTTTGTTACTCTTTATTTGTTAAAAAAAACTTTAAAAGTCGCAAATTTTATATCTAAAATGATAAATTTCTTAAACTTCATGGTGTATTTAATAACTTCATCGCAAAGAAAGACCATAAACAGTAAAAGATAATTTCCAAATAAGGTGTTTTAATTTTTTTTTGTTACCTATGGCCAAAAATAAATTTAAAGTTTTGATTATATGATAAATAAACAACATTGAAAGACGTGTACTACTCCATATTAAAGTACTGAGCATCCTCGAGTTATATTACAAGTTATACTGTTTTATATTAATAAATAATTAATAAAAACAGGAAATCAGAACAGGAGATTTTTGGGACAGTAACAAAAAAAGAGTTATTGGTGACAAAATAAAAAATATAAGGCTGGGTCTACTATGCCTATTATTAGGATTAAAGATATATGAAAAACTATGAAGTTATAATTTTGAAGTCAAAGCCATTAAGTGATTCACAAATATTATAAATGCGAAAACTTGTGGGCGTTTATTTGTTTGTAACATTTTTATGCCTAAACGGCTGAACGAATTTGGATGAAATTTGGAACTCTTCATCATCACCATCACTATTTTTCATCACCACGCGGGTGAAACTGCAAGGCGTTAACGAGTACGAGGATAAAAAAGACACATTTAGTGCTTAATCAACATTAATGCACTTCATTTTAATCAAGTATCTTGTTTAGTGTTTCGTTCACACTTAATTCGATTTAATTCTTTCGAAGTTTTTCTTTCTTATTTGTTCTAGCTTATCTAGGTTTTGTTTAAAATTTTATTTATGACTTTTCATCTTTTCTGCAGATGTTAGTCGTATTTTTTTGCGCTGCAATGCAAATGTAACTTTATAATTCCGTTTTTGTAACTCAAATTTCCACTTATACGTTACTACACCAAAGTAACAAAATAAAAAAGTAACGAATCACATGTTTATTTTTTTCAAAATATTATTGTGGTGGTTAAAATTAAAGTTACGTCTATTATTTTATACCAAATTTTAGTGTAAGTTGTTAACTATTATGATGTAATAAAAAAAAGTGGTAAATTTTGTCAACTTTCCTTGAAATAGCTGTAACAAAATCGGAATGATGTTCACTCTAAATTTGGAGTACATGTTTTTACAATTTACTACTGAACGGTGCTGACACATGAATGGATATGATGGCACTAAATGGCATCTACAGTATTGCCAAATTCAAAATAATATAACTAAATGGAAGTTTTTTAACTTTAACACGTCTAAAATGGGTAACAAAAACTGAAATAAGTTTTTGGAACTTTTTCTGGGACAAGTTTAAAATTAATCTAAATCCGTAAAATTGAAAGAAATTACTAAAAAGGCAATGTAATGTGGACCTCCTAACCTTGCAGAATAGTTTCAAAGCAAAATCTAAGTATAGTTTCATTGAACATCATCGAAATAATTGAGTTTGAAATTACGGATTGTAGATTGGGACACACACATTTTCATACATTGCAATTTTCGAGGGTTTGTATTTAGTTGATTTTTTAATTAAATGCTATGTATTTATGATTTGTTTATTTTTTTTCTGTGAATGTGATTAATAAATATTCTCCTAAGCAAAACAGTATCAGTAATTTATATATCACACAAAAGTTATTCATCTTCAAACTCGTGGGACACTCCCAAAATCAGTAATGGCAAAAAAAAAGAGAAATGCTCTTATGCTCCTTATGACCATGAAAATACGGATCAATTTCGTATGCAAGTATTTTCAACTCAGCGGCGGCGGGGCGCACGCTTGCGCTGCCACGAGCCCCGCGCCCTTGGTTTCCACAGTTGGAAATACTTGCATAGGAAATCGATCCATGTTGTCATATAAATAAGGAGCAGAATCGTATTTGCGAAAAAAATACTTTCAAGTATAAAGTATTTTCAGCCCCGCCGCCGCCGAGCTGGAAATACTTGCATAGGAAATCGATCCATGTTGTCATTTAAATAAAGAGCACAATCGTATTTGCGAAAAAAATACTTTCAAGTACAAAGTATTTTTAGCCCCGCCGCCGCCGAGTTGGAAATACTTGCATAGGAAATCGGTCCATGTTGTCATATAAATAAGGAGCAGAATCGTATTTGCGAAAAAAATACTTTCAAGTATAAAGTATTTTCAGCCCCGCCGCCGCCGAGCTGGAAATACTTGCATAGGAAATCGATCCATGTTGTCATTTAAATAAAGAGCACAATCGTATTTGCGAAAAAAATACTTTCAAGTATAAAGTATTTTCAGCCCCGCCGCCGCCGAGCTGGAAATACTTGCATAGGAAATCGATCCATGTTGTCATTTAAATAAAGAGCACAATCGTATTTGCGAAAAAAATACTTTCAAGTACAAAGTATTTTTAGCCCCGCCGCCGCCGAGTTGGAAATACTTGCATAGGAAATCGGTCCATGTTGTCATATAAATAAGGAGCACAATCGTATTTGCGAAAAAAATACTTTCAAGTACAAAGTATTTTTAGCCCCGCCGCCGCCGAGCTGGAAATACTTGCATAGGAAATCGGTCCATGTTGTCATATAAATAAGGAGCACAATCGTATTTGCGAAAAAAATACTTTCAAGTATAAAGTATTTTCAGCCCCGCCGCCGCCGAGCTGGAAATACTTGCATAGGAAATCGATCCATGTTGTCATTTAAATAAAGAGCACAATCGTATTTGCGAAAAAAATACTTGCAAGTTTAAAGTATTTTTGCACTGCTGCCGCCGAGTTGGAAATACTTGCATGGGAAATCGATCCATATTTTCATAAGAATAAGGCGCATAATCGTATTTGCGAAAAAAAATACTTGCAAGATAAAAGTATTTTCTTTCCCACAAATACGATTTTGCTCGTTAGGATGACTCTGGAAGCCAAGGGCGCAAGGCTCGCGCTCGCGGTTGCGAGTTCGGGGCTCGATGGCTGTGCCCGAACTATTCCGAAGGTGCCCGAGTAAAATAAGGAACATAATTGCGTAAACATTTTCGGCTCCATTTTTTTAGACTAGTTCGCGCCTTTCTTCCTTACTGCTATACGAATAAGACACATTATAGCGAGTACGAAAGTATTTTAAGTAATTATAGTAATTGTTATGTTTACATTCAAATAATTTTTTTGTTTTCGTTTTTTTGTCAGTACGTTGTTGTTGTGATGCGAACTTGTTACGTCACCAACTGACCGTCACCGTTAATTCACGAATTTATTGAATTTAGTGTAAATTTTTGTACTAATAACAATAAGTGTGTAATTAACATTTAAAACTGAACATTTTTGTGTGGATTCTGTGTTTATTAGTTAGGAGTTGTAAATATAAGAAGTGATTTCGAGGGATTATAGGATAGACGATTTTTGAACTATAAATAATAGATTGTAAATAAGACTGTGATTTTTGTATATGTAATAGTTAGGTATTAGTTGTAAATAATAATAAAGAAATCTATAAATATGGCTCCTAAGAAAAGTGTGATTAAAAAGTAGGAAGGAAAGATTTAATTTCATATTAAAAAAACCTGTACAATATTGCAGCACGGTACGACTAGATCTAATACTGCCAAATACTTTCAAGTATTTTGAGCCCTGGTTTTCGACCCTGGTATTTTTACATACTCGTACTTGGAAGCCCTGGTATTGAATTTTGCAAGTATATCCCATCCCTACACACTTGTTTTTTTTTTTTTTTTTTTCATGAACTACACAAAACACAAACTTATTTAATTAGAATAATAACGCCCTTTTAAACTATATTTCATGTCAAAACCTTCTTTATCAAGTAATCCATTTTTAAGTTGTGTTCTATTTTTAAATTAAATACTACGGTTGAAAAGTTTGCAAACGTGTCTTTGAGGATTTTCGCAAGGAGCTAGAGGAAAACCAAAATTCAATAAATAGCAACACTGTGATCTAGCTGGCATGGAAAAAGGCTAACTTGTTTTATTATACCATGATATCATCAATCAAAATTTCTTTTTGAAAAAAGCGCGGGAAACTTTGAATTTGGCGGGCGTATATTTTTTTGGCTATTGTTTAAAATTTATAAATTATAAGATATAGTGATCAGTTGAGAAGTTTTCTGTTGTTTATTTATAGTTTGTATATACTTATTTAGTTTAGTGTACTTATTTCTTCTGTAGCGGTAAGTTTTTATTACTTTTTCCTTGCGCGGAGGGGACATGAACGAACCGCCTGACCCGGGGGGCTTTGTACCCCCGGCAGGGTGTTTCGTAACTATTCAATCCAACGAGTCGGGCATGGACACTGATGGGTCCACTTCAGCCCGTTCCCTAAAAAGAAGTCGCATTCATGTTTGTAAGCACTGCAACAAGCGAAGAAGAAAACACCACGGCTCGGAGTTGTCGGGCTGTAACTGTTCCGATTCAACTCACACTATAGAGCAATTACAAACAGAAACTGAGATTTTACCGAAAGCCCAGAAAAATATTGTGGCTCCCTCTTCAACTCAACCTGCTTCCTCTCTAGCTCAACCTGCTTCCTCTCCAGCTCAACCTACTTCCTCTCCAGTGGGGCGGAAGCTTTATGACAAAACTGATAATTCGCCTTACATCATTCATATTTCAAAAAATACTTTAGCTCCTAATGATGGCACTACACTGCACCCCATTACATTTGGAAATTTCTTAAAACGAAATAAATTTAATAACATTATTAATGGTAGCGTTAAAAAGATTGGACGCAATAAAATTTCCATCGCTTTCTCCACTTATACTGACGCGAATTCTTTTATTCAAAATAACAGCCTAGAGGCCCAGAATTTAATGGCTTTTATACCGACTTTTAACGTTACTCGAATGGGACTGGTTCGTGGGGTTCCAGCTGAATGGTCTCCAGAGGAGGTAATAGAAAACATTTCTGTACCAATAGGTTGTGGTCCTATATTAAAAATTAGACGCCTTAATTTTAAAACACTGGTTGATGGGTCAGCTGTTTGGAAACCTTCACAAACAATAGTTGTTACTTTTGACGGTCAGATCTTACCTAAACGCATATTTATGTGCTACAATGCCCTACCTGTAGATCTGTATATTTACCCTACTATACAATGTTTTAACTGCTGTCGGTTTGGTCACACAAAGCTACAGTGCAGGTCTAAACCTCGCTGTTATAAATGTGGCCAAAACCACACAGGTGATAGTTGTGATAGAGAATTAGAAAATGCATCTTGTTGCTTATGCTCTGGTTACCATTTTGCAACTAATAAAACATGCCCAGAATTTATAAGGCAAAAACAGATTAAAACCTATATGGCTCAAAATTCATTATCTTACTCTGAAGCCTCAAAGTTACACCCCCCTGTTTCTAAGTCTTTCGCAGATGCTTTACTTTCTCCCTCTAGAAACTCTCCTGATAAATCTTTTGCATCTTTTCAAAATAAAAGCTCTCCTTCTGGTTATAAAAAAACTGTTTTTCTTAAACCTCGTTCTCCTCCAATTCCCATCCCAGGTTACAATAAAGATGCCCACAATGCAATTATCAAAGATTTTGATATTCCAGAACCTTCTAATGGTTGTGCTCTTATTAATCAGAATAAAAATGAATCAGATACCCAATTCCCACTAAATGATTTTTTAACCGCCTTCTTTAATCTTCTTACACAGTTCAACTTTTCACCGTCCAACGTTGCCCCTATTTTTGAAAAACTCTCCCAGTCCTCCCTAAATGGTCCATCAAGCAAAACTCGTTCAATGGAACTGCCGCAGTCTAATCAATAAAAAAAGTGATTTAATATATCTTATTAATAAACATGAGCCTTTTGTCTTTGCTTTGGCAGAGACATGGCTCAAACCTACTTATGTTTTTAAAATTCATAATTATTTGACTATTAGGGATGATAGATCTGATGGGTATGGTGGTGTAGCCATACTTATTAAAGACTCTATCCCTTTCTCTATCATTTCGTTACCTCCTCACAGTGATGACCAGTGTAGGGCTTTCAATACCGGTATTCCGGGATCCCGTAATACCGTAATCACGGATATATATTGGTCTTTTTTTAATCACGGTATTGACGAGCCAATACCGTGATTACGGTATTACAAACATTAATATATATTATTGCGGTTTGTTGTAATAAGTAGTCAGAAATTGTATTATGTGGTACAATTTACGATGTGATGTTACTCTCACACTTGTTTTCGCCATTTTTTTTCTTTTGTGGTGCTCTCGGTGGTCTTTGCGGACCCCTTCTACGTAAAATTCTTAACCTAAGCTAACTACTTATACAACTTGTACTACACTAACATCATGACTACCTGCAACAACAGCACTAAGGGCGACCCCTAGTGGGACGAGCACAGGGCTTAGGGCGTTGCTGGCGGGGGCTTAGGGGGGGGAGACAGCTTGATGAGGGCTGAATTATCAGCGTGACTGCGAAGTCAGAAGAGACAACCGGCTCTACGACGGGAGAGCTCGGTGGATCGTGACCGGCGGCGGTGAGACGTCGCGACGGGCAGCGTCTGCGAGGACGATAAGCTGGATGGTGGCGGACGTTGTGTAATGTGCTGGTCGATTTACTCGCCTCCCTCCATAAGGAGGGTAATTTCGTCATCGGGCTCTAAAAGTGTGTGCCTGGGACGGCGTACTTTACTGATGAGAGAGGGACTTTAGTCGGCCACTGCGGCGACTAGGGGGTTCGGATGACGGGGGGCAGTGTCGAAGTAACGCTTGGAAACGCGTTTGAGGTATTACCTGACGGTTGGCATTTTTAGATCAAGATGGAGTTGATCGTACGCATGAACCACGGGGCAGCTGCGGCTCTGCGCAACACTCGATTCTGGAGGGTTTGGAAGGATTTGAAGCGGGAAGGCTTAACGTGTGCGAACACGACGCTAGCGTTAGCGTAGATGGGGCGGACGCACGTCACGTAGATTCTCAGCTTATTTCTAAGTAACAACTTACTGCGCGCTCTAAGGATGGGGTGGATGCGACCGACAGCAAAAGCGGCGCGAGCGCACACCGTTTTGATGTGGTCTATGAATTTCTGACGGTTGTCGAGGATAACCCCCAGGTATTTAGCTTTCATCTCCCAAGGGATCTGTTTGCCGATCATGAGGACGGGACGGATGCATGTGGGAGTCACCGTATCTCTCGAAAAAAACGGCTGCGCTTTTTTCGGGATTCACCTCTATTCTCCATTACCGGAACCAGACCCCGAGGGTGACGGCTGCGGTTTAGAGGGTTTGAGTGATGCTATCGATACTCCTACCGGAATAGTAGATGACCGTGTCATCGGCGAAGAGATCCAACTTGGCCAAGCCACTTTTGGGAATGTCGCTGGTGTACGGCGTGAAAAGAAGGGGCGATAGCACGAAGCCCTGAGGGACACCGACGCGGATGGGGTGAGGGGACGAGAGGGTGCCTTCTAGGCGATAGCGGAAGGTGCGATCCGACAGAATGTCTCGAATGATGGGCTCGAGACGGTCCGGCATGTTGAATTGGTACAGTTTGTGTAATAAACCGTTGTTCCAGACCTTGTCAAAGGTTTTCTCTACATCAAAGAATATGATGCCAGTTTTGTACGAGCGCATGAAGCGGGAGCTAATGTGTTCGAACATGCGGTGCAATTGCCGAATGCAACAGTGCTTGGTTTCGAAAACCGAACCGTTCGGGGATGAGTCTACGGGAGTCAGCGAAATTCTTTAAACGGATATATGTTTTCACCAGCGCAAGCGCCCGCTCTTATCTCTATCTCACCCTCCCGCGCCCCGCCTAAGCTGATTCCCGAAATCGCCGTACTTATATATACGTTATAAAGTCTATGTGAAATGCCTACGTGCAAAATGACTAGATTTATTTTAAGTTCAAAACTTAAAATAAATCTAGTCATTTTGCACGCACGTTACGTTCTTAATTCCTAGTCCTATAATCAATCAATACCAAATTGTTATACTACTAAGAGTGTTTTGTATTATCATTTTCAGAAAGTAACCATAATAAAGACTGATTTGAAAATAAAAACACGTATTTTAAAGGTTTTATTAATGTCCTAATTAAACTTGTGTTCAATACCGTGATCACGTGATCACGGTATTGATCACACTAATACCGGTATTGATACCGGTATTGAAAAAGTCCGGTATTTGAAAGCCCTACCAGTGATCGGAGTAGGTAGATTGAATTGGGGTCATTGATCCGAAACGTATATAATATTATGGACATTCCTCAGAAATTTATTTATTTATTTATTTATTTATACTTCTATGCACTATGGTGGTACATAAGGCGGACTTAATGCCATAAGGCATTCTCTACCAGTCAACCTTTGGGTTAAAAGGAAAAGCATCGAAATAGGTACAGCAAAAAAATAAATAAAAATGAGTTGACAGTGTTGAACAGAATGTAAAACAAATTGGTAAGATATAAATTACATAAAATACACATATACGAATAATAAAATATATAGATATTATAATATATATAAAATACAAAACTATAAGAAAATCTAAATGCAATTATGACGAAGACTAAACTAGATGATTAGTTAGGAGTGCAGCGACTTCAAGTAGTATTCCTTAACTTTGCGTTTGAACGAGAATTTACTCGGAGCTTTTTTAATATCAAGGGGGAGCACGTTCCAAAGTTTGATTGCTGAGACAGCGAAGGAGTTAGAAATGAAACCTGTGCGGTGGGAAGGTATTTGGAGAAGTAAATTTTCAGAAGCACGCAGGTTGCGATTGTGAGAACTGCCCAAAACTTGAAAATATCTTTTCAGATAATCAGGAGCACATGAATCGTTCATAACGGAGAAGAGCATACAGAGAGATCTGAGGGATCGTCTCTGCCGGATAGGTAGCCATTTAAGCTGAGAACGATAATGAGAAATGTGATCATATTTACGAAGTCCAAAAATAAAACGAATGCAATTGTTAAGAAGACGATCCAATTTGTTCAGAAGTTCTTGGGATAAATCAGAGTAACAAACATCAGCATAATCAATTACTGGGAGCACAAGAGACTGGACCAAAAGGGTTTTAGTTGTAGATGGGAGGAAATGCTTAAACCTATAGAGAGATCGCAGTATGGCCGTGACACTCTGGCTAACCTGAGTGACCTGCTTGTTCCAACTTAGCCTATCGTCAATGTGTAAACCCAAATCCTTCAAGTAAGGTGACAAAGAAATGACTGAATTGTTAAAAATTATCGGCATAAGGTGATTAACATTAATATTTTTTAAGTGGAACGAGCTACCTGTAATCATTGCTTGACATTTACTTACATTTACGGCAACTCCGAACTTACTAGACCAATCACCGATCGTGTGTAAGTCAGCGTTGAGGCTGGAAATACAGTTGTCGATGTTGGCGATGTCAGTTTGAGCGTAAAGTTGCAAGTCGTCCGCGTACAAATGGTAAGAGCATTTGAGAACGTTGGTGATGGAATTAATGAATAAAGAAAATAACAGAGGAGAGAGAATACCGCCTTGCGGAACGCCAGTTACCAAGTCGCACCAGTCAGAAAATTCCTGACCAACACGTACTGCCTGCTGGCGACCACGAAGATATGAAGAGAACCAATCCCGTGACGACGATGAGATCCCTATTTGTGACAAAATGGCGAGGAGAATATCATAATCAACGGTATTAAAAGCATTGGAAAAGTCTATTAAAACCAATACCGTTAGCCTTGAATTCTCCATGCCGGACCTGATGTCTTCGGATACTTTAAGCAGAGCAGTGGACGTACTGTGTCCAGGTCGAAAACCAGATTGAAAACATGATAACAAATTATTTTTTAAAACGTAAGAAGAAATTTGTTTATGTGCTACTGCTTCTAAGATTTTGGACTGGAAAGGGAGAATAGAAATTGGCCTGAAGTGGTTAGCTAAACTTGGGCTAGTATTTTTTGGTAGAGGGATGATGTAAGCCTTTCGCCAGATTAACGGGAAAACCCCGGTCTGCAAAGAGAAATTTATTATGTGAGTAAAATTTCGTAATTTTCGGAAAATTTCGGAATTGGTTGATTATAAAAAACCGGAACTTAGGCAGGAATTGTATTAAAATGAGCAATATTATATTCTCCATAATTTTTTTAACGGCACACTTTCACTATTTGACACAACCCAACGACCAATCAGAACAAAGGATCATGGGTGGTGCACTAACCGGTTATCAAAACAATGCGTACGCTCACCGACGACATGCCAGGTAGCTCACTCGTATACTTCGGTTCGTAGAGTGCATAAAAATGTATTAATGCTTCGATCGGAATTCGATTGTTTTTATTATTCAACAGATAAATACTAAATTAATTTAGTTTTGATACCTTCCTTTAAATTTTGAATTGAGTAGTAATAATATCACTACCAACTTAACAATATTTAATTGAATCCGGAAATACCGGAATTACTTTCCGGAAAAATGGCTTATCCATGTTATTCTTTCTGTGTGCATTTATGATACAAGTACCAAAAATCAATCTACCTACTCCGATCATTGGTGATGACTTATCAATTGTAGCAATTAAAATGTATAATATTTGTTTTGTTTCTATTTATATTCCTCACCCTTCATCTTCTTTACTTCAAGAGGTTAATCATCTCTTTTCTTTTCTTCCTAGGCCTTTCCTAGTATTGGGGGATTTCAATTGTCATCACCAATCTTGGGGCAGTTCTATTTCTAATTGTTATGGTGAAGAGCTACTGGACATAGTAGACTTGCACAACCTGTGCATTTTAAATACAGGATCTCCCACACGACGTTCTGATCCCAGCCAGAGACAAAGTGCAATTGACCTCTCTATCTGTTCTCCAAACTTAGCTTCTAAATTAACATGGCATACTCTCCCCTTTACATTTGGTAGTGATCATTTTCCAATTTTAATTTCTTTCCCTTTCTCCAAACCTTCTATTCCAAATAAGAGATCAACTTTAAAATATAAGCTCCCTAACAAAAGTCATAGTGACTGGGATAAATATAAAAATAGTGTTGACAGTATGTTTTCTTCCCTTCCTGCTATCTCGGATGGTGATGAAAACTCATGTGCTGAATCTTTAGCGAAAATTTTGATTGCAGCAGCTGACGAAGTTTTTCCTGCTAAAAATAATAATACTAGAACTATTCCGAAGCCTCCTTGGTGGGACTCTGAGTGCACAGATGCTGTTCATAAACGCAAACAAGCGGAGCTAAATTATAACCTAAATATGTCTCATAGTAACTTTGATATTCTTTCTAATATAATTGCAGAAACGCGCAAATTATTTAAGAAAAAGAAATTCGAAAGTTGGCGAAACTTCTGTTTGTCAATTTCACCGAATACACATCCCTCAATAGTTTGGCGTAATATTCGCAGATTTAGGTCCGTGTTTAACAACCCCTCTTCCCTTATTTCTGATACTTTAGTTCATGACTTCGCAGATAAATTAGCACCACCATGGGTTCCTCAAGCTATTAACGTATTACTGCCCGTGCCCAATGAGAATGAGTCCAGTAATAAAAGCACTAACACCGTGTTAGACCTTCCGTTCACGTTTAATGAGTTGAAGGGTGTTATTCTTAATACTGTGGATTCTGCACCAGGTATTGATGGCATTCCGTATTCCTTTTTTGGCAATTTAAGCGATAGTGTTCTTAATTATTATCTAAGTCTAATAAATTCCAATAAGAAAACTGGAAACATTCCTGTTGTTGAATGGAAACGTCAAATGGTATTGCCATTTCTGAAACCTCATAAATTACCATCTGATGTTTCTTCCTACCGTCCCATTGTTTTATCATCAATTTTGATGAAATTAGCGGAACACTTAAGGTGAAAGATACGGGCTGTTCCCAGCACTTTTCCCGCTAGATGGCGCTGAAATCATTATTTTGAGTTTATTTCGTTTTATGTGAAATCTGAGCATTACTAAGTTGTAGAAGTAGTGTTCGCGACACCTGGTCATTACCTTTTAATGAACTTGATCATAACAATGCCTCAAAATCCACCCAATTTGACACAGAATCCCATAATAACATCTGTCATTGAATTTACACACTTTTACACACACATAGACGTATTCCCTACGTTTACAAAGTTTACCACTAGATGGTGTGTATTTAAAAAAGGGCTAAAATATTTTGTAGAAATACTCTAAATAGGGGTAGGCAGAACGACACCTACGATAAATTAAAACTAGTACTATTTTAGGAAAATAAAAGTTATATTTTAAGGCGTAAAACATTTAATTGATTAATAAAAAAAGGAAATAAATAATGTCAAATATACACAGTAAAATATAGTTTTATTTTATTACCTAAGTTTTTAGTAAAACAAAAATCTAAATCTTTATTGAGTTCAATAAGGTATTATTTCACCTTTTATAGTAAATACAAATTAAAAGCTTTATACAATGATTATGTAGATTCTAAACAAACTACTACAAAAAAAATTCAATTGAACAAACATTATTTCTTCTTGTCTTGAAACCACTGCTTCACAGGTGCTACAAAGAAAAATAACTTTACTTAGTATATTTGTAAAAAATAACTTTACGTATATTAGTACCAGCGTCACCATCATTGATTTTGAAGTTAGATTTCGGTGAGGTTGGCGGTGTTCGATTTAGCGGCATATTGGGCGTTCAAATGCACCAAAAGCAAAATAAAGCAACAATGAATGCGGATTTTTCTTTAATTAAGCAATGTTGCAAGCAGCAATTTGTGCAAGTATTAATTATAATATTTCAGAAATTTCTCCAATTTTTTCGTAAAAAAATCTCAGATTTTTCTGGTATTTTAGCAGCATAATAAAAAACATTCCAAAAAGTAATGTGTTTTGCGGAGGTTTGAACTTGATAGTCACACGATCACGTTCACTTACAGTCCGGCCCATGTGCCATCGGACCAAGTCGTCGTTACTAAGAGAGTTGAAAATAGCGTTCTATTTAATAAAAATAGGTACTGTAGCTGCAGGTGCAAAGCTTGTCCTTGCATTCACTTTCAAGGACACTTGGCCCGGCGCACGCTAACACGATTTTTTATAACAACTTGTCTTGATTTGCTGTTGATAATTTTGATAATATTGTTAATTGTGTGTTGTAATTGTTTCAATATTTTATCACTGAGATGGTAATCACTAATTAATTGATCGTTTCACTGATAGTTTACACAATATTTTGCACAATTTTTTTTGAATTTAAAACACGGAACGTTCAAAAATACGTCTGCTCGCGACGGCATCTCGGCGGGGGGCTATATGCTTACAAAGTATTCTTTACCTGGTAAAAACATACCCCAAGATTGCTTTTTCACGAAATTTAATGTTGTGGTTACTTTGGTGACTTACTGAATAATTTAATTCATGGTTGACCATAAAATATACATAATGACAACATCGACACGTAGGTTAGGTACGTAATTAGTATTGTAACGAGATTGCAGCGTCTAAAACCCAACTCACGGGCCAACTTGCTGTTTCTAATACTTACCGTCGAAATATACCTAGGTAATTTTATTTTACAATAAAATTGCGTATTTTGAATAATTAATAAAATTATTTACCTACCAATAATAAATTGCAATAATTATATTCAATTGAAATCAATTACATAAGTACCTACTAGACATATTGCAATTTGAATAAATTAAAATAGCATACAAAATATAACACGCAACAAATTCCGCGCGCAAATCCTAGTGCATCAACATTACGTTCAACAAATTGAAAATGTACATGCATTCGAATCATAGTCAAATTAGCTGGCAACGCAGCCGCCGTCAAGGTTACAGAAGACCGGCAACGCTGCATATTTTAATATCTATTTACAATATCGCCTGCACGCCATCTATCGCTTACAATTTTAAACTATAACAAACATGGCGCTTAGTTTGCTTGTCAAAACAAACCCACACATGTAAAGAAGTGTCAAATTTTGTCTGAATTTCATGATTGTTTTTCTCAGTAATTAGTGTAAGTTATTTCCTAAAGAGTGAATTCGCGAGCACATTTGATTGTAGAAAAGTGATAAAATGATTCGTTTTAAACAAAGAGTGTCTATTTTTAGCGTATAATCCCTACAAACATTGTATGGACGGTCCATCGGTACATGCACTGGTATGTTGAAAGTAAAGGTTTATTGGCAGCTTCTCAATATGGTTTTAGAAAGGGCAAAAGCACCATTGACTGTCTAAGTATTTTCACTTCCGATATTAGGTTATCTTTTTCCAATAATGAGTCCACCGTAGCTGTATTCTTAGATATTAATGCTGCATATGACAATGTGTTGTTATCAGTTTTACAAAAAAAATTGCATGTTCTACAAGTGCCAATTAATTTATCTAATTTCATTATAAATATTCTAACCGAACGTTCTGTAATTTTTTCATGTGCAGATCATCAATTATCTCGTCTTATATGGAGAGGGCTTCCACAGGGTTCAGTGCTGAGTCCTCTGTTATACAATATATACACTTTTGATCTAGATAACAACTATAAAGTTAACGTGCTACAATATGCTGATGACTTATTGTTATATTTTTCTAGTCATTCTGTTGAACATGCCTGCTCTGTTCTCTCTTCTGCTTTGACTAATCTAGCTTCATGGTTACATTTAAATGGTTTAGAGCTATCCACGTCTAAATGCGCAGCTGTGTTATTCACCCGGAAGAGAATAGTTCCTCAAGTAAATATTTTATATAATGACATTCCTATTCCAGTTAAAGACAAATTCAAGTATCTAGGAGTAATCTTGGACTCTAAACTTAGCAGTGTTCCACACTGTGATTATGTTATTAATAAATGTGAACACCACTTAAATATTCTTAGATGCCTTTCTGGGGTGTGGTGGGGTGCACACCCTTTCTCTTTAAAGCTTATTTATAACGCTATCATTAGAAGCATATTAGATTATGGTATGTTTATTTTAGAACCCGGAAGTGTTATGGCTTTTAAAAAACTAGATCGCATACAGGCTAAAGCACTTCGGATTATTTCAGGCGCGATGAAATCCAGTCCCATTAACGCACTTCAAGTTGAATGCTGTGATGCCCCTTTGCATCTTAGAAGGCAATTTCTTTCTGATAAGTTTTTCTTCAGAATTCTTCAGTTTTCAGGTCACCCTCTTATCTCAAAATTGGCATCCTTAGGAACACACATTAACTCTTCTATCTACTGGACTCATAAAACTGTCCCATGTTTAGTTGTGAGTTACCAAAAATTTCTTTCCCTATCTTCTCCTACTCACCGTTCCAATAAACTTCCTTTATTCAGCAGCAGTTATGACAGTCTACAATTTTCTCCTAATATTAGATACAGCTGCATGGATAAATCTGACCCCAATATTAATTTCAATTTTAAAACATTTCTTGCTGAGAATTGTGAAGGTTTCCATCATATCTTTACAGACGCTTCTAAGCAGTCTCCATCTGGATGTGTTGGAATAGGTGTCTACCATTCTCAATATAATATTGTTCAAAAAATTAAACTCCCTCCGGAGACATCTGTATTTACAGGTGAATGTTTCGGCTTACTCAAAGCAGTTGAATATGTTAATTTATTGAAACTAAAAAAAACTATTATATTTACGGATTCTTTAAGCGCACTTCAAGCCTTAGATAAATTTCCATTTAAGTACAAATCACAGCTACCGGTTATATTTGAAATAAGAGAATTCGCGTTTAGAGCCACTTCTGAGGGTTATGCTGTACAATTTGCGTGGATTCCTGCTCATGTCGGAATCCATGGTAATGAAATTGCTGATAATCTTGCTAGTGACGCTGTGCAGTGTGGGGATTTGTATCCTTATAAAAATTTCTGTTGTGATCTTATGGCTTTACCGAAGACCTTCCTCCGAGATACTTGGAAGGTAGCTTGGGATTTAAGTAGTAGATTGAAGGGCCGTTATTATTCTTTGATTCAGCCCGAAATTCCTGTGAAGCCGTGGTTCTTTAGGGCAAAGTTTGGCAAGGCGGAGACCTCCATCCTTATCCGGATTAGACTTGGTCATGTTTGTTGTCCAGCCCACCTTGCCAGACTTCATATTATTGACAGCCCTATTTGTACATGTGGAACGGATGTTGGGGACTTAAATCATATTTTTTTCAACTGCCCGCTCTATGATCGTTGTTCCTTCCTAAGTAATCTTGTATCCCTCCGTACTCCTTTTCCTACTTCTATACTTTCATTGCTTTGTACAAATAACTTCCTAGTTTATAAGTGTATTGCCTCTTATATTTCTGTAAATAATATTAAAATTTAAATTGTGTAGATAGTTCATCCTCATTCATATCCTTGAACTTTAGTTTCTTTTTAGCAGTTTTTCAAATACATCTCATCCATACTCATCTCTTCTGATCCTATCCAAATCTATCCGAATTGTCTTCTTAAGAATAATCCAGTTTCCCTACCTTAAAAAATTAGTCATTCTTCGTTTTAAATTTCTACCATACTTGACGTCTGGCGAGATGCACAAATAGCGCGAAGCCAAAAATTAAAAAAAAAAAAAAAAAAAATTCTAAACCATTTCATTCCATTCCATTGTCCATTTCCATTCCATTCACTCACTCATTCTTTTGCGCTGCGTGAGCTTACGGTTGAAGGGCAATATTGTTTTGTCTTTACAATTTACTATTGTGTTTTAATTATAAGATTATTGTAACGCAATTAGGCTTTACTATGTATATTTGATAAGACACGTTAGATTTCAATCATAGTATAGTAGATATTTAGGTTGCCACAATGGCGGTGCTTGCGGCGGCTCAGCTGCTCGACGAATTGATGGGCAGACACCGCAATACGAATCCCAATGAAAAAATTAAGAAGCCTAACTGGGAGGATCCTGAGGTAAGTTATTTTGTCATAGCCAATCTTGTATTAAGATTTGCATCGATGTAGATCAGCGATAATTTCAAGCACATCGGTTGATAGCATTTTGCAATCATTCCTTAAAAAATGTATGAGAGCACGATACACCAGATTTGGGCAGTTGCTTATTTATTTCTATTCGTTTTAGGTTAAGTATATTCCAACACAAATTGTTACGCCCTGATATTCTGGTATTATTCGAAAATTTCGTTTACTTAATTATTTCGTGATGCGGTTTTTACTGTGTGCATAATTTTTACAATTCGCCAAAAACTTCATTTGGTTACCTACTATGCATTAAATTCAAAGGTCGTCATGGTAACAAGTATTTTATCTAATAGGTACTTATTGTACATGATAATCAGAATTATTATTGTAGTATTAGTGTAGAGTTATGTATCATAATTCACTAGGTATTACATACTTTTTATCACATTACTGGTGTCTTTGTCCTAAGATTTATCAGCAAAGTTATCATCAAACAAAATGCATTCTCAATATAAATGCAAAAGTGAGTCTGTCTGTCTGTTACTTCTACAAGAATAAACTACTGAACCAATTTAATTAAACTGGGCAAAGAGGTAGCTCATTATAGCCTCTGGGGCCTGAGACAGGCTCTGGATTTTTCAAACTTCTATTAAAATAAAAAGTTGTCTTTATACACCATATAAAATTTATGGAGAAATTAGTCACATAAGACCTACAAGAGTATACAGCAGCCAAACGCCAGATTTTCTGACAATATTGTTCTTAATATTACCAACCAAACTCACTGTTGTCCTTTGTAGGGTCTGCAAGCTCAAAATAATGTACAAGGACAGAAGATTTTAAGCCTACATTTGATGTTGCAAATGTACATCTTTGGGAAGAACTTATTTCAGTTCAAGCTTTTCTAGCAAATTTCCATGGCAACAACTCAATGGGTTGTTTTATTCTTCGCAAACTCAAAATATTTTTTGTCCTTCTGTGCTGACCCACTCCTGGGCAAAGGCCTCCCTCTACTTTTCCATTCTTTACCTGTGTTATGTTGTCAATATGTTAGAAGACCGTGTTCATTCTTCAAAAGTTGCACAAGTCTATTCCATACACAGGGTTCAAATTATAAAGATAAAATTAAGACTTGTGATAATTATAAAACAACCAGTCCTTATTGAACTGGCACTACGTATCAACTTTTACATAAGCTGGAAGTAGGTAGTTTCATAGTTAAACAATATTTTCATAGTAAATATTAACACAACTAAGAATTCTTTTATTTATTTTTGCCTAATCTTTCTTAAAATTAAAAAATCAGCAAACTATTCATGAATTATTAATAAGTTGATTATCATGCTCATTATGACATGCAGTTAAGGATAAGGAGGATGATAATAATGGAAAAAAATTGTCTGTAAATGAAGATTCGGAATTCAAAATCCAACATAATTTATTATGATAATTATCAATCTGTATTTCACACCTTTAGAATTAAAGAGACCTATTTAGATATTTTAAGATTTCAACTTTTACTCATAAAGTGACCCATCTTCGTCGACTCTTATTAAATCAGAGGCCTATTGTGGCGTACAAATGTAAGGCAACCAAATAATCTCCCGTTTCTACAAAATTTATAAATACACATAACTTATTTCACCGTTTTCCAAAAACTTATTTTTTTGGATACTTAGGTCTCTTTAATTCTAAAGGAGCTATTTATCTTGCTAATTATCAACCTGTGTTTAAATTATCAACCTGTATTTATCTTGATAATAATCACTTGAACCCTGATTATTCCACACAAATAAATGAAATGGATGCAATATTATATTTCATATTTTGTTGCAGTATTGTAAATATTACATGGTGAAGTTTTGCCCCCACGATTTGTTCGTGAATACGCGAGCTGATCTGGGGGCCTGTCCCAAGGTGCATGATGACGAAGTTAAAGATCTCTTCGAGAAGGCAGACTCGTCTTACAAGAAGGCACAATATGTTGAAGAGTTCTTACGTTTCTGTCGTCACATGATTAATGACGTTGAAAGTGAGTACAACAAAATAAATTAAAGAATTCGCCATGCTCCGTCATGTGTGGAGTGAGACGCGAATAAAGAGAACAATAAAATTGCTGTCTTATGTTTACAGAATTAATAAACTAACAATGTAGATTTATACAAATGATATTTACTTTTCAGGAAAAATTCAAAAAGGCAAACAAAGATTGGAGTTGATGAACTCTAAGCCTGAGGGACCACCTATGACTCAAGCTCAGACTGAGAAAAACCAGGAGCAGGTATTCTATTTAATCTGTATACAGTGCAAAAATTTGATACAAAGTCCATTTTTGTATTATAACTTTCGTGAGACACATTCATATTTATGATTAATAACGGTTTACTCACGTGCATTTTTCGGGATTGCCCGACTAGTTTCGGACCCAAAAGGTGCCCTTAATCATGAGCTGATCACGCGGCGAGGTCGCGAGTCGAACTCGCGATCTCGCCGCGTGACAAAGTCCATTTATTTATAATCTACCAGTTTTTTTATTGTTTGAATATCCTCCTTGATTCACTCCGCCTGGAGAAGCCTAAGGGTTGTGCCGGACTCTTACAGGCTAAAAACTCACAGTGCTCCTTCTCCTGACCTGTGGCCAAGGTTGTGGGATTCTAACTGCATGCACCGCAATCCTGGCAGATTTATGGTCCACTCTGCCTAATCATCTTGCTACAATGTGATTAGCTCACAGAGATATTATCTAAAATTTCTCGTGTGTTATCTTCCAGGTTCAATTGTTATCAGAAAAGATTACAGCTTTAGTCCAAGAGGCGGAGGAGGCTGGGACCCGCGGTGACGTGGAGCAGGCACAAGGCCTCATGAAGCTCTGTGATAGACTGAAGGAAGAAAAAGAACAACTTCTGAAACAACAAGAGAACAGGTATAAAACCCAATTAGGTACTCTTGTACCTCGAATTTTAATTAATAGAATTTAATCCTAAATAGATAGCTAGAACTGTAAATTTAATTAGTGCAGTATGGTGTTGCAAGTATTAGTTTAACATGCACAGGAAGAATGATCTTTCGATATGTATAGACTCTGGAAATGTTGGTTTGTGACAGCCCACTTAAGTTTGCGCCAACAGGCTGTGGGCAACAGTTCTGCAATCTATGTATTTTTCATTGAAATTTGTGAGCTAATCAATAGGTTCACAATACGCACAGACTCAGCTTACCGGTATCGTACCAGGTGGCACACCGATCTGCCGCCGCTATTGTTTATCTATTGTGTCTATGTTTACGGTGATTGAGTGATTAACAAAAGCCTATGCACAGTTTTTATGCTATTCTTATTTTTTCAGTATTCTAGGTTTTGTTTTATAGGATTGTTACAATATTGACATTGTTTTCAGCCACTGGTCGATGACAGCTGAGTTAGCGGCCGCACAGGAGAAACAGATGGAAGTGTGTCCTGTGTGTGGAGCGTTCTTAATTGTTGGTGACGCACAACAACGCATTGACGACCATCTATCTGGGAAACAACATGTCGGGTGAGATTTCTAGTTATCATGTTCAGTATATTTTTTGTATGTATTGCAATCGCAATCAATTCCAAGGGAAGATTATATTAATAGTATGTCTAACTCACGCCTGTATTTCCCCGAAGGGTTGGCAAAGGTGTATAGTACACCCACATTTATGTTTACGCCGTTATGTTTACGTCCCATGTAATAGGGGGCGAGCCTATTGCCATCGACCAGGCACAAATCCAAACTCCGGGCTGCTACTGAGAAATTCCATACGGAATAACCTAATAACACTTGCTGCTACACCAACAAGGCAGTCATTTCTCTAACTAAAGGTGGAAAATTTTGTTTTTGTATCTACTTTTCATCTTTTATATCCTTTCCACAGCTACTTTAAACTGCGGCAAGCATACGAAGAGATGAACGAAGCTCGCGAGAAGGAACAGCAAGAGAAAGAAAGGAAACGTCGGGAAGAAAGAGAAAAAGAGCGCAGCGCTCGTAGCGGTGGCCTCGGGTCTGATCGTCGCGACCGGGAGCGTATGGAGCGCGATCGCGAGCGCGATAGAGATAGGAGCGAGCGAAGCGATCGCGGCGGCGATCGCGACCGGGACCGCGAGAGAGAGAACAACGATAAGAAAGAACGAGAGAAGGATAAGGATAAGGATAAGGACAAGGAGAGGGAAAGGGATAGGGATAGGGAACGTGAGAAAGAGAGGGAACGGGATCGTCATCGGTGAGTGGCTCTTTGTTCATTTTAGTACGACAACTAGATTTTTTATGGTTACTTACGGTTATCTCACGTGAATGAATGTGTCTCACGAAAGTTAAAATACAAAAATAAGAACTTTGTAGCGTAATAACATCTTTGATGCAGGTCAAGTCGCGAGAAGACGGGCCGTCACGAGGACCGGGAGCGAGAACGGGACCGTGACAAGGATCGTGACCGCGACCGCAAACACCGCAAGGAGAGAAGTTAGTTTGATACCGTTAATTATACAATACCTCTTATAAGCTTAACCCTTTGGGGTGCATGAAAAGAGCCTCCACGAGTGACGATACACCTTGGGCAGTCAGCCTCGCTACCAACCTTACTGACTGACTAATCTTTTCACCACAGCATGAGCTATTTTCGTATTGCTTGTGCTGATACGAGAGAAGAAGAAGATAAGCTTAAACTTTTGCTATGCTTCTTATAAACTGAAGCATTTCCGCTTCCACTAGACGCAGCTGGATTTCGATACGTCAGACGCTTAGCTGAAGTTACTTATTTTTAACTTTAATTCTCAGATTGTTGTACCACCTAAATTAAAGTACATACTTACTAAAGTATATTTTGTTTATTAGAATTTGCAAAGTAATGTTGATCAATTTCATTACGCAGGATCACCCCACGAGCGCTCGCGGCGACGTTCACGCGACCGCCACTAGCACATGACTGAGGTATCACAAATGCGCCTGAAACCGGTAAGTATATAGCACTGCGCCATATCCCCTACCAATGCGAAGCGTCCAGGAACCCGCATCAAACACACTACCCTATATCCATTCACAAAAATTTTAGCAACAGTTAACCAACATTTTTTTATCAACCTTTACTCACACTACTCAATCCTCTCCCCAAAAGATGAGACAATTACAAGTAATAAAGTGAACACTGTTGTTTTACAGCTTATATGTAGCATACCAAAATATTACTTCGGTATATGGCAAACATATGGGGAGTAATGACACCCATTGCACTCTCGATTCGATAGTTGTCGTCACACCGACGGACTTGGCAGGTATTTGATTGGTATTTTGAATAGTTGCCGAGAGCCAACAATGGGAGAAGACTTATTTGTTGATCGCCGTACATTTTTCTCTTACATCTAATGTATTGGTTGGGTGTTAGAGTACAAAGGCGATCTTCCAATAAGGTCCCTTCAGATGAGCAGTTCGCCTCGACGTCGTTTTGAGGTATTTCATCATGTTATGTTTCGTCGTCGTCATTTGTCGCCAGTCGACTGGTGCCGATCGCACTTGCCAGGTATTTGTTAGGCTATGCGTTCTTCTGACAAAGGCTTTTGATGGGGAGATAATAATGTCCAATGTCATTAGTATTGAAACGTTTTAATTGATATCGTGTCTGTGATACTATAGGTGATATAAATATCATTTAATAAAACGTAAAGTTTTTGTTATTGTCGTTGCATTACCATCACATAATAATGCCATGTTATGAAGACTTTAAATTAATGGAGCTTACACTTTGGTGCTCTTTGTATCACAATTATGGATGCTGTTATCACATCATCTACTGTGTATTTCCAGGTACCCGAATAATGTTACGCGTGACGTAAGGTTTTTAAAGTAATGTATAGAATTTTGTAGCAACGCTTTTTTTAAAGCCAGTCATTTGTAATTTTTGATATTTACAAACGTTTACAAACGAAACTTTATGTCACGCAATTAATTAATCTGAACCCCAACATCCGAAGGGAAATGAAATGTCAGTGACCACCACATTTTACTTTTGAACATAATTTGAAATATTTATGCAGTCAAATATATTTTTTTACAAAAAATTAAAGTAATTTATTCATTGACAAGTCAGTTCCACATTGTCCCGCTGCTAAGTACCTGTTACTAGCTTGCTCCATGGACTTTTCAGTTGGAAAGCCATAGACGAAGAACTCCGGATGGCGCTGCTACAGCCACAATCAAAGAGGTACTTTTGAAATTAAGCACCCGTATAGAAGAGGCGAGCCGCGACGGCGTTCCAGAAAATTCTACATTCGACCATCGGTTTCGAGGTGACATAGAATAGTCACACGTATTATTAAGAATTTCAATGTTAGTACCAAAACTATTGGTTAATGAAATGCATGTAGCCCAAAGTCCCGCGTTACAAATGGACTTGTTATATTTTACGATTAGATATTAAATGTTTGTAACAGTGTAGACACCACTGATTTCGATCTTTAGGAAGGTCACTGTTTTTTCTGTAAACCAGTTTCCTCTGAGGAGTCATTCAGGTATTTATCAAATTATTTTTTATCTTTATCGTAATGATGTTAACGTGATTTTATTGTGTATGTTTGGGATTGAGCTGATAGCGTATGTCTTGAAGGAATAAAACATTAATTTGATCTTTGAGTTTTATTTTACAAAATACAGTAGTGGAGTGCTGTTGCCCGCTGCCCACCCTTGTAACTTTATGTGATTCTGAATAGTCCAAGGACGATAGTTCAGTATGAAAGTTATGAGAACTGACCATGATAATAGGCAACTTTTTATGTGTATTGCCAAAGCATTTTACGACCAACTACGTTTCAACTTTACCTCAAACTTTTTTAAAGTTACGTTTATATTTTCATATAGATAAAGATAACCTACTAGAATTCCTGAAGCATTATTTTTTAGGTCGTTTAGAATCTGAATAAGACTACCTACTTGTCAGATTGATTCGTTTAAAGCACCCGGTAAACGATCAAATAATTTGTCAAATTTTACGTGTTTATCAAATTAATTATTTGATAATCTACGGCTATATCTGACGCGTTTGTCAAATAGCCACGTGTTTGAGAAAATTAGATTAACAGCGAGTTTGTAGCGCGTTTGTCAAGCATGCTTGTAGGCAACTTATTGTATTTATTAGTTCATTTATCTTTATATATTAAATACTCAACCTAAATACATATAATAAATTTAGATAATACATATTTACATTTAGTATAATACACAGTCACGCATTACTCACATAAATCACACTTTCATTCATTCACAACCCAAAACAAATCTAAACTAATTTAATTAAATACACAAGCATCGCCGGATGACACTCGGTAGTATGCGGCGACCGGCCAGTTCTCATTACCACATACGCATAGCTATGTATCGCGCCGCGCGCATAGGTAGATGCGCCTGCGCCGCCCGGTAGTCCAGATTGATACATCGGTCGCGGAGCCCGTGTCGCTTGTATGCTCTTTCGCTTCCGCTAACCACTTCCGTATTGTTTCCGGTTCCTGTCTCGCTATTATTTACTGTGCTCAATCCTAAGCTTTGTAACTTTCTCCTTCTGGCTTATTTACCGATTGTAATAAACGCATTATTCGGACTGTTTAAAGTGGTTGTTTATTACCTGCCTAATCACCTACGAACAACTACAATGCTTGAATGTGTACAGTCGTGTTTGATGAACCCGTACAAACAATACGAAAAATTTGACAAACATCTTTGATCGTTTACCAGGTGTATAACGTAGGTACCTAATGCCTTTACATATCCCAGTGAGACAACAGGCAAAACAACACATTTGTCACATTCTAGAGACCGCCTATAGAATCTTTGAGCCAACGAAAATATATGGTAGGGGAGACCATGAGGGGATTTTGGGAGTTACTCGAGCGCGTCAGATTAATATAAGGGGGGATACCTTGCACCCTGTTGAGTACCTCCACCATGTATAAGCCCTTTATATAGGGCCGCGCGTCTAGGGCAGCGCATCAGAAAACCAGAATAGTAAAAAAAAAACGATCGTTACAAATACTCGAGCGCATCAGATTAAGATAAGTGGGTTAATTACACCCTGATAAGTGTGCATTTCAATAATCTGACGATTTAAACGTGACCAAGTTAGGGGTGGTCTTCTAAGAACGTTTTCCTGTAGCTACAATGGTTAAGGTAGGTGCCCTTCATGCCCCATATCAAATTACCACTCTGTATCATTCAAATCGTCAGATTTACATATTCCCTCCAGATAATCGTCAGATTATGGGTCAGCACATCTAGGGCATCAAGTTGAACCGTCTATAATAATAATCTGACGCGCCCGAGTATTTCAAAATGGCGATATTTTTTGCATTTTCAAAAAGCCGCCGCAATCTTGCGAGACGTCCGAATCGTCAGTTTTTTGGATTTGAGCATCTTTCGGGTTCACTTAACATCCCCTCTAAATATATTTTTTTTCTCCATTTTCTACCCTTCCTTACGGCCACTCCCACCATGCAAACCGGCAGATTAACATACCTCCGTTATCAGAGAGACGTGGGGCATATACGCTATCTATATCTGACGCGCTCGAATAGTTCCATGTGACTGTTTTTTTTTACATTTTTGAAAACCTGTAGGCGCTCCCCCCACCGGTGAAAGGGAACATCATAAAACTTTTTCTCTCTATCATCTAGTCTTCAAAATCCAATAGGTCTCCACGACGCTCGAGTAAATCCCCATTTAGCATCGTGGGCTCCCCTACTATTAAACTAACAAATGAAAAAATACATTGCAGAGACGTGAGTGAAACTTTATTCTCATTTGTTTCTCCCACAAAGCTTTTCCTTATTTACTCAACGTGTTTCTATTTTGTACGCAATGCGATGCCGAACCCCGCCAAGCTACACCAGTCACCTTTTGAGTTACGGTTGTTTGCACAAAATGATTAGGTCAATCGTGGTTCCGTAAATTAATGGCGAGTATATAAAGCGACAAAATATTTGCAGAAAACTTCAGAAAAACAGCTTTGAAACTTTCCTACGGACCGAAAGGCTCCAGTAGCGTCGTTATTAAGTGGGTCATACTGAATAGAAAGTTTTACCGAACTTTAGTGAAATGAAAACAAATAGATGGCTGTCCACCGTTCTCTGAAGACGCAACTAAAGAGTAAGTTTCACGAGGCCAGCTTTGCAGAGCAACGCTTTAAACTTTATGCGAAGAACTTTAAATTACCCTGAAGTCTGTATATTCGAAAATGAAGGATTTGAATATTTTATAGTTATCAACGTAATACGTAGGGTAGTTTTGTAAGTATCAACGTTATGGGTAGTTTTGTAAGTATCAACGTTATTTTAAACACAAAGTTTCAGTCTGGTCTGATAAGAGAAAAACCACCTTCCCCTCTACGAGAAGAATGCTTTATAATTTGAAAAGAAATATTAACTCGCAATCCTCCACTGTTGATTGTCGGATATTGGCATGCTTTGTAGACTGATTGGTGATCGCAGTATGTTTCGATTAGCAGAAGAGAGAATGTTGCTGAGCATCCACTGTACGTAAACCTTAGACTATAGGTACTGGGCGAGGAGTGATGTGGTTCATTCTATGTATAATTGAATAGGTAAAATACTTGCTCTGTGCTTCACTGCCGGTAACCACATCATGGTATCATAACCAATAACGATAGCCTTCCCTGAACAAATCAGGGAAGTCTCTATTTGGTGCCGGGATGCGAACACAGTTCTGGCGTCCCCCTAGCCATTAGCATTTCGGAAACATAAACCAATAGCATTATACTATGTAGCCTGTGTATAGCAGCTTTAAGGAGGTAATCAGGACGAGTGAGGGTTGTTACACAGTAAAAATATAAAATTTTAATGCATAAAGGTAAAATGTTATTGCCGGGGTCCATTATGTCTTGGGCCATTGAGCCCGGGTGCTCTCACCCCTTGCACACCCAGGTAGAGACGACCCTGCAAAGAGTAAAGTAATAATAAGTAGCGATCCTGGCTGTGTTGTGTTGCCAGGTAGGGTCAGTCTTGTCAGACAAAGCAGATCCACCAATGAAATGCTTATGGTCAATAAATATTTGGTTAGCAGATCGTATAGTCTCACACACAATAATGTAGTAATTTATAATAATATATTTTTATGAGTAGCAATACCCAACACGACCGGGCAACACGCAACAAGCCATGTGTCATGCCAAAATTGTGAATGCTGTCAAAGTCAAAATTGTGTCAAAACAAAAAAGTAAACAATAATGATTCTGTTGTAAATGAACGTTTTTAATAGTAATTAAGTAAATAAATATAACATTTTCCATCATGATCGATGCTACGGAAGGATCTGTCGATGTATTAAGACAACGGCAAGTAGCCGGAGCGACACTTCGTGAATTATTTCTAAAAGCAATTGGTGAACTTAACGGTAACCTATTTCACTAAGAAATTATAAAAACATGTACCTACGATCGTTTACAAAGATTCTCTGAAAGCTAGTACTGCTAGTAATTACTTAATGCACATTTACTTTGTGGTACAAACGTTAAAATAGTCTGGTGTTTAAATCTGTTATCATGACACTTTGTTAAAGTGAATTTGAAAGCGTGAAATTGTGTTGTTGGAGAGTTTATTGCGCCAAGACGACCCTCTGACCCGCTGTTTCTTCTTCACAGCATAAATATTAGGAGGCGGTGAAGGGTGGGCTTATGTACATAATAAAATTAAATAATGTATGGCTCTATAGATATCCTAGTATGATAGCTTGTTCATGATTTTAAAATGCTACAAAAAATTACATTTTCTACTTTAGAGATTATATTGTCCCAATAAAAACACTCAATGTTGTTTATAGGTAAGCCCTGCAGTATTGTGACGTATGAGAAGACATCATTAAATGCAACATTTGCTGCATGGCATCCTGACGGCTCTGAGATAATCGTCCGAGATCTAGAAACCCCTGCATGCTTCACAATGACTACAGCCCTGCTTAGGACTCCTGATGTATTAGCTATTAAGTTTGACCAACCTGTTCAGTTGCCATAGTTTAAATAAATTAGGTTAAATGATGAATAATTAATTTATTTCATGAGTTATCTTTTAAAGATTTATCATAAGAAGAACACTACAATAATCAATAGAAATTAATACGACGAAGATATTGTTATAACTTAGAACAGTCACTACAATCAATGTCAACTGTTAAAAATTCAGAAAAATAATAATTTGAACAATTCCATTTGGTTGTTTTATTAATTACTAAAGCCAACAGACAAATCATTCAATAGATAATTGGTAACTCAGGGATTACTTTTTGGAATGATTAAAATTTGTTATATTTTTTTGGTGGTGCATATTTGCAGAAAAGGCAGGCCCAAAAACAAGTGAGGATTGATCATAGTTTCAAACGTTTTTTATGAATGATAACTTGTTAAAGATTATTATTATGTACAAAAATATGATAGAGAAATATACAATACTTTAGAATCGAATATTATTAAAATTTTAGAAAAAATATTGGCTTGATCATTAATTTCAAAATGCCAAAAAAAACATTGACTTTTGATGATGACTGTAATATCATACATCAACAGTCTACCAATGTCGGTATTAATTCTCGCTCGATAGAGCCTAGTCATGCCTTTTTCGAAACTCATATTACAAAGCATTTTTTATAAGCATTTCCTAAACCCATCAATACTTTTCAACCCGGAATTTGAACCCAGAACGTCACGCTTAGTAGTCGTATTTGCGACCTCTAGACCAATGGATCGGTAAAAATATGAACTTGGGTAATCCTCGTTATTGGTAATTTGACAGATTTATTTATCATAAAAAGGCTCAGTCGCAAAACGTCTACTTCGCAAAATGTTTACCGGACGCAAAACGTCCATTTCTCAAAATGTTTTTTATTATTATTATTTTACTCAGAAATCTATTTACCACAACAAAAAAACTTAAAAAAATCTAAAAACTGTTTTTTTTTTACTGATATCAACGAGTAGAGGTTCATTGGTAAAAAGGGATATTTTGCGAGACACTCTGAGAAATGGACGATATGCGTCCGGTAGACATTTTGCGACGCGTGACGTTCTGCGACTGAGCCCTTAAAAATACTTATGATTAGTTATGGTTTACTCACGTGCATTTTTCGGGATTGCTCGACTAGTTTCGGACCCAAACAGAGCCCTTAATAGTGAGCTGATCACGCGGCAAGGTCGCGAGTCGAACTCCCAAAAACTAGTCGGGCAATTCCGAAAAATGCACGTGAGTAAACCGTAACTAATCTTATATATGAATGTCTCACGAAACTTAAAAATACTGTTCCCTGATCATATTTCTGGAACTTTCCCATCTGTAATAAGGGGATTATACTTACTACAGGTTGTCTTGATATATTACACAAGGCGTGTAGGCCTACTACCTAATTGAATTTTGCTCAATCAATTGCCGTTACTCATTGAGCGAGATTCGGAAAAACTCGCAAAAAGTGCTCCAGTATGGACCGCCGCGTTTGGAATAAATGTATGCTGTCTACGCGAATGGATGGAGACCGGGAATAATCATTAGATCCTTTTTGTTTCGGCCGAGATACCTACCTTTGATGCCGTCAGGGGTATTGATGTTGATGAAATATGCATGCAATAAACTTGAAAGTAGTCTCCTGGCTTAAAGATGTCAACCCAGATTGATGTAGATGTAACAGAAGGTTCAACGGCCTATCGGCTATCGCCTGCTATCGCAGTCCTTCGCTGGTTTGTGGGACATGGACCTTTGTAAAGAGGTAGGTGTTCCTCGTATACCATACGCTTTGGTGTCCACAGAGTCACCCTGACCATGCTGCCTGTTCCCAGCCGGTAAAACATTTTCTCACGTGTGGGGATGGGCTAGAATATAAAACTTCCTCACCGCACGCTGGGAATAGACGCATGTTGTATGATTCAACAAAACCCAGCACGCTTAGTGGTAGCCTGGCTAGCTCGCCTCAGGTTAAGGCGCTTCCCCCACCGAAAGTGGCGCCACTTCAGAAAAAAAAACATTATTTCTGTCAACACACAACATATTGAAATTTCGTACGTACAACATTTTAGTCAAGTGTTGTAGAAATTTTCGAACACCAAAAAACAATACTTGACATCCTAGGTTAGAAGTTTTAGTAATTAATGCTAAAAACGGCCGTTTTTGGTACTTATCGCTAAAACTTCGAATCCAGAAGCTCTAGTATTGATATTTGGTGTTGGGAAATTTCTACAACACTTAACTAAAATGTTGCACGTACGAAATTTCAATATGTTGTGTGTAGACAGAAATAATGATTTTTTTCTGAAGTGGCGCCACTTTCGGTGGGGGAAGCGCCTTAACCTGTGTAGTACTGTAATTATAGACACAATAGATAAACAATGGCGGCCGTACCGTTTTCGGTACACTTGGGCGAGTGACATTAAAGTACGGCGTCAAGCAGTTTACAGTGTTCCGTCGTGTGTATGTGAGAGCCAGAGGGGTACAATCCCTCTATATATCTGTTACTTGGATTCGTGTGCTCCATCTTAGACCCTGTCTGCGCTTACCATCAGGTGCGACAAGGGTCAACCGCAAACAAGTAAAAAAAAAAGACAGGCTGTTTGGAGGGTCATTCTGCCATCTGTCAGTGATGTATCGTCAATATCGATATCGGAAACAACTCATTTACTGAGTGTCGTAATATAATATAATTCGTTTTTCTATACCTAAGGAAAAGGGAAAGCCTTCGCTCAGCAGTGGGACATACCATAAGCTTTCAAAGAAAAAAATATGACCGTAGCCTAAAAACCTCTGTCGATGGGATGAATAAGTTTTTGCGAGAAAAGTTTAGGACGGAGCCAGCTTTAAAAGAACAAGCGACAATCGAAGTTTAATTGAAATCTGGAACTGCTGTTATGTGCAGCAAACTTTGAAGATGAGATAAGCAATTTATAAAGCACTTTGTCTTTTTCTTCTCTCGTGTCGACACGAGCTACCTATACAAGATTAGTTGGAAAGGGGGTACCAATCCGCCAGCCACATAAAGTATCACTGGTGATTGTTTTAAAGCAAGTGTTTTAAAGCAATTTAAAAAATTTCTATTATTCTTTAAGTTTTTTCAAAAATTCTTCATTTCTGCTTTAGTTACAGATTCAGAAAATAGAGCTTCAAATCCGTGACACCAAATAAGATCTAAAATGTAAACAGCTGAGAAAGCGTATTTTTATGAAATCTTTGAAAAGTTATTTACATTAAAATATCTATTGACTTTTAGGGAAAGTTGTAGAACAAAAGATACCTATTCATTATTATGGGTAGGTACTTAAACACTTTCGGATTAGTGCCCCCTTTTCGACAAACCTTGTATACGAGCATAGCTCATGCCGTGGTGAAAAAAAGAAGAAGCTAGGTAGTCAGCGATATATGTAGATAGCGGGGCTAACTGCCCAGGGTGCGTCGGTCGTACTTAAGCATCATCACTCACAAAACCCCTACTTACCGCTAAAAGGCGAACTAAAAGCAAAATTCAATTTACAATACACACTTCATCGAGTTTACGAATGATTTACAAAGGCAGTGTCGAAAAGCCGCTGCATATGCTCTCCGTAGGTAGTTATAAGTTTACTGTGAAAGCCCCGGTACAGACCTGTTGCTCAATCGATTCGCTGAGGTCGCTTTGTGGCGCACACTCAAGCGAAGGCTTTTTATATGCCCCGGCCTTTATTTTGACGAGCCTGTACCTAATATTTGCGATTAAGGATTATATTGTAAAAAGTTTAGAGATGCCTTTTTTATCCATCTAGGAACATGATGATTTCAACAATCATGCACCAAAAATAGGTTTTCAATATCGTATACATACTCAATTTCAGGCTAAAATAATTAAGTAAGTAAGTGAGGATTTCTTATTACCTAAATATGTTTTTTTAGCTGATGATAATCGCTTTGTAGTTGGCAATTGTAACAATTTCAATATTTACCTTTGCAATCTTTTATTTCTATTGTCTTGTACTTTGCCATTCATACGCGATGCTCCAAGTGGTTGTTGAGCCTACTACTTCTCTATTTACGATTTTTAAGTTCAAATATGAACAGAAACCTGCACTAATTGTTTACCACCCTGGTGACATTGGAGGCTCTTGTAATGTACCCTGGCACTTGTAGTTTTATGAATATAATAGGATTAATGTAGGCCTCTAATACCTATACCAGGTGTAAGGGACGGTTAAAGAAAACTGATACAGTGAATTCAGTCTATTATCAATCTTATTCTGAATTGAAAATAAGTGGAAATTTTGCTCGGAATTTTCCGACTTTTCCGATTTTTTTTTCCACAAATTTTACATTTATCTGCTGTAAAATAAGCAATCCTATTAGGACACAGCACGTTGCAAAAATAAAATGTATTTTTTTATAAATCGGAAAATTCGAAAGATTTCGTTGATATTTTCCACGGATTTTCAATTGAAAATAATGAACTACTCGTAAATTCACTGTCAATTTTTGGTAACCTGTCCTTTACACCCAGTTTATTTACCTGCCAAAACACTTATTGAAATACAATAAAACATAGGCAAACTATAATTTCCAGAAAATTCGAAAAATTCCTAGAAAAAAACCCACTTATTTTCGATTCAGAATAATATGCTGAATTTTTTGTTTCAGTTTTCGGTACACCGTCCCTTACACCCAGGATAAAGACTGTATCTACTAGAAGTACCGGCGAGTGCACTAAGAGAGTTTCCACAAATTACCAGCGGGGTACCCAATAGATGCAGCTGTCTACATATCAAGCTCTATTATCCAGTATGATCTGATCTCGAATTGTATAGGCTTTCCGTAGAATGAGAGGTTAGCAGGAAATGTAGGTACCTATAGCTTGATATGTAGTCGTGTGTACATAATATATGAGTGCCTCCTACCTGTAAGGCTGTCTCCGAAAAATATTTTAGAAGGCGACGAGGGAATTGTATTTCTATATTTGATCTTGGATTATCTAGTGATCTTTCTTCTTGACCTAAATGGCAGAGCCTCCGGGTCTTGTGTTTTGGGTCACGAGTTCGATCTCCGTTTCGACACAGATAGGTATGTACTTATGGTTATGGCACTCATGGATTTTGGCGCAGCCGTGAGGCACACTTCCCTGCTAATTTCTTTTCTTGTGTTTTTTCTTATGCTTTGTTTTGTACTGTGTGCCTTTTGGTCTGCGTTAATTAAATGTATTTTCTTTCTTTCTTTCTTTCTTTCATAGCAAGGATCTTATAAGAGCCATGCGTTAGAATATTTTTCTTCCTGAATTCTTCCTATTTTTATAGGCCTTATTAGCAGGGATCGGATATTCGGATGCATATTTACCTAAAGTTATTTTTTAGCTACGAAAGTATGGAAGCTGCTGCTTCTTAAAAAATATATTTTTTGTAAGAAAAAACCCGGGATGCCGGGAACACCGGGAATGCATCGTCGAGTGTATAATATGGAAGCGACATCTTAAAATGATTTATTAAAAATAAACTCCGGGATTCTTGGATTGCATAATTATTTAAAATTAATGTTTAACCCGATGCAAATATGTGTGTATGTAGAGTGTAAGAAGAAGAATGGTGTGTGCTAGATGAACCAAAAAAAAAACATGAAATAAAAATCCCGGAACCGCGGGATTTTAGCCAACATCTCAAGTTTAGGTGAATATGCATCCGAATGTCCGATCTCTACTTATTACAGTAGGTTTATAAAATATACATGCCCATTTTTTTATCCTGTTATACCTAATCCTCATGGATAGCCTTCGCCCGGGGAAAGCGAAGGGTTATGCCGGACTCTTACCAGCTAAAAACACGGTGTTCCTTCTCCTGACTTTTGGCCGGGGTCGCGGGATTCGCAGCTGCATGCACCGCGATTCCGGCAGGCCTCGGTCCGCTAGCCCTGACTGACCTCTCCTACTGTGGGGCCTGGGCCCACGTCCTCCTGAGAGGCGCGCGCGGAACACTAGGCGCCGTCTTCTCGGGCCTGGGGGTCTACTCCCTAAGCACGAAGTCCGTGGTTTCTCCCTATCACCTACGGACATACGATTATTTCAGGGCCCGAACTAAGAATGAATGACAACACGATTTGACAGTTGTCCTTAATACCGATGTGTTTTTGACCGTCCGAAAAGTTGAACTTGACACTTGTTTTGTTCACCCCTACGTTTCGGGCTACTTTCGGACGGGTGACCAACTTCGTTGACGGACTTAGGGAGTAGGCCCCTGTTACTGGTCGGGCGACGGGTCAAAATATACATACCCTAAGCATAGTCTTCATAACGTGCTCTTTAGTTTTCTGCTTATAACACGCAGTGTATCAGATTATTCTAACTTAATTCTGAAAATTATACTTAATAGCTTAACTTTATCCGTGTCCCATATTTCTAGAAATACAGCATCTTAATAAAATTCTAGTAGATCGGTGTTAGTCGAAGCACGCAGCAAATTCAAAGTAATTCTATTAAAAAGGCTGAAGCAGAAAAATCGATATGGCTCGGATTATGGTAATGCATGCAGCCCAGTCAAGCTTAGCCGATCACGTTTGCCTTCTCGTTTATGCTTCATAGCGTTTCGTCCGAGTATCTATTCTTTGTTATTTATGTTAGTACATTTTACCTATTTGTATAAGTTACCTATTTGATTTTTTCGGTGAGGGATCGAGCTAGGTAATGGATAATATTGAAGAATATCTTCTTACAAATTGATTAGGTACAATCGATTTTTAGGTTTCCGTACCCAAAGGGTAATACGGGACTAGGGTTACCATCCGTCCGGATTTATCCGGACATGTCCGGACTTTCAGCCTTTCATCCGGACTTTGTCCGGCTTTTTAATTTGTCCGGATTTATGGCTTAGATGGAAAAAAATAAAATAATGTTTGATTTTCGCATTAAATTACCTACTTAAAAATAAAACGAGTATTAAATCAGTCTTCAATCTTTATTAAACTACAACTAGTTATTCAGTCTCATCTCAATTGAAAACAATCAATTATTTCATTTTGTGACTAAAATGTCTGGACTTTTTTTGAAATGTCCGGAATTTGTAAAAATGTCCCGACTTTTTTTTAAATGTCCGAACTTTTTGGCAAATGTCCAGCTTTTTGTCCGGACTTTTAAAATTTCGAAATGGTAACCCTATACGGGACCCTATTACTAAGACTCCGCTGTCCGTCCGTCAATCTGTCTGTCTGTCATCAGGCTGTATCTCATGAACCGTGATAGTTACAGTTGAAATTTTCACAGATGATGTGTTTCGGTGTGATTTTTTTGCCGTTTTTATAGATAATGGTACGGAACCCTTCGTACGCGAGTCCGACTCGCACTTGGCCGGTTTTTCTGTTTGGAACATTTATTGAACGCTTTTAGCGAGAATACTGCCGTTGTACCCTTAATTACATAACTAATATTGTGACTATTACTCCTATGGTGTAGGTACACAAGGCTACAGATCAAGCTGTACATTTCCAGTATAAGCTGATCTCGCATTGTATAGGATTTCGTTACAATGAGAGTTCAGTGTAAACTGGAAATGTATAGCTTGATGTGTAGCCGTATGTACCTACATTAAAGAGTTAAAGCCATTTTTTTTATTTCAAATAGACCAGATTTCAGGCATTTTTAAACCATCAAAACTAGATATAGGTACGGTTCTAAAAGGTAGGTTCTCTGGAGAAGAGCCGGCAAGAAACTCATGAATACTCTTTTTAAAATAGTAGATCATGACAATTCCATTACAGTAGTTTGAAAAATAGTATGAGAATAATGCAGGTTAGGTAATAAGGAGTATTTAGCCTCACTTTGTTTTGGGTCAGTTTAAAGCCTGCCCATAAGTATTTAGCACAAAGTGTCGTTACTATTATCACCGACACCTATCCTAACGTTGGACGAGACCGATTATCGATAAATAGTGCTTAATTGTATAATAGTTGCATTTCGATCTTGCAACTTGCAACATTTTGTGTTAGGAGCCAGGATTCAGCTAGGTCGCTGAGCCTACAGTGTGGGTTCCTTCCGGTTGACCGGTTGTCTGATTTTCAGGGTTGGGACTGTCATAGAAATAGCATGAAATATGTCTTGGTTCTACCTATATGTAGGTATATCTCATCAACATTTAACTGCTACGATGTTAATGTTGGCTACATTAATATTGTAGCAGTCAAATATCAAGCCCTCAATAATTATAATAAAACCTTTAATTAATTTATCAACTAATTTTTCCTCCCGAAATTGTTTAATCATTCTTTAATTGCATATTGTGTTTACCATGGGTTGTTTGAAAATTGAAACGTAATTTATTTGAGATGTTTCATTTTGCCGAGAATTTCGGAGACGTATTTTTCGAAATCAAAAATGAAAATGGCGGAAGCAATGACTTTTAATTTTCTTAATTAAACAGCGGATCGAGATAAATTGGGACAAAGGCCGGTCGGATTGAATGTTGGGCGTCTATACAAATATTAGTTAAATACTATGATGTTCTATTAAAGATTAAATAGGTCTAAGGAAATTGATGAAAATGTTTCTGAGTATTTAGAGACACAGACAGCATTTCATTAACATTAATTAAGTAGATGTTAACTTCATTTGAAAATGTTTTAAAATTTAAAGAATTGCCAATAAGTTGGTTTAAAGTTTTGTCAGACTGACTGCCGGTTTTTGAGTTGAGAATAATTCGTCTGTCGTGGTGGCCTGGCGGTTACAGACCCGCTTGTTAAGCACCGGGTTGCGGGTTCAAACTAGGCTTGCCAACCGTCCCGCGAGAGCCAGGTCGTCTCGTTTCTAGAGCTTTAGAGGATGCGTCCCGCGAAAGACGTGTGCGGGACGCCAATTGTCCCGTTTTATCGTACCTACGTCTAAACCTTCGGACAGAAGTCGGAGTTTAGTGAACGAACGTTTTGTTTAGCTAGAAGAGTGGTGATCGCGACCGTGAGTCTCGCGTCGAACGAACGAAAAAATAATTTTTAATAGTATTTTTCGCCTCCCAATACTTTGACAATTGGGTCCCGCTTTTTTTTTGCCACGTCCCGCATTTTGATTGCCAAAGTCCCGGTAAATTCATACATAAAGGTTGGCAAGCCTAGTTCAAACCCAGACATGTACCAATGTGACTTTTTCAATGTCCTATGTACTTTCTTAGTTGATTAGGCTCTGTCGGGACTTTATAAGTGAAACAGAGAACTGTATAAAATAAAGGTTTAATACCGTTATTTCAATCTTTTAATTACAAATCGGCGTAGGTAATCCCGTAGAGTAGGAACGGAGTGGTCGACCGGCGGTGCGTGTGCGGCCGGGTTCGATACCCCGGGTCCCCGGCGCAGTCCCCTGTGTCGTCTGTAGCAGCTGATGCGCCGACATTAGTTAATCTAAGACGCCACTGACATACGGTGAAGGAAAACATCGTGAGGAAAACGGAACTTATGGTATGTCGACACCAGTGCGCTTTCATGTTCATCTTGCGCTTTCAACTTTCAATTACTCTTGCGTCAAGCGCATGCAATATTTATTGCCTTTGACGCATGCAGCTTATTGTCTACACCGGTGCGCCACTAATGACGGATTAGAGTGCGCTAGGGGCATGCGCTTTTGTCGAACTAGTATTAAGGCATGCGCTATTGCATGCGCTATGGGGCTTCACGCATGCGTCAGACGAAGACGCAAGATGAACATGAAAGCGCACTGGTGTGGACATAGCTATAATGGTCTGAAATCGCCGACCCACAGTGAGCAAGCGTGGTGATCAATGCTCGTTCCTTCTCTGCATGAGAAGAGGCCTTTGTCCTGCAGTAGGACAATTACAGGCTAATATTTATTTTATTTTTAAGCAGAACTTAAGTACACTTGAGCATGGATTTTCTCTGTAATCTACGCTCATATTCTAGAATTCTCAACTTGGAAACCGGGTATGAGATATTCATAGTAGACCTATCAGCGACTTTACAATTACATAGACTTCAGCACTCTTAACATGAAAGACTATACTACACATACCTAACAGATGTTCACAAAACCAGATGTCAGCATCTGCAATTTCGAGTTTCTGCAGCTTATATTTCTTTTGTTCTATTGGCTATTTAATACCTAAGATATTCTAGCCCGGTTTGTAAGTCCCTTGTACCTTTACCCACAGACCTTACTTACCTCAGAAGCTATGTTCTTTGAATTTCATCCTAATAAAGACGAAATCTGCGTTTGAAGTAGCGACCGGCGTCCGGCCGTAGTTTCTTCAAGGTATTCAACCCACCTTCAGTAGTAATAGAGCAATATTATCACCGGACCCTTTCAGCTCCCATTCAACCCAAAATGAAATAGCCCGATAAGCAAGATAAAGTGGCACGTAGGTACTGTAACTAGTATGAATGCATTCATTCTGAGAGGACAAGAGTAATTACTTACAGAACTTCTTAACCAGATTAACAACTTTGAGGACCCGTATTCGAAACATTTTGGGGATGTTCGGGCCACTTAGTGGGGCCTAAGACTGTGTTTGACAGTGACGCTTGAAGCGGGGCGTTTTGCTTTGAAAAGAGCGGGCACGGCTGCACTCCGCGCACTAGGCTACGTAATTTCATGAGGCGCTGATCAAGTTGCAGTGACGCTGCAGTTAGGCTCAATTTACACCGCCGCGGAATGGAATGGAAGCGACTTTTTGCAACGAAATCGTACATAGCATAATGAACTTTATGTCAATTGCATAAAGTACAAACTAAATACGAGCCAAAAAAAAGGTCGCTCGACTTCCGGGGAATCCTCGCTCATTCTCGAGAATTCTCCTAGCTACTGTCGGCGCCGTCTGTGGAATTCGCGGGAAGTGGCGCGAACGGGGAGTCGGTCGGGACGGTCACAGTAGTGCGGTGCCAAGTGTTTATGATGATGATTCAGAATTCCCGCGAATTTGCTCGCCTTCTAGCGTCATGGGGCGAAATTGACGCTTCCATTCCGTTCCATTCCGCGGCGGTGTAAATTGAGCCTTAAGTTCACGCGAGCGTATCTGACAGCGATCGCCTATTAACACGAAAAGCTTTGTTTCGATTGAAACTTTACTGGAACTACACTGAAACTGAACTTCTTTAGTTATGTGAATCAGGTCCCTGGACTCTTTCCGCAGACCGTATTTATATTTGCTGTGTTCAGTGCTGCAGCTAATCATGTCCAAGGATTTTAAACGCAGCATGAGTGGTTCTTCTTCTCTAGTGTAAGGTATAAATGAGAATAGCTCATACCGCGGTGAAAAGATTAGCCCGTCAGCAGGGTTGGTCACGGACCTGACTGCCCAGGGTGCGCCAGATATACTTAAGTATAGTCGTCACTAGTGGGTGTTCTTTTCATACACAAGTGGTGAGCGCAAAATGCATGACATGCCATCGTGCTTTTCATTAAACGACACATTCGAACGTACGCTGTAAAAATTGCTCCAAACACACCTCGATACAACTCTCAAATGGTCAGAAAACCAGCGTGCACTCATTGTTGCAGTGCATTTTTCTCTCAACGCTCCGCTGCACGCCTCGTTGTTCCCTTAACGCAACCTAACCCAGTTAGGACAACGTAACGTGATATGCCTCTAAGCGATATGGTTGCGCAGCTGGCCAGTTAGACTGATGTTATGTAAATTTTGTGATTGTCCCCAAATTCCGGACCGCATAGTTTTCAAGGATTCCTGATTCTATTTGTCTATGAGGATTAGGCTCGGATTATACTGCTAAATTGTTAAGTTTTGTGTCTGCTAAGTTCATGCTACGAGTGTATTGTTGGGATAATCTATCATCGCGCTAGGTTGAAGAGGTGTCACATTATATTATTAATTTTTTCTCAGTCTGACAGTACTTTACACGTACTTATGGTATGTCTACACCAGTGCGCTTTCATGTTCATCTTGCGCTTTCGTCTGACGTATGCCTGAAGCGTCATAGCGCATGCCATAATACTAGTTCGAATCTGCATGAAAAGAGCCTCCACGAGTGACGATACTTAAGTACGTCCGGCGCACCCTGGGCAGTTAGCCTCGCTACCAACCTTGCTGACTGGCTAATCTTTTCACCACAGTATGAGCTATTTTCGTATCGCTCGTGCTGACACGACAGAAGAAGTTCGAGTCTTATGGCAATCAATATTGCATGCGCTTGACGTAAGAGGAATTGAAAGTTGAAAGCGCAAGATGAACATGAAAGCGCACGGGTAAACGAGCGCGCATGAAAACGCACATACCATTAAAGTCTCAATCTTTCAACGTTTACGTAATACGCTGTAACATTTAATATTTTTAGGGACGATTCGTGGGTCCGTTTCTCAAAGCACTTAATGAAATTAAATTCCCAAAAGGAAACGGCCTGCCTGACAAAGCTTAATGTGACCACAAAATACATAATTCTGTCTAAACGTGAATATAACATTATTCTTTGAAACGTACGGAAATACGTAGGTATCTGCCTGAAAACTAAAGCCTCGTCCCCACTAGGAACATTCGTCGAGCGACATGTGTCCCCGGAGACATCGGGCGATGTCGCCCTACATCGCCCCACGTCGCCCGATGTCACCGGGGACACATGTCGCTCGACAAATGTTCCTAGTGGGGACGAGGCTTCTATCACTACTCTTCATCGACTGTGCGACAAGGAACAGTTTCAACAATGTCGCGGCGATGTCGTCCGACGTCGCCTGACATCGCCCGATGTCACCGGGGACACATATCGCTCGACAAATGTTCCTAGTGGGGACGAGGCTTAAACATATATCACGGCGGCAATATAACATTTCATATTGAAGTTCGATCCCAAATGTGCCGTCGAATTTGCGAGGGCGTACGTGCCACAGTCCGCACGTTTCGGGTTTAACGACAAATTCTCGGCTTAATAGAGCTCTATGGTCGTGATAGGCCACTCACTACCATCAAATATGATTCTAAACGATAGGAACTGAGAACATTCTGAATGAGCATGCGAAATATGCGAATGTTGGTGACAGCGGTTGCTCTCATGTTAGTTAAATAGACTTTTGAACTGTGTTGGTGTAGCGCTTCTGGCATTAGGGCGCACGCAGAATAAAAAATAGTTGAAGTGACTTTAAAGCATGTTGTGAATTAGTAATATAGCTTTACGGAACACAAGTATATAGTGTAGGCAAGTAAAAAGTTTAGAAATAAAGAAATCTTGGTGCACAACTGATCCAATTGACATTGTATAAGTTCTGAGATATTTATTTTTACGCGTTTTTGTTTATTACATTCAAATTATTATGTATTTTTGTAAAGTTTCTACTTTAAAACTTACAATGCAGTTAAAATGATAGAATGTCTGATAGAAATCTACAAAAACCTATAATAGTCACAAAAAAGCGAAAATGCACATAATTCAATTTTGACCAAAATGTTACTTGGATCACTTGTGCACCAAATACAAAATACTCGTATTTTCTATAACAACGAGAAACTAACTAACCTTCATAGTTGATGAAAAGCATTTACTCCTTAAATTAAATATTAAAACTTCTAAAGCCGACTTCCAACATTGACGAGAAAATCCAGGTTATCGCGACACTCATCTTAATTATAGAACAGCCATTGCTCGCAAATTATAATTTTATTCATAGTCTTGCTGCGCTCTCGTTAATGTCATGACTACGAATAAAGATTCAGAATAAGTAGATAAACAGTCCCGGAGTCCCGTGGACCTTATTCTTGAGTTCTGCTCCCAAGTAATTAAGTAGGTCGGCACATACGTACTTGGGAACTTAAATAATTCTACTTTAATGTAACTAGTGACGTACTTATTAAGGTCTAGAGGTCCGGCCCAGAAAATAGCCTACAGATGTGTTTGTTAGATTAAACTATTACGTGTGTTCCCTTTAAAAGGATTAAGAGCTAACGTACACTTTTGTAGGTTCCTAAATAGATTTGACGTTTGATTTCTCTTTTGAAACCAGATTTTAGAATCGTGTTGGGTTTTATTAAAATTAGCTGTGATAAATAAATAGCCTAATCGGTCCAGCCGCTCTTAGTGATGCGCTTACCAGCGAACAGCATTTAATGTTTTTATACAATAATGTAGATTGTTATTTTCTTTTTAGTTTTAATAATCCCTAAATCACAGGGGTTCCCTACGTGACATCGAAACTCAATACATCGAATATCGCAGCATCGAAAGCGGTGCATCGAAGGCTCACATAATCGATGGTACGCCACATCGAATGCCGTGAAATCGAATGGTTACAGTATCAAATGGTCACATGATCGATGGTACGCTATATCGAATGTCGTGAAATCGAATGTTTACCTACAGTATTCTATGGTTACAACGCGGACTGGTTGCAACATTGACTGGTTGCAATATCGATGGGTTATTGCATCAAAGATTGATGTGTCCATTAGTTACTGCACCGAGTAAAAATAAATTAAACACACAAGAAAACAATATTAATTTAAAAAACACATTTTTAACTGATATGCAATTCGCTGTGATGAGAAATCTATACTGTAACCATTCGATTTAACGACATTCGATGTAGCGTACCATCGATATCGTAAACTTTTGATGTCGAGACTTTCGATGTGGCGTACCATCGATGTAGAGTACCATCGATTATGTGACCCTTCGATGTACCGTTTTCGATGCTGCGACATTCGATGTATTGAGTTTCGATGTCACGTAGGGAACCCAAATCACAAAGGTGAGTGTTTTTTTTTATTATTCAAGTGATATGACTAATGACCAATCTTTACTGAATTTCTGAACAATAGTTAACTATCTCTTTTAATTTTATCCATGTTAATCAAAAAATATAGATAAATAAAGTTACAAATTAAAATCACACGCTTTCCAAACCAGACACCAAAACACCACAAATGACAATTAACATCTGCCAATGACGTTTGACGAGACCATTGACGTATTATTGAACGAATGTAACGTATGATTTGTTACGTCATTCACTTAACCAGTAAGTTGTTACTCGAAGCTTTAGTTTTGTTTGTGAAATTGACAAAAGATACTCGTAACTTTTACTTGCCAATTAACGCTAACTAGGAAAGTAACTAATCAACGCTTTACTTAGAGATGGTGAACGAGGCCCTCAGTATTTTAAGCACCTATTTGCGAATCCAGCGAAGACCATTGCAATATTTCAATAAGTACCAAAATGTATGTGTAGTGTACCACAGATGTAGGAGTTAAATAAATAACGGAAGTTGACCAACTTTGCGTGCCATTAAGATGGAGCAATGCTCCTACTTGTTTCCCTGCTAATTCAGTTCCCTCTCGAGCGTTTCCGTTTCTGCAAGTGCGACTAATTGAACGATGCGTGTGCGCGACATTTTACTGCGAAGACGCGCATGAGGCTTTCGTTATGTTTACTTCACAGTACTAAATTGCTCTCGAGACGTAGCTAATTGAAACAAAAACATAGGAAAAGCTTGTTTTCAAAAAAAAAATACAACCTTGTGGTATCCATTTAATTCAATAGGTATTGAATAGGTTTAGACCGAGAAAAATAACGTAAAGCAAAGAAAGGATAAGTAGGTACATTGCCTACATTCAAATGTGGGTAAAGGTGGTCTCACGAGTAAATTCTACATTCTTCCGCTACTGATTCGATCTCGGCATCTTATTTATAAAGGACTACTTAAGTATCTCATTCGTAGACGAATAATTGAGGTTTGAATGGCCCTTTGTAATCGGTGCCGTTCATGGGTGTTGTTAGCAGTAACGGCTAGCATGATCACCATAGTCTTTATTAGTTCGTAATGATGCCTATTCAGACCTAACTACCTCAACTCGTAGCCACCTAGGTGCTAGAACTGTTTAATGAGACGACAAAGTTTCAGTAGTTTCCTTCAAAATGTTGTTATGGAGTTGGTTTAAGGAGAGAAAACTGGCGATTCAACTGTGCGGCTAGTGTTGCCCCGTTTTTCCAAATATCGGGACTTTAATGAAATAAAAGCGGGAATGGAACGAGAAAATGGCGCGTAGAAAACGCGCTTCGCACAGTCGCCTATCATCCGCCGCCCGCTCGCTTCGTGTAGTCATTCCTTCGCTTCTTCTTCTTTCGTGTCGGCACCCACGAGCTATATGAGAATAGCTTATTCGTCTTTACTAGTTGCCACCACCGTCAACGCCACCACTGGTTGGAAGTGGCATTTGCATTTTTTAAATGTCCCACGTGCCCTTTGGTGGGAATATTCCGATCTATCCCCCTGATCTGTCCCCTCGTCGGTAAAAGGGGAACAGATCGAAACTTTTTATTTCTATTTGTCTCCCTAAAAAACAGCAGAGGACAGACCAGAAATAATTCGTTCGATTTGTCCGTTCGTCTTGGTGACAGCGGAATTGATCGATTTTTATTCCTGATTGGCCCCCCGAAAGGGACAGATCAGGGGGATAGATCGGAATATTCCGTTTGGTTGGCGTTGCAGTGGTGGCAATCGGCAATGGCCACTATTTTCGTTCCCAGTTGCCACCGTTGGTGGCAGATGGGAAAAATGAGTTCATTTTTCCCCATTACTGAGCGTAGCTAATGGTGAATATAGACCAATGTGGTATCAAATATTTATCACGAATGTTATAAGAAATAGATTGTATTATTTTCGCTCATTTGCCACCAGTGTTGACATTGACGGTGGGGGTCACTGGGAATGACCGGTTAATGCCATGGTGAAAATATTAGCCAGTCAGCAAGGTTGGTAGCGGGGCTGACTGCCCAGGGTACACCGGACGTACTTAAGTGTCGTCACTTGTGGAGGCTCTTTACATGTACCGTTCGCTGATAGATTCTTTTTAAATTACCGCGCCAATATTACCTGCTTATATAAAACAGCGGGATTTTGAACGTCCCGCTCAGAGAGCTGGCGGGACGCTTCCTGAGTTGAAAAACGGGAAATCCCGCCAAAAGCGCGACGTCTGGCAACACTGTCTACGACCTCCTTTAGTGAATTAAGAAACAAGTTACTGGGGTTGCATTTAGTTAATGCTCTCGATTAAATGCTTAGTAGAAGTTACGATCCTTTACCTAGTTGCTTGTTGGACTTACTTGCTCTTTCGACTTCTTTCAGACTACTTGCAACTTTATTTAGTTGAGAATCAAAATTCTGGCGTAAGTACGTACCTTGTGGATGATGAGCGTTTTGATGTCTTTTTAACCGACTTCAAAAAGGAGGAGGTTCTCAATTCGTCTGAATGTTTTTTTTTTTTTTTTTGTATGTTTGTTACGCGATATCTCCTCCAATTATGAATGGATTTTGATGATTCTTTTTTTGTTTGGTAGATCATACTTCAGAGGTGGTCCCATATAAATTTTATCGAAATAAATTCAGCGCTTTTTGAAATAATCAACAAAAACAAAAAAAAATATACTTAGATGACGTTTTCGTTTTTGGTTCCCTTGTGCAAAAGTTTTGATGAGGACTTTCAATCTCTGTTTTAACTGTGATCACAGAAACATTAGCCAAGAACAAATAAGTTTGTATGTGTTTGTAAGGAGCCGTCATGATAATTATACATTAATTCTTAAAGAAAACTACTTAATTGTAGGAAAGATTACGCAGTCGTGTCATTTAAATTTGTAGTCTTAAACCGTGTAATTTATGACACTAAAACGTATATAATAAATAACTTTAAATAAAAGTAAAAACCGACTTCAAAACAAAAACTAAAAAGAGTAAAATAATTACCAAGATATAAAATTAACAGTTTCAGAAGTCGGTGCAATTCTACACTGAAACAAATAAAAGCCACCGACTTCTGAAACTGTTAATTTTATATCTTGGTAATTATTTTACTCTTTTTAGTTTTTGTTTTGAAGTCGGTTTTTACTTTTATTTAAAGTTATTTTTAGGTAAGGTATTTACGTTGAACTGTTCATTCCATATTCTATTTTTAAAGGTTGAATAGCGGAGTCGATATTTGAGATGGTTACGTATGACGGAACTTTCTTTTTGACAAACTTGAAATATATTATAACTACCTATACCCTTTTCACCGTGAGTCTTGACGTTTCTCTATAAAATGCTACCATCCATACTAAGAAGACAAAATAATAATTAAAAATGGATAGTATACTTTACGGTTTTTGATAACGTCGTTTACATTTTTTCGATAGCAGTCTACGGCTATAATTTATATAATGACCGCTATGTCAGCAGGACTCATCATTCGTTGAAAAGAGAATAGCGCTTTTTATGTTGACTTCATAGTTGTTCTTCATCTTCTCTCGTGTCAGCACGAGCTATACGAAAATAGCTCATGCTGTGGTGAAAAGATTATAATTATATATATTTTTTTTTTATAAAAAAAAAACGTTGCCCCACACTAAGATTTATCTTATACAAGGTTAGTCGGAAAGGGGGTACTAATCCGCAGCCCACATAAAGTATCACTGATGGCTGTCTTAAAGCAAGTGTTAAAATTCCAAAAGTCGGTAATTTTTTTTTCAATGCAAAATGATTTTTATTTTTGTTTTTTCAAAAATTCTTCATCCCTGCTTTAGTTACAAATTCAGAAAATGGTGCTTCTAATTCATGACCCCAAATATGACCTAAAATGTAAACACAGCTGATAACTGGGGATAGATAGATTTTAAACCTTTTTTTTTGAGATCTTTGATCACCTATTTCTCTTAAACTATTGACTTTTGGAAAAAGTTGTAGAATAAAAGTTATTCATTATCATGGGTACTTTAACCCCCTTTCGGATTAGTACCCCCTTTCTGACTAACCTTGTATAGTGGGTGCGTTTACAGACAAATCTCACATACACAAACGCCCAGACCCGAAATAACCATCTGTAGGCCATACAAATTTTTGTTCCGTGTGGGAATCGAACCCACGACCCGTAGCGCAGAAGCCAATCGCTTAGCCACTGCACCAAACGTGTCGTCTATATCATAGTTGTTGTTCTCTAGGTATTTTGTATCTATTTAATTACCCATTTTCAACTCCTGCAAACTCAGAATACAGCTCTGTATTCTGAGCCTGCAAAGTATCACGATAGATCGGAGATATTCTCAATTCAATTCTCAAGTCAATTTCGTTTCATCATCAACAAAGTAGTGACTACCCTACCTATAATATTTTAACCGTAAAATGGTGACATTTTCTTCAGCAAATCTGCGAGGATTTTACGGCTCTATTTTAGTGCAGCCTTAGTACAGACGATAAATTTTGCCGTCAGCATCTTGGAGCTAGATACACCGCGGTGACTTCAATTTAATGTCGGCTTTAAAATAATAAAACATACAATGGTTTGAAGAATTTAATTTTCTATGTAATTTTTCGTGCCGTGTGGCCTTGGCTAAGAAAATCGCTATCAGTTCCCATCGGTGTCATAAAACGCTGCGACGGGGAAATCAACAGATAATAACATTATTCTGAGATAAATAATCTACCTCTCAGGATAGAAATTGTGTTATGGAAAGGGATCTGTTATACGATAGTTAGTAAGTACGTACTAGCTTTTGCCCACAGCTTCGCTTGCGTGAAATTTTAAACCCTCGTTAAGCATTTTTAGGTGTAATTTTAAAATTCAAGAAGACCGTATTTTGTTACTTACTTTGAAGAGTGCTTTTGCGAAATTTCAAGCTAATATAACCCCATTGAATAAGGATTTTCATACAAACGGGTGGAATTTCCAAAAACCCTTCCTTAGTGGATGCCTACGTTATTAGAGGTGTCTACAGTCAAAATTTCAAGTTTTTAACCCCAACGGTTTAGGTTGTACGTTGATAGATCAGTCAGTCAGTCAGTTTATCCTTTTATACAAGACTAGCTTCTGCCCGCGGCTTCGCTCGCGTTAATTTAGAATTTGACAATCAACTCTTAAACACACTACTAAAGTTTCTGTAATAATATAATTCAGTCATGATTCGAAAGACACGTGGCGCCATCTATGAACGCTATTGTTGTTTTCCTCGGGAGTAGTACTTTTATTCGGGATGAAAGGTACCCTATGTCCGTTTCTGTACACCTGACGACGTATATGCAAAATTTCAGGATGATCGGTTCAATGGTTTAGGCGTGAAAAGGTAATAAACAAACAAACTTACTTTCGCATTTATAATATTAGTTAGGATTTACATAAGTTTAAGCCTTTTATATTCATAGACACTTAACTAACTAAAACTAAAGCCTATCTCCAGCCTGTTTTTAGGTCAGCGCGTGTAGTTTGCAGTGGACGGTTATGCAATTCCGTTTATTGTAGTCATTTCAGTGAGCCGGCTCTGTTTCCATTGAGCGAGTCATTTCTCGGCGTGCTCATTACGTGGAATGGTCAGCAATGTACTTATGTATGTACCTAGGTATACAGGTACCTGTTACATTCACTAGCTAAAGGGAAGTGGCTTCGACTCCATAACTTGTTCGTGGTACGTGACCAACCTGAAGCTTTTTAGTAACTACATCTTTTATACATTCTGTAAAACGTTTTAGCTGTAGTGGAGTAGTGTGGAAAGCTTTTAGCTTAGTTTCGCTTACTTAGCCTTTGTGGAGAAATAACGTTTTTGGCAAATAGGAAGGATTATTATAAGCAGCACCACGTAAAATTTTAGTACTTTCTATTTTAAGTAGGTTTTTCGTAGTTTTTATGCTCTCGTGGGGTTATTACATCTTTCTCTGTTTGGTTTATGAGTTCTTGTAATACTTCACTGCCTTATTAGCCTAGTGGTCGTAAGTGCGACTGCTGAGCATGAGTTGCTGGGTTCGATCCCCATTTCGGGCAATGTGTTATTTTGTGTTTCCGTATGGAATTTATCAGTAGTTCCCCGGAATCTGGACTTGTGCCCGGTTAATGGCAATAGGCTCGCCCCCTATTACATGAGACGTTAAACATAACGGCGAAATGTGGGTGTACTATACACCTCTGCCATCCCTTTGGGAAATATAGGCGTGAGTTTTACGAAGCCGTTATTGAACAACTTATCTCTCTGTAGTCACGGCTCATCTTCCGTGCGGAAGACGTCCGGTCCTTTGAAAGGCATACGGGGGACACAGGTCCAACGCGCAGAGGCCCCTTTGAGAACTTTAATGTAAAATGGGGTGGGGCACCAGCCGAGGACCATCCACGGCTGCACTATTGGAGTACAGTCATGGACCGTCCCAGGTGGGTGCAAGACTATTGTAAAATATGGCGAAAAATATCTGGTCTATGGGAAGGGGTGTTCGGTGGACTGGATAACTTCTATTGCCGGAAGAAATCGGCGTCTGCCTTTCAACATTTAAAATTGAAAACGAATAACTTATTATTATTAAACGAAAAGACATGATTCCTGGCGATTTACATCATATTGCATGCTTTGGCCAAGGAAACGCGTTGTGTGTTGACAATCAAGTTAAAAAAAAAGAAACTATACTCGAATTTCAAATGTTCGATTAAATTAGGAACAAAGCAAGACACTGACTGAATGCACGTGACCGCTCGCTGGCAGTCGAGTTATTAAAGCGAGGAGCTGTCTCCGTGCGGCTTTGCGGTATGCTCCCGAGTTTTCGCGTGGTTCTTTCATAACGTACCACTTATCAGTACGATACCACATGACGTGAGGTTGTAAATATATGTTTTATCAATTCAGAATTAACTAACATTATTTTATTGTGTTCTCTATTTCACACTAACCTCACCAACTGTTGAAAATTATTTTATCTACTTTTTTATAGCATTTAGCTGAATCAAACTTTAATTCAGTTAGAATGATTTATTATTATTCTTTTAATATTAGCTAAAAATGATAATGGTTGTTGTTAACTAGGATAAGGTATGATGGGAATGTCATCTTCATTTTTATGTACGTACAAAAATCCCTGGTAATATACAAGGTTAGTCGGAAAGGGGGTACTAATCCGAAGCCCACTTATAGTATTGCTGATGACTGTTTGAAAGCAAGTGTTAAAATTTCAAAATTCAATATTTTTTTTTTCCAAATAAAATGATTTTTATTTTAGTTTTTTCAAAAATTCTTCATCCCTGCTTTAGTTACAAATTCAGAAAATGGTGCTTCTAATTCATGACCCCAAATATGACCTAAAATGTTAACACAGGTGATCGTGACTGGGGATAGATAGATTCTAGAGTTTTTTTTTGAGATTTTTGATCAACTGTTTCTCTTAAACTATTGACTTTTGGGAAAAGTTGTAGAACAAAAGTTATTCATTATTATGTGTACTTTAACACCTTTTCGGATTAGTACCCCCTTTCTGACTAACCTTGTATAAATATTTTTAATAATAATTAAAAAAAAAGTGTCCTGTAACGAAGGTCTTTTTATGGGCTAGAACATGACGAAATCTTGTTAATACTGGGTTTCTATTTACAAGATACCTATTGCTGTAACTACGCCATAACGAGGTACCTATTTTTTGAGGAAATACTACTCGTATAGCAACCGCTAGTCATTAGCGAAAATGGAAGCAAGAAAGAGTCATACAATTTCCGATTTATTTCTAATATTTCTGGATATTACAAACTTTTACTGCGGGCAGTGTAATTAGAGGCACATTAAATGGGTTGCCATGGCTTCGGCAATAATCTCGCCTTACTTATCTTTATAATGGTAGTCGTTAGAGACGTCCCAAATTTTGCTGCGTTACTTTTTATTTTCTGCCCTTGCTATAGGTATCTACTAGAGGTCGCCAGCGGTTTTATCGCTGGTGTTTATCGCGTATACCGCGTTTTTCTTTACTATAATAATTATACATGTATTATACAAGGTAAGTCAGAAAGGGGGTACTAATCCCAAAAGGGTCTTAAAGTACCCATAATAATGAGTAACTTTTGTTCTACCACTTTCCACAAAAGTCAATAGTTTAAGAGAAATAGCTGTTTAAAAATTACATAAAAATATGCTAAAATCTATCTATTCTCAGCTATGATCAACTGTGTTTACATTTTAGGATATATTTGGGGTCACGAGTTAGAAGCTTCATTATCTGAATTCGTAACTAAAGTAGGGACGAAGAATTTTCTAAAACACTACCTACAATAAAAATGATTTTAAATGGAAATAAAAATTACCGAATTTTGAAATTTTAACACTTGTTTTAAAACCATCATCAGTGATACTTTAAAGTCTCAAGTACTGTAATTATAGACACAATAGATAAACAATGGCACTGACGAACCGGTTCATCGGTCGGGCCGCTAGCGGTGTGGCATGCGGATTAGTACCCCCTTTCCGACTAACCTTGTGCGTATAAACCTTCTTCTTGAATCATTCTGTAGATTGATGAAAACCGCATGAAAATCCGTTGCGTAGTTTAATAGATCTAGGTGTACAGACGGCGGGAAGCGACTTTGTTTTATACTATGTAGAGATGTACACAGATATAGGTACTGTAAATGTGTGTAGTATGTGCGATGTGCGGGTCATTAGACGGGTCCCGAATTAGGGACGTTCACACATTGTTGCAAGGTCGAATGGACCGTTTTTAAAACAATTTATTTTTATACGTAGCGTTCCACGGGACATTTAATTATCGAACCAAAAATCTGTTCCTTTTTCCCCTTTTCGTAACAAACGAACAATCGTTTCTGATGTAAATAGAAATGGCAACTTTTTATTCAGCATTGTCAAAACCAAAAGGGAAAGTTTGATATACAAAGAAACAAGGATTCCGAATGCTGATAGAAATTCGCGAACTTTTTTGTTTTCTCGTAAATCGTGTTATGAAATTCTTCGCTGACTTTTTCAGGATTCGTAATTAGGTTCTGATTATTGTGTTAGCGTAATTTCAATTATGATGACAAATTGAAAAATTGTCTTAATGATAAATGAATTATATTTTAATACACATTTCTTATTACGGTCATGGATAAGCTATAACAAGAGGCTATAATGCTTCATTATGCACCACGAAGATATGTTGTACTTACTTCGATGGAAGTAGCTGACTAGCTTGACGTGTGGAATTTCTTAGCAGCAGTCCGGAGTCCAGATTTGTGCCCAGTTGAAGGCAATAGGCTTGCCCCCTATTACATGGGACTTAAACATAACATCCTAATGAGGGTGTACTATACACCTCTGCTCAACCCTTCGGGGAATACAGGGGTGGTGTTATGTTCTGTTATGTTTTTTTTTCGGAAGTTTGTCCCAACATGTCTGAAATGAAGTTATTACCCCACAGAATAAAAACGATAAAAAAAATCACGCTATTTTATTAATCGAAGGGTGCAACTCAGGTAAGTGCATAACGACGGGTCCTACGTACCTATACTAGTGCAAGTGCAAAATCCCAATTTTTCAAGAGAGCGGTATAAAGGTTCTATAGATTTTAAATTTGACGTAAATCAAAAGAAATATTTGAAATTTTCAAATGGTGAGGTATGGTCCATTCCAAAATTTCAAATATTTCTATTGATTTATGCCAAAGTTAAAAGCTTTCGAACCTTTAAACCGTTCTCCTGTAAAGTTGGGTTTTTGCACTTATACTAGTATACGTAGGACCCGTCGATAAGGTAACTCCAGCTTCCTTTAACTCATCTGTGTCTGCTGGTAGCAGACGAGACAGTGATGTAACCATCCTGCCTGATTATTTAGGTCAGTTTTTCACTTGCCCAGGAATAAAGGCTTGTCGAATGGAAAGGTTTATTATTCCCATTAGTGTATTGTGATAGAATTTGAAGATCACAATCATGTACTGTAACAATAATTTAGTTACGGTAAACACGAAAGCACGATCACATCCGTCGGTCCCTGGTGTCATACGAATACCTGTGACAGTCGTTACGGGTCAAAAGCCCGAAAGTTTGGCAACCGGTCTAACATTAGGATATCGGCATTGGCCCAGGGTTGCCAAGGGATTCCAGCCGTGGTTCTGTCCATGGTCGGGAGCGAGAGTGCATGGGAAGCCGTCACCTCCTTCTGCGAGTAGGTGCTGGCGACCAAGGAGGGAGCGGAGAGGGAGAGAGAGGCAGCTGCCACTCTCCCTTCCCGCGCTAGACGCACCGGGCGCCGGAGGGCGCGCGACGATCTCCGGCCACCGTAGTGTGGCCTGCGGGCGGCGGGTTAGGGGACCCGTCGCCCGACCAGTAACAGGCCCGAGAAGGCGGCGCGCTGTGTTCCGTGCGCGCCTCTCAGGAGGACGTGGGGCAAGGCCCCACAGAAGAAGAGGTCCGCCAGGGACTGGCGGACCGAGGCCTGCCGGGGTCGCGGTGCATGCAGCTGCGAATCTCGCGACCCCGGCCAAGGGTCAGGAGAAGGAACACCGTGGGTTTTTAGCCGGTAAGAGTCCGGCATACCCCTTCGCCTTCCCTGGGCGAAGGGCATCCATGAGGATTCTCCCACGAAAAAAAAAAAAGGCTTACCAAGGGAAAGATGGCATTAGCTCTGGTAAAATACTAGTATTTAGCCGCATCTGGTTAGACTGGAAGCTGACCTCAACATAGTTGGGAAACGGCTAGGCAGAAACTAAAGCACGATTTGACGAAAGTCTGTCTCCATCAAAATTGAATAAAATGTACACAAAAATGTTCAATATTGGGTGCGCGACCTCTGCCCCCGTCAGGTGCTCGAAATTGCCTAACTTGTTCTATCGACACAGCCTGTCAAGCTTTTATTTAATTTCCTGCCCCAACATTGGGAAAAACTCCGGAGTTATTGGCAGGGTGACGGATACGTAGTTGTTTATATATCAATCGATTTATATGAATTGGGGAACCCGCCAGAACGGCACGTTTTTTCATGGGGACCGGTAAATGAAAGTCGATAAAAAATGTTTCGTTTGATGCGAAGCCTAACCTTGTTCAGACACTTTGTTTGTAGTTGATTGAAAAGAGCGCAGGCGTTTATAACATGATCGTTTATTAATTTGTACACCATACTACCTAAATTAATATTATCTATGTATATAAAAATGAATCCCTATTTCCCTTGGTCACGGCATCACGCGTGAGCGACTGTCGTATTTGTCTGGAGAAGGTTCTTATTAAAGAAAATTAAGATATTTAAAAAATAAAACAAATTATCTCAGTATGTCCATATTCTTCATTTGTTTACCGCATGCATGAAAATGGTTTTAACTTTTTGTTACTATTTTGATTTTGTTTCTGAAGTTAGGTAGTAGGTAGGTAGTGAGTAGGAAAAATTGCATTGCAACGCATGCCGAGTACAGCTAGTTACATTTAAAAATCATAAGATAACATCAACATCACGCCTGTGTTCCTCGAACGGTTGGGGCAGAGGTGTATCACCGTCATTTCGCCATGTTATAGGGGCGAGTACATTGCCATAAACCGGAGACAAATCCAGACTTCGGACTGCTATTGAGAAATAACTGTCATTGGCGCAAGTAAAAACCCAAGAACATAACACTGCCCGACCTGGGGATAGAACCTAGGATCTCACGCTCAGCATTCGCGCTTGCTATCACTAGGCCAACGAGGAGGTCATAAATATTAACAAAAATTTCTAATCGTTCAAGCCTACGTGACCTAGGATACTTGATAGAGAAATAAATTATGACATAACGAGGTAAAAAAATATGTGTACAAGCCAAGCCATACGTAAACAGTCCCACATAAAATACATGATAACCAAATTCCTATAGTCAATCATCTGCCTAGCCTTTTCCCAACTATGTTGGGGTCGGCTTCCAGTCGAACCGGATGCAGCTGAATATCAGTATTTTACATGGAGCGACTGCCTATCAGACCTCCACAACCCAGTAACTGGGTAATACGATACTCTTGGTAAGACTGGTTGTCAGACTTTCTGGCTTCTGACCAACAGTAACGACTGTCAAAGATCTACAAATGACAGCCGGGACCAACGGCTTTACGTGCTTTCCGAGGCACGGAGGAAACTCGCTATGGTAAATGGTCACCCATCCACAGACCAACCTCGGCAAGCGTGGCTTAACCCGGAAGATCAGTCTATGCGGCTGTAATTATTTAGCCACGAGCTCCTCCTATAGTCAATATAATTCGGTATGTAAAGTTTTTTTTGGTATTTTTTAAATATTTTTTCTTAAGATCTATTCTATATCTATTTTATGAAACTAAATTGAATATTTTTGTTTACTACGCGGTAGTTATTTTTTAATTATTTTTTAAACTTTTTCAAGTGATCATATTCTATGACGTCACTAAATAGTTTTGATGTTGATTTCTTTTACAACATTTAGTTACAGAGTTAGTTTTTAGTTTTGAGGTTAGTAAGTTAATACATTGATTAAAATACACACATCAAAAGTGTCTAGGGATCAAGCATTTTTATGCGGATTTCTTGAGATTGAGATGTGGCTTTGTAATAAATTTATGATTTTATAAATTTATATGGATCCTTTTTGGTGCATTTCATAATTTGAATCAGGAACTGTGAATCAAATTCGAGTAAAAGATGAAAATCAGCTGTCAATATTTTCCCTATAAAAACATACAACGCATTGAAGACATTATTAGTGCTACTGTTTCCCTACTACTGATTAAAACCAACGTTATTATGGAGCGGCGACGTCATTTAAGCAGGGAAGAAATGCTCAGAGCCGTGGGAATGATAGAAGCTGGTTCCCGGCAACGTACTGTGGCTTTAGCTCTGAATACAAGTCAGAGTGTTATCAGTCGACTTTGGACACGTTACCGAAGCACTGGTACCGTGGCTGAGCGCCATGGAGGACGGTATCGCTGCACCACACGGAGACAAGACCGATACATTCAAATCTTAACTCGAAGAGCTCCAACAATAACCGCCATGATGTTAGCCGTGAGGCTTCATCACTCTTCAGGGAACTTAATTAGCGACCAAACAGTCAGAAACCGCTTGCATGAAGTGAACCTTCATTCCCGAAGACCGCTACGGGTACCACCTATAGCAATGCACAATCGTAGGATTCGATATCAATGGGCTCTTGGACACAGAAATTGGGCAGAAGAACAATGGCGTTTCGTGTGCTTTTCTGATGAGTCTCGTTTTGGTATGAGACCGGATACAAGACGTATACGACACTGGAGAACCCCTGGACGCCAACAGCGATTAAAATCCTGCCAGGAAGTCCATCCTTAAAGTGGTGGAACCATCATGGTATGGGCGGGTATTTGGATCGGCGGAAGAACTGAGTTGATTTGGATCAGAGGCAACCTCAACGCTCAAATTTATGCTGAGACGATTGTATCAGACGTCATCGTTCCTCTACAAGCGCAAATCGGTCCCTTATTTCAGTTAATGCATGATAATGCACGACCGCACACCGCAAGAGTTGTAAGACAGACTCTCGCCGCAGCTAACATCAATGTCCTGCCCTGGCCTGCTCAGTCGCCAGACTTGAACCCGATTGAGCATGCATGGGATATGCTACAGAGAAGAGCTCTGCCGAATATGGAGGGTATCCAGTCCCAAGAAGACCTTTTTTTGTTGTTGCAACGAACATGGGCGGCCATTCCACAGCGTGATTTGGATGAACTCATTTTGAGTATGCCAAACCGATGTTCTTGTGTTGTTAGTGTTCGCGGTAGAAACACGGATTATTAATTGTTTAAGTTACCCAATAAAATTTTAAAGAAAACTGTTATTTCAGTCTTTTTTTCGAACTTTTGTGTTAGTGGTTCAAATGTCAAAAATCCCTTTATTAGGAAAATGGCAAATTTCTTTATTAATGCAAAGGTGACTTGGTTTATCGTTACTGTGACAAACGAAAACACTTTATTTGATGAATCCTTAAAGAAAATTTTAATTAATATCAATCAGGAGAAAAGTTATTGCAAAAATATATGTTGATCCCTAGACACTTTTGATGTGTGTAGAAACTTGTCGAACGTAACTTAGAACGAAATTTAGAGGTCAAAGAGAAGTCAAGCGTATTCATGTATTTATGTAAAAAACTCCACCATCTTATAATTTCAAGATCTGGAAATAACAATATAAGATTTAGAAAACTAACGTTTCGAAATGGTTTTGGAATCAGCATAGGTTAACTTTTACTTTACATACCGAATTTACGAAAATTCTAAAAGTTTACCAGTAGGTTTTCTTCACTAGATACGAGTATAGACGTACTGTTAAATTGCCTTCCTGCAGCACGCTTGCACACATCCCACAGGTAGCTAGTCACGTTCCTAGTTAACTTACCTAAGGGGATGCTACATCTTATATTATATTTAGACCTGTTGAGTAGTCATCTTCATGTTTCGCGAGAGTGGCTTTGGAAGACGAGAAGCGACGTTAAGAATTTGTGTTAGAAGCAATTCGATATTTAAATTGATTCTACGTAATGTGAAGTTGATAATCGATTTATTGGTAAAATTGACGAAAAGCAAAGAAAAATTCGTTAAAAAAGAAAAAAAAACTTATAAAAAACTGATAAGAGTAAAATAATTATAATTTTATATTATAGTTTCAGAAGTCGGTGCTAATCCACGCTGAACTAAATTATCGACTGTTTTCAGTTTTTTTTAAGCCGGTTTTTTTTTAAACTTTATTTTTCTATTTTTAACGCCATAAACATTAAATAAACACGCGATTACAGCAATCACGAGTGATTTGCTGTTATCCACTGGACAGTTTCACTGTCTACCTCCGAAGGCCTTTATCGGATCTTCACCAAATTTAAATAGGACCACCTCGGAAGAATACGCACTAAAACAAAAAAAAAACATGATAATCGGTTCACAATAATTGGCGACGATATCTCTGAATACCACATAAAACCCATTGAATTGAGAACGTCCTCCTTTTTTAGAAGTCGGTTAATTAATTATAAAATAAAATAAAATATACTGTCTGAGTTATTTAAGGAATAGAGTAACTTATCTATGTTGTTCTCTTATGTACGATTTTCACCACGCAGGAGCGCAGCGCAGAGCGTTGCAGCGGATGCGCGAGCATGCGCCCGTAGCCGACCACGTCCGCCCGACAGCTACAATCTGCTGCTGACCGGCTGATGCGCGCATCTAACCGAGTTCCAAGCAGTGTAAATTCCATGCAAACATGAAACTTAACTATTGTATAGAAGCCTGAATTTACTTTAGCACAGTGTGAAATGCGCTCCGACGCGCTCCGGCGCGGTCCGTTAGGTGGAAATCGTACTAAAATCAGAAGCTGCCTTAGAAGTTTGTTGTTGAAAACCAACCGAAATTAACATCCTAATAATTATGTAGATGTCGTGGCCATATCGTAGAATTGATCACTTCATGATGTGGCCGGCCATTTCATGAAATGGTTGTATTTCATGAAATGGCCAACTAAAATTGGCCATATCGTTGAAACGTCAACGTTTAATGATATGGCCATCCACGTTTGGCCATATCATTAACGTAGGGTTTCCATGATATCAAAGGTTTAATAAAAAATCCAAATAAAGGAAGCACGTACCATGCAAGCAGAGGAGTAGACTACGGAATTTCGACCCACAAAATATCGATGCACGTTACCGCGAAAGTTTAATAGCTTGATTCACCAACAATTAAGGGGATCTGGCGCTCGGCGGCCGCTGCCGCGGCACGCTCGCTTCGCTCGCTCGCCTTCGCGCGTTATTGGTCACTGTTCTAACCTAACCTAACCCAAATGATTCAATAGGTATACTAAATAGTAAATGTTTGCAGTAACGTGCATCGATATTTTGTGCTGTACCTAGTTTCACAGGTTAACCAGATAAATAATCGAACAAATACAATTCTATGAAAAGTTCATCCGCAGTTACCATGAAGTCATATTTTGAAATCCAATAATAGTCCATTAATTTTCGTTGCGTGGTCACCCTACTTTACTTATTATTATTAGCTTTTTTGTCAGAATAATTGTCCGCCGCCATGATGCATCACAAAAACAAAACGATATCAGCGCCTCTAACGGTGAATAATGTAACTATTTTACGATATGAGCACTAATGTTTGACCATATCATGAAGTAGCCGTGCGTTTAGCTGATCATATCGTTAAACGTTGATTATTCATTGATCTGGCCAGGCCATTTCATGATGTGGGCAGCGGGTATTGGCCATTTCATGAAATGCAACCATTTCATGAAATGGCTGGGGACATCATGAAGTGATCAATTCTATGATCTGGCCACGACATAGACACTGCTAATTATTATTACGTACTTAAAACGTAGTTTTACAAGTAAAATTGTTACGCAGGTATCTAAGTTTAACATTAGAACAAAAGGGAAAAGTTATGATTAGAAGCCTCGAAAACTCGCGAAAACTTCATGAACCTACAAGGTAATTATATCTTGTAATAATTTCTTTTGTTAAAAGTAACAAGCCATTCTTCAAAACTGGGAAACCGTAGTCGTTGAAACAAAACGTAAACTCCCATTTAGTAGCGAGGACTCAAAAAGCTGGTTCCTACTTAATGAATAGCTTGAAATGTTTAATAGTCTCGTTAACGAGTCGTCAGTTCGGGTAGTTGTAAATTACAACGTGTTTGCCGTATAGTTTTACATGTAAAACACGATTACATTTGAGTCGTATAGAATCAGAGGTGGCAATCTCACTTTTTGGCAATTTTGAGTTAACGTTGTTTGACAAATCATAACCAAACATGACCATATTCTTTGCTAAATCCACATAAAATCTGGATTTAGTTCCAAAGACGGCAATCTTCCATTAGGGCAGAGTTGCTTAAAGCCGGGTCCGCAGCGCCAATTTTCTAACATGTTATTGTGTTTTTACTAACAAAACTGTTAGGCCACGCCCCTATTCGGTTAGCAAACAATGTTAAGCCGGGTCACAGCGCCAATTTTGCTAACAAAACTGTTAGGCCACGCCCCTATTCGGTTAGCAAACAATGTTAAGAGGGGCTATCGCATTTTCTCACCTCTCTCGCTCGCACAGGACCATATTTTATAAAACATTTTTATTGTGACATTTATTAAACTTATCTCAAAAACGGATCATAATAATTATTGAGCTGAGTTTATTAGGGAACACGATAGTAATGTGTTTTTAATAATTACCTATCAAATTAATATTATTTTAAAGGGAGCCCATTGAATACATTATTAAAAAATGCATCTTTTAATTTAACATTCTTAAAAATATGGTCCTGTGCGAGCGAGGCAGGAGACAAAATGCGATAGCCCTCTTAACGCGTTTGCAAACACGAAAACTCAAAAGTTGCTAAATGTGAGATTACTCTCCTTTGTTTTTACACGACTCATTTATTACTTGCGTTTCTCTCATAGAACGTGCGTGAGCGAGATGCAAATGTTGACAATATAGAAGCGTTTTTTCAATCCCATTTTTCATACAATCGGGTTGAATTTAGTTTAGGTTGTCATAGTGTATAAACAAAGTATAAGCCCAGTGTATAGTACAACTTAACTAATAAGTTACATCGATGTAACTGATCGAACAACCAATAGCAGTAGCTCATTTTCGCGCCACTCACACTTAGCAGTACTAATAAATAGGTGGTATTGTTATAACTTTCGTGAGACACAGTCATAGTTATGATTAATTACGGTTTACTCACGTGCATTTTTCAGGATTGCCCGACTAGTTTCGGACACAAACGGAGCCCGTAATCATGAGCTGATCAAGTGGCGAGGTCGCGAGTCGAACTGAGTCCGTTTGGGTCCGAAACTAGTCGGTCAATCCTGAAAAATGCACGTGAGTAAACCGTAATTAATCATAAATATGAATATTCGTGATCTTGAAGTCGTACTCAGTTCTGAAGTGATCGGTTTTACGAAATGTTCCGATGTGACTTCTTAGTTGTGACGTAACAATCAAGACTCTGAAACCTGAAACGAGAATAGTTCAACAGTACGGTACATTACAACCAAGCCCCACAAAAGCCAGAAAGTTAAGCTCGAAACTTGATTTCTTACTTATATTACTGAAGACGGGTAAGTTTCTAGTACAAGTACTTTTCTATTAACTTACAAAAAGTTATGAAACTCATAATCGAAATATCGAATCTCGAACGGAAAACATTGCCGTAGTGTAGTGATTCCGAAAAAGTTTCATAACTGTTTGTTCTTTTATCCATTCTTGTTTATGGACCAGACTTGAGCCACAGTAGATATATAAGCTAAAGCAGTGCCTCAATTTACTATAATCGCCTGAATTGACACATTCACACAGACACGCACAGCAACAAGACTTCTAAATGAGCTTCACAATCACAATGCAGTCAGTCACACGGCTGTCATAGAGTACTTAAGAGTAAATTATACTTAGTATACAGAGCGTGTCTGTGTGAGTGTGTTAATTCAGGCGATTTTAGTAAGTTGAGGTATCTTTTTTTTTCGTGGTAATATCCTCATGGATGCCCTTCGCCCGGGGAAGGCGAAGGGGTATGCCGGACTCTTACCGGCTAAAAACCCACGGTGTTCCTTCTTCTGACCCTTGGCCGGGGTCGCGGGATTCGCAGCTGCATGCACCGTAACCCCGGCAGGCCTCGGTCCGCCGGACCTCTCCTTCTGTGGGGCCTTGCCCCACGTCTTCCTGAGAGGCGCGTACGGAACACTGCGCGCTGCCTTCTCGGGCCTGTTACTGGTTGGGTGACGGGTCCCCTGACCCGCCGCCCGCAGGCCACACACTACGGTGGCCGGAGATTGTCGCGCGCCCTCCGGCGCCCGGTGCGTCTGGCGCGGGAAGGGAGAGTGGCAGCTGCCTCTCTCTCTCTCCGCTCCCTCTTTGGTCGCCATCACCTCCTCGCAGAAGGAGGCGACGGCTTCCCATGCACTCTCGCTTCCGACCATGGACAGAACCACGGCCGGGAGCGAGAGGTCACCACCGAAAGTTGAGGTGCCTGCTTTAGCTTATGTGTATCTCTACTGTGCTTAAGCTGTTTTGGAAACAAATCGATCATTGCCTGCACCGTCAGAAACAGTTCGCGTTATGTTTTAGGGCATGTAACAAATTAATCTGTGGTCGGTGCGCGGAATGGGTGCCGCGGCGGCCGGCGAGCCGGAAACTTTAAATGAACAGTGTACACCCTGGCTTAATTAATTTTCGCGTTCAACTGAGCCACATGCTGTAATTAGCGAACAACCTATCTCCACGTGTGTATAGCTTTAGCACGTTTTAACGAGTTAAAAACAAAACAATTTCCGAATTTGGCATGTGTTGATATTTCCTTTGTTTATAATTATAGGTGCTTTTTGTTGTTGATAAAATTTGGTTTTAAAACAACACTATTGTTATACATAAACTTAACATAACAATTGCCTATATTTCTCAAACGGTTGGGCAGAGGTGTATACTACATCCCCATTTCGCCGTTATGTTTAAGTCCCAATGGGAGCGAGCCTATTACCATCTACCCGGCACAAATCCAGACTCCTGGCTGCTACTGATAAATTCCACACAGGAAGCCCAATAACACTATGTCCGACTTAGGGATCGAACTCAGGACCTCACGCTCAGCCGTCGTGATTGCGACCACTAGACCAACGAGGCGTTCAACTACTCGTATACTTGAGCCCTTAGAATAATAACGACTTGAGCCATTACAAACGTGCGAACTGAGTCATAAATCATTTTTATCGGACCTCTCGCTCGCACTTATAGGCCTTACGGAACTACCCTGGAGCCCAATTCTACTAACAGAAACGTTTATCAATTGCAACTGAATCGTTTTATTCAGACAGTTTTCGTTTACAAAAACTATCAAATTGTTTGACAACAAAAACAAAACCAAACATTTTTAGTTTTCGTAAACGAAAACTGTCTGAATTAACGATCCAGTTGCAATTGATAAAAGTTTCTGTTAGTAGAATTGCCCCCCTGAGACCCAATTCTCCTAAAATAAATCTTGAAAAATCACAAACGAATCAAGGCCGAACCGTTCATTCAGACAGTTCTCAATTTCAAAAGCTGTCTTATTGTTTGACACAAAAAACAAAATGAATCATTTTGAAAGTTTTCGAAAACAAAAACTGACTGACGGTTGTGGTTCGATTGCGTTTGGCAACAATTTATTTTAGGAGAATTAGGCCCCTGGTGTATTGTGTAACAGTAAAAAAGGCTTTGTCGATAGTCGATAAAAGGTTGAGGGAGAGGCTATGGAAATAATGCAAAACATTGTTTAGGATGTGTTTTTTTATTACGACTTGCGCAGCATTGTCACATTCCTTTAGCGTAACGATTTATGACTCAGTTCGCACGTTTGTAATGGCTCAAGTATAGTCAACTATTGTTATACAGGGTGGTTCAAAAGTCGTGGATCAAACGAAACAGGGCGATAGTTGGGGTTATTTGCAGTAAAAAATATCTGTGTGGCAGAGCCCTAGCTTGATCTCCTTAAAAGTTATGACACTAAGAGTGTTTTTTAAAAAAATATCAAAATTTGTAATAAATAGGCAATTAGAGTAAAATGGGTTCCTATTTTAAAACAATAAATGGTGTTTAGTTGCTTGAAAGTGCTTTTATGAAAGTGGGTTTTGGATTTATGAGTATTGGCACTTTTTTCAATATTTTTGAAGTCTCATGAAAAAATATTTGTAACTTTAGAACCTTACTGTAAAAAAAAATGTTCTACCATAAAATGCTGCAAAAAACCCCAACTATCGCCCTGTTTCGTTTGATCCACGACTTTTGAACCACCCTGTATAACATCAAATATCCCCCGTGGTCGTAATGTATCTGCTCTACGTCAATTTAGAAGCGACATGGTATCCTAATAGTAAAAGGTTCATTGTAATCTAAAAAGGTCTTTTGAAAGGATACAAGGCACTTAGCTTTCTTCTTTGTAACATTAATACGATCATAGCACAAGACTCTCGCGACTAAAACAAAGTCGTTAGATGATAAAGAATAAATACGTTATGAAACTACATACACACATCAAAAAAAGTTTGCGATCACTAAGCATAATTATGTATGTCAAGATTCCGAATTCAAAGTCCAACTGAAATCTGAAATTATATTTATCTAGATAACTATCAATCTATATTTATCATGATAATTATTGCTTGGAATCCCGATTAGAAAATTCGGCTTCAAAAAGGCTACATAATTTTTCAAAGTGATCGCAAACTTTTTTTGATGTGTGTATGTTCACTGCTTCGTTGACTGTTTTAAAGCAAGGGTTAGAATAGGGTATTTAACTGATAAAATTTAATTAGTCCGTCAGTTAGATTACCAAAAATTATTTGACCCGTATTTTTTCTTATGTTACGTAAACCAAAATTGACGAAGATACGACACTTTTGAAATTGGCAAAACGTCACAAGCAAGTACAATTTTTACTTGTTTCTGACGTCATAAACCCCCACTCTCGATTTTTGATGCGTTTTATCTTTTCAAATATTCATAGATTTAACAAAAGAAAAAATACTTGTCCATTACTTTTCAAAACTCTAACTGGCGGATTAATTAGATTTGCAATTTATTGATGCTATCAACATGCCTATTACATAAGTCGTTAATTTTTAGTTCCATGAAAAATGTTTTTTATTTTAGGTTTTTCTAAAATTCTTCACACCTGTTTTAGAGAATTCAGAAAATGGAGCTTGAAACGGTGACTCCAAATGTAAACACAGCTGATCGTAGCTGAGGAAAAATAGATTTTTTTGCGTTTTTTATGAAGTTTCAGAACAGCAATTTTTATTACACTATTAACTTTTGGGGAAAGTTGTAGAGCAAAAGTCAATCATTATTATGGGTAATTTAACACCCTTTCTGTTTAGTGCCCCCTTTCTGACTAGCCTTGTATAAGTTTAGTTCATGTAAGTACAGTTATCGATTTATTTTTGTAGTAACTAACAATTTTTATAAAATAAACCCCGCAGACATTTGCGTTTCAACATAAAACCAACAAAATAAATCTAATATAAACTTTAACGGCTGCAGGAAAATACCCTGACAAAATTGGATGTTTATTTCACCTCTAATGTGTGTAACATCCTCTAAGAAGTAGTGGTTGGCGCCACGTTGGCTTGTTATGCATGAGCTTTCGCTCCGGTGCTATTACTATGCGGAGAGAGCGGAACTTTGCTTTTTAAAAATCAATTTAAAATGTTATGTTATTCGAATGAAACACGATCGTTGAATATTAAATTTCGTTTGCAACTAGACCTCTATCAATCAATACAAATCCCATCATGGTCAATAGAGATTGATGATATCGCATTCGTCATTCCATCGATGTCGGACGTCATATTTCGACAATTTTATTGGTTTGGCCATTTTTTCCATCGCCATTTTGCATCGCCATCTTCATTGCACGACGGATTTCGCTGCAATACGTGCGTTTTTAATAAAACATTCACAAACCAAAGTTGTGCTGTTTTTATTTGCTTTAGCAAATGAATACAAACAAGGAAAAATGTCGTGATTTCAGAGTTATTCAGTTGAATATCACACACAATGGGTGTTCTCAGATGTATCTCTCGTTAATGCCGGAGCCCACTGAAAATGATTTATTGCAAGCCTTCATGAATGTACAGAGAGAAAGAGAGAGACAGAGTGAGGGAGATAGCACGCGGCTTTTCTCTTAATATTTACTTGTATGCTATGAAATAAATACTGAACAAATTGTGGCTATAAATGAAAGAGGGTCGGCTCCGATAGTGTAAGAAACAATGGATGGGGAGAAGAATGGTGAAATAAATAAACACAAGGGAAAAGCGGGCTCAACCAAATATAATATGACGCGTACTTTCAGGGAAAATGAGAGTCTTCAACATTTACACGTTAACATTATATGAAACTTAGGAAATATTCAGGTTCTTTGCATGTTCTGAAAGGACCAGGATCTTATAAAGGACCAAGGGACTTATAACCTATGAAACTTAGGAAATATTCAGGCTCTTTGTATGTTCTGAAAGGACCAGGGTCTTATAAAGGACCAAGGGACTTACAACCTACTTTTATTAAAGTTTTGTGTAGCCTGCTCAAACCACATCTTTGTAAAAATTAGCGGTAAGTTCATTAGTAGCGCTTAAATGGCTGGATTAAAAGCTCCCAGGAGACATCTTGTTCTTTGAAAATATCTAGGCTGAAAGTTTAGAAGATGTTTCTAAATCGTAATGGATAATAATATTAAAAAAAGTAATTTAGCAAAGCAATTTAGGCCTTCACATCTTTTACAATCCAAACGATGTAAATTGAAACTCAAACGCAGCTGGTGCAGCTATAAAGAAAGTAATTATACAGTCGTCAAAAATATGTTTTGTTTCGTAAAAGTCACAATTTAGAACGAACAACCGCTTTATCGTTATTTAATGAAGGACTTTTAAATGTTTTTGAGTAGGTACAATACAACACAACTATTGAGTTAATCGATGTTACTAATCGAACAACCAATGGCAGTAGTTCATTTTCGCGCCACTCTTATTGCGTTAGTGTAAAGATAATTTTTTACTGCAGTACTAATAAACATTCGTGCTCTTGAAGTCGCACTTAGTTCGGGAATGATCGGTTTTACGAAGTTTGCCGATGCGACTACTTATTTGTTTCGTACTGTATCTACTTCCATGAGATTTAATAGTCTCTTTGAGAAGTGCGGTGTTTGTTGTGCGTAGTCAGCCATATATCGGGTGTAAAAATACCCTTAACCTTAACGAAAACCACATATTCTATTCATCATTGGGATCATTTTTTTCTACCAGACCATACCTGGGAAACCATTGGTTTTGGAGATATTGAAGGTCAAAGTAGACATATTTTTTTTTAGTTTTTCCCAAAAACGTATTCTAAGTGATAATACTAAACTTTCTTCCAAACAACCATATCAAAATTTTCAATTTTTCCTCACAATTTACGCATTAGAAGTTACAAAAACGCAACGAATATCAAATGCACACGACCGCCTTGGCTCAGCTCTGTGGCCGCTGCACGCATGCAAACGCGCGGCATCGCCACAACCACACATTGCGCACTACAAAAAAAAGCGTTTTTTTATGCCAAAAAATAAAAGTCGTTTCCCAGCAATTATTTTTGGTTAATGTAGTTTAGTTTGATGTACAGATTGCGTAGATTTCGGCTATGTGATGGGTCTTTTTACACCCTGTATATCATAAAAATAACATTAGTGAATCAGTATTTATATTATATCCATTACATTCGTATTACTCAAACATCCACTTCTCAAAACCCAAATCCCAGCACGACATTTCTCATTACTTCAAGACATTACACTATGGACTTGTAAAAAATCATCCCAAAAACGCCGAAAAGAGTTTTAATTTATTTAACATAAACGCAATGCTATTTGCAAAAACGTTTTTCTCTTTTGGAAAAAGTCTAATTGAATTAAAAAGTAAACTGTCAGTGTCAGTTTATCTCGGCAAGGCAAAAGCCCCAGAGAAATTATTCGTCTCGGGCCATATTAAATTAGAAAGTGCTTAGTAAAATGGAAATTGTACGTTCGGCAAGACACACGAAGACTTTAATCGATCATTTGTACCACAACTTAATTTTTATCATATGATGGATCGGGCATTGTGGAGATGAAAGAATGAAGTTAGAAGAGTTTTTATAAAATGTACAACGGATTTCCATTTGCGGATGTTGGTGAATTTATTAATATGTTTTTCTTGTAATTATTTTGAAGACCTCATAAACCGCTTCAATAACTATCTGAAAGGAGCAGCTGTACAATCAGCACACTTCACACTAAAATATCAAGCAACATTATTGAAATACGCGACGTAAGCTGTAAAATATCCCTTTATATGACTGAAAGCTCCAATTCTCAAGAGAAATGGTGTAATATAATATATTGCTCACTATAACTTATGTTACACGAGTTGTAAAATGAAGTTATTTGCAAATGTTGTATTGAAATCGTGCGTACGGATTTAACAGCAGTGGAATAACGACCGAATCAAGTCGTACTTATATAAGTTGGGTACAACGTCGCACAAAATTAATCGGTACATTAATAATTAATAAACGTTTATTGTTTGAAAATGTGTTTCACTTGTACTTACCCAGCAAAAATTACTCTTTGTTGTATAAATACGAACGTTGGATGTTTCAATTTCAAATTGTAGTTTTATTAGGATCGTATATTTGTGTCTGGTAATTGAAAAGGAAGAAGCGTTTATTGTCTAAAGATGAAGAAGAGAGAGCTTTAGAATGTAAGATAGATAGATATTTTATACTTTATTGTACACGGAAAGAAATAAAACAGAAGGAATACACGTAATTAAGAACGGTACAAATGGCGGTCTTATCGCTTAAAGCAATTTCTTCCAGACAACCATTCGATGGAAATAATTGTTAAGAAAAATATAAAGAGCAGTTTGCAGCATACAAATATATATCCTAATAAAAATCGGGAATCAACTAAATAACTAAGCATAAATACATACTAAAACACAAACATATTTTTATGTCCGTTCATTGTCAAAGACGAAGAGTTTACGGGTGTAAACTACACCACCAGTGGTTTCATTGGCAAAATTGTTTGTTAACGGCACCACCGTAGTGTTGGCTCAATATCACGATATCTATCGTGCTTGTTTATTTTATACATTTTGTACTGTCGATCTTTGAGAGGATGGTTTACCATAATTGCGTCGGTATAACAATTAGATGAAACTTTATGTACATATAAGAATTCAGTTTCCGTATGTTTGTGTCCGCAAAACTCAAATGGTAAGTAGTTGATTGACTTGAAATTTTGTACAGTTGTTGCGTAAACGTTTGTAATATAGTTAAAAATAAAAAAAAAACTTTATACAAGCAGCAAAGCAATAGCAAATACTTGATAAAAACTTGTGCATTTGACATTTTAATCCCCAAATTTCCAGTTTCACATAATATGAGGAACAACACTATTCGCCGCTGGTGCCGTTAACAAATAATTTTGTCAATGCCACCACTGGTGGTGTAAGTTCAGTGGTGTCGTTGGCAATGAACGATTTTGTCGCGAAATGTCTAGAACTTAGCGTTTCTGGCGTACTTTATCCCCCTTATTACAAAAGATGGTCTAAGAAAAACCCTGGTTTTGGAGTAGCCCCGTCTCTTTTTGTTATATGACATAAGAAAGTGATGGGTATATTTTAAACCTGGGTTTACCTTAGTCTTGGTTTAAACCATCTTTTGTAATAAGGCCCTATGTGTCTAATGTCTAGGTTATTACAACTATTTAGGAAGAAACTTTCTACCCAAGAGAACAATTTGTGTGACGAGTCTCGGAATGATTATACAGAGGTAAAAGTAAAATCATATAAATAAAAATTACATGCAGTTCACAGTAAGCTCATCACTTGAGAACGGCTGCAGCGATTTGGCATTTTAAAAAAAATGTTTTGTTGCTCGGGAAATTGACAAATTCGAGAAAAAACAAAAGTTCTTTTTTGTATTGGATTTTTGTATGACAGGACAACATCCCTTGAGTCAGCTAGTTTTAAATGAACCTATTTGTTCTTGACTTGACAAGAGACTGATGTCAACGTTAGCAATGAACTTTAAAGTTCAAGGTTATTAGAGTTGAGTTAAACTTATTAATTAAGCGTTTCAAGAGACGTGGATCTTTAATTGACAATTTCTAAGTTTGGACACTTTAAGTCTTTAACTTGAAATGCAGAGTTGTAGTTAATGATTTATTTAAGCTGACTGGGTACTTAATTATTATTATTATACAAGTTTAGTTTTAGTATAGGTACACTAAACCTGAAACTAGTTTGTTCAGAATCACTAGGAGAATCGATTGGCGTAGTTTTTATACCACGTTAAATCTTGCATTTTTTTTTCGTAAATTTCAGTTTTGTTTCAATAGGTTTCTATGAATAACAGTGAGACGGTCCGCTCGGTCAGTTTCCGTGTATTAGACAACCCCTGCATAGCACATCTCACACATTTCACACTACTGGGGAACTTAACGCAACATAAACTAAGTTGTAAATTGGAGATTCATAAAAAAAAAAAACTTACTCCGGTAATTCTGATTAAAATCTTGTTGGGGTGTCTCGGTTTTTGTGTATACCTACTAAAAATAGTGTTGTATAAATAGGCAAAGACAAAATAGTTAAGTGCAATTTTCTGATCCGTTTGCGAAACGTTTTTTTTTTATTTTTGTTTAGTGACTAGCAATTGACGAGATTTAGTGCTTTAAAAAAAAACATTTGGAAAAGCGGCGAAGGCACAGCCGGTAATTATAAAACAAAGTTGCCAAAATATCTCTTGACAAAATGATGGTAGTTACGATTTTCAGCGTTTTTTTTAAGCAATCTTTTCTGTATTCATTGTAAATACGAGTGCAAAGTTCCTGACGAGCTGGTAAAATAAATCCAAACACGAATTATCAATATATTCACGTACATTGTTAACTTGTTTCATTTATTCCCTGTTGGTATGCAACGGTATTTTAATTTAACCTGTCGATTCGGGCTTTTGCAGCGAAATCATAAAAAAAGATTATTTTGCAAAAAAAACGGCCTTTCCAATCGATCGACAATTTGTATAAAAAAAGGCTATTTAAATTGTATCGACTGACGACATGATGCGTCAGCCGCCCGCGAGTTATATTTTTTAAATGTGTTTTTTTTTGTGTTTCTGCGGTGTGTTTAATATTCAGCTGTTGTCCGTCCAATTTTCTCGTCGCAGAAAAATGTTGTTATACTAGAACGTGATGATGCATAGCGGGATTACGACTGACATGCAATAATGAAATTCTGTAGTTATTGTGTGATGAATGTAGGCAAAAACTTATTTTCTTTATGTCGTTCTTGGGTACGAAAGGCCGTCCCATCTCCCTGGCTTTGTCTCAGATAGCCGTGGGATTTTATCATATTCCGCACTCTAATTAGATAGGCATGAACAGTTAAACCAACCTTGTACGTAATGTAACTAATTCCTCCCCCCCTCTTTTTTGCAACTAATAAACGTATGATAACAAAAATCTGATGCGAAAAGTTACACGCTATAAAAGCGACATCTGTTATGCGATAACAGTAAACGAGCACATTGTATCACCTACGCCATTTAACCCTTGACGGAAGCAACCCTCTGGCATAAAAATACCCGTAAAATAACCCCATGGGACCTATAACCGTAACTATGTATGAGGGACTGGTATGATTTTTATTTTAAAGTTGCTATGTAGCAACCCTAGCTACGGTGTCGACAAAATAATTAAATGTAATTTCCCCAAACACTTAAGTTTAATAGGTTTCGATTTAGAAAATACTAGTTTTTTCCCGCGGCTTCTCTCGCGTTAATTAAGCTCAAAAAAACTCTCAACACACTACTACAGTTTCTATAATAATATAATTCAATCGTGATTCGAAAGACACGTGGTGCCATCTATGAACGTTATTGTTGTTTTCATCGGGAACAATACTTTTTTCGGGATGAAAGGTATGCTATGTCCGTTTCTGTACACTTGACAACGTATATGTAAAATTTCAGGATGATCGGTTCAGTGGTTTAGGCGTGAAAAGGTAACAAACAAACTTACTTTCGCATTTATAATATGAAGTAGTTAGGAAGTTAGGATTGCATTTCTTTCGATGACATTTTAAAGTAATTGCACAACGCGTCATACTTTTATTCAATAGGAATAGAGGATTGAAAGAGCTTATAATTTTGACGTTATCGTTGGTGTAGTGGTCGATAGCGCGACTGCTGAGCGTGAGATCCTGTGTTCGATCCCCAGGTCAGGCAATGTTATTGGGTTTTTGTGTGTGAAATTTCTCAGTAGCAGCCTGGAGTCTGAATTTGTGTCCGGTTGACGACAATAGGCTTGCCCCGTATTACATGGGACTTAACTATAACGGCAAAATGAGGGTGTACAATACACCTCTGTCCAACCCTCCCGGGAATACAGGCGTGATGTTATGTTACGTTATATTGTAAATTTTACTAGAAAAGATATATTTTTCCATGGACGCACGGATAAAAACCATAAACGAAGATGGCTATAGCATGAAAAAAAGTATGCTCACTTTTTTTATATGGACTTACAAGGTCTACGCCGCTGGATTATTCTTATACATCTCTGTAGTAACTTTAAATTGCAATAGCGCACGTATGGCGTCAGTTGGCAGCCAATTGCCTGCCATATCTATAATCCTAGCCACCCCTTGCCATATTGAACATATCGTCAACCCTTGCTCTACCACGACTTTCACTATCTCTGTGGAATCGCTGACGCATTCAGTTTTATTAAAAGTAGATACCTACTTTCGCAGCCTTGATGGGGTAAGTGTGTTCTATAGGGGTAAAATAATATGAAAATCAGTTTTCCAGGAAACTATTTTTTTTTTTTTTCTGCTGTTTAAAGATGTATATTTGTACTGAAAGCTGGAGATTCGAATCACTCAATAACAGAGGTAGAATAATGCTCACAGTTACTACACTGTGCAATTAGATTGCCATTAGATACATTTAAGGAAGTTTTCCATGTACAAATTAAACATATTAAATATCAATAAAAATATTTAATCTATAATGTGTCCGGTCATGGACTAGCGATATTCTAGGTATTTACTTACATAGCTACTATTCTAGTACACAAATACACTATACACTAGGGTCCAATTCACTTCCATTTTTTTGTTGAGATATTCTGTACGTGTGTACAAAAAAAGTCATATCTCTCAAAGTTTTGGTCCTACTAAGATAAAAGTAGGCTTATTCGGAGGGCAACAATATTGTCTATCGTTTACATTACGATACAATGGGTTCACATTTTCATAACTTTAAGTTAGAGAATATCTCAACAAAAAAGCGAAATGGCTGTCAAATAGCGGGGAAGTGGATTGGACCCTAGTATGTAGTGTATTTGTGTACTAGAATAATTGCTATATAAGTACCTAGAATATCGCTAGTTCGTAACCGGACACATTGTATAATACTAGGGGTCGCTCGCGGCTGCGCCCGCGTGGATGTCGTTTATCGCGTACTCCGCGTTTTTCGGGATAAAAGTAGCCTATATCTTTTTCTCGGTTCCAGAATATCTCTGTATCAAGTTTCATTAAAATCAGTTCTGTAGTTTAGTCGTGACGAGGTAAGACAGACAGACAGAGTTACTTTCGCATTTATAACATTAGTAAGGATTAAATATTGTTATTCAGTCCATTAGTAGGTGACAGTTCGTTATACATCGAAACCCCTCCGTGCCTCGGAGAGCACGTTAAGGGTCAAAATACACGTCCGATAGTTGCTTCCGGGATGTAATGTATGACGCGGAGGCCTTCAGATAGTCTGATCAGACTATCGGAACCGACTATCGGAGGCAAGTATCGGACGTGTATTTGGGCTCTAAACCGTCGGTCCCGGGTGTTATACCTATGACAGTCGTTACGGGTAATTAGATGCCCGAAAGTCTGACAACCGGTCTAACCATAGGATATCGGCATTACTGGGTTGCGAAGGTCTGATAGCAATCGCTCCGTGTAAAATACTGGTATAGCTGCATCTGGTTAGACTGCAAGCTGACCCCAACATACTTGGGAAAGGCTCAAACTCAAAACTAATTTATTCAAAATAGACTAGAATTACTTAGTTCTTTTTGAAGGTCAGTTTTACAATATAGACATCCCCCAAAAAGCCCTCCCTTCACCGTTTCCTAGTGTTTATGCTGTGAAGAAGAAACGGCGCAACAAACTCCCCAGCAACACAGATAATATGTCTGTTAAGTGAATAAATTAATTGACTCTATACAAAGAAAATCATAATATTTTTTGCAATTATAGGAAAAGTAAAAATTAAAATAGTAAGTAGGTATATAAATCAATTCTGTGTGAGTTGAGATAAATCCCCCCCATTGGCTGGAGACCCTTCAGGTCACGCCAATAACTGCCCGGTTACGTAGAAACCGTCCCCTAGGACGACCTACAGCAGTCAAATAGAAAAAAAAAAGTTGAGATAAATCAAAATCGTATCTAAATAATATAGATACTTATACAGGGTGTAGAAAGACCCATCACATAGCCGAAATCTACGCACTCTGTACATCAAACTAAATTACATTGACCAAAAATAATTGCTGGGAAACGACTTTTATTTTTTGGCATGGAAAAAAACGCTTTTTTTTGTAGCGCGCTAATTATGATTGTGGCGATGCCGCGCGTTTGCATGCGTGCAGTGGCCACAAAGCCGAGCCAAGGCGGTCGTGTGCGTTTGATATTCATTGCGTTTTTGTAACTTCAAATGCGTAATTTGTTAGGAAAAATTGAAATTTTTGATAATGTTTGTATGGAAGAAAGTTTAGTATTATGACTTGGAAATCGATTTTGGAAAAAACAAAAAAAAAAGTGTACTTTGACCTTCAATATCTCCAAAACTAATGATTTCCCAGGTATGGTTTGTTCGAAAAAAATGATCCCAATGATAGGTAGAATACGTGGTTTTCGTTATCGTTAAGGATCTTTTTACACCCTATATAAACAAACACATAAAAACTAATGGTTTCCAGGGAAGCCACATGTGCAGAAAAGAACTAGCGCCACACGTCCCTACCGTCAACATAGTCGTTTATCTTATAGTATGCCTTTTTAATGAGAACTGATTTAACGTATGATTTAAATTTGCCATCGGTGAGATCCGTAATTGTTTTGGGAAGCTTGTTGTAAAATCGAACATAATTTCCTAGAAATGACTTATTCGTTTTGGATAATCTAAATTTAGGGACTACTAATTTATGTTTGTTCCTAGTATTTATATTATGAACGTCGCTTTTAACATTATACATTGGCAGATTTTTACGTACAACATAAGATTTTCAAAAATGTAAAGGGAAGGCATCGTCAGAATATTAATCTCTTTAAAGAAATCTCTAAGCGACTCCCGAGGACCCATATTATAGATCGCGCGGATTGCCCTTTTCTGTAATATAAATATCGAGTCGCGATTGGCCGCTGCCGCCCACAGCAGAATACCATATGACATAATGCTGTGGAAGTACGCAAAATAAACAAGTCGGGCAGTAGGTACGTTAGTTAGCTGTCTAATTCTTCTGACTGCAAAAGCAGCAGAACTTAACCTACTAGAAAGGGCAGTTACATGAGCTCCCCACTGTAATTTGGAATCTATTGTTATGCCTAGAAATACTGTTTGATCTACAATGTCCAGTTTACTGCCGTCAAGCGTTATGTTTACTCCTACATGAGGAACGTTTGGCAACGAGAACTTTGAACATTTCGTTTTAGTGTCATTCAATAAAAGATTATTTGCAGCAAACCATTTAGAAAGAGCGGATAAACTACTATTTACATTTAAAAGATCTATGTCTTTCCTATTGATTTTAAAAATAAGGGAAGTGTCGTCCGCAAACAAAATTATATCAGATAGTGCCGACATCATGTAAGGGAGATCATTAATATAAGCTAGAAACAGAAAGGGGCCCAGAATTGAGCCCTGTGGCACACCCATTTTAACTAGAGACCCTGAAGATGTTATGCCAGATATGCCTACTTTTTGTTGTCTTTTGGGAAGATAGGATAACACCAGTTCCAGCGGACGTCCACGAATACCGTAGTGATTCAACTTACAAATGAGCGTTTTATGATCCACGCAATCAAAAGCCTTGGAAAGATCACAGAAGATGCCAACAGCATCCTGTGACCCTTCCCAAGCCTCCAAGATATGAGTGACTAACTTCGCACCTGCATCTGTCGTCGATCTACCCTTCGTGAAGCCAAACTGTCGATCGTGTAAAATCCTATTTTTATTAACATGTGACAACATCTGTTCAAGCATAATTTTTTCAAAAATCTTACTTATTGATGGAAGAACTGAAACAGGTATATAATTAGAGGGATTATGCCTACAGCCTGATTTCAAAATTGCGATAACTTTGCTGTGTTTCATCAGATCAGGGAAATTACCGCTATCTATACTAAGATTAAATATTTTTGCAAGAGTCGGGGCTATACAACCAATAATGGATTCAAGTACTTTAATAGAAATACCCCACAGGCCTTCAGTGTTTTTAATATTTAAGCTTTTAAAAGTTTTTACAACTGTAAATGGTGTAACATGTTTAAACTCGAAATTTGGAATATCTTTAGAAAAGAATTGTTTCAACAACGATTCTGCTGCTGATGGTGACGAGTCAAGTGACTTCGTGACTTCAATTGGTATATTTGAAAAAAATCATTCAAATGCATTAGCAACTTCTGCCTTTTCCAATAAAGTTTTATTTTCAATTTTCAAAGATATTTCAGGATCCCTAGGATTCACTTGACCAGTTTCAGTGTTTATAACTTTCCATGCCGCTTTTATTTTATTTTTAGATTTACTTATTTTGCTACTGATTAATTTTGATTTAGCAAAAGTACATACCTTCTTAAATAATTTTGAATAGTTTCTGACATAATCATGAAAAGATTTATCAGAACTAAAAGACTTTTCATAATATAAGTCATAAAGCACATCTCTACTTTTTCTTATACCATTTGTGGCCCATTCATTGAAGCTACATTTATTGTTAAATTTAATATTCTTGGCTAGGCAGAATATCTTAAATTTTGCAGTAAAAGTTGACAGCGAACTTCAGCGAAGTGTCCCGATAAGTAATGGCAAAGTTAAAATCAAGATTTATTACGTAATCAATATAATTAATTTCAGATGCTGTTGAAATATATGAATGAGATGCGAATTTTGCCGAGAAACTGAAAATTCCCAACGGGCACAAGTACAAAATAACTAACTTGTTAATAAAATGATGTAAGAACTTGCCTGTTCATCTTGCTAATGGATAAGTTTTAATTTTCATTAAGAAATTGCTCTTACAATTTTCGTAATTATATTTGTTACGGATGCACGTCAGATATTCAGAGTTTGATATGTTTTATGAGCTCTACGCTAAGAGTTATGATGTTATGAGTTTCTCGATCTGTTTTCGATTTAAAAAATATATATTTTACTAGGAGAGAAACAGCGATATCTATCATAAGTAGGGATCGGATATGCGGATGCTTATTTTACCTATAGTGATTTTTTAGCTACGAAAGTATGGAAGCCGCTTCTTAAAATTTATTTTTTTGTAAAAAAAACCCGTCGTTCCAGGAACACTGGGAATGCATAACTAGTCGAGTGTATAGTATGGAAGCGACTACTTAAAATGATTTATTAAAAAAAACACGGGATTTTTGGATTGCATATTTTTTTTAAATTAAGGTATAACCCCCGATACAAATATGTGTGTATGTAGAGTGTAAGAAGAGGAGTGGCGTGTGTTAGATAAACCAAAAAAAAAAAACACAAATTAAAATAATTGTCCCGGAACCGCAGGATTTTTTCGATACAAAAGCTCATTCCATATTAGCCAACATCGCAAGTTAAGGTGAATGTGCATTCGACTATCCGATCTCCAATCTTAAGGGTTAAGATTGATAATGATAACATATTAGGTAGTTTTCATTGACCTAAAACCACATCGACCAAGGCTCTGTACCCTTCTCAACGTAAGGTGAGTCCTGACGTTTATCTACAAAACGTTACCATACAAAGAATATCAAACGTTTTTATAAAACAATACCTGGGTTGTATAGCTATTTTACGGATTTTGATGATGACGTTTACGTTGTTTTGAAAGTAGTTTCCTGACGGCTACAATTTACGAAATGACCGCTATGTCAGGACTCATCTTACGTTCAACAGAGTATATTACAAAATTTCACGAAAAAAGTGTCTTGAGTTTACATACACCACCAGACGGCGCGTGCCAAGGCCGCCATATAAAACTAAACTAATTTAAATCCTATATCGTCATCACAATGCCTAATTTAGCTTTTCCCCATACGAAGATTCGACTGCACCCATTGACGTAAATTAGTCTTCTTTTTGTCGTTTTAGTTTCGGGTCGGACATTTTTCAGTGCTGACCCGACGTCCATGTGTTTCAACGTCTGTGGTAGCTTCTTACAAAAATATTACATGACCCAAGAGGCTTTCTTCACTTCTCTGGTGTAGGCACGACCTATACGGGATCACTTGTGTCGTGGTGAAAATATTAGTCATTCAACAAGGTTAGTAATAGGGGCCCAATAGGGTATTTGACTGGAACAATCTAACTAGTCCGTCAGTTAGATTATCAAAAAATATTTGACCCGTATTTTTTTCTTCTGCTATAAAATTGACGAAGATACGATACTTTTAAAATTGGCAAAACGTCACAAGCAAGTACAATTTTTACTTGCTTCTGACGTCACAAGCCCCTACTCTCGAGTTTTGATGCGTTTTATCTTTCCAAATATTTATAGATTTAACAAAAGAAAAAATACGTGTCCATTATTTTTCAAAAGTTTAATTGGCGGACTAATTAGATTTGCTATTTATTGATGCTGTCAACATGCCTATTCTCCTAAAAGAAATCTTGATAAATCGCAACCGAACCAAGACCGAACCGTTCAGTCAGACAGTTTTCGTTTTCAAAAGCTGTCAAATTGTTTGAACAAAAAGCAAAATCAATCATTTTGACAGTTTTCGTAAACAAAAACTGACTGACGGTTGTGGTTCGTTTGCGTTTTGTTCGTCGAATTGGCTTCCAGGACTGCCTGGCCAGGGCGCGCCGGACGTACTTAAGTAGAAGTACCGCCGCTCGTGAAGTGGCCCTTATAAATATCTATGTAATTTTCGTTAGGATTGCGAAGGTTAGACGGTAATAGGCACTCAAATGCTTAGGCCCGTATTAGGCCGGGCGCTCATTGTGATTTTTTGTCACGGTGACTTTTTGTTACTAAGTCGAATTCTATGAAAATATATGTATATGTCACCGTAATGTCATGTCACCATAGTGAGCGCACTCCCATATATCTTTATAGCATTCGACTTGGGTAACAAAAAGTCACCGTGACAAAAAATCACAATCAGCGGCGGGCCTAAGTAGACAGCTCTCATTTGAGAGAACTTCCAACAGTATACCATGAAGTAGAATACCATAAATTTGACATTTTTCTATTCCTCTCTAGTCATTTTAATAAAACTACACCTAGGAAGGATTTCTCAATTAAGAAGTGTTTATTAATATGGCTCTTAGAGCAACGCGGTTACCGACGACTCTGAGCTCGAATTTCAATTCATGTCATGACATGTCATCACGGCAAATCAGAGTCTGCACCATAATAAAACGCCTTTTTAAACTGCTCAAGACTGAATTCGTTGAGCCAAACGAGCTCTGGCATAAACAGATAAAACATTTAATTAAGAATAAGGAAATAATTAATTTAAATAAATAATTAATTTAAATAAAGAAAATACATTTAAAATATTGGCCGTCACAAACAGTCTTAATAAGGGACATGTTAATAACTTGGTACCTGTGAAATAAAAACATCACTATTTATTTTTATACTGTAAAATACATGCTGCATTTTATTCTTTGTGTAACATTCTGCTTATTTACCGAACATTCGGATTTTAACCAATAAATGGAGTGAGTGTATCATAAATATTTATTACTGGCTTCTTTTAGTATGTACATATTTTATTTACGAACCAGTTCGTATGCAAATCTAGTTGAAAGTGCATTTTACAGTTGTATTTGAACATCGAAAGCATATTCTATGATAAGAAGATTCCACTTTTTTAAGTCCAAATTGAATTGAAATTGATTCCATAAAACATAGATTAGAAATTAGGTAAATTCTAGTTGGAAAATTAACGGCTTAACAACAATAGGTACGCAGATAGCAAATGGCAAGATTGTGTCGTTCGGGTCGTTCCAGATGGCGGCGTAACATTTCAATTCAATTCAGGTGTAGGTTAGTACCCAACTTGGTGCTCGTGCACCAACATTCACATAAACAATGATGGTACATTAATTATATCTATGCTCAAGACTACATTGCTGCATTGTTCTCTCATAACTATTCTAAATCACAGTACTGTATGTAGGTACCTAATGAAATTGTTAAGCATATTGATATTAAAAGAGTAACCATGGAGTTTCTTGCCGGTTCTTCTCCATAGGAAACGACAAATTGGAACCGTTTATATTAGCGCGGGTAATGGAATAAGTGTAATAAAAAAAAAGATTTTGTTACCTACAATTGATCATAAACATCATATTGATTATCCAAAATTTTAATTTACTATAAATAATAGAACTCCCTGGGAAAACGATGATAAAGAAAATACCTATAGATAGCAGACGATCAAAGTCATTGAAATAAAAATACCTATAGATAGCAGATGATAAAAATCAATAAAATAAAAATACTTCAAGTTAGAGTGCTTATCTTCAAGATCGATACTAATATGTCCCCTAACTGAACCCGAGACATTTAATGGAGTGTCAATTAACGTGGCAAATGCATGACACTCAATATATTGCCACTTAATCGACGTTTAACCCCAACGGCGCAATTAACCTAACTTTTATAATTACAGTTGGAATTTATTCAACCACAGTAACGATTTACAGTCACACCTATAGTGTGATATATTGTTTAAACCTCTCAGTGTGCTGATCTTCTAACCCTCAGTCCTGTTTGCAAAGGCCGTGAATCAATATTTGTTTGTGCCCTCTTCGCTTTCTAAATCCGACCTTTTCCAAAGTTTTGTTGGCCTTCAATAGATTACTAATTTACGATAATACCCACGTCTTTTGTTTGAGGATTTAAACATTTTTCAACTGTAAAATGTATTCGCTTCGCTTTGACATCAAAATTATTCACATAATAGGATTTAACTTTAACGGCTTGCTAATTATTCGTTAAAACATTGTTACAATTTCGTACGACAAAATTTTGATGAGCAGAGACACGGTAAAGATGTGTCTATCACACACAAGATGTATCTACACAATCGAACCTTTTTTATTTACTTTTTCTAGTAGAAATATTCATAGATATCCTCTTTCTTGGAAAGGCGGAAAACAACTCGGTGGTGTCCTCAGCACAGAAGAGAGGGGTTCCGTGTAAAGCCTTTGGCACGTCCCGAAGAAACAATGTACTCAGATGAAATAGGTACCAACCCAATCGATTAACTGAATGCTTACAGCGTAAATATTCGAGATAGGTATCGATAAAAGGAAACAAGAGAGAACTTTTTGTTTACCTGTTGAATGGCCGACAAAGCTAGTGTTGTGTTCCATACGAGGCTGTAACGAAATTGCGGCCTTTGTATCGATGGCGCGGAAAATAAGCGCTTTAAGCGGAGTTTCCAGCGGTCGGTTAATTAATGAAACGTTGATATTTTCATTAAAATGCTTTGTCATAAAGCTTATTAAGCTCTTTAACGTAGTGTGTTGGACATGTGAAAATAAATTGGTCGTTTTCCTTTTTGATAGCTTCAGCGGGTATTTTTTGATACTTTTATCCGATAATAGTCGAAGCTAATTGAGATAGATGAAAGATATATTGGCGTACTCTTCAAAGATGAGTTAAATAGAGTGTTACGAGAGTAACACGGGAAGTGTTCCAGATAAACCTACTTAAATTTTATATGTCAACAAAATTACCCCAGCAAAAGTGTTCGTACATAATCCAAACCATCCACACATGCATACTTGGAGTTTATGTCGTCATATCGTTTAATATGTAGATGCACACTTCGCCAGTCTAATCTCGCCAATCGCCGCCATATTTGTTTACGGCGTGCAGGCTGTTGCGGTTCGCCGGCCCACCATAACTTCGCCGCTGCTATCTATAACATCTGACACTCGTGACCTTATTTTAATAAATAATGTTGCCTGTTATTACATCAAATAGGTGCTCAGGAGCAGCGGTGCCAGATGATTTATAGTCTCGCCGGCTTCGCTCAGCACAATAAACTCACTTTTTGTTTACCCCCAAAATATTCTCAAGTTTTATCGCGCGGAGTAAAAGTTTTTCCTCAGTTTGGTATTTTATTTCCAAGCCTCTTTCGGGGTAACGCCTTGTCTTACGTCTTGTAGTTTGGAGGTACAGCTTAAAATGGTCTTTCGTCTTGCCATGTGTCAAAACGAGTGAATTTCTGATGAATCATTATATGTAAAAGTTCAGTTTCCGTATGTTTGTGTCCGCAAAACTCGAAAAGTAGTCGATGGATTGACTTGAAATTTTTAAGAGTTATTGTTGTCATTTACGCAAAGGTTTCGGACATAGTGAAAAATAAAAAAACTTCTTACGCGGGCGGAGCCGCAAGGGCACAGCTAGTATGTTATAAAACCGAAATGTATGAAACAAACAACAGCAGCTGACATCACCATTTCTCATGCATAGCTAACTAAAACTGAAATGCTTTCAGTATTTTTTATTATAATTTGTGTCAAAGTACTTCACCGTGCATATTTATTTCAGAAAGGTTCATTTACCTGAGAACGTGTATGAGGCCAACAATAGAGAGAATTGTTTACCGCCGATTCAAAGCCCGGGGCTTAAAATTGAAGGAGGATTATAATTTATCGGCGCGACTGGTATGTAACGCGGCCGATTATCCGGCTTCCGAGCCACTGGCGACGTTAAACACCGCTTCGGAAATCGGCTTTTGAAGCCAATTGACGTGAGGATGAGGACCCCACGCTGTGCTGAATCCTCAATTCCCTGTCATAGTAAAGCTAACGCCGGGATTTAAAAATAAGGTCACAGTAAGCCGGGATTGTAGAAAGCATCAAATTTTCTGGAAATTTCTAGGCGCAGTGTTTTAGTATGGATCCAAGAAATTACCATTTCGAAAAATTATTTTAATAAATACGTACAGTTTATGGTCGGATCTTTATAAAGTTCACCATTCAGAATTTTATTTATCATGAGTCGAAAGTTTTACCGATATTTGCTAGTATGTGGAACAAGTTTTCCGTAAACAGCTTTTTCAAGTAGCGAAGAGAGATGAAACTTGTGGGTAATAAGACAATATTTTTAGATTTCTGTGGCATTTACAAATATTTGTTTCAATATCGAAACTACTTTGTGCTGGTCTTTAAATTAAGCTTTAAAGTATTCGTGACTCGTCCAAAAGTATCCCTGGGTGCCCTTCACAGATTACTCAAGTAATTAATTAGATAACATGACCTGATAAGGAAAGGTTCGGTAGGATAAAATGGGGTGTCCGAGTACATTTTAAAATGGAGTGCTTCGTTGATTATCACACATTATTTTGTCAGTATGTAGTAGGTACTTAAGAGTCTAAAACACTGGCTAATTGAGCAGACCATCTATAACTTTGAAGAATTTATTAAATTATAATTAATAATATTTAGTGTCCGACCGAAACAGGATTTTTAGCCGAAACAGAAACCGAAACCGAATCTTCGGCGCTGGTCTCAGTTTCGGCCGAAACCGAAACCGAAACCGAACCTTTTTTAGACATGTAAAAAATTATATTCTATTGTACAAGGTGCGGCAAAAGTAATCACCTAATGTGGTTTTGCTGTAATTTTTTTAGGAATGAAAATGTTTGGTTCTACTTGTGGATTATGTTTATTTAATGTATTAGATTTTTTTTTTCCATCAAGTCGAGAAAATGATATCGGTCAAGTGGCCGCTGAATTGATGACCGGATCAAACGGATACGGTCTTGTTTTATGGAATTTTCCATTTTTTTTTCGAGAACGTCACTGGCGCTTCCGTTACTGTGGACGGTGAGCGCTACAGACCCATGATCAACGACTTTTTCCTTCCTCAGTTGAATGAATTGGGACTGGAGGACATGTGGTTTCAACAGGAGTGTCTCAAGACGAAAGTCTTTGACCAGTGTGTGTTGCCAGTGATTACAAGAAAACACTGTAACTATATAAATAAAAAAAATAAATAAAAAAAAACACGGCACTGAAACGTGGTCGCTCACAATGGGCCTCATAAGAAGGCTCAAGGTCACCCAAAGGGCAATGGAGAGGGCTATGCTCGGAGTTACCCTGCGTAATCATATCAGAAATGATGAGATCCGCAGGAGAACCAAGGAAACCGACATAGCTCGAAGAATTGCCAAACTTAAGTGGCAGTGGGCGGGGCACATTGCTCGCAGAACGGATGGCCGATGGGGCCGAAAAGTTCTGGAGTGGCGACCGCGTACCAGAAGACGCAGCATGGGTAGGCCTTCCACAAGGTGGACCGGTGATCTGGTGAAGGTCGCGGGAAATCGCTGGAAGCGAGAAGCACAGGACCGGTCGATGTGGCGATGCTTGGGGGAGGCCTATGTCCGGCAGTGGACGTCTTTCGGCTGAATGATGATGATGATGAACATCGGGTGATAACTTTTGCCCCATCTTGTAAAAATGAAATCTAGTATCTTTTTTATATATAGAGACAGTTTTCTCGTGTTAAATCAAATGAAAGACAATATTGGAAATATGTAACGAAAATATGTAGTTATTCATTTATGGTATACTATAGGTACTAAAAATATAACATCAAAAAAAATCTTAGACTTTTTGTCAGAAATCAACACATAAACGTAAAGTACAGACTTCTTAATTGAGTATTTGTGTTGAAAGTCGTAAAGATTAATTTATTATTTATTGACATTGAGATCTTGTATTTGATAGTTGCTAGTTAAAGAATTATTTACCTAATTATCAGTATCAACAAAAATTACAATAAATTGTACTAAATTCGGTAAACTTTGACAAAATTCAACAAACAAAATCACAAATACAACACAACCACGCCGCACGCCGACCGGCTAACTCAGCTGGCAACCACACACGAGTCCCGAACTCAGCCGAAGTTAGCCGGAAGACACGTGACAATTCACGAACATTGAGTTTCGGCGTGGCCGAACTTTCGGCTGATTTTTGGCCGAAACCGAAACTGTAGCCGAAACAAGATTTTTTGGCCGAAACTGGCCGAAACCGAAACCGAAACCGAACCTTCGGTCGGACACTAATAATATTTCAATATTCATAAATTTCAAAATTCATTATATCTAATAGGTATTGGTACATTTCTAATTAAGTGTCATTTGTATTGATTGTATGTGTATTGACTTGTAAACCATCTTTAACCATAAATGCTATTGAACTATATTGTCTATCTCTAGTTCATTCTTTACATTTTGATAATGAAGTTTATGTATTGTGCTTGGCCTAATGTTCAAAGTTTCGCAATCTAAATCTTAAGCGTATCGATCGGTTTGAACATTTTTTCTTGCCAAAGACTATATCATTATGTTACATTTTCATTTCAGACTGGACATCTTATCTCCCGAGATGTTTTTAAACTTCAATTTTCTTTTAGTTTCTCTTGGCTTTACCCGGCTTAGGCTTTCATTTTGCTAGCCCAAGGTTCGGCTACTTTAAACTTTATAGGCTTCGCTTCTTTATTTTTGGCAAAAGAACTTATTTTGAAAAGATTTTCTGCAGGTTTCATGATTTCAATTTACTTTTCTCAGTGTTGACAAACGTATTTGTTTTTCAGTTTGCGATTGGACCTCTATAATATCAGTCTAGACAAAAAGTTTCTTTACCAAATTGATTGTTTTTTTACTTAAGTAGATTATTGAAGGCTAGTTTTATCACTGAACGTCCCTAACTTCGGCATTAGTATTCTTTGTGTTCGTTCATCTCCCTCTTTCGTAATGAGTGTCGACGCTTTGATTTCGGGAGAGATTAAAAGATTTGCTTTGATCTTTGTCTTAGGATTTCCATTAAAATATTTTTTGAGTGCCTCTAGATTGAAAAATAAAAGTAAAAACGTGTTTTTTCATGTGTTCCATTGCTGACGGTGAGCTTTCCTCAAGGTGGACTTCCACGAACGATGCGGAAAAGACTAGACGGGTGGTAGAGAGCGTGATAAGATGATCTTGTTTGATCCAAATACTCCGGACCAGCAACGAGAAGACTGGACAGCTCCGCGACTCAGAATGTTTCGAAAAGTCAGTCATAGATTTATTCGGTTTGTTATTTCGTTTTGTCTACGATTCTTGTAACGAGATAAACCGATTTATAGATTTATCGAAACGTTGTTAATCGGAGGGCTGGACTGGACTCTACATTTACTATACCGCTTACCTGCTGGTAAGCGGCATAGTTATCTTATCTCGTTTTGTAGATCATACTTGATCTACAAAACGAGATAAGAGGCTGGGGACCAATCGCCGAGTTTCATATACAGACAGATGCATCAATTGGGTGCCTCTTTGATAACTCGTGGAAGCTTTTTTGATGCACCCCAGTGCTTCTAGTATAAACAATTTTTGTGTAGGTATTCATAAAGACCTAAAGTATACCCTATTATATTCATAAAACTAGCAAGTGCCAGGTTATAGAGCCTCAAAAGTTAACAGGGGGCTGCCCAATTAATGCAGCGGTCTGTACTTTTTATTTTATATTAAGTATTATCCGCTCTTGACCTCGATCTCGCCTCTTCTTCTCTCGTGTCAGCACGAGCTATACGAAAATAGCTCATGCTGTGGTGAAAAGATTAGCCAGTCAGCAAGGTTGGTAGCGGGATCTCGCTTGATGGGAAGCGATTGAAAAGGTCTATGTATATTGTTACACTCGCATAGTTTTATCCCACAATGTCTGGACTTTAAAAGAGACCTTGACCTCTGAGTTTGTTTCGGCTTTTCTTCTCAGAGCTAGTCAGATAGGAAATGCCGGGGCCATCTAGTCTTAAAAAAAACATTACATTGACTTGTAAAAGAGTCTGTAACATATTTATTTACAGAAATAAATATCATTTATGACGGCAGGAGCGCACCCAGGATGCCAATTTCTTTCTTTTTTTAACATTTTTTTTGCGACGCTTTATTTTATTTTTCGTGACTAATGTAAGCATCATAGGTACCTCCTAATAGATTTAAACGATAATGGGTTATAGGTAGTAGGGAACACCGATGCTCGCAAGAAGTACAACACCTTTTAGTCTTCAAACATGCCATTGCTACAAGTTTTATGACCATATCAATCTTATTGCTAACTAGCTTTTGCCCGCAATTTCGCTAGCGTGAAATTTTGAACCCGTTAAGTGACGATTTTCCATACAAACTTCCATCCCCTATTTAACTCCCTTAGGGGTAGAATTTCTAAAAATCCTTTTGTGGATGCCTACGTTACAAAAGGAACCTACTGTCAAAATTTCAACTTTCTAACCCCAGCGGTTTAGGCTGTGCATTGATAGATCAGGCAGTCAGTCAGCTTCTCCTTTTATATGTATAGATTAAAACAATAGTAGCACTTCGTCAACTGCTTGTAAATTGTCTGTATTTGGCTCAACTTCCCGCTTCACTGAGCAACTAATCCGGCGTCTAAACAACGTTTTATTATGATTACGAGTAAACCGTGTTTAGATCGTTCAAGCGTACACTGAAGAGCGGTTGTTTGCGTTGTTTTGTACTAATGTTACTAGAGAAGGAGGAAGTGGTTGTGGGAAGTTGTTGCTAATCTGATCCTGGATTTGTTTTAAAATGCGAGAACTTTGTAGACTTCTAGATGCTTGGATACTGATACAAGTTTAGTCGGAAAGGGGGCACTAATTCAAAAGGGTGTTAAAGTATCGATAATAATGAAAAATTTATGTTCTACAACTTTTTCCAAAAGTTAAGGAGAAATAGCTGTTCAAAGATTAAAAAAAAAACACGCTAATATCTATCTATCCGGCTGTGATCAGCTGTGTTTACATTTTAGATTATATTTGAGGTCACGGATTAGAAGCTCCATTTTCTAAATTAGTAACTAAAAGAAGGGATGAAGATTTTTTGAAAAAAGTAAAATAGTATACATTTTATCTATACTAATATTATAAAGAGGTAGAATTTGTTTGTATGTAGGAGGTAATCTCCGAAATTACTCATCCGATTTCAAAAATTCTTTCACCAATAGGAAGCTACGTTATCCCTGAGTGCTATAGGCTATATTTTGGGATCAAAAAATTAGGGATCCGTAAATTAACGGGAGCGAAGCCGCGAGCAAAAGCTAGTCTTCTATATAAATAAAAAGAAAATTCCTGACTGACTGACTGATTGACTGACTCATCAACGCCCAGCCCAAACCCTTGGACCTAGAATGCTGAAATTTTGCACAGAGGTTTCCTTTATAATGTAGACAACGAATAAGGAAGGATTTTTCGAAATTCAACCCCTAAGGAGTTAAATAGGGGATGAAAGTTTGTATGGAAAATCGTCACTTAACGGGTTCAAAAGTTCACGCAAGCGAAGCTGCGGGCAGAAGCTAGTACGGAAATAAAAATGTAATTTCTAAATTTTAACACTCTTCGAAACAGTGATACTTTAAGTGGCCTGCGGATTTGTACCCCCTTTCCGACTAACCTTGTTTAAAGTGACCTATTATTTTTCATATTTGACTGTGCGTGATTCCTGCACTCAAGTCTACATTGCTGTCTCATAATATGATAAATCATAACTGTATTTAGTCAAATTGTTAAATCTATTGATTTTAAAAGCGTAATCATGGAGTTTTCTGACGGCTCTTCTCCATAGGAAACGATTAATCGAAATTCGAGTGGAATGGATAATGAGAAAAAAAAAAGATTTTGATTGACATAATCATCATTATAAAACGACATCCAAACCATAGATTTATTATTAAAATATTCTACAACTATGTATTCTTTTACTTTCATTGTTACAGTACTAATTAGCTTGGTTTTTGTAGGTATACTACAGCTCCGAAAGTAATTATATTTTTTTACGGGTTTTTTATCTTTTTAACTACGTTAATGAGTGTAAATGACACAACAATATAATCGTTCAGGGGTGATTCTATCATTACAGTTTTAGCTAATCTCGGTATGTCAGGATTGCGAGCAAGGTAAACACAGTAAATAAAACCAACATAGACTCTCCACCACTGAGAGTACTTGTATTTGGGTTAATATTAGTAACATTAACTAGATCACAATATATTACTTTACACAATTATTACAAGATCATAAAATAAGGACAAGCTAATCAGATATAAAAGGTCAGACTTCTTCAGCTGTTCAACACGGAATGCTCCCCCTTCGTCCAATGACCACCGCCTTTATAACCTCGGGTGGGCCGATCCATATCGACGACTACCCTCTCTTGTCAACATTGCCCAGTGCTACCCGCTACCGATAACACGGCCCTCCTGCAAAACACACGTCCTCGTGTGTTGGTGGTTGGTGGTTGACGCACCATCAACCCCATCGTCAAGATTGTACATCAAGGCCTGACTTCAGTGACACCTCTGGACCTTAAACAGAAACAAATAATACAGTACACATCTCGGCCACACCTGATCACTCATCTTTGACCTCGTCATGTTACTCATGTCTTTGACCAAAGTAAAATGAAGAGCATCCAAAGAATGTTTGAATCGATTAGAGCTTGTTATCCCATCGACGGCCAACAAGCTCATCACCCATGACTTAAACTAGTTGATATTCATTCAGTATCAACCTAGTTCTATATTCGTTCATAACTTCTCGTATCAACATCTTACAAACATCCACACATTAGATTTCCAACATTTTCATAAAATACTATCTCAGATGCCTATTAGACAGTTCTACTTTGGTTAAACATCAAATTTTAGTTATTCAATAAATCATAATAGGTACATAAACACACAATCTCATCATACACAAATTCATAAAATCATTTAAATACATTTACAATATTTTTCAGGGCTAAATATCTCATTATAGTTTTTCACAAATTCATAATACACACTTAAAATATTTCTTGGTTAAATATTTCAACGATTCACAAAGCCATCATACATAAACACTTAAAATATTTCATTCGTAAAAATCTCATAATTATTCACAAAATCAGAACATGATATCTCAATAATTTACAAACTCATAGTACATTAACACTTAAAATATTCCATGATTATATATCTCAATTATTCACAATTCATTGTACCAGCATATAAACACTTCAAACTCATAGTACGTTAAACACTTAAAATATTTCAAGATTAAATATCTCATTATTCATAAACTCATAGTACATAACAACGATTAAAATAATTCACGATTCATTATCTCATTATTATTCACAAAATCCTACATTCTTAAATATCTCAATTCTTCACAAAATCAGAAAACAAACATCCTAAATGTTTCATGGTTAAGTATCTTTAAATCTTTAATCATTATTCACAGTATCATAGTAGGTACATAATTATAAACACTTAAAATATTATCTCAATTATTCCCAAAATCATAATACTCAAGTATCAACCTTTAAAACTTTTCAGGATCAAAATAATATCTCAATTATTCACAAACTCATATTACAAAATTGACATGATGTTGTAAACATAATATTTCTATAATGCGCTAATAATACAACCTTTTTACAACAATACAATACATATTATACACTTCTTTAACGAAAATAAGTCAAATTATTTCTTATTTAAAAATGAATTTGACAAATTAATCTTTAACGGAAGCCGTCATAATAATTATCGTCAATAATAAATACAATTTCCTGTTTTCGTCTACAAAAATACATTTTAAACCATAAGTAATAATAACAAACTACTTTTTAATTTCAATAAACTATTTTGTACCATTCTACAACAAGAATTATAACAAAACGAATAAAAAACAAATATCAATATTTTCAAAACTTTTTCAAAACATTAATTCAAAACAGAATCTCATTTTCACTGCATTTTCATTTATCAATTAATAGCATCACCCGCCTTGGATTTAGCCAACTCATTTGGCATCACCCGCCTGGGATCCTGCTTTATCAACATGGCATCACCCGCCTTGGATCTAGCCATATCATGGCATATCCCGCCTTGGTTCCAGCCCTATAACAATTGCTTCGCCACGTTAGAGTTTCAGTTTTCCCCAGGCGAAGCCTTTGGCCAACCCCGGCTGGCCAAACCGGGCGGTGCCAAAGATCAACCCTGGTTGCATCTCACCACAAACTCTAATACGACTTGCAATGTATTTTCCTACACGAATAAATACAGATGCCGTATTTATTTTCCACGAATAAATACAGATACCATCATATTTATTTTATACTAATAAACACAGATATCATCTCATTTATTTTACACGGATAAATACAGATAACATCTCTTTTATTTTACATGAATAAGCAAAGATATCATTTAATATTTATTTTACACGAATAAATAACCTCTCATATTATATTTCCTTCATCAAAATTCCTTCACACATAATAAAATGGTTGTGACTCACCGGATTTATCACATTTTCTCATTCTCACATTTCTCACCATTGTATCTAATAATCAAGTTTTTGTCAGTCCGTCCACAGGGGATTTGGATTTTTTTAAATTATTTACATGTGGGTATACAATCATAATGTGGACTGGTTTTTTCTTGTTCCACTTCTGATGTAAATGACACAACAATATAATCGTTCAGGGGTGATTCTATCATTACAGTTTTAGCTAATCTCGGTATGTCAGGATTGCGAGCAAGGTAAACACAGTAAATAAAACCAACATAGACTCTCCACCACTGAGAGTACTTGTATTTGGGTTAATATTAGTAACATTAACTAGATCACAATATATTACTTTACACAATTATTACAAGATCATAAAATAAGGACAAGCTAATCAGATATAAAAGGTCAGACTTCTTCAGCTGTTCAACACGGAATGCTCCCCCTTCGTCCAATGACCACCGCCTTTATAACCTCGGGTGGGCCGATCCATATCGACGACTACCCTCTCTTGTCAACATTGCCCAGTGCTACCCGCTACCGATAACATGAGTGTACCTAGCCTTAAATACTTCGTAAAGCATATTCTAACTCTAAAACAACTCAAATAAAATATTTTATTAAACGAAAATCCTACAGCTCACCAAAAACTGTGCTACCATATTTTACATTTAAATATTTGATGTTTTGGTCCGGAGCTCGCATCGAAACCCCGAATTAAGGATTCAAAAGATGGCCGTTCTCTTCTCGATTACGGTGATGTCCGGCGACCTCTATCTCGGTAATTACCTAGCTCGTTAATCACCGGTCTGCCCCCGTCTTTGTTTACAAACACTAATACATTTACTTGTGTTAGCATTTAGGGTAATCAGACCTTTTACACCGCTACTATTCGGAACTATATACACTTAGGCTTATTAATTTATTTATGTTTAATTTAAAAACGTTTAATAGAATACATTTAAAAGTATGTTATTTGACTACAGTTAAAAGTGAAGCAAAATATGTTTAATAAATGTAGGAATAGTCTAAAATTGTAAGAATTATATTTGGATAATTATTTCTTATTTATTTAACTTGTTTATGATTAAGAAGTACTGACAACGGATTGTAATAAATAAGAACAAGTTGACAGAGGCAGAATAGAGGGGGCATTCTCGGGCAGACCGTCGAATGGGACGGACGTTCACAATTGTTATACTAGTTGTTTGTTTTGGCTAGGGATTCTTGTTCTTATTTTATGATCTTTATAATGGTTGCGTAAAGTATTATACTGTGATCTAGTTCTTGTTACTAACACTAACCCAAATACAAGTACTCTCAGTGGTGGAGAGTCTATGTTGGTTTTATTTGTTCCATTTACCTTGCCCACAATACTTACATATTGATATTAGCTGTAACTGTAATGATAGAATCACCCCAGAAAGCTAAAAAGCTATTAATCCTATTAGTAAATTCAATTTTTTTATTAGCTATCCTTCGGGATAGCTTTTATCAGAAGTGGGATAGGCTCCATTGCCTATCTTATTTTCTGTGTAGATTTGTATATAGAGTACAAGTTATTACACGACAGAAAGATAATTAAAGAAAAAAAAAAAAACGTATACCTACCAACAAAAAAAAAGAAAAAAATATTGTGAACGTTCCTCCTTTTTACGAATCTGTCTAATCGTAATTGTTATTTTAAATGTGTTGAAAGTTGATTCTAGGACTCTCAACACGGGACAGACGATCTGCCGACCTGTTGCAACACGTCGAACCTCGCATGGACTTGTCGGTGCTGCTGCCCAGTGTGACATGATGTGTGATTGCGTCATGCCACCATGTGTATCGCCGTCAGGTACTGAAGTGCGAGCGAGGTAACGGACAAGCTTATGATTGCAATCAATGCCATAAGCCTGGTAAGATTGAACCATTTGTATTTCATCCTCCCGATACGTCTTTTAATGATTTTAACTTGTAGTGAAGTAGATCATGAGTGTAATTTAGATGGATGCGGACGAGATATCCTCTAATCCGTGATCTGTGTATTCAATATGTGTTTGGCGCGTAAAGGCAATTATTTGAGAGGCTTAATTTCTTGCAAAAGAAATTGAATATTTACTTGGGACGCCTTCTGTCTGATCAGTTCACAGGAACTGTGCTGGTTTACATCACCTGGAGTTACCATTATATGGTCTTTGAACTGGTAATGTTTGGAGAGTTATAAAATAAGGACTCTCAAATTTATTTATTTATTTTTGTTTGTTTGTATTTGTGTACTTAAGCGTATAGTGTTTGTGTATTGGGCATAAGTCTTGCAGACACATAGTGTATGTGTATTGGACGTTAGTCCAGCAGACACGGTAACGTGTGAAGTTGCTCTTGTACAAGTCAACATTGTACGAGTAAAATAATGAAAAGTTTAACAAGAAAAATAAGTGCTTCATTAAATTATGTAACATGTGTCGTAAGGAGAGCTAATGTTGTGCTATCTCATGTTGATGATGAGAAACGCTAACGTCGTGCTTCTTTCTCTTGTTACCTGTTGATGACGAGAAACGTTAACGTCGTGTTTCTTTCTCGTGTTCCCTGTTGATAACGATGAGAAATCGCTAACGTAGTGCTTAATTCTCATTGGCTGTTTACGTAAGCCTGCGTGGTCTTACGAGTTCTCTTTAGCAAGTTGCGTTGCTAAAAAGATAACTGTGGCTTTACTAAAAATGTGTGCTTTTATGTAATACAGGTGAGGATTTTGACAATTAAGAAACCACGCCTGGTCTAGTTGCTGCCAGTCACGAGTATGAGCCGTGCTTATGTACATGAGGTGATACCGAGCTACAGCCCGTGGCACCGTGCAACGCCGAGCATCGTTCCAGGCTTACATCGATTTATGATGAGCTTCTGCCTGCAGCAAAGAAATGAAGAAAATATAACGAGGATGTGGTTTGGTATTTTGTTTATTCTTAGAGCTCTGTACTCCTACTATTTTTGGTAACCTAAAGACTGCTAGATTAAATTTTGAGTTCATGTTCTTTTACGACGATTTTTATGTGTAACAACCTTAAGGCTCTGTCTAAGCTTTATAAGTAGTTTGGTTCATGCACTCCCTTGTTTACATTGCACAGAGGTGTGAATGTAATTGTGAATTATTTTTATGTTTAAAGACAACCTGAGGGCTCTGTCTAACCTTGTAACTAGTGTGGTTCATACACTCCCTTGTTTACATTGCACAGAGGTGTAAATGTAATTGTGAATTTTGTTGATGAACATCATTGAGGAATTATAGATACGTGATTACCATTATTGCAATATGAAATGGTCATGAGATTTATTTATGTGTGTTACAATGAGATTTAGAACAGAGCATTTAAGTTATATAATTTGGCTCTTGGAACGCTTACAGGACCATACAAAAGAGTATTTGAAGTGTTGCACTGTAATAGATATGAAAGGGCGATTATGGTGCTGTTTAGTACCATAGACGACCTTTCTGACACTTTTATGTATCATTCATGAATTTTATGATTGGGTAATTATAGAAATCAAGTTATTAACAGGAAAAAAAGAGAGATTGTTTGTATTATTTTGATTATGTTAAAATGAGAATAGGAATATGGTTATACTTACCTACCAGATATATATGATAATATATGATGATGTATGTGATAATATATGGTGAGATGGAAGTCGTGGGGTGGTCGGCTCGTTAGGGTTGGCGAAGCTCACGTTGCAACCTATGGACGGTTGGAAGACGTTGAGTCGTCGACCGCCGGTGAAGTCTCACGGTGCATCTCCCACCTAAGGCATGGGTCACTTATTGGAAGTCGTATAGTGGCTGGTAAGTGAGAGAGCTTGACCAGTGAAGCTTGCGGTGCAATTTGTGGCAAATGCAGGATACATAGGTTACTTACTGGAAGTCGTACAGTGGCTGGCATGTGAGAGAGCTTGACCAGTGAAGCTTGCGATGCAGTGGGTAGCAGATGTACAATAATTATGAATATAAGATTAAAATAGTGTGATTAAATGTAATATTGTTTCACCATCACGGGCATAGGTCACTTATTGGAAGTCGTATAGTGGCTGGAAAGTGAGAGAGCTTGATCAGTGAAGCTTGCGGTGCAATTTGTGGCAAATGCAGGATGTTATGATGAAATTATGAATATAGGATTAAAATAGTGTGATTAAATGTATTATTGTTTAACCATCACGGGCATAGGTCACTTATTGGAAGTCGTATAGTGGCTGGAAAGTGAGAGAGCTTGATCAGTGAAGCTTGCGGTGCAATTTGTGGCAAATGCAGGATGTTATGATGAAATTATGAATACAGGATTAAGATGGTGTGATTAAATGTATTATTGTCCCACCATCACAGACATAGGTTACTTACTGGAAGTCGTACAGTGGCTGGCATGTGAGAGAGCTTGACCAGTGAAGCTTGCGATGCAGTGGGTAGCAGATGTACAATAATTATGAATATAGGATTAAAATAGTGTGATTAAATGTAATATTGTTTCACCATCACGGGCATAGGTCACTTATTGGAAGTCGTATAGTGGCTGGAAAGTGAGAGAGCTTGATCAGTGAAGCTTGCGGTGCAATTTGTGGCAAATGCAGGATGTTATGATGAAAGTATGAATACAGGATTAAGATGGTGTGATTAAATGTATTATTGTCCCACCATCACAGACATAGGTTACTTACTGGAAGTCGTACAGTGGCTGGTATGTGAGAGAGCTTGACCAGTGAAGCTTGCGATGCAGTGGGTAGCAGATGTACAATAATTATGAATATGAGATGATGAGAATAAGATAGATTAACAAAAATATGATTTTGTCGCCCAAATGAGAAAACTCATTATCGCGAATGTGAGTCGAAGTGGTGTGTTGGGCATGAGTGGCATATGAACTTGCCGCCCAAAATGTGAATGTGTTGCTAAAAACCTATGTAAAAAAAAAAAAAAAAAAAAAACGAATGTTGTGTGATATTGTTAAAGTGAATATAATGGCATTTAAAATGTTTGATTTTGATAGAGCAATCAACATTTTTCTGGCCAATGAAAGGAGATTGAAAATATTGGCCATGTTCACAGATTCATGGGTATTTTCAATCTCTTCAGAGATGTGATAAGAGTGAAAAGGTACGAAAATGCGGTTAAAATGTTTGATTTTGATAGATCAATCAGCATTTTGATTGCGAAGGTTGAAAATATTGAGTGACCATGTTGACAGATCCATGGGTGTTTTTGATATTTAATTATTTTGAGATAATATGTAATAGAATAGATTTACGTAGAATTATATATATTTACCTGTTGTTAAGTTTGAGGACAAACTTATTGTCAGGAAAGTCCGAATGTTAGCATTTAGGGTAATCAGACCTTTTACACCGCTACTATTCGGAACTATATACACTTAGGCTTATTAATTTATTTATGTTTAATTTAAAAACGTTTAATAGAATACATTTAAAAGTATGTTATTTGACTACAGTTAAAAGTGAAGCAAAATATGTTTAATAAATGTAGGAATAGTCTAAAATTGTAAGAATTATATTTGGATAATTATTTCTTATTTATTTAACTTGTTTATGATTAAGAAGTACTGACAACGGATTGTAATAAATAAGAACAAGTTGACAGAGGCAGAATAGAGGGGGCATTCTCGGGCAGACCGTCGAATGGGACGGACGTTCACAATTGTTATACTAGTTGTTTGTTTTGGCTAGGGATTCTTGTTCTTATTTTATCATCTTAATAATGGTTGTGTAAAGTATTATGTTGTGATCTAGTTCATGTTACTAACACTAACCCAATTACAAGTACTCTCAGTGGTGGAGAGTCTATGTTGGTTTTATTTATTCCATTTACCTTGCCCACAATACTTACATATTGATATTAGCTATAACTGTAATGATAGAATCACCCCAGAAAGCTAAAAAGCTATAAATCCTATTAGTAAATTCAATTTTGTTATTAGCTATCCTTCGGGATAGCTTTTACTTGTAGGTAGGATTGCTGGTTTTTTCGAGCTCTTAATTGCTTAATGTGTGATAGAGGTAGGTTTGTTTCGTTTTCTGTTACTTTGAGTGTTGAGTTGTTTTGAACTCAGTTGCACCAACTAATTATAACTGGGTGTTTGAGGTTTGAACCCTTTGTCTGTGGCACTGTTGCTCCCAAACAGATGAATCGATTTTAATGAGGGTTTTTTGTTGAGGGGATGGTTCTTAGCTGTGTTTGATAATTATCAAACCAGTCAGCCATTTTAAAGTCGGGGGTTTTAATTATTTTAATTTAAGATTTTTGTCGAGTTTTTTTGGAGTTGACAGAAATGAGTTGATGCAATTAATGAGCCTTTGGATGATAGACTTAATTTTATTTTGAATTGTTTTCTAGATATTACAAGAACAAAACAAAAACTATCAATATGTTTGACAACAAAAACAAAACCAAACATTTTGACTGTTTTCGTAAACGAAAACTGTTTGAATGAACGATTCAATTGCCATTTATAAAAGTTTCTGTTAGTAGAATTGCCCCCCAGAAGGTATACATTATCTTTAAAGCTTTGTATCCTTTTGAGTAAATAACTTTTACTACATTACCTTAATACTAAAATCCTTTCAGTGAAGAAAGCTTTTAGAAAAATCTTAAGTTAATCTCAGATATTTTACAAAGATGTTTGAATAATAGGTACAATGGAATACTTGGAAACAAAACTAAGTAAAACCTGATTACCCATAGATTGGGACTGAAGGCGCTTGATCGCTGATGTCGTTGTTTGCATCTCGCTCATACATGATCTCTATGAGCGAAACACAAGTACTTATTCTAAGAGACAAATAGTAAATCCGCCATTTTCAATCACATTCTTTAAGGAAAAGAGCGATGCAAAAAGTTTGTTTGAAATATTTAGTCATCCTAAGAAAAGAAAAAAAAATCTAGTGAAAACGTTGATTACATTTTATTTAAATCAATAAATGCCGATGTAAAAATATATTGCCAGCACCGTTTTTAACCAATTTACTGCGATTTCGAAATATAATTATGTTTTACTATAGTCTAGTGAATTGGTTAAATAAATATCGCACGCAGCACTCGGGCCATGCGAATGCCATTTTCCAAATACAACGTGTTACATAATTCCCCATAAAAAAGAAAATGTTAATTAAGTAGTCTTTTTTGGTTGTTCTCATTTACCTCTCAGAGGAAATTAGGTAAGAAGGTAAAGGGGATTGTCCATTTAGTATGAGACTTTGGCCTGACATGAACAAAGAGTGAGAAATATATTTTTACAATAATCAATTACTTAGCAGTCCTAAGAAAAAGAATATGAATATGATTTAGTATCAAAAGTATTTAAATAGGATCTATTACATGTGACAAGTAAGGTTATAAATGTGAAATAAAATACATTTTTATGAATTATTTTTATTTTATTCTGATTCATACGTTAATAATATGTTATCTAGAAACTCGGCAGGTGGAGATATATGTTCTTGGTACCTTGCCCAGCTCAAATACCATATAATAGTCATGACATGAGCGCAGCAACCCACTGTTCTCCGGCCAACCATGCAATTACAACAATATTCTTTAATTGCTTCCCTACCATTGTTATTTTCATAAATAATATATACGAAATATATTTTTCGGCTTATGTGCCTGCTGTGTATTTTACCTCGTAATAATCTGCAGGTGGCCGAAGGTATAGGGTCATTGTCTAGTGAGTTGCCGTGGTCAACGTTGAGGCGAGTTTCGATGTCCGTAAGCGAGCCAGAGTCAGCGTTAGAGCGAGGTTCGGTGTCCGTAGGATTGCCAAGGTCGTGGGGAAGAGAATTATCGGGATCCATTTTGAGTAAACAAAGTCGGCGCTATAATATTCACGAAACCTTACTCACGATGCAGAAGATACAAAGCGAATGAGCGATAAAGTTGACATGACATTTTGTTTCATTTTTTTGTTGCTATACCTACATGAAAAAATCAAAAATCGATATAAAAATCTTTAGTAATCGGATACGTTTCTCATTAGTTTTAGTACATTTCTGCTGCTGCATTGCTGCTATTAAACATTTGAAAATAATTTTATTAATAAAATATAAACATAATACGACTGATAAAATCAGTAAACAAAAAAAATAATGAAAGTTCACTTATATCACCAGTAGCATTTAGTAATCGATAAATAATGAATAAAAATGGCCAGTAAGATTTTGGCAACCCTGACTCTAAAAAAGAAAAAAGTGAATGACAACTGTCATTGACTGTCATTTGCCTTGTTTCATAGATGACCGGTAGTCATAAAAATCAAATAAAATACTGGTAAAATTCATATTCATAAAACTGTTGATTGATACAAAGATATAATCAGAAAGATTTGAAAAAAATATGAAATTATTATTGTTAAAATTATTATTTTTGTAGCATTATGTTCACGCGTAGCCTAAAATGGACATTGCCCTTTCAAAAAACTTTCTGGGTAGTCTACTCTTTACTTTTATGTTTTCAGGGTTGCGTTTCAGTGATGATTTTATTTTATGATTATTCCATTTTTTTTGGGTCCTGCTTTTCTTTTAAAATATTGTCAATAGACTCTTTACAAGGGACATTTTAACCCCTTTCGGCTTTAGGGGTATTTTTGTAACAAGATGTTTATATTTTTTTTGGTTTGGTATTGTCCTAAAGTAACTGTGTTGTACTTAGTGAGTTCGTTCTCTTTGCTAAATTATTTTAGTAAACACGATGTTTCAAAAACCGAAATACTGATAAATAAACTTGCAAGCCATTTGGCTGTGATAGTAAAATTTCATGTGTGTTATAAGTTAAGTCCTCTCTATAAATACCGTTGATCGTTAAAACTAAATCGCGTACCTAACTGACGAGTTATTGCTAGAGTGTAACATTTAGCCCACAGCTATATAACGACGCTAACCATATATTCAAAATTGATGAGGACTGTCCTAAAAACACAGCGAAAATAAATAAACGCCACCTGTTCTAAGCTTTCGAACGCTTGTGTCGCGGGGACCATTAAAATTACAAATCATATACACAAACAATGAGATTCGAACAAATAATGGGCCTTATAAAATAAATGTTAGTCCCCGATGCGGGATCAGGCCTGTGACCCTGAGCGCAGAAGGTGGACGCTCATTAATCGGCACAAGGTCAAATATGTACCTACGTGTGTATTGTTACACACTGTCCTGAAAATAAGCAGAAAATGTATAATAGCTGGTTATTGTAGGGATTACAAACGAGAATCACTAAACGTAATCGGAGTTTAGTCATTTTCAAAGGCTGATTCACACAAAAATGAACTAAACAGCTGTCAAATGTCAGGTCAAGTGTTGTGATTGGTTGTTTTATTTTGTATTTCGGTGGACCAATCACATACCTACGTTGATATGACATTTGATAATAAATTAAAATAATCAGCTTTTCAGAAATCAGTAATCAAGCAAGATGCAATTGTAGGTTAAGGTTTTTTAAATAAATGATGCAGGTTAACCCTTTATAGTGCATTAGGTTTTAGGAAAAATAAATACCACATAATTTGGCAATTGTTTCTTTACAAACATTTAAGGAAAAATTTAAAAAAAAAACAGTAATAGATAAACTACGCTGAAATAGCACGCCCCTCCAACATCTGTCTTTAATGTGTGTGTATATGCTAACGGGTGACCATGTTTGTGTTTGATATTTTACTCGTAGTAGTTTTATTGCTCGACTAGTGCACATACAAGGTGTAACATAAATAACGCACAACCTCTTAAGTTACTGTCCTCATCATTATGAACAACTTTTACTATGGGACCAAACCTGAAATCGTGAAAACAAAAATCAGCTGTTCCCTACGTTTTGACGAGTTATGCGAACATAAATGTAGGGAACAGCTGATTTTTACCACGATAACCTGGCACGCCCGTTATGCGTGAGAAAGAATAGGAGGGGCGCGCCATTTTATCGTCGTTGATCTCTACGAATTATTAAAAAGAATAGTAAATGTAAATAATGTTGCCAGGATTAAAAAAAAAAAAAACAAAATACGGAGGCGTTCGCGACATCTTACAAAAAAGTTGGTGGTCCCTTTGCCCTATAAAGGGTCAAAACCCTCCACGAGATGGAGTCTTTTTTTATAGACTCACGTAGAGACTACTCAAGAGCGTTATGGCCCTCGCAATCTAAAAAAATATAAGCTACAAATTATTTTTGATTGGTCCGATTACTTTCATTAGATAAACAGTCGTGAAAATGAGGATATGGTTAGAAATTCTAAATCGATATTTCGGCGTTCTTGGAATCCTTTTGTAACACAACTTTGGGTCTAGAATATTATTCCCATATTGAACCCCTGTTCAAACACAAGTTGTTGTTTTGTTGCTATTATTCCTAGACTGTTTGTAAAGTAAAACGTTGATACAGCCAATTTAAACTACGTTTATACCCCTTCAGAGAATTGCCTAAGTTATTCTCTGTAATATTCATTGTTTGAAGTCACGCAAAGTTCACTTGAAACAGTCATTATTTTGCATCAATGTATCACTGGCTCTTGATCCCTTGAAAGGGCAATAGAGATAAATGCAGACGTACTAGATGCAAATGAAGTAAGTAATTATCGTTAACAAGATTTACGAAATGATCAGAAAAGTAGGTGTAGTGCCTACTATTCATGTTTGTGGATTTATAGTAGTTATGCGCAACGTAAATCAGTTCTGAATATGGCAACGTCCTTCACAATTGAGGAGGTAAGGAACAAAATGTGTTAATTTCAAAGCCTCAGATTTTATCAATTTCTAAATAGACTTGGTTCAAAAAGTGCAATTTCCTAAGACAAAATAGCAACTCCAAGACGCTTTCTGACAAAAAAGTGACATTTACAACGCAAAACAGCCTACTCGTAAAAAGTTTTTTCTGATTTCTGAACAAAAATTAAAATTAACACCTTTTTTTCCTTACCTCCTCAATTAGTGTTGCCAGGTCCAGTAATTATGCCATAACGTAATTATTAAAATAACGTGTAACATAACCCTTCATAAAACTCTGAAAGTAGTTTGTTCAGAATCGGCTAGTGAATCGATTTCAGCTATTTTATGTTTAAAATGTGTAATGTTTTTAAACTTGCTTCAAGTAAAAACTCATTGTATGTATTATGATTATAACTGAATATTCTAAATGCGTGTTTGAGTGTTTGCGTTATTTCTATTACATGTTGTATAAAGTGACAGACTTCGCCAAGTGTCATCCTCTTTGCCACTTAATAGAAAAGAAGCAGAATTCTTTTTTAAAAGCTTGTATTTAACTCCTCATCAAATCTTGCAAGTTAACTTTAAGCAAGTTCCTGTTATCCGAACAGGCTGAAGTTCTGCCATGTTTTTACCACACACACACGTAACACATAAGTTTATAATAAACTATTTATTGCTTTTATTTAGTAGTATTTTAATTTTTAATATTATACGTAATTTATTTATTTCTTTGTGTCGTTATTGCCCGTGGTTACATTGGTCTTATCTGAAAACCAGCGTTGCGACATTTTGTTTTTTTTTTAAATGTCGCAGCAATAGGCGGAGATAGAAGCCTTTTTTTGGCCTCGTTCAGGTAGTTTTAATTTTTTATTAATTTTTTTTTGTATTTTGTTTTTTTTTCTGTAACTGCCTGTGTGAATCCAGAATAAAAAATAATTTTCCTTTCTTCTTTCTTTCCACGTAGATGACAATACTATGTACTTTTTAAGTTTTTAGTTCTTTTTGAGTGATTATGTATTAAAAACTAGAAATATATTTTAAATTGTCATTTATCACTATTGCACAGTTACTTAGACCAATTGATATCCTTCAAAGCTGTTAGTTTTCAAATGTTCCAAATATTTTTCTACTTTGTTTTTTTTTAATATCAGCTTTAGTTATTTATTCATGCATTCAGACACAGTTAATCGTCCCAAATTATGCAGAAGTCATGGTCAACACAGTTAGCTCGCTAATGGATTACACGGTGGTCGAGTACGGTTCAACATTGCAGAACTGCGACCCGATGGACGATGTTATCTGATTGTAACACTGACCTCGTGTTATGTTAGCAAGACATGTGTTAATTTGAGCTGGCAGCGAAAATGTGGGCTAGTTTCTAGATTTAGAGTGGCAGGTTTAGTTAAATCAGGTTAGAACTAAAGTAGTACCTTACTTAAATCCTCTACATATTACGTACCTTTAGTTTATCTTTTATTTGTAGGTACTTTAAGTTTTAAAATAATCACCACACTTAATGTTCAAAATGGTAAATGGTTTCATGATCGCAGTGTGTGTTTACAAAATAGAAAAAAATAAGTGCAAGTGTACTTATTAGGAGAACCAGTTTCGCCAAACTGGCATAGGTACTTTATACAAGGTTAGTCGGAAAGGGGGTACTAATCCGAAAAGGTGTAGAAGTACCCATAATAATGAATAACTTTTGTTCTACAACTTTCCCCAAAAGTCAATAGTTTAGGAGAAATAGCCATTCAAATATTTCATAAAAATTAAGCTATATTCTATCTATCCTCAGCTATGAGCAACTGTGTTTACATTTTAGGTCATATTTGAGGTCACGAATTAGAAGCTCCATTTTCTGAATTTGTAACTAAAGTAGGAACGAAGAATTTAAAAAAAAACTAAAATAAAAATTATTTTACACGGAAATAAAAATTATCGAATTTTGAAATTTTAACACTTGCTTTAAAACTGTCATCAGTGATACTTTAAGTGGCCCGCGGATTAGTACCCCCTTTCCGACTAACCTTGTATACACCCCTGTGAGATAAATTTTTCTTCCTGCTATAATTTTTGCACGATAATATTACACAATAAGGCTTGATTCTAATATTTTACGTATGAGTTCGAGACGTCGTGTCCCAGAAAGTAGCTAATCGCGTAAGCCAGTGTTGCGACTCACGCGCGATATTTTCGGCACAAAGACAACAAAGACGAAACCACTTTCACTGGTTTCGTCTATTCCGCCCACACTCTGGACATGATCTCTTAGTTACGATGACATCAATTTTAGCCCAGTCGCCAGTTATACTAAAATACATACAGACATAGGTTTCAAACTTATAAAACATCCTTCTTTTTGCGTCGTAGGTTAAAAATAGGCTTCAATCGTTTGGTGCAGTGGCTGAGCGATTGGCTTCTGCGCTACGGGTCGTGGGTTTGATTCCCACACGGAACAAAAATTTGTATGGCCTACAGATAGTTGTTTCGGGTCTGGGCGTTTGTGTTTGTAAACGGACCCACGATACAGGAGAAATGCCAGAGTGAGACAACGTTTAAAAAAATAAAAATACTTACCTAACACACCTCTCTTTTTGGGTCGTGATTGAAAAATACAAAATGCTTAGTAATTGTGTTTTTTTTACCTACTTTAAAGCGCAATATGTCGTACTATTAGCTATAGAAAAAAATGCTTAGGACAAGAACTGTGGGAAATTTTGTAAAAAAACTAACTTGAATAGGCGTAAAATCCACAGATAAGGAGTTATTTAATAAAAACTCATTTTTAGGGTAGTTAATCCAAGATGACGGGGCGCACCGAGGTCAAAAATTTAAAATTTTCGTAAGAACACATAAACAGCACATATCCAAAATTCAGGATTAACCGACCTTTTGAAACGTAAACCTCTTTTTCACGACCTGGCGACTGAGCTACTTATTGACACCAGCAGGCTTACTCCCGACAGGATCGAGTTTTGAATCGAGTCGACTTAGTGTCAATTCTTACTCATGAAATCGACAAAAGCGCACAATTGTGCACCGGCTCTAGCAAAAATTAACGACTGTTTTTGATATTTGTTAGTTTTAAATCAAACCTCAGCACGGTCGTGCAGTTTTGTCGATTTCAAGAGTAAGAATTGACACTAAGTCGACTCGATTCAAAACTCGATCCTGTCGGGAGCCTGCTGAAATTACCTATCAATAATCCGCCTCTATCATAGATCGCCACACGAACGACTTTACAGAGTAATACAATAATCACTTATCCTAGCCTAACAGGCACAATGATAGGTTTATCGCAGTTTGATGTTATTAACACCACGTGAATGGGGCCCACCCTGCTGACTTAATCGCTTTATCGCTCCTTGCGATGCATGGAGTAATGGGATAGGTACTATTCATAGTCCGATAGGAAATATGCTAATTGTTTTGTGGACTATTAGTCCAGTCATTTAAGCTGAAATTAGGTAAGAATCTCGGAATTCGAGATACCCAGCTGTAAGTCTGTAAATACTTGTATATTGACACCCTAAAAGTTGTCTCAAAACCTACATATGGTACGGTGTACGCAACTATTAAATTTCAAGGTCAAAGGTCACAAAAATCGGTTTTTTGCGCTTTTTTTGTAAATATCTCATTTCCTATGTGTTTTTTGCTGTTTGTATGTTAATCAATATTGTAGAATACAAAATTCTCTACAAATTTTGTTTAATTTTTTTTTTATACTGTGAACCGTTTTCGAGATAGAGGGCGGAGAGCACGCGATCACAGCATCACTTCAGGTCAACCGGTGCCTCCGGTCGAAAACGCGCCATAAACCTTATTGGCAGTCTATAATGCTCCGAAATCTGTGAAAAGTCTCGATCATCTTCGTTACATGCATTACGTCCAGTCTACAAAACTTAATAAACCTGTGCAGCTTTCAAATATTCCACCAACAAGTGCAGCTGCTCATCAACATTTCAAACGTGTAAGTATATTATCAAGTTCAAACTTGGTTAGGGCATGATTTGGAACCCCAGGTATGGGGTTGGGCTATGCGAAACGATTTTCTGGAGCCTATCATGATAATTTTACCACCAACTTCTGGAGATTTGCTAAATACAATTTTCTGCAACTGCAAGAGTGGTTGTGGTTCGCGATGCGGATGCAGGAAAGCGGGCTTGCAATGCTCTTTAGCTTGTGGCCAATGTAATGGGCAAGCTTGTCTCAATGCTCTACCATATCAGAGCGACATTAACGAAGATGGAACCTTTGACCCCGAAATTATGGAAGAACTTGAGACAAATGTCGTTGAAGACGATAATGAAGACCAGTTTGAAATTTACCAGCAGCCGGAAGACGACGATGAAGAGGAAGAAGATGATTAAAATTATAAATTGTAGTTTTTGTACCCTCTATTCCATTTTTTTACTTTTAATAAAAATAAATGTATTGAATGATATTTTTAATAAAAAGATTAATTCATAATTTATTTTAATTTATTTACATATATAATTACAAATAAAAATAATTTATTTGTTTTTTTTTTTCATCGTGTAAGAAGTTATCACTTACTTAATATTAATTAGGCTAAAATTCAAATATAATTCATATATTTTCATTAACAATTCTGCAATTACATGGGCAGGTAAGTGTTGTTAAATAAATTAATACTGAATAAAAAGTGGATAGGGTAGGAAAAAAATGATAAAATATAATATAATACTTAGTTAAAAAAAAAATACAAATATTTATAATCATTGATTTATCGATAGTTCATCAACTGTATATGGCGCGTTTTCGACCGAAGGCACCGGTTGACCTGAAGTGATACTGTGACCGCGCGCTCTCCACCCTCTATCTCGAAAACGGTTCACCGTATAAAAAAAAAATTAAACAAAATTTGTAGAGAATTTTGTATTCTACAATATTGATTAATATACAAATAGCAAAAAACACGTAGGAAATGAGATATTTACAAAAAAAGCGCAAAAAAAACGATTTTTGTGACCTTTGACCTTGAAATTTAATAGTTGCGTACACCCTACCATATGTAGGTTTTGAGACAACTTTTAGGGTGTCAATATACAAGTATTTACAGACTTACAGCTGGGTATCTCGAATTCCGAGGTGAACTTACTATAATGACTGGACTATATACATAAAATAGTGATGACTTGTTATTAGGGAATGCAAAACCCGCCAAAATTAAAACCCGGTTTTTTTTTCGGGTTTCGTATAAAAAAACCTGGTTTTCGGTGAAACCGGTTTGAAAATAAGTTTTTTTTTATTCTTTGTCCAAATGAAATTTTTTAACTGCTTATGAAATTCAGGCACAGGCTACATCTTGCATTTTTCCAATTATAAATTGAACGTTTCTATTAAAAATAAATACATATTCAAAATTTCAATGAAAATGCAGAAATTAGTTAGTAAAAGGATTATTTGCTTTTTGTGCTTAAGCTAAGTACGTACAACATTAATCAACAGTATCAAAAAGATCAACTAAGCATAATTAATTAAGTCATCACATATGAATAGAAAGTATTAGAGGAGCTCGTGGCTAAATAATTACAGCCGCATAGACCGATCCTCCGGGTTAAGCCACGCTTGCCGAGGTTGGTCTGTGGATGGGTGACCATTTACCATAGCGAGTTTCCTCCGTGCCTCGGAAAGTACGTAAAGCCGTTGGTCCCGGCTGTCATGTGTAGATCTTTGACAGTCGTTACTGTTGGTCAGAAGCCAGAAAGTCTGACAACCAGTCTTACCAAGAGTATCGTATTACCCAGTTACTGGGTTGTGGAGGTCTGATAGGCAGTCGCTCCATGTAAAATACTGATATTCAGCTGCATCCGGTTCGACTGGAAGCCGACCCCAACATAGTTGGGAAAAGGCTAAAAATACAAAACCAACATTTTATAACAAATCTGGTATAAAACTAACCATATTATAAACTCTTCAATTATAAACTCCAATTTTTTAAATTAAGCAATAACAGTTTCAATAGTGTCCGACAATAGCTGAATTACTCAATTTTTTTTCATAACTTAAAACATTTAATTAACATAATATAACGTAGAAATAGTCTTTTATAAGAGATCAATAAATTGCAATTAGGTTAAATTATACTTTGTTCTAATTAATAACTAGAAATAATCATTTAAAAAATTAAGTGAAATAAAAAGCCATCACTTAAACATAGCTTTAAAAATCAACAGATTTCCTTTAAAAACAATTCACTTAAACGTTTTTGGTAAGAAAGAGAGAGAGAAAGAGAAAGTGACGAGACCATATTTTGCTGCAGAAATAACCAATTGTCGAAAATGCTCGTTCTGATTCGACACTTGTAAGCTTGTAGGGATTTGTATGCCTTCTACAAAAAATTACCGCGTCCACCGCCACTCTCGTGTAATGCCATTTGAAAATAATAAAAAACTCGAAAAACCGGAAACGCGAAAAAAAAACCCGGGTTTTTTAATAATTTCAAGTATGCCGAAAACCCGGTTTTTCGGTTTTCGGTGAAACCGGTTTGCATTCCCTACTTGTTATACTGTCGTTGATGGGGACTTTTGAAAATTAACTCATTGAAAACCAGTTTCAGAGACACAGTAGATAAACAATAAATGCCGCCGCTGATCGGTGGCGCTGGGAAATTAACGGTTAATATGTTTTACGATGGCTAGGAACTTGAGGACTTGGAATATCAAGTTTAGTAGTAGTAGAGAGAGTGGGGGTGCATGTAAAGAGCCTCCACGAGTGAAGTTGATGCTTAAGTCCGTCCGGCAACTTTGGGCAGTCAGCCCCGCGCTCCACCTTGCTTAGTGGCTAATCTTTTCACCACGGCATTAGCTATCCTCATAGGTATAGCTGGTGCCGATACAAGAGAAGAAGTGTAGTAGAACTCCTTATAAAAAGTTCGTTCAGGGCACTACCACGATGACCCGTCGCCCGACCAGTAACAGGCCCGAGAAGGCAGCGTGCAGTGTTCCGCGCGCGCCGTTCAGTAGGATGTGGGGCTAGGTCCCACAGTAGTAGAGGTCCGCCGGTTCCATCAGGTAAACCGACGCCAGCCTGTTTGACTGTTTTAAAAAAAGAAACCAACTGATATTATCAATGCGAAAGTTTGGATTTTTGTTATGCCTGCCTTGTTTAGACCAAAAGGACGCAGGCGTCCGAATGGCATCGCCTTTGATGTTCCAACACGCCGCAGAGCTCAACCGAACGCGTGCGAAGGCCTTCGTATGCGTTCGCTAGCCTTCGCTGAACCGTCCAAACCCACTCGTTCGTGTTCGAACGAACGAAGATTCGGTTGGTCTGTACAAGCCATTACTCAACCGACTGGAGTTTTGACAGATGACATGGTTAGGTTTCTTTTTATTCCGAAAAACAATTATTAAGTCAGATAATATGTAGAAATACACTCGATAAAAAGAAACGATGAAAAACTCTCTTACAACTCCGTGAAGGAATGTATTATATCTTAAAAAACTTGAATATTTCCATCTCAAAGTAAGGGACAAAGTTCGGTAGGTGCTAAACAATTTTCGGATGTTCGTGTTTTCCCCATCAGTCTCTGAATCTCAAGTTTTATCCGGGCAGCCTCCCCCCTGGGAGAAATTCACTTACTGTATTATTCGCCCTGTGTTGACCTCATTTTTGTTGGTTGAACGTAATATTTTATTCATTAGATATTTACACTTGGACATAAACATGATGTTTGGCTTCAGCTGATGATTTAATTCGATTATGGTTTGATGTTTGTAAGCTTCGAAAATGTTGTGAAGAAGTACATTCGAGTTTGCATGGATCATGGTTTAATTAAATTGAGATAATCTTGAATGTTAAACTCATTATGTAAATTATTTGGAGAGTAGAGCAGTTCCTAATTATATACCTAAATCGTTTGCAAACAAATTTCGTAAAAGGCAATATTTTTTAATGTAATGAAAAATCTATTTACTACAAAATCAAAAGCTCTTTCTATAAATTTTTCATAATGATCAAATAAAACGTCCGAAGAAACGTTTTGAGAGAAAATATTGTGAATAAAAAAGTCGTTTACAGGTGCCATTAGACGGACTGGAAATAGATTAAGGTCCCGGGTTTGGGCGGCCGCAGACGGACCAAAAATCCGCCCTTCACCATGATAGAATTATTTTACCTTTTCTTTGAACCCGTCCAGATAATTCCCCGATATTTCTCTCTGTGTGTATTTGGAAATATTTTGTTTGACTATAGTTTTGTCACTTGTTTTCCGTGAGCTTTCAAGAGATTTAGCGGACGTGACTAACGCGTAGCACCATAAATAAAGATCAGTGCGGATTCGTATTGTTACAACTATCTTATCCTCTGGTTAAATAATATCCAGAGTAAAAGCTTAGTTAAAGCTTACTTGCCCAGTATTTTTTGTATACTGGGTGTAAACGAATTCGTGTATTCCTTAAACCACGTGATCTAGTACTGGTATAGATTAACCCTGTACGGGAAGATAAGAGATTCAACAAAAAATAAAAAACCGGCCAAGTGCGAGTCGGACTCGCGCACGAAGGGTTCCGTACCATTATCTATAAAAACGGCAAAAAAATCATGTCTTTTGTATGGGAGCCCCCTTAAATATTTATTTTATAGTTACCAATCAATTATTATTTTTTCTCGCACCGGGCGATGTGGTCGCTAAGCGACAAAACCCTGTAAAAAAGTAAAAAAAAAACTTTTTTAGGATTTGTTGTTATAGCGGCAACAGAAATACATCACCTGTGAAAAATTCAACTGTCTAACTATCACGGTTCATGAGATACAGCCTGGTGACAGACGGACAGACAGACAGCGGAGTCTTAGTAATAGGGTCCCGTTTTAGCCTTTGGGTACGGAACCCTAAAAAAGAACATATTTTCTTATTCCGAGTAATTTTAGCGCCCTGCATTAACTGACTGCGCGATATAACATTAGTCGTGCAGCTGTGTCGCCGTGCTTTCATGCATTTATTGGTGGATAATGAAACTTTATTAAGTGGGTTTATACACCGCAAGAAAAAAAGGTTTTCTTTTTCTTTTTTTCAGTCTAAATCCCTTGTAGGGTTAATCCAAACCAGTAATAGATCATGTGGTTTTAAAGAGTTACACGAATTCGTTTACAGCCTGTATACGTTTATTCCATGTCGGTAAAGGCGCGATTCCATTAGACAATTACTTGTATGCAAGTTGCATACAATTTGAACAAACCTGCATACAAGCTACAACTTGTATGAGGTAGTTTGAACTTGTACATTTTTTATTCAAGTGACGTGCAAATTGAACGCGCAAACGTTAGTTGCACTTTTCGAATTGCGAACGAGTGATTGACACCCATGATGTCCAACTCAATCGTTGAATATCTCCACTTGTATGCAAGTAAAACCTGTATGCAATTTGCATACTCTCGAAAACATGTTTCCAATGTAAACAACTTGTACACAAATGTGATGTCATACTTGCATGCAAGACTTGCTAAATGGATTCGCGCTTTAAGAGGAAATATTGTAGCTATTAAAACTCGTTAACAAATGACGATGTGGATGCTAGAATACAGAAAATCATGCTTTAAAAATGTGCGTTCTGCTTCGCACAAAAGTATCATGTTGCATCCTATTTGTTGGAGCTACTCAGTTCAGAGTTACTCGGCCAGAAATATGTGATAGCAAAAGCTGTTTACAGAAAACGTACACAAGCATGTTTATTTAACGTATAACATGTCAGAAAAATTTTTCTTGTCTCCCTTTATGCTTGTAGATATTTAAAACAGTTTTTTGTTATCCTTGTTTTTTCATTTTCAGTCTACCCAATGCGGCTGAATACCAGTATTTTAACACCAGTCATTCGCCAGAGCACTAAAGTCACCGACATTGCGCGTAGAATTAGCACGCTGAAGTGGAAGTGGGCCGGTCACGTCTGCAGACGGACAGATGGTAGATGGAGCAGACACGTGTTAGAGTGGAGACCGCGTTTGGGCAAACGTAGTGTGGGACGCCCTGCGGCACGATGAACCGACGATTTGAAGAAGGTGGTTGGCAGCGGATGGATGCGGGCTGCCCAAGACCGGGATGGTTGGCGATCCCTGGCCTTCGTTCAGCAGTGGTCGGCAATAGGCTGATATGATGACTAGTATATTACACGGAGCGACTGCCATCAGACTTCCACAGCTCAGTTACTGGGCAATGCTGATATCCTTAGCTTAGACCGGTTGTCAGACTTTCGAGCTTCTGACTACCCGTAACGACTGTCATATATATTCGTATGACATCCGGGACCGACGGTTTAGCGTACTCTCCGAGGCACGGAGGGGTCTCGATGTATAACGAACAGTCACCTATCCGCGCACTGACCGCGACAAGCGTAGCTTAACCTTGTAAATCGTACGATCCTCGCGGTTGCTAATTAGCCACGAGCTGTTTAAATCAGAAATAAATACTTATTGGTAATTAGCAGTGATCGGAAAAAGGTGAGCTAATTTACCTAAACTTCAAAGAACACAGACAAAAACTGGAGACTTCCTCACGACAACATATTTTTTCGGGAGAATTTTCTCGGAGATTTTCTTTCATTTGTTTTCAAAAAATAAAAGACATTCTCCTTTTTTGAAAACAATAAACAATCTCTTTTTTAAAAACAATAAAAAACGTGTCATCTGGTTTTGTGTCAATTTTGGGAAACAAAAACAGGAAACGAATTCAATTGTTTTCTGAATTAATAACATTAATATTTAAATGTACTTTAGTGATGTCCCGAAATCCGGAATAATTTTCCCGAAAAAAATATTGTCGTAAGGAAGTCTCCAGTTTTTGTCTCTGTTCTTTGAAGTTTAGGTAAATTAGCTCACCTTTTTCCGATCACTGGTAATTAGTTCATAGTCGCGGTTTTTTTCCCTGAATACATCTCTGCAACTAACATCTTTACCTTTCTATATACAAAATATTAAATTACGGTACGCATATATATTTCGTTGGAACATTTCTACGCAAGTATATGGTCGTAATCTTTCGTATCTGGCTGCTAGTGCCTTTCGTTTTAATGAGACCACCGAGCCCTCTCGACGCTGAATAATTCCTCATTAGGTAAGCTCGCTTCACTCTTTTTTAAAGAAACGCAATGTTTTTTAATGTAGATGTGTATGTGTACCTATTTTTGTTGATAACGTGTGGGTTTGCAACGTGATGTTGTTTATAACTTTCACATGGACTATACTGATCGAAAGGCACTTTAAAAGACATACAAAGATATTGAATTTACTTCTAAATAACTTTAAATTCTAATATCTTTTGATTAAGCAAACCGATTAATATGAGAAAAAAAATTAAATGTTATATGGCCGATAATGATATAATGGCCCGAGGTACCCGAAAGATTTTAACAACGCCTTTCTGATTGTGTTATGAGTCAAATGTTATAGCAACGAAAGTCCAATTCAGTAAAAAAAAACTGTTCTTAATATATCAGTTAACTTTAGTACTTCCTTGTAAAAAATACCTTAGGTTGAACTGGCAACATTTATAAATTATCGAGTGAGTGGATAAGAAACTTCTCACTTCACAACCCTCCCCGACAAATAAGACACACGGCGAGAGGGGTATGGTATGACAAAACGCAACACCGCGTTCCTGGGACTTGTTACCATAGATATTTTTCGATTTGTGAATTTCATTAAATACTTAATGAATATTTCAAAAATTAAGCTTTGTTCAACAAACTATATCCTAGCTTTTCTTCTCCAATTAGGCATCGGCATCGAAGGATAAAATCTTTAGGGTACCTCGGGCCCATATTTGTTTATAAAAGTCAACGGCATTGAGTCAGTAGCTTTTACGTGATGCGTGCACAAACAAACTGACAAGCAAATAAACAGACAAAAAATCCAAAAATGATTGAAATAGATTCTATTGGTTATCCTATAACAGCCAATACAATATGTAGGTATAGTAGATGACAGATGAACACCTGCCTACCAACGTATGTGCTTCTTTTTATTTTAAACTAAAGTATTTTGCTTTTCAATCATACTCTAAATAATTGACGGTATTGTAAATATAAGTTAATTTCTAATTAGGCACTGAACAAAGTAAGAAGTCCTGTATAAGTCGAAATTAAATTAGTTTTTAGCTGATTGCTTATTAATAATTTTATAAGAGTTCCCTCCGAATTTGATCCAGGCTGTTTCACCGACTCTATTTGACCTACATAAAGTTGCTCTCCGTTTGATCTAGCTTTCAATTATTAATCGGAATCTTCCTGAACGACCTTCCGAAGGTCGAGGTATCGGTGAAAAATATAGAGGCTACATACCGAGATAGTTTCCTTACAAACTTGCGCGAATAAAAAGTACATAGATACCTATGTACTTTTTTATCCGCGCAAGTTTGTAAGTAAACTAACTACCTACCTAGTTGTAGTAGTTACGTACATCTAGGTAGGTAGTTGTATTTTTTATGAGCACAGCAGGAGGGCACTACAGGTGAATAGAAAGGTCTTTATGTAAATTTTTAATAAACCCTCTTCCGTGCCGAAATAATATGAATAAATAATAGGAAAACTGTAAACAGAGATTTCACACTGAACTAATATTTACCTATCCTAAGTACGTATTTATATGTGTACATTAGTGATGAATTGTAGTATTTATACATAATTTCTGAAGGTCTTCGGCAACCTGAGATAAATATAGTACCTACTAGCGACCCGCCCTGGCTTCGCACATACTTTTTATAGCTTAAAACCTTCCTCTTGAATCACTCTATCTATTAAAAAAACGCATCAAAATCCGTTGCGTAGTTTTAAAGATCTAAGCATACATAGGGACAGACAGCGGGAAGCGACTTTGTTTTATACTATGTAGTGATATAGTCATTTGTCGACATTATTCAGGTTTTTGCGGTCAATACATGAATATCCATCGTCATATTATGAAGGCAAATCACATTAACATTGAGGTTCTATGTCCACAACGATAAAAATACACAATACATGTTGTGAAACTTTTTTATGTGTATTATATTATAGGCTTAAAACGCATTGCCACGGAAAACATGGAAAGGAAAAATGCCTATGGGAATTCTCACCAAAACTGTCAGCCGCTCACGTTGAATTTTATCTTTATTTTCAGTTCCTTGTTGCGTTTTTTTCCCCATAAGGCCTAGCGCAGACGACCGCTTTTATTCGGTCATCAATTTATGTCCGACGACTGATGTTGGTTGGTGACGATTGGTAACCGATTATTTACCGACTCAACGAACGTTTGCGTTAAAGTAATAAATGTCTTATGTTCTGACCGATGTATCCCTTAAAACATTTCGTGTATGAATAGATAGACCTTATATTGAGTCGTCTACGTTAGGCCTAGTTTATCCAATTCATTATTTTCTTCGTCAGTGTGGTGCTGGACGTAAAGAATAACACTACCCCATCTCTTTCCGTAGGTGTCGTAAAAGGCGACTAAAGGATTCACTAGAGGATGGGCAGCAGCGTTCTCTGAGCACTTGAACAACCATACTGCGATCGCCAACCCGCCTGCCAAGCGTGGCGAATATGGCAAATCCCCCCCAACACGGCTTGAGGGAGGCCTATGTCCAGCAGTGGACGTCTTTCTTCTGAATGATGATGATGATGATTATTTTCTTGTCCCATCTAACTTTTCACACCAGATGGCAAAACTTGGTACAATTATTATTAATTTTCATACCTACATTCTTCCTTATTGCAAAAAGTCCTATATCAAATCAAATTTAATATTTCACACATCATATTTTCTCTGAAGTCAAGACTGATTACCTCCTCGAGTGGATGGAACGTCATTATTAAGATTAAGGTATTGACACATGACACCCGTGGCGCGACCTTTTACGGCAGCTCCTAGAACCGCGGAAACGTTATGTATCGTACAGGAAACATTAGTGGAGTGGGTTGCTTTAGAAGTAGGACGAACCATATCTTTATCGTAAAAAGGTATATTAAGAAAATATAATTCGTAACATTTACTAAGTTTAGGTTTCGGAGGTATTTCATCCTCCGAAACGGCCCTCAAGCGGCGAAAATATAATATAATATATAATAAAATGTAATAACTTCATCAGTAATTATATTTTCGAGCCGTTTGGGGTCGAAACACTCGGGTCGTGGGGTCCGAGTGCCCAACTTCTATATAGAGAGATTGCAAGGCGGCTGGTCGACGCTTCCCGTGACCCGAAGGCTGGCCTCTACTTTGGCCAAAGGATTAGCATTGCCATACAACGTGGCAATGCTGCGTTACCAGTGGACAGCGATGCGGAAGAATATTTTGATGCCCTATTTTAGTTTATAGTTTTATTAGCTCGATTCCCGCACGGAATAATAATTATTTGTATGATCTACAGATAGTTGTTACGGGTCTGGGAGTTTGTGCATGTAAGATTTGTGTCCACGATACAGGAGAAATATCAGAGTGGGTCAACGTTTTTGAAAAATAAAAAATAGTAACGGAAACTTTTGTCATGTTTTTAAGTTGAAAACTTATTTATGTCAATAAATATAAGTTTGCATAATTATGTACTCATTCTCTCATTTTCTCTCACTATTCATAATATCTAATATTAACCATGATTTTTGAAAACGAGCTGCCAAACCAAAGATCATTTGTAAGCAATTAAAGAGAAATAGTCTCTTTTTATAAAAAAACTAAGCCCGCCGCCTGCTCTCACGCAGACCTGTCTAGCTAACTTCATGATATCTCCACTTGTGCCGACGTCGGCTGTTAGCTTCGATCAAGTTACCAGTTATAATTTCCGGATGGGGGAGCGCAATCGGCGCGCCCCGTAATAGATTCCGCCCTAACATCTGATACTCGCGGATTCGACGAATTCACGCCCCGAGTACCCGGGTGCCCCGAATACCCGGGTTCCCCGAGCTCCCCGATTTCCTCAACCTCAATGTGCTAATGAGATTCACTCGACGACTTTCGTGTTTTGTCGACCTTTTTACGTGCGAGCACGTAGTAGATAAATTGTTTGGATATAAGCTGTGCTAATTATGTTGTGTTTGTGAATCAACAAATCACAACATTATCAGCTTATTTTTCTGAATTTTTTTGTTTAATTTGTTTTTGCTGTTGTGCATAGCTGCAGTACTTAGCAAAGTAATATTTGTCATAATATATTTTTTGCAAAAAAAGACTGTTTTTTTTATTATCCTTTTCTGTTTCCCTTTGCTGAGTAAAAGCCTCCCCTTTTGTCTTCCATACTCTCTATTTTGTGTTGTTTCTGACCATACCAGCCCCGTAAACACGTCTAGATCGTCACGCCACCTACGCCGAGGTAGACGTCGACGGCGATGTCCTCCTTCAGGCGTCCAGTAAGTAACGATCTTTGCATGCTTGGCATTCGAGATGAGTATAAATCCAAAAAAATATGGAAAATTTGATATGTTTTTTCAAGAATTTAGAATTTATTTCATTGTAAAAGTTGTACAGAATGAGCAGATTTCATTGTTTTCGGATGTAAAGTCTCAGTCATGTTGTAAATTCTTAACACAGTAAATATCAACTGCATATCAGACACATGCTTTTTTCAGTGACCTTTACGCCAAATATACTGTAACAGTCTCACTTGAACAAAGTGACAAAGTGTTTACAAGACGTACCAGTTCCCTAGTATCAATGGAGCAACTCTTTGTTCCCCATGTGCTACGTGTCGGCAGTTTTATCGCGGGTTCCTTCCGGACAAAGTCTCAGACTTGTCGTAACTTCCGGTCGGCAAGATTTAATGGTGATCGACGTTTACGTCAGTTCTAGCTAACCTTACTTGCGTCATGCTTAGGGCTGACAGAATTTGTTTAAAATGAAAGTTAAAAAAAAACGAATTGAGAACCTCCTCCTTTTTGAAGTCGGTTAATAATAATATCTACCTTTGGGAAAGTTGTGCAGTTTTAGTGCTTTATGTTTCGAAAGTCTAGATGTAGTCATGAGAACATCTTATATCTTAAACATTTTAAGCAGTACAAATATGCAAATACAATATTTAGCTTTAATTCCGCCAAACCAGATCGCTAGTTTGGATGCAGTATGCAACACCACCCTCAGTGTGCGTCCTGAGTGACGGCGCACGAGCGTGTTGCGGATTGGCTTAACCGTGGCTTTACCGTCGATACCTGTCCTTAGTGCACGCGGGAAAGTTGACGCGTATGCGCGTGTTTTAGTGTTGTAGTGTTTCGTTTATTTTACTTTGGTTTCAATAATGTCGATATAAAAATTCAAATGTTTCGAACATTTATTTAATGCGCCGTTCATTCCGCCTGCGCGGTGTGCCGTCACTCAGGACGCATACTCACGCCTGATTCCATCATTTATTTTAAGCAGTACCTAACAGCAATGTTTTTTTTTCATTCTTAATTATTTATAAAAGAATTTATTATCCACAAGAATATCTTAACCCCGTCAATCCTGTACCTTAAGAATATATAAGGTCTATCTATTCATACACGAAATATTTTAAGGGATACATCTATAGGTGGTCAAGAAACAAAAGAAAGAGGAAAAAAAAATTTTAATGAGTACTATACTACTATATTATTTTACGTAATTATTGTAATTGTAATTATGCTTTTGACAATAAATACTACGTAGAAACTAGCGTAATGAATGTTGAAAATAGTAATGAGCCAGTATTTGATACGTGTATCAAGTAAATTTAAATTATTTAATTGAAAAAAAAAAAAACGTTTTACTTTTTTTTAATTTATATGGCTTCTTTACCACCTATAGATGTATCCCTTAAAATATTTCTTCTATGAATAGATAGACCTTATATTTGAATAAGACATTTTAATTACATTTCTACTAAAGAAAAAAAAAGTATCACCCGCACCAAACCACATAATTTCTTTGCAAAATCTGATTTGGGGTTTCCCGAAATCGTTAAAATATGCTCAACATCTAATACATTTAATTCAAGTTTCTTAAATAGTGATTCTAAACAGCTATCATACATCCAAGGTTACCGATTTACTGTGCCATAGTACGTAGAACCAAGATCTCTCCATAAAAGCGTCAAGAATCAAAAATCTGCTGTTCTGACGCTGGTATAGTACCTATGTACAGAAAAAAACTAGATGATTTTTTGTAGCAGTTACTAGAGTAGAAGAAAATCTAGGATTTTTTTGCAAACTCGACCACAATCTTATGAATCTTTTATTTTCATTTATATTTCTCTTGGAGCTAGAAAGGATATTATTTTTTCCATATTATTTTTTAGTAAGAATAACCTCTGGAAATCAGTGTTACTTTGAATTCTGCCCTATCAATATTGTATAATACTGCACGTCTAATATTGCACGCTCATCTATCGTATCTGTGTGAGTGTGTCAATTCAGGCGATTATAGTAAGTTGAGGTACTGCTTTAGCTTATATATCTACTGTGGTAATGGTGGCCCTATTTCTGTTATGTTGGGGCTACATTAGCGGGCTACGGCGAATATTCGTGTTAACGCGATGAGTGTGGTCGGGTAGACAACGCGTAGTATTCGGGCGAAGACGATGTACTATAGGGGCACTGTCCTAAACTGGCGCGCATCAAAGGGATTTGTCGCGACAATATTCGCTTGGGTGGCTATACCTACGTCTCTTTTTCATATTATTTTGTAACCGATACTCGTAAAATTGTAATAAATAATAATTTACCGACATATAATGCAACGCCACTACTTCTTCCATTTTGAATTACAGCCTAAGTCTCGGCCGCACAACAGAGAACAACACAATCCGGCACGATGAATCTTCGCCCGCCTATAAATGTAGACAAGAACATCGCGTATACACACAGCGTACACGATGTTTTAGCGCGCCAACGCGACACGAATCTTCGCCCGCTAATGTAGCCCCAGCATTACCGTTGGTAATAAATGTGAATATACAGGATGAAATTGTAAACACTCGACAAATCGAAATGGGAGATTGTACACACGGCTACACTTCAAGCTATGCAAAACCAGTATAAGCTGACCGTTACTTGTGCGAAAAGATTATACAAAGCGACGCCAAGATAAACTGGTTTTGTATAGCTTGATGTGTAGCCGTGTGTACATGAGTACAAGTGATGACACTATGAACAACTTTTACTATGGGACGAAAAGGGAAATCCCGCAAAAAAAAAAACAGATGTTCCCTACATTTATGTTCGCATAAATCGTCAAAATGTTTTTTTTTTTCGATTTCCGGTTTGGTCCCATAGTAAAAGTTGTTCATAGTGATGAGTACAATCTCCCATTTCGGTTTGTCGAGTGTTTACAATTTCATCCTGTAGTGTAGTCACCGCAAACTTTCTTGATGTGTGATACACATTCCTTATTCATTAGTCTCCGATTGAGTAAGGATGGCACTGACACACATTATATGTCTAAATAGTTAGTTTTAGTGAACAGCTTTTATTTACAAATTGCTGTGTAATTACGGTTGACCTATAAAACTAGGTTAGAAACGAAACTTTTTTTAGATTTGTGTAGTTAAGAATTCATTAGCCCCAATTCTGTTGAGTACCGACTAAACTTATCTATACACCGTGGGCCCGAGGTACCCGAAAGATTTTAACCTTCGATTTCGATGCCTAATTGGAGAAGAAAAGTTAGGATATAGTTTGTTGAATAAACCTTAATTTTCGAAATATTCATTATTTAAGGAAGTTCACAAATCAAAAAATATCTGTGGTAACAAGTCCTATGAACGCGGCGTTGCGACTTTTGTCTTACCATAGGGGTCTCGCCGAATGTCTTATTTGTCAGGGAGGGTTGTGAAGTGAGAAGTTTCTTATCCACTCACACAATAATTTAGAAATGTTGCCAGTTCAACCTAAGGGATTGTTTACAAGGAAGTACTAAAGTTAATTGATTTATTAAGTAAAGAAAAACATAAAAAAATGACTGAATTGGACTTTCGTTGATATAAAATTTGACTCATAATACCACCAGAAAGGCGTGGTTAAAATCTTTCGGGTACCTTGGCCCACGGTGTAAAATATATTGCTATCCTTCTTTTGCAGGTAAAATAAGAAAGAGATAGAGGAGTATTAGAGTTATCAATTAGGTTGAACTAAACATTTCCAGCGTGTTCTTGTTGCCAGTGATAATTTACGGCACTCAAACATGGTCGCTTACAATGGGTCTCTTAAGAAGGCTCAAGGTTACCCAAAGGGCAAGGGAGAGGGCTATGCTCGAAGTTTCCCTGCGTGATCACATCAGAAGAAAAGAAGAACCAAGGTAACCGACATAGCCCGAAGAATTGAAAAACTTAAGTGGCAGTGGGCGGGCCACATGCTCGTAGAACGGATGATCGATAGGGCCGAAAGTTTCTGTTGTGGCGATCGCGTACCGTAAGGTACAGCGTGGGTAGACCTGCCACAAGGTGTACCGATGACCTGGTGAAGGTTGCGGGAAACCACTGGATACGAGATGCACGGGACCGTTCGATGTGACGATGCTTGGGGGAGGCCCATGTCCAGCAGTGGACGTCATTCGGCTGAATGATGTTGATAATGATGAAAAATTTCCATCGGTGATGTTTAACAAGTAAATTAGCTTGACAGGTCTATTTCTGTCTCTTTCTTGTTTTGCCTGTTAATAAAAGAATGCAATATTTTCAGTTAATTTTAGTTGGTGCGCTACATAATTGGCACCGTTGTACCAACTTCTACTGTTACAGACATCTGTGGCTGTGAGTTAGGGATTACTTAAACTATGTTAGACAATTAACTCAGCTGGATTGTTCTGTGAACTCGGGACTAAAATAAATGTTCTGCCTAGCCTTCTATCAATTATGTTGGGGTCAATTTCCTAATGTATATCAAGCTGCGGCTGAATGTCAGTATTTTACACGTTGCGACTGCCATCAGACCTCCGAAGCCCAATTACTGGGCAATGCCGATATCCTACGGTTACACCGGTTGTCACACTTTCAGGGGGCTTACCATGACCTCTTAAGAAAACGTTCAAATGCCAGCCAGTCAACTTCCGTTCAAAAGCAGGCCTGCTTCTGAATTGCTAAAAATCGTACCATGACAGTACTAAAGGTGAACGACTATTGAACCAAGTTGAACGGCATTACCTTGTTCATGGTACGAAAAGTCTATACAAAAAAAAGGTGAACGGATTTCGTAAACGTCAACGTAGCAGGTCTGCCGCAGGCCTGCTCTAACGATGTCATAGTACAAAAAAGCAGGGCAGTTCAACTTTCAGGCAACTTCTGACCTGCTTTAAGAGGTCATAGTAAGCCCCCAGGCTTCTTACTACTGTACCCGTAACTACTGTCATAGGAATTCGTATGACATCTAAGACCGATGGTTTAACGTACTCTCCGAGGCACGGAAGGGTCTCGGTGTGTAATGAACGGCCACCCATCCATAGACTGACTGCGGCAAGCGCAGCTTAACCTTGTAAATCGTATGATCCAAGCGGTTGTAAATTAGCCACGAGTCATTCTTACGAACGAATCTAATCTTCGGTTTTTGAATTATGAATTCTAGGATAAGCAGTGCCTTAGTAACATTTGAGTACGGAGTTGTCAAAAAATACTATACAGGGCGTCCCACGACTTTGCCACATGGAGGGAAAGTACTTTAAATACTTTCCCTCCATGTAGCAGCTAGATTTACTGAATGAAGACTTCATTTTAATTTTAAAAACAACAAATAAATGTTATATTTCATGGTCTTCCTTTTATTTTAGATGCTATGTTAATTAGAAGAAATAAATGTATGTGATCGAGCCTTTCGATCAGTACAATAAAATTACAGGTTTTTTGTTTCTCACATTTAGCGGGTTCGATTCCCAGTTTAGACAGGTGATTATTTAAAATTCTTAGAATACAGTTCGTATTATTTTTAAAATAAAAATGAAGTCTTCATTCAGTATTTTTTTCTATTTACGGTATTTAAGGTACTTTCCCTCCATGTGGCAAAGTCGTGAGACGCTCTGTATAATCCCTGCTTATTAAATATTACTTAAGTATTGCTTATCCTGAATTCTCAACTCGGAAACCGGCTGTGGGTAGACAAATGTTTGTATAAAGTCATAACTTTTTCTTTATTTTTGTTCCTAGTGCTATCCTGAGTTCAAACCAGCGTTTCGTTTTCTCTTTATTGTTGTTTAAGTATATTTCTCTGTTTTTCAGTTCATTACCTTACGAGAGTTTGCAAAACAAAGCTGTTTCACACTGACAGGTAAACAATACATTTAAAAAGTGTACTGTTTTCCCGTTCTCCCAGTTATAAGGAAAACAAAACGTGAACAATGAATTTCTATTTCACTATGGTTTTCAGCGAACTATGCCGATTTTGTACGCTTCCATGATTTCGTGAAGCTGAAAGCGTTCAGTTTTATTTTTTGTTTATTATAAATAGTCGAGTTCTTCGTTTGTATAACACAGTGAAGTTATATAAATGACATTAATCAAATAAAGTGATAATAAAGGCTGATTTTAAGGGCTTATTTAAGGGAAATATGAAAAGAAGAAAAGTTATTTAAACAATATAAGTTGAAGTCTAATGTTTCAGATGAATAGAAAATGAAGAATGAAGAAATAAGTCATGGTTGAAGTTGTTATTACAAAAATAAAATACAAGTAACCCCAAGGTTTAAGATAGGTCACTTGAGTTAAAAATATGGCTACAGAAGTTACGTAATAAAAGGCGAGTCTACAAAAAAAATAAAAATATTAACATCCGAATTGAGAACCTCCTCCTTTTTGAAGTTGGTTAAAAATATATACCACCAAGTTTCTTTTTACTTACAACATAACTACCTCCAATAAATGTAAAATCTTTGTAACATAAAATTCTGACGTCGGTCAAACAAGATTGATGACAAACGATTAAATTCGAATTGATCAATAAGTTAACTTAATTGGGCTATTTATAAACCACATAACATCCAATCCAAGATGGATTTTATTGAATTAAGTAAAGTGTAAAGTTAGATATTCTAACGTCTTACCTATACAAGGTGTAACATAAATAACGCACCACCTCTTAAGTAGTCACTGTACTCATCATTATGAACAACTTTTACTATGGGACCAAAAATGAAATCGCGAAAAAAAAATCTTTAGAGGCTGTGCGTTATTTATGTTACACCTTGTAGTTATACCTTACTTTGATCCATCGCATAATATTGCTAAGATTGCTTAAGGGTGAATCGTCGGATTAATCGTGATTCAAAATTTACCGTGCATCAAAATAGTTTTTCTTCTATTCATTTAACATCATTTTTGCTATTTACTTTAACATTCTTATTTCGTACACTTCCCTATAATAATAATAGGTACGTCCTTAAGGACGCATTTGCAGAAAGCGTAAGCGCAACGATATCGTAATTTGACTTTTTAAGTCAAATTACGATATCGTTGCTCGGGAGTGAAAACCTCGGGAAAATTTGGTCATTTTTATTTTATCACGACGTATAGGGACTATATCTTATAAGAGAGCCGCTCTATGTGAAATTATTTTGTAGGCACTGAAACTAGCCTTTATTGGGTATATAAAATTCGTAGTAAATATAATTGACTAAAGTTCCCGTCGCGAGAAGCTATAAATTTTGTAAACACACATTTAGGGGTTCGCAACCTTTGGAACAAATAAAAAAAAACAGTTTTGGAATGATTTTTATTTTTATATAATGGTTTTTATTTTATTTATATAATAATAAATAATAATCTACGAAAACAACACAAACAAACTGAAACGCATTCAAAACTCAAATGACAGCATTGACAGCGTCAGTGTGAACTTACTTCAAAATGGCGGGCCAAATGTTGACGTTCCATGAGTCAGACACGTTCCGGTACCACAAAACATTAGACGATAGCGCTTTATATCGCTAAAATATAACCCGACTAAGTGAAATTGCTCGTTAGTTTCGTATTACACGTATGTAACTTTGAGTTGATTGAATTTGGGATTATTTGATGTTGATTGAATTGTCGCTACGTAACTTTGTAGAAGTTCTTTATTTACAAAATTTATAGCTTCTCGTGACGGGGACCTTAGCTTTTGTTCGCGACTAATTCCGCGTGAAAGCCCACAGGAACCGTGCAATATTAAAACCAAATGCATTCCCGAGGTTTTCACTCCCCAGCGACGATATGCGGACGGCCCACGACAGATGGAAAATCGACCTTATTTTCACACCGATAATGTTATGGTATGAAAGCAAAACAATCTTCTGACACCGATGTCTGAAGAATAAACTCTCTTTATTAAATAAATAATATATGTAACTACATAGTTAGATTGTTAATAAAGGCTATTATTATATTATTATTATAAATGTTATGGTATGTCTACACCCGTGCTTTCATGTTCATCTTGCGCTTTCAACTTTCAATTCCTCTTGCGACAAGCGCATGCAATATTGATTGCCATAAGACGCATGCAGCTTATCGTCTACACCGGTGCGCCTCGGCCAGTCGTCAGTCGACATACAATAGACGGATTAGCGTGCGCTAGGGGCATGCGGTTTTGTCGAACTAGTATTAAGGCATGCGCTATTGCATGCGCTATGGCCCTTCACGCATGCTTCAGACGAAGACGCAAGATGAACGTGAAAGCGCACCGGTTTAAACATAGCTATAATAATCTGTCTAGCAAATTAAATGAATATTAGATTAAATATGTCTGCCAAGTTTTTAAGTAAGTTTGTAAGTTTATTATTTATTTATTAAAACTACGGAAAACTAATATTATTGTATTAAAAATTGATAAATTTGAATAGGTTTGCGCCACCTTTTTTAGACAAAAAAGTAGTATACGACGTTGGCGGGGGCACTACCCCCCTGATTCGTAGCTTACCATAACATTTGGCTATGTTTCGCGTATTGATCGGAAAATGTTCTGAAAAACATCTTTATAGTAGACTAGAGGTCACTTGCAGCATCGCCAGCGTGGATGTCGTTTATCGCGTGTTCCATTTTTTCGGGATAGTAAAATTCAATAATTCGAAAGACACGTGGCGCCATCTATTATCATAAGAACGTTATTGTTGTTTTCCTCGGAAACAGTACTGTTTTTCGGGATGAATGGTACTCTATGTCCGTTTTTGTACACCTGACAATGTATATGCAAAATTTCAGGATGATCGGTTTAGGCGTGAAAAGGTAACAAACAAACAAAGTTAGGTACTTTCGCATTTATAATGTTAGTAAGGATTTTTAAATACGTCCTTAAAGAATACGTTTAAGTGCGCACTATCCTGTCGGGAAGATTGCAACCGTTTACGAACATTGTCGTTGATAGTGGGGCAATACGTGATCCTGTATCTAATCTTTGTGACAATAACCCGCGGCTAAGTAGCGCTGTGTTATTTTTCTATTTGTCCGAGTCAACACACGACTTACTTGTGTTAGTTATTTATATTTATTTCTATTTGTTCGTCGGTCGCGAGTAGTATTGCTAGCTCCGTTTTTCCAAATACCGGGACTTAAATGAAAAAAAAGAGGGACTAAGACGAAAAAATCAGGACGTAGATAAAAATGGTTAAAATCCTTTAATTCTAATAAAACTCCCTAAACAAAATCACTGACAAATTTAATGCAATTATCCTTTTTAAATTACGGCGCCAATATTACCTAATTAGGTGAAATAGCGGGAGGAAAGTTTTGAGTATGACTGTGGATGGTTAAGAGTAAGGAAGATCAAAGGGACGATGGATGGATAATGTTAAATATGATATGAATAAAAAGAGAATGACTACTGATATGACGGCTAATAGAGATGTATGGAAGAAAAATACATGTTGCGCCGACACCAAATAAGTTGGGATAAGGGCAAGCAAGAGGATGATGATGAGGTGAAATAGCTGGATTTTAGGCGTCTCGCTCAGGGTACTGGCGGGTCGCGACTTGAGAGGGCTGAAAATCCGCCAAAAGCGGTGCGTCTGGCAACACTGGTTGCGAGTGCATAATAAACAATGAAGATTTGAAAGCACTTTTAATTCTTCGTTTAAGTGAAATATTGTGAGGCTTCGTGTTTTTAAATGTAGTAGTTTATAAAAGTCTTTGTTAGTTACTTGGCTTCTAGTTAATGTCGTTCTTCTTTCTTCTTGTTATTTGAATGTTTTATTCAGTTGAAAGTGACATAGGTGTTAAAAAAGGATAGATTAAACGGCGTAAGAAGCAGTAAAGCATTGTGTCCTCAATGCATACTATTGTATAAGGTAAAATAAACTTGTAAATCCATTATTTCAACAGATTCTTACAAGACTTTGGTATACACAGAACAAATTTAAAAAAAAAACAGTGTGAGTAAACACAAACTGAAAAAGTAAAAAAAAAATAGTTGTCAGAAATCTTTAACTTGGCGTATACAATTCACTATGAATCCAAAGAAGGAAAGGATATAAATAACTTCGTAAGTACGCATTGTGTAGTTGAACTTATTAACTTTCAAGTTAAACATTTCAGCATAACACAGCAAATTCTTTATATATCTGAAATTCTGATGCAGTCAAAATGATGATCCATAATTGTGTTTTTCAAAATTATTGGCCCCGGACTGCATTTGAATTTTTTGGGCTCGCTCTTTTTTTTGGGCAGTCGTGTAAAAAGCTATTAATGGAAGAAAGACCGTCAGGAAAATGGTCTAAAACATTAATTACATTCCTGTACTATTTATTCATTTTAGTATATACCATTCTATACCACGTGTAAAGAACGGTGTACCGAAAACTGAAACAGTGAATTCAGCCTATTATCATTATATAATTCTGAATTGAAAATAAGTGGAAATTTTGCTCGGAATTTTCCGATTTTTCTTTTCACAAATTCCTATTGGGACACACAGCACGTTGCAAAAATGAAATGTATTTTTTTTTATAAATCGGAAAATTCGAGAGATTTCGTTGATATTTTCCATTGAGTTTCAATTCAAAATAATGAACTAAATTCACTGTGTCAATTTTTGGTAACCTGTCCTTTACACTCAGTTTATTTACCTGCCAAAACACTTAATGAAATACAATAAAACATAGGCAAATTAGCAATTCCCAGAAAATTTGGAAAATTCAGAGAGAACCACTTATTTTCGATTCAGAATAATGGGCTGAATTCACTGTTTCAGTTTTCGGTACACCGTCCCTTACACCCAGTATACCTACGATATCCATATTTATACTACAACACATATGAACGCAGAAATTAGTTTATAGAACTAATTACTTAGTTATATTAGTTAAGCGAGGTACCTACATAGTGGAAATGTTCTTGACAAGCCTCTTCAAGCTAATAAAGTTATCCTACTCCCACCGCAATACGAAACCAAGTTCTATATCAGATTAAAGTAATTACGACGGTATGAATGTGTATCACAAGCTATTCAAAGCCCAGGTGAGTGTCAATTAGTGTTACCAGATCCGTTTTTCCAAATACCGGGACTAAGGCTGAGCACCCAACAGAGCTGTGCTAAGTTGCGTAGCGAGGAATGTGTTTTGTAAGCACCAATCACTTCATTTACCTAGCTTCGCTCTGCGCAGCTCTAGTGGATATGGGCTTAGCGGAGCGAGATTTTTGTTCATACAAAACAAGCGAGAAATACGAGCGAGGGATGTGTAGCGAGGATTGTGTTGCGAGGAATGTGTTACGAGGAATGTGTGCGAGGATTTGAAAATATGCGCCTACCAGTCAGTCAAATGGTGTTTTAGAAGAGGTAGATGATCATTTGTACACATTAACACATTACACATTCCTCGCACAGCTCTAGTGGAAAGGGTCACACCGTTTCACATCCTCGCTACACATTTTCTCACCCACACACAGTTTTCCTCGCACAGCTCTGGTGGATGTCCAGCCTTAAACGAAAAAAACCGGGAGTGGGACGAAAAAAGCAGGTAGAAAAAAGCATAACAATGGTTAAAATTCTTTAGTTAAAATAAAAATCCTTAAACAAAATCACTGACATATTTATGATTAGTTACGGTTTATTTACGTGCATTTTGGGTCTGAAATTAGTTGGGCAATCCCGAAAAATCGAAAACCGAATGACGTCCACTGCTGGACATAGGCCTCCCCAAGCCCTGTTGAAGGGGGGGGGGGGGGGGGGTGTTGAAGGGGGGGGGAGCTGCTCCCCATCCTCTAGTGAATCCCTTAGTAGCCTTTTACGACACCCATGGGAAGAGATGGGGTAGTGCTATTCTTTACGTCCGGCACCACACGTAACAAAAAATTACCGATGAATGATGATGACAATGAAAAACCGAAAAATGCACGTGAGTAAACCATAACTAATCATAAATAAGAAAGTGTATCACGTAACACTGAAAATTTTAAAATTAAATCATTATTTTTAAATTACGGCGCCAATATTACCTACTTAGGCGAAATAGCGGGATTGAAGGCATCCCGCTCAGGGTGCTGGCGGGACGCGTCCTGAGAGGGCTGTAAAATGGGACGTCTGGCAACCCTGGTATCAATGTGCATAATTATGTTCTACACATCATCATCCCTGTTTTTTTCCAAGAAGGTTTGTAGAACTCAATTTCCAGTCTAACGTTGCTGATCACAATTTGCGATAATTTGAATCTTCTTGTTTCGTGTCAGTGCAAGCTATACGAGTATAGCTCATGCTGTGCTGAAAAGATTAGCTCGTTAGCAAGATTGGTAGCGGGCTAACTGCATGGAAAGCGAAGGTAAAACTGTTTTTAATTTTGTTAGGGTTTATTTTCCTTAAAAGACACATTAAACCCATTGTAACATAGCACTATACACTATAAATATGGATAAAATAAATAATAATATTATGCTATACGGAACTAAACAATATCTAGTCTGAGCGACTCGATATTGATTAGTACTAAGACAGACGATGTTGAGACTGTGGCAGTAGCTGGTAAAAAATTGTGCTATTTTGGATAAAGGATCAGCTAAAACACGCTGAATAACTTTTGCATCCATCCTATTAATCTTACACTTTCTCAGCACGGATATTGTTTTTTTCAACCTATTTTGTCCCACTGCTGGACAAAAGTCTCCCCACAGCCTTCCACTCATGTCTATGCATTGCTTTCTTTGGCCAATCTCCCATAAACGACTCTAAGTCATCACGCCAGCGTTTCCTAGACCTCTCTCGGTGACGACGCCCGACCCCCTTTATTCAAGATTGAATATTACTTATCTAAAAGTTTATTCTCGTTGAAGACAAATCTCACTGCAATACGGAACAATATGAGACTGTGGTAACACCTTTCGAAGCAAGACAGAGTAGAGCTGTGTATGCTATTTATGTATAGTCAACACGATGAAGCTTACATCCCACTCGACGCTTGCATAGTAAATTCAGTACTAAACGCACAGTTGTCACCATATATTCAGATTCTTGATACCGTTTTCGGTGACTAGGATAGTAAATTCAATCTCCGTATGCAACCGCAAGAAGATGGGATTGAATACTTATCGAGTATCGTGTGTAAATGTAAATGATTTTGCACGGGATCTCGTCTGATGCGGTAGATGTTCATGTTTGTGATCGTAACATAAGAAAAGAAGGAAGACAGAAGATTAATTTCATTGCAAATCGGCACAAAAAATGCCAGAAGGTGAAACAAAGATAAGTCAGTACTTATTAATTATTCTTATTTGTAATAAGCAGAGATCGAAATAGGTAGAGTATATTTACCTAAACTTCAAGGAAGGAAGTAACAGACTGGATAATACCTCCTCTAAAATACCGGAATAATTATAATGACGTTTTAATCCCGGGATTTAAAAATCACGAATTATTTATTGGACTTTATTTAAAGTTACAAGATATTGATTTGAAAAATCATAAAACATTTTTTCGGGTTCCGTATTATGTAAAACAAAGCTCTTTAATTGAATACTTTTAGTACCTTCTAGATTAGACCGGTTTTCAGACTTTCGGGCTTCTGACTACCCGTAACGACTATTATAGGTACCTATTCGTTGATACTCAGGACCGACGGTTTAACGTGCTCTCCGAGCCACGCATCTCGATGTGTAACGAACGAACTAATAACGTATAATTGATTTAATTAATATAAATAATAATTTAATGAATATAAAGCATAGCAATGTATAATTGTATAATTAATAAAAATGTATGATACAATATAAGGTAAAAATTAATTAATTAATTAATATCATTATAATAAAAATAGAATTAAGATTTTTTGTAGTGCCACTATAATAGGGTCCATAATTATTGTCACTCAACTAAATATTATATTTTACCATCTCTTATACACATTATGGAAAGCAAATAAATGTATGAACGATCACCCATCCACGGACTGGCCGTGGCAAGCACAGTTTAACCTTGTAAATCGTTTATTTTGCGCGATTATTGATTAGCCACGATTCCTTCCTCAGGCCTTAAATTCAAAAGTAGTAATGATGGCTGTATGCAAGTAGGTAATGGGGCGGCTCCGTGCTCTGCCTGCAATTTAACGACAATTTTACTTCGCTATAGCTCACGCTACCGTGAAAAATGTACTTAGAAACGTAATTGGAAAATATTTCCTGCCCTATTGACTCAACTTGCATAAGAAACTTAGTATTTTATGGTTTGTGTTCGTAAAGGAAATTGAAATGTATTTATTTAACTTTGTAATGCTTCTGCTTGTAAGTTCACATAAAACGATAGATGGCCTTAAATGCCGACGTTTTAGACGTAGTATTCTTTCTCTAAACCCTGCAATATTATCAAACAAAATAACAATATAAAGAGTTAAAAAAAAAAAAAAAAAAATCGGAAATTGAACAACTATCGTACGAAAAATCGAAGTTCGTGTACTTTTATTGCTTTCCATACAAAAATCAAATAAAATATTTCTAAAATCCTACAAATTTTTTATAGTTAATTTAACACTCTGTTACATATCTACTAACATAGCTACTGAAACCATCATAGTCAGGTAAAAAGAACACGCAAATGAATATGAATTTCTCATAATAAATTCTTATGTTTTATTATTTTGTGCTTTAAAATTGTGTTTAAAATAAAAGTGCTATGGCAAATTTAATTTAACGTTCCGTATAACATCACGCCATTATTCCCCGATGGGTTGGGAAGAGGTGTATAGTACACCCTCATTTCGCCGTTATGTTTAAGTCCCATGTAATAAGGGGTGAGCCTATTGCCATCAACTTGTCACAAATCCAGACTCCGTGCTGCTACTGAGATATTCTTACAGAAAAACTCAATAACACTTTAACACTGCCCGACCTGGGGATTGAGCCTACGACCTCACGTTCAGCAGTCGCGCTTACGACCACTATATCTTTTTCACCATAAGTTAATTCCTGACGTTTCTCTACAAAACGATACCATATAAAAAAACAAATCATCGATAATACAGCTGTTTTACGGATTTGATAATGTCGTTTACATTTTTTCATTAGCAGTCTCCTTACGGCTACAATTTACGATATGACCGAGCTGTCAGGACTCGTTTTTGGGTGAACAGTGTATACAACACTATTTTTAGTATACACAAAAACCGAGACACCCTAACAAGATTTTAATCGAATTACCGGAGCATGTATTTTTTTTATAAATCTCCAAGTTACACCTTAGTTTATGTTGCGTTAAGTTCCTCAGTAGAGGTGTGAGAATGTGAAGATGAGATGCAGGGGTTGTCTAATATACGGAAACTGACCCAGCGGACTCAAGCCTCAAGGTGTCTATTCCCGTCCACTGTTATGCATTTCAGAAACCTATTGAAACAAAACAGAAACATATGAAACTATGCCAATCGATTCTCCTAGTGATTCTGAACAAACTAGTTTCAGGTTTAGTGTACTTATACTAAAACTAAACTTGTAGATCAACGAGAGAGTCAATAAAAGTGCAATGTCAAATCTAAATTTACGTAAATCGTACCTAATTTAACTTTGTTCACTAATAACCTACTACCGTCATTTACATTGCAGAAATAGCGTAGGTGGTAATGCACCGCAGAGCTGCAGCCTTCACGGCCGCGGCACAATTAGCTCACTTAAGTGGTTGTTTGTGGTGGCTGCCAACCACGGTTGTTTTACCGCCCACTTTCATTACACTATAATTACGGATAAGGCTTGTATTTCCGAACGCTATCGATAAAGTTCTACCTAGAATTTCTCTGGTCACGTAATGCATGTACTCGTATGTAGATAGGTAATTAAATAGACATACCTCCGGTTTCTGAATTGAGAATTCTAGGATAAGCAGTACTTAAGTAAGATTTGAGTACGGAGTTGTCAAAAAAATGACGAATTTTAAAGCATTTTTTTTGACAACTCCGTACTCAAATACTAATTAAGTATTGCTTATCCCGAATTCTCGATTCAGAAACCGGAGGTAATTTTATGAAACAAGTTACTACCGTAGTTTTAGCAAATTTTTATTAATTCCACAACACTCACCGACCTTGCTCAATGTGACTGCGGTGATCCAGAGCAATCCAGCATCCTAATTGCGCAACACACTCGTCACCGTTATGGCTTTGATTTTGATAATATAACAATATTCATTGCGTTATACATAGTTGTGGAGCAGGCGGATTGTTAATTCATACGTTGCTATGGAAACTGTTGACCTTTCAAAATAAAACCCATAGCGATTACGAGTGTGTTGCGCAATCAGAATGCTGGTCACACTTGCTGGTGTATCGCTGGTGTATCCCTTGGGACTGAAGAGCTGCACGCGTGACGATCTCTGCGTGGTCACTCCTATCGCTATTGAAGTAGCCATTGGCCACACTATTCAGGAATTATTTAACAATTGACACAATAAGAAAGTCAGTAATGTTATCGGATGCGAGTAACACTGGGCAACGTTGACAAAGGAAGGTAGTCGTCGATATGGATCAACGCATCCGATTTTATAAAGGCGGTGGTCCTTCGACGAAGCGGAGGATTCTAGGTAGATCAGCTGAAGAAATCTGACCTTTTATATTTGACTAGCTTGTCCTTATTTTCTGATCTTGTATAATCGTGTAAATTTATTGTGATCTTATTCATGTTACTAGACTCGCGACAATCTAAGAAGTCCGATTTGACACCTGTCAAAATACTAGGAGTAATGTCAACACTAATAATAATTACTTCAATGCGTAGCGTTTAGTTTTATTTTATCATGGGTGCGCATGTGCAGATAAATAAAAAGGCGACTTTCTTTCGACTTTCGAAGGCGTACAACTTCCGTACACATTTATTTTGTGCTTTAAAGCAAACGTCAAATCGGGCCTATTCCGTGATCGAACTGCAATACTAACCCAAATATAGGTACTCTCAGTGGTGGAGAGTCTATGTTGGTTTTATTCACTATATTTACCTTGCTCGCAATCCTGACATACCGATATTAGCTATAACTGTAATGATAGAATCACCCCTGCACGATTATGTTGTCATGTCGTTTACAATAACATTAAACCAAAAAAAGGAAATCAAATCTAAACTACACCACCGCAGGTATATGTAGGTACCTACCTATAATAGATGAATATGTTAGAACACAAGAGTCGGGGTCATTAATTATTAATACCGTAAAGGTTTTCTTGGCCAGGGTTTTGCCCTCGTCTTAATAGTAGATTGAAGTTCTAGTTAATTAGGCGGCCACTTGAATAGATTAGACTTAAGTTACGCCCAAGGGTCTAGAACTTTCATTATTGTTCGTTGAGTACGATATCGATCATTGTTCCCTTTCAAATGAGTTATTTAATTGAGATTTAGTACTTAGGTATGTAAGTTATTTGGTTTCAATGTGGATGGTTTTCGAACATTTAGTTTGCCAATTTTGAAATAAAGTTTTATGGCAGTCACTCATCCTTCGTAATCCATATTTCCAAATATATTTTTCGATAAAAAAAACTTACTGCGCTGTAAAAAACACATTTTACATTTGATCGTTGAAGAAATGTACATTTTTTTTTCTGCATTCATGCCTGTTTTATGGCAATAGGGATTTAAACATAACGGAAAAATTTATACACCTCTGCCCTACCCCTCAGAGGATACAGACGTAATGTTATGTTATGTTAATTTTTGTACCCGCCCAATAAATTTTACCCCAGTGAGACTCGTATGAAAATCCCAAAATTTATTGGGGTATATTCAGAATTGTATTATCACTATTCACCATTTTAGCAACCTTGGAAGCTAGTGAGATTTTGCTTGTACCTGTATGCCATTTAAGGACGATTTTCCGAACCTTACATAACTTTATCCGAGGAATTACTTTGAAATTTTGACAAATTCTGTATAAGAAATCTGTCAAATAAAATATTCCTTGGGTAAAGTTATCTGACGTTATCTGAGTTAGTAAAAACTACCATTAGTATTATGCAGTTCTTCTCTCATGTCAGCGGTGAAAAGATCAGCCAATCAGCAAGGTTGATAGCGGGGCTGACTGCCCAGGGTTTGCCGGACGTACGTAAGTATCGTCAGTCGTGGAGGCTCTTTTTATACACCCCTAATGCAGTAAATACTCTTTATTAAGGCCGCTTGTACACTCTAAGAAATTTTACCGTGTCTGCTGCAGATAGGACCAATTTATCATGTACACGACAAGAATTTTGTCGGATCTAGGCACGAAAACTTCTCGTGTCTACTGCAGACAAGACGAATAGGAACGTGTAAACGTTTAGATTGTTTTCGGGTAGTCGTGCGTCTGCGTCCACGCAAACAAACGTACAAAAACTACCTGAACCACCTTACCCTACCCCGTCCCCTACCGCACCGCAGCAACGTTCACGCGTCGTGTCTAGCGCAGGCAAGTTTTTTTTTCTTGATCAGCGCCGTCGTAGTGTACACAGGTCGTGTGTAGAAACGACACGAATTCTTGCATAGGCTCGGCGACTTTTCTTCGCGTGTACAAGCAGCCTTAGTCTTCAAAGGAGAACCTTCAAACATAACGTTATATTTTTAGATCACAGTCAGACAATACGGTTTTGTATACAGTATTCCTTTGGCTTGTGTCCCTGTATCACGTTCTACTAAATATTTAACATAACGTGAACTCGAAGCTCTCAAAGGTAAGGTACATGTGTTACAATGGAATCGTATGACGAGCTGAACTCGAGTGGGACATAGTTGATGTTGTTCCATCTGAGAGCGTACTTTATAATGGCAGACGTGACAAGACAATGGAATTAGACGCCTCGAAGCGGCTTCGCAGTAAAACATAATGTAATATTACGACCTGTGACCGAAATTATACTCGTTTCACCCTCGGAGATTAAATAAAATGCCTAATGATTTCAAGAACACAATATCTGTATCCGCGGTTTCTTTTTAATTCAATTGTTTTTATTTTTTGGACATTCAGATTAATTTGTCGCTTTAAGCAATAAAGTTATGTCTATGTTTAATTTTGCTGAAATTCAAAATGGACGAAATTGTGGCGGCTGCTAAATCTCTTGGAATTTACAATAATATTAAATTGGAACAATCTGCGAAATGTTTCAGAGAATCTTTCAACTATCAGAAACAGATATAATGTCTTAAATTGTTTTACTGTTTACTGATTACTTTGCAGAAAATAAAACAATTTTGAAGAATGTCCAATAAACAAAGTAGGTTTTCATTATCTTTTTTGTAGCACTGTTGGTAGTAGTGTAGTAGAAGGAGTGATAGTAAAGACAATATAGTGAAACGTCGGTACTTGGGTCGTTAAAGCCTCCATTAGACAAAGCCCGTATAGCGCCCGTACCTTCGCTACGGACTCGTAGCCGTGTTCGTAGCGGATGTCTACGAACGCCTACGGACATTGTTATGTTTAATTTAGTAATGTTTATCTTTCACCAGTAACAGCCGCAGTTGGAATATAAACATTAGTGTAATTTGTTCGTAATATTGTTATTAAAAGAGCATAGTAGGATCTTTCAAAAATATCTGTGTAACTTGTTGTTTGTAGATAAAATAATAAGGTAAAAAAGACGTTATCAAAGACAGGTGTAAAAAGTATATTCAGTTTAAAATTGGCAACTCATTGTTTTTTCTTGTACCTATTTCGATGTTTTTCTTTTTAACCCAAAGGTTGACTGGTAGAGAATACCTTATGGCATTAAGCCCGCTTTATTTAACACCATATTCCACACAAGAAAAAATAAAGTTGATGTGAAAACTGGAGCGTTAATTATACGTTAACACGAATCCCTAGTTCACCATGATGATTTCATTAAAAAGTTGTAGACAGCTTGATATAAATATTATGCTTCTGTTAAATGTAAGCGGTAAGTTAATTCGCAGAGTTCATATAAAATGTAGAACTACGTAATAACTAGTGTTATGCTATTTATACAAAGTAAAATCTACTCTTTGTTTCCAACCTACGGTCTGCTTGGTCTTGAAATTTTTATGAAGCTCACTGGCATACTTCAACTACAAAAGCCTACACTTCTATTCATACAAAGCGAAATGTTTTTACTCCTCACAAAAATAGGAAAGTTTGAATTCTAATTCGTCCCCAAAGGCGATTCAGTCGATTTTGAAATAGGTCATTCGGTGTGTTGCGCACTTACTGCTCAATACGTCCTTCAATGAAAACTGTCAAAGAATGAATTCTTTATAGCTCTCGGAGAATTGCAGATTTGTAGGAAAATTTTGTGGAAGCAGCCTGGAGATGTCAGCTAGACGTAACTTGTCTGAATGCACCCATTTTATAGCAAAAGTGTTACAGACATTGTTTCACAAGTTTATGTAGAGAAAAAGTAGATTTCAGTGTCGAATTTAAAAACGACAGTTACAAAAATACTCAAGACGTTTTTATAGTACCTTTTTTATTTCTTTTCAAGTTTTATTTCCTCCAGGTGAAATGGTAATACGAAACCAAAAATTGCTTCCATACATTTTTTTAAAGTGTTTCTAAAAGGAGTACCTTTGTAACTTTCCTTTGAGATATGGTAGGGCAGTGTTTCACTTGAAGCGGTTTCCAATAATGAGTGGAAAGCAGTGTGGGGATTAATTTGAAGTATGGACCTTGATTGAATTTCTCTCTCAATTAATTTAATAAAAGCCCACTCGACGTGATCAAGTGTCGAACTTTCTGTTATTATTATTTTGATTTTACAGGTTTAATATCGGTTGGTTTTCTGATACAAGCTATGGAATTATTGGTTTTCAAAAATCAGTAAAATTTTATCTAAACTCGGGGGCAATGAATTCGGGTCACTAACATAAACCTTTATATCTCGGAAACTAAGAATGATAGCTTATTGAAATAAAAAGTTTCAAAGTTTTATTAATTTTATTTGAGTACTATTAAATAGTTTATAAAATACTTTTTATTTGAATAAGCTATTATTCTTAGTTTTCGAGATAGTTTTCGGTATATGTTGGTGACCCGAATTCATTATTTCCGAGTGTATACAAGCTTAGTTTTAGTATATACTAAACCTGAAACTAGTTTGTTCAGAATCATTAAGAGAATCGATTGACATATTTTTTACACCAAATTTTTTTTTCATAAATTTCAGTTGTGGTTCAGTAGGTTTCTAACCTTAACAGTTGACGGGAATAGACACCTTGAGGCTTGAGATGGTCCGCTGAGTTTCCGTGTATTAGACAACCCCTGCATAGCACATCTCAGGCATTTCACACTTTACTAGGGAACTTAACGCGACATAAACTACGGTGTAACTTGGAGATTCATTAAAAAAAACACATATTCAGGCAGTTCTGATGAAAATCTTGTAGGGGTGTCTCGGTTTTTGTATATACTAAAAATAAAGTTGAATAATTATTATATTGACGAATAGCTATTAACTGCCATAAAATATACTAATGGATATCATCAATATCGTCATCATTCAGCCGAAAGACGTCCACTTCTGGACATAGGCCTACACCAAGCATCGCCACATCCACCGGTCTTGTGCTTCTCGCATCCAGCAGATTCCCGCGACCTTGACCGATGGCGCCGAAAGGTTCTGGAGTGGAGACCGCGTACCGGAAGGCGCAGCGTGGCAAGGTCCCCCACAGGATGAACCGTTGAGCTGGTAATGGATATGTGCCTACTTATACAACGTGTTACATAATTTCCCTCAAAAAAGAAAATGTTAATCAAGTAGTTTTTTATGGTTGTTGTCATTTACCTCGCAGAGGAAATTAGGTAAGAATGTAAATAAGTTTCTGGGTAGTCCACTCTTTACTTTTTTGTTTTCAGGGTTTCGTTTCAGTGATGACTTTATTTTACGATTTGTCCAAAATTTATTTTGTGTCTTACTTTTATTTTAAAATATTGCCAATAGTCTCTTTACAAGGGACCTTTTAATCCCCTTTCGGCTTTAGGGGTATTTTTGTAACACGTTGTATATTATGATGTCGAATGGCTTCTATTCATAACGCTTTGACTTACTGAAGTAGTTAGTCACATTCTTTCACTAACTCAAATACATGTTTTGGAAGTAGTCTATCCCATCTTTATTGTTATTATTGGTAGTCAGCCCCGCTCCCAACCTTGCTGACTGGTTAATCTTTTCACCACGGCATGAGCTATTCTCGTATCGTTCGTGCCGACACGATCGAAGAAGATCTTTATTATTTAATTTCTTCGTTGAAACATGATTATAATTATAATAAACAGACTTTCAAGCTAGATATTAAATGTAACGATGACAATGAAACCAGTGAATTAAAATAATGAAGAAAGTTTGGAATGATATATGTATTACGCGTTGTCGACAACGACATGTGGTAAGGGCATGTGACGTCATGTTAATTAAGATTAATTGGCAAACATTTTACATATAAAATGTTTTGAGCGTGGAATGAACATGTGAAGTAGATATATTCAACAGCAATTACAATTACCTCATTAATTATATAAATTAAGTTTTATCTTGGTAACTGAGTTACTACCAAACAATTAAAAGGAAAGGATTGCTTAATTAATAAGTAAGTACCGAGATAACTATTGTAAAAAATATTAATTAGGAGATGTATAACTGCAGGTATGAATGTAATTAGTTTTTTTTTTCTCAATTATGGATGGATGAATAATTAAAAAGATTTATAATAATCACTATTATCATCACCATAATTCGATGTATAGTTATATTTCTTAATTATTAGGAGTGCCTGTTGGTCTAGACCACTAGTGGTCGCGAGCGCGACTGCTGAGCGTGGATCTAGGACAGGTTCGATCCCCAGATCGGGCAAAGTGTTATTGGATTTTTCCGAGTGGAATTTCTCAATAGCAGCTAGGTAGTCTAGGTTTGTGCCCGGTTGATGGCAATAAGCTAGCCCTATTACATGAGATTTAGATATGACGGCGAACTGAGGGCGTATTATACACCTCTGCCTAACATTTCGGGGTATACAGGCGTGATGTTAGGTTATCATCACAGTATACAAATTATTTTACTTTACGAGAAAGCTTTTCACATAATGGAAACTTACCTTATCCTAACTATAGGTTTGTATATTTACCTATTGTAACCTAAATCAGAGTAACATTGGTTATCAAGTGCTCGCCTAACAAATAGCTTGGTCAGAACTAATTCGGCTGTGTTTGTCAAACAATATTCCAAGTAAACCGATTAGAGACCGCACAGGGGAACCGATTACAGCCGACTAGAGAGCACCCTCAATAGTCAAGACCGAGATAACTAAGTTCCGGCGTGATTTATACCTTCGACAAATTGTAGCGTTGTTATGAGAGTATTCAGATAAGTATTAGTGTGATTAAATGTGTGTTCATGTGATTTAGTAGAAGTAGAACTTATTGTGAAAGAGCTCGGGCGGGGAAGTACTATCATTATACCTATTTCTGCCGCCAAGCAGCATTGCTGTGTTCCGGTTTAAAGGGTACGTGTGCAGGCGTCTCTCAAAGTCTCTCTAAAATTGTTTTAAAACCGGACTATCGATTTAGTTAGCCGACTTGAGTAACATCGTTAGCATAGGTCTAACGCCATAACATTTCATAGCCATAAAAACTTGACTTTGGAGGAGTTCGTGGCTAATTAAAAACCGCGCGAATTATACGATTTGGGCCACCAGTAACCATACTGCCAAGTAGCTCCATGTAAAATACTGGTATTCAGCCGGATTTGGTTAGACTGGAAGCTGACCTCATTGGGAAAAGGCTAAGCAGAAGCAGCCAGAAAAACTTCACTGCGCTGTCGCTTTAGTGTCCGTCCTGAGTGACGGCGCACGGGCGTATTGCGGATTGCGGAACGGCTTTACCGTCGATACCTGTCCTTAGTACACGCGGGAAAGTTGACGCGTACGCGCGTGTTTAGTGTTTCGTTTATTTTATTTTGGTTTCAATAATGTCGATATCAAAATTTAAACGTTTCGAACATTTATTTAATGCGCTGTTCATTCCGTCTGCGCTGTGCGCCGTCACTCAGGACGTACACTTAGCCCTGGACTAAACAATGTTGCGAGAGCTTAACTTTTCTTGCCATAGATACGATGTTTTAGTAGGAACGGCACCTAAACTTTATTAAAAACAAAAACAATCGCCATAAACTTGCTCTGACAACGATGTTTGAGAAGAAAAGAGAGAGTAAGTAACTATTTGGCATCTTAACTTTGTATGTATAAAGGAAAAATCGCTAAAACATACTCTTACAAAGTCTTACCTCGACTTCTAATACACGTTCGATTCGTGAATTTTGAACTATGAACCACTTTTAAAGTTCCCAACCTTGGCAGTTGAAGTCGATGTGGGTTTTACTTCAGAACTTTGTTCGACACGAAAATCGTTTCAGGCTAGAATAGAAAAAAAAACCATTGCCTTAAAAACGTACAGTCAACATCAACACTAAATGATGATTGTACAAAGTTTCAAAAGTGTTTTATGAATGAAAACTTATTTTTTATTAATATCATTTTGTATAAAAAATATAAGAATAGACAACACTAAATATTAGCATTATGACATTTTTCAATTATTCTTTGTATGCACTGACAGTCGAAATTTTTTTCTGTTCACTGTACCGTCGATTGAGCTAAGATTTTTGTAAATCAATACTGTGCGAAGTTATTGAAATGAAAACCCGAAATATCGAAGGAAAAATTCAGCATTTTTTCACCAGTAAACCGTATCGCAACGAATATTTTGGTCTGTTTGTGCACGCTGCAGGCAGATGTGCACTATTTTAAAAAATACTCAGTTTTTCGTGAAAATATTCTGCCCCTTTGTATGTACACGCTGCCTACCCATATGTAAGTACTGAAAATACAAACACGGGTTGTTTGTAGTTCGAATGTTATCGAAAATGTGGTCATAATGCAAAGCTAAAGGAGTAATAAATAATATGAAAATGAAATGTGGGATTTTTGCGGACAACACAATTATACTGTTTGTTTGCTACGAATACACAGTAACGCAGCGGTTTGAATTAAGCTAATGTTGATGTTATAGATATTTATTACTTGTTTATGAACAAAGTAACCAGAAACATCCATAAAAAGCAGTTTATTGAGCCATCCTTTCAAACTTGGAAGGAAGTAGGTTGTAGCAAATAAAAGTTGCGACAGCATTAATTTTTTTTTAATTTAACATTAGGCCTTCAGCTAAATGTTTTTTATTTAATAAAAAAAGCCATTTCAGTCACTGTTACGACTTACGACGCTACTACAGCGACTAAAAGATTGCGTCAAGAGGATGGATAACAGCATCCTGTTACACGCTAATAAAACAGGCACAGGGAGGCTAAGCCCCGTATTCATTATAAACATTTGTTTATAAACATGGTTGATTAACATGTTGCTGAGTTGCAGTAAACATTTGTGTTGCGGAGTTGATCACGCCATGTTGGAGAGTTGCCGCTCGGAGAGCGAAAACATCAGTTTAGCAACTAATGTTGACGTGTGTGCCGTGTTTGTAAACAAGTTTTAAACATGGCAGGAGTGTGGAGCAATGATAATATAATGCTGTTGATAGAATTATTTCAATCTAAAAATGTTATGTGGGATTCTTCGAGCACTACTTCCTCGGGCAACATTTTGACGTAAGTTGGTGTGTGGACGGGAAGTATGGCTGTAAACATTGTTGCAGAAAGTTTGATGATCAGAAACTTTGGTGTTAAGCAACTGTTGTGCAAAAAATGTTACAATTCTTCTATCGTGTCGGCACGAGCTATACGAGAAAGGCTCATGCCGTGGTGAAAAGATTAGCCAGTCAGCAAGGTTGGTAGCGGGGCTGACTGCCCAGGGTGCGCCGGACATACTTATGTATCGTCACTCGTGGAGGCTCTTATGTTTACAATGAATACGGGGCTTTGTCACATTTGGTGAATCATATTTCGTTTCATGTTCGTAATCATAACTGCAAGTGGGCTGCACGTCTAGTTGACAGTTGCCACATAGTTGCACTAGCTGCTTCTTAACTGCCTCCAAGCTGCATTTGGCAGTTGCATAGTTTGTAGCTGCGATTGGTTGTGCAGTCGACTTGCAGTGATGATTACCAATATAAAATGAAATAATATTCACCAAATGTGTCGTTATTAGTGTCGTTCTGCCTAGCTTTTACTTTAACTATGTTGGGTTCGGCGTCCGCTCTCCGAGGCACGAAGGGATCTTGATGAAATGAACGGAATGAACGTAATCTGTCTACGGACTAACCGCGGCAAGCGCAGCTTTATTTTTGCAGATCGTACGATCCGTGTGGTTGTTAATTAACCACGAACCCCTTAGTTAGTAAGAACATACTGCGATTATCAATCAGTTTACCCCTCAAGTTCATTAAGACAATTTTTCTTCACAACCGTGTATTACAGTGGTATATGAGGATTTTTAGTACCGATAAAGTAGGGCTATTTGGAAACCACGGAGCTAATTGGCATGAACATGACTGGCATAACAGCTTGAGATTTTTTCACATATTTTTCAAACCATGTACAACTGGCGAGGCCTAAGCTGAGCTTTGCATTTGTGTGAGTGCACATAGAATCGATTGCCAAAAGCAGTATAAACCGGTTTAAACCAAGCAAAGGACGCATCTGCATTCATTCTCACATAAATACAAAGATCAGCTTATGCCTCGCCAATTGTACAATTTCAAATATTGAAATCGTAAATACATAGCACCAGTGGCCGTATTGGTTTAAGGGGCATGTTCCTTACCTAAATTCCAATTAGCCCCGTGGTTTTCCAATGACCCCATTTTACGGGTAGTGTACGATTGCGATGAAAACCAAATATCTGCGCAGCCAGAAAACAAAATAAAAGGACAGCATAACTTTGTAGGCTCTACCTATAGGAATAATTAAATGGACGACATCCAAATATTTTCTCGTAAAATATTACCGGTGATGAAAGAACTCTAATTTTAGTCTTTATTTAGGTCAGCCTGGCTCCGGACAGACGCGGTTCACAAAAGATTTTACAAAATTAGAGTTATGAAAACAGGCAACTCCCTCGATGGCTGACGCTCAACTAAGAAAACAAGTTGTTTTAAACTTACAAGGTCTCTGCAGTAACTTGGATTGATGTGCAGTCTTCGTGTAAAAATATACGGCCATTTTTCTTTGTTGGTAATTTGAGTAAAAATTATTTCAAGAACATCTCTCATTTTGGTATACTAAGTTTGAAAAAGAAAAAAACAAGGCTTGAAAAAATCTCTGTCATTATCTATTTTCGTTTCGTGGAAGTTGTAATACCTAACATTTTTAATCTAATTTAAATTGGGATTGGTTTTTAGTCCCATGTCATAACGATGTTCTTTACCTATGTTTTGACATTTATCATCATGAAATAGAATAAAATCATTTCATTCTATTTCTTTCGTTAACAATTTTCAACAAAAACTGTTCTTCTTTAACAGAAAAAACAGTTTATTTATATGTAGGTGCCCGAAGATTTAGTTAGGTAATTTAATTAATTAATTGATCGGAACGTCGACGCAAGGACTTTGCTGACCTTATCCATTAATTGGTAACCATCGAGTCCGAACCGGCCAATTAAACAGAATAGGATCCCTTACCGTCTATTTTTTCAATGAATTGAATAAGGAACTTATTCTGCCCTTAAGCAATATTATGCGAGACCTTATGTTTCTAAGATCGTCATTCCGCCTCTACTCGTACGTTCTGACTTTGTAGCCAAATGTCGTTTGTAGGCTGTAATACTTACAATCCAGTAATCTCCAGCATCATGGTATAATCTAAATTAACACTTCATTGATCCCTTCTAGTACTCTAGAAGGGATCAATGAGGTGTATACAATACGGCCGAGCCGTATCTCGGCGAGTCTGAAGTTAGCTGATTAGCTGCGCAGTAGACAATTTCGTTTCTAAAACATTCGATTAAGCGTAACGGCGAAATGAGGGTGTGCTACACCTCTGCCCAACCCTTCGGGAAAAACAGGCGTGATGTTATGTTATGTTTTAAATGTTTGACTCTAAGGGCATAAAATTGCGATTTACTACAACACCACAGGGAAATATTCTTAATAAATTTACTTAAGAAATTAGAAATCACGAAATAATTACTCCGCGTTTTTGAATTTTAAGCAGGATTTCCTAAGTGCTGAATAGGTCAGTCTTAATTATTTGACAAACAAATCCTTTCACTTTGTAACGAGCCGGCGCGTCTTCATCTTTTCACGAAAACGGCATTATGTTGTTCAACACGATAAAGAACCCATTAAAATTCGTTTCAAGGAATTATGCAAATGAGATTGTAAGCGCTCGCTAACAAGATAGGACGCTCGCAAAGATTGTTGCTAAACTCAATTCAGTTCGCCTGTTGCTCTCTCCTTTGTGGGTACCTGCGCCTGGCAAATTACCCGGGGAGGCTGAACAAGCGAACAACTTAAAAATAATAATCTAACTTGGAACGGATGTAGGGATTCCATGTGACTGGTAACGCTGCGGGCCTTGTTCCCCTTGTTGAATAAAACGCAATTATTTGAATTTTGATTTATTTTTTCAACCTAACATTGTCGTAACTTTCTTAACTCGACAGATCACCAGCTAAGATAACAGGTGTACTCAACTATGAACATTGTTCATACCACTTAAAAATTATTATACGATCAGTACCGAAAAACAATTATTCATCATTATCACGAAATTTACTTTTATCACGAAAATACTATTCTTAATTTTACTAAATTCCTTTTAATCAATTCTTTTACGTAAACTTGAAAATATAAATAATATGAAATTTGAAATTACTCGATGTCTATTATACAAGAACTCTATTGTATCTAATAATTCAAACTTCGATCGATAGCACTTCAAGTCATCGGTAAAGATTGAGTAAAGATGGAAGACATTATGTAATTAAAAGATAGCGTCTTGTGGAAGGAGAAGCGTTAAAGTAATTAAGTATAATGTATTGTTAATTACGACATTTGTTTTGACATGTTCAATGGAATAAATTGCACAACAAAAACATTAGGCTAAATGCTAAACACTATGTTTGTTGTATTGTTTTCATTGGTACAAAATAGAATAGTTTTTTAGTTTTCGGAATGACACAAAGTTAACATCATTTTCTCGGGGAACTGTCTTACATTTACAAAACTTTTCACATGACGTATAACGAAAACTTAATAAAGACTCAACAAGACTCATAATAATTTAATGTATCTACACTCCAACTACAGTATACATTTAATCTCAGAGACTACCCACATTTAACTTCACAAGCTAATACGTTAGAAATAGGAAAGGCACAGTCGAAGTATAAAATTTATTGCTGACTTCCCTAACTAGGTACGATCCTTTACAGTAACTAGAACCACATAGACATGTCTCAAAATAAACAGCAGTTTGCTCTTTAAACTAAACTTTCTTTGATATTTTATGTACTTTAACTTACTTTGTCTTGTGCTCTGTGGCCTTTTCTAAAGTAGACAGTAAGTAATTTAACAAGCGGAAAAGTTTTGAAAGACAAGCGACTAGGTATCAACTGCTCAATTAAAATACTCTTACAAAATTTTCTCTTAAGGTAAAAAGGTTTTGTAGATTTGGCACGGCTAGTGACAGATCGCACTAAACATTCAAAAATCATAAATTATACAATCTAAGTCCAAACTATCGTAGAGCACAACTTATGTTAATAGATCAGTTTTGCGATGTCGTTACTCACAATCTACTTTGTTCTACCTACACTCGACTCTAACGTTATGTGCGTATTGCCAGTTACACGTCTAAATTACGTACATGACTCTGTAAGAAAATAGGATTCATTTATATTCAGAAAATATCATTTTTCATCTTTAGAGAGAATAATACTCAATTCACGAACGTTTGGTTCCGTTTTAGATATTAGATTGACAAAGATCTAGCTAGTAACAATACTCTACGAGGCTACACAGTCGTTGGCTAACAGATACTTTGGAAGTAATCACGACTAAGTATCCACATCGAAGTTATAATATTATAGGCTTTTTAACGAATCGTTGGATTACATAAATCGTATAACACTAAAATTCAATGATTTGAAACCCGTTCTTAAATAAAGTCTAACATTAAATTGCACACACAACTTTAAACGAGTCGGTGGCTGTACGATAAACTGAAACTATTTTGTCTACAAACCAATACTTCGTTGAGGTTTGTTTGGAAATTCTTACAGTATTTAATAATAATAACGAATTAACCTTTAACAGCAAGCACCGTACTAATAATAAAATTACGAAGTAAACTTTAGCTCTCGTAGAAAACATCCCACCACAACAAATTGACTAGTTCTAACTCCTATCTACATATTTTTATACACCTTAAACTAAATTTATTAAAGTCTCTTTATGAAGTAGTTGAACCGGCCGCAAATGGTGAAGTGAGGGTTAGGTCGGATGTGTGAAAGAAAAACGTAGAAGAAGTTCGCTTCTGAACAGGCAATATCCTTCTTTCGTCAATATCGACAACGCAACACAACACTGAAACGCACCGAAGTCAAGATTAGTTTATAAAATCGTCACTACAATCACTTTTCGTGCAACCGAGTTCAAGCATTCACTGTTCCTTGAGCATATAAGACTTACAGACGAAAGGAGGTCGAGGAAGAGATAGAGGATAGGGTATCCGGACGTCGCTTTGAGCGTCGTCTAGATGTAGACTTCATGGTGTTGCTGCGGCCGGCCCCGCCGGGACTAGGAGCCTCGCTCCGATAGTTCCACGACGTCATCCGGCTCTGGTCTCGCCGCATCTATCTTCCGCCTCTCGGCTATCACTATTCTTATCTTTTCTTCGTCACTTATCGGCTGGTCGGCCGACTCAGGAGTGCTGAGATGCATAGAACGCGAGGCGTTGCTCGCATCCGTTGCGGCCGACTCAGTGGAGGATCTCCTTTTGGCGCCGCTCAGTCTTAGACTCTGCCTGTTAGATGGCACCGCGAGTAGTACGGGTCGCAGCAGGCGGGCCTCTTCTCCTCGGAGGGAGTTTCGCTTGTCGACGCGCTGTCGTCTGTTCTGCGCGAAGGAGTCTCGTCGCGGCGGGCTGCCGGGCTCGAGCTCGACGACGTCATCGGCGTCGATGAACCTGGCGTCCTCCTCGTAGAGCGCGGCGGGTGGGTCCGAGCTGGAATCCTGCCGGCGGCGCCCGAAGGCGTGAGGGGATAAGGAAGCCCGTCTCGGCGGTAGCGACGTCGGCAACAAAGCAGTGTGCGAGTGCAGAGTGCGCCGTCGGCGTGCGGGGGACGGTGCTGGTTGCTTGGGCTCGCTGTACGTGAAGTTAGCCGGAAGGGACGGTACCTTGTTCAACGGCCGCGGCGGACTCATACACTGTTCTAGAGCACGGCACAAAGCTCGATCCTCCTCGTCATCTGCCTCCCGTTCTAACTCACGTTCGAGTTCTACGTCCATGTCATTTTCATCTTCCATTTGTTTATGGGATTCTTCTAGGTGTTTCATGAGTACCTGTGAAACAAAAACATATTGTTATAACATATTTTTTGAGATCAGACAATATTTAGCCATACATAAGAATAAGTTAAAAATACTTACAGCCACAACAACATTGACGAGTACGAACTGCGCCATCAGAACGAACACGACAAAGAATATGGGCGCTATGATGGTGGAGACGCAGCAGTTCCTGACGCAATCCACGGAACTGTCGCAGTCTTCTCTTAAAGTGTCCTTCATGATCCCATTCCAGTTGTCACCAGTTGCAACGCGGAACAATGTCAGGAACGCCATACCAAAGTTTGCGAAGTGAGCGTGTTCACCCAGACCTAATAAACAAAATTCATGTTAACTTATAAATAACAACAACATTTTTTTAGTCTATTGGATTGTTCTAAGTAGACTATGCCCGGATCTTTAATGAATATCAATGAAATTACCAGAGCAATGATGCCTGCTCTAAGGAATCTGCAACGCAAGAATCAGGAACATTTAAAACATTTCAAACATATCATAGTTACTCGTACCTTGACATGGAATCTCGTCTGAGCATTCTAGTCTCCCGAACAGCTCCACACCAAGCGCCGCAAAGATGAAAAACAGGAGAAAAAATAGTAGTCCCAAGTTCCCAACTTGTGGCAGAGCCTGCATCACCGTGTCCAACAAAGCTCTTATCCCCTTTGCCATCTTCAGCAGCTTCAGTACCCTGGCTATCCTCAATACCCTCATAACCCTCATGATCGTCGGGTTTATTGGAATTATGTTAGTCTCTAACTCTTCTAAAACTATTCCCACTATAGATAAGATGACAATGATTACGTCTAGTTGATTCCATTTGTCTTTTAAGTATATTTTGAACCCTAAAGCAACAAGTTTCATTATTGCTTCTAAGATAAACACAGCGGTGAAGAAATAATTGAATATTTTAAGCGCATACTGCAGTGCCGGCGGCATTCTGTAGTATTCTATAGCCATCGTAACTACATTTAAGCCGATGACACCAGCTATAGCCAGGTCGAAATATTTAGATGTGACTACATTGTGGACGAATAATCGTGTTTGTGAATAGTCTGCATAATATGGCCGCATGTGCATTTCTGAAACAAAATAGACAGAGTTTACAAAATAATTCTGTGTATTTAGATCTTTGAATAGAACATAAATGGTTTGTATTATTGTTACCAACATCGAGATTTATTAACGTAATTTTAGTAACAACTATGTATACTAACTTCTCCGTTTTTTCTCCATTTGCAGGGCCCTTTTGGCTGCCCTTCTAACTCTCTCCTCTTTCTCTTGTTCCTCGCGACATCTGTGGAAGTTCTCCACCACAACGCCCACAAACATGTTCAACACGAAGAATCCGACCAGCAGTATGAATGCGATGAAATATAGGAGACGCCATTCTGAGTAGTTCACTATTGGCTGCAAATAGAGAGGAAGATGTTTATGGAGGAAATTATTTTTGGTTTAATAATGCGCTATGAAGCAAAGCTGTAGCAACAAGTCCAGTGTGTAGTGATGTAGGTGTCCTTAGCAATGTAGTACTGGCTCCTACTAGTGTTGATGCAGTTTCATTGCCTAGTGCGCTATCCCTAGCTATTATAGTTATGAGAAGAGGTAGGGATTGGGTACAATATAAGATGGAGTTCCATCTGGGAGCTCCCAAGTGGAGTTCCTATCAAAATTTTGAAAACTTTATAATTCAATTATTATGGTTTATTTTTCGTAAAAGATATTTCAATATTTTAGCGTTTACGTTCGATTACTTCCATCACGGGCTAAAGTGGTAAGTTTTAGCATTTTAAAGGCTTATAACGACGTCGTTATCATTCTAGGTGACCGTTTCAAACATCTGCCGCTTTAAAACGACTTCGTCAAATACTTTTGCTGACAAATTATTACAGAAAAAATCTAAAATACAGACTGGAAAAAAACTAAGAGCACTGTTTTATAAAATTAAGAGTTATGGAAAATGTGTGGTTCCGACACATTTAGTACTTAGAATTTTAGTTACCCCTAAATGAAAACTGAATATTATAGAGTTGTAGCTAACTTATATTTATTTTTTTGTACCTGTTGATCAACCCCAACTGCATCTAGTCCGGTGTACATAATATTCACCCATCCGTCTCTGGAACTCAGTACGAACAATGACATCAGCGCTTTGCCCAAATCGTCAAAGTTGTACTTCCTGTTCACCCATACATTGCCGTCTATTGACAGACAGTCTGTCTTGTTCTTAACATTCTTTATGTTTGCACCTTCACAGTAGAAAAATGCTCCTTTGAAAAGCTGAAAGAAAATTGTTTTTTTCTAAAATGTTTGTTTTTTTATTCTTCATTATTGTTTGACGACATTCATGTTTTATAGGTTTTACTCTAAATAATTACTTCTGCTTGAGCCTTGTAGGCTCTTTTGCAATATTGAATAGTTTTTTTAAAAGAAACCCTTAAATAAAACTTGGTTATAACCAAATCCACTTTCGTCATCCGTTTTGACTATACCATCGTCATATTAACTTGATTAGTGTGTAAGCCGATTGCTTTGAATGGCTCTTGGGACAAGCAGCTTAGTTCCACCCGTGTAACATGCTACTGATATAATTACAACGGTTCAAACGTTACTCGTGTTGTCCTCAGGGGCTCCGTCTTACGTTACGATTGAGCATGCATGGGTATTGCGTCGTTTGCGGTTGACAACGTTAGTGAATACTGGAATAGGTATTTGAAAATGTTTGGCTACCCTAAAATGAGATGTGTCCGATCAAAAATTACATCATAAACTGTTTTTTAGAAATGACCAAAAACTTTAAGTCCTATTATTTTTTTTTTCAGTAAATACCTTCTTTTGACCAAAATTAAGCATTCTAGTGACATTATTCATATAGAAATAACCGCTTTTGGTGCTGTCTGAGATCAGATAATAATATACGATTTAAAAAAAAATGTCACTGTAAATTGGAAAATGTAAATTTTGATCAGATGCTCCTCAAATGTTACTGATAAATAAAACATTGTTAATGGCACATTATTTATTACAAATTAAATGGTAATATTACAATGTCTTACCTGGACTCCCAAAATGCCGAATATGATGAAAAATGTGCAGCAAATGAGTACAATGTTTCCAATAGGTCTCAATGAGGAGAGAAGTGTTTGCACAACGAGTTTTAACCCTGGAGCTCTGTTTATCACCCTTAGTGGCCTTAGCGACCTTAGTAATCTAAATACCTAAGAACCAATGGCAAAACGAGATTTAAAAGATAATTTGTAACGGCTGATACAATCTTGCATGTGTAAAATCATCTTACCCTGAGGATTCCAAATATTCGTGGACTGGATTCTGATACTAGAGACATTAACAAATCAATTATAGATATAATGACCAACGAGCCATCCATGATGTTCCATCCAGAGGTGAAGTACGCGTCTGGACCGTAGAACATTCCTGATGCAACAACCTATTTAGAAAAAAAACATTTCTTTCATAAAACTTAAAAAAACAAAACATCATGAACGTTTTAAATATTAAAGCAGTTTCGGTATAAAAAAATGAGCTTTGCATATTTAATCTGCACCAAAAATATAATCCTGTATGCATATTCTACTTTATGTAAAATGTAACACAAAAAAAGAACACTGTACGGGTAAAGTTTTCGTAACTCGAGTGTACATGACACGAACTCCAGCGTAACATGTTTCGTAGTCAAACTGCTTCATGCTTTATTGAACGCCATTTTATCGTCCAGTGTTCGATAGCCTCCCGAGCATTGAAAACTGTACTTCACATGTTAAATCGAAGCATTCAGAAAATGAAAGAGCAGATTCGCGTTTAGGAATATCCATTATGGTCAGATGTAGTACTAAACAAAACAATAAAAATGAAAAATATAATATCTATGAAACAAAAATCTGACGATATTAGTGATTTTTTTGACGCTGTAGACAGGATTGATCAAAATGTTGTTAAAACCTGTTACTTTAAAATGTAAAGCTGCAATAAACCTGAATCTAGATGAAAGACTTAGTTCTAGACGAAGTAGTAACACTTCAGCAAAGTAGGAGTTAGCGGAAGGATCAAACGACTGCTCTTAAAGCCACCAACCACACTTGGAACGAGTGCCATTCTAACAATAGTGATGTCACAGCCGGAAATAGCAGTAAAACGCTCCACTGTGATTGTTGCTGACAAATGTCGAAATTTTGCCGTTCGCTCTCAAACACTTTGAAATTTAATATCGCATTTCAGTGTTACATTGATGGATATTTAGAACGTTTCAATATATCAATTGCGGTTAAATCTATTTAATTTACATTTTAGATAGCGGTTTGTTTTGTTTGTTTTTATAAACGTCTTTTATCTACAATGTCTCGATTAGGGATTGGAACTGCTATTTCATCAAAGATAGTGTTAATAGTACATTGTTATCCTAGGGGTGAAAGTAACTTATTTAGTACCGAGACGGGGTTTGGATCCCGAGCGTAGCGAGGGCGCCAATAGTTCGAGGGACTAAATAAGTCTTTAACCCGAGGTAAACACTGTGTTTTTCATTACGAATACAAGGAAAGTAAAAAAAAAAACATGAATTAGATAAAGAAAAAATGAGTGATCGGATTGCCGCTTTCCCGCCTTTTAGTTTAGTTTTTTTTTCTGTGGCCTATCAGCTATTCAGCCAATATTTTTCATTTTCATCATTGAAAAAATGGAAAATATTTTGTCCAAATCTATGTTATGTTAAAGAAAAATTTGAAACTAAATTATAATAAAATCATTTAAAAAAAAAATTAATTATTAATACTTAACTTTATGTTATTACAATTTTACATCGCGCTGTAATTGAGTGACTATATAGAAAGTTGGAACATGGTTCAATAGAAATGTGAAAATAGAACTTGTTTTTTTTTTAATAGTTTGACATCTGTCTGTTGAAAACGGTTCTCCCTAGGGCTGAAAAGTATTACTTTCAACCCGCTCCTCAGGCAACTTCAGACCTACTTTCCGAGTATGAGTAATGAAAACGTATTTTCGTTTTAGATTTCATGTTTACAATTATTTAATCTATTTCATTGTACATTTTAAGTTAACAATATGCAAACTTCTAAATATATTTTACCTTTATGAACATTTCTACTGCGAACACCCCTGTGAACACGTAGTTGGCGCTGGAGAGAAAAGCCCGTTCTTTAGAGTCGGGCGGGATATTGGGCCGCTCCATAGCTAGTGTGATGCAGTTCAGTGCGATAAATAACAGCACTATATTATCGAACCAGCCTCTCGTTACCACCCACGTGCAGAATCTCCGCATCCTGAGTTTGAAGAGAGTTCATTATAATATTTTCAAAAATTAAAACATTACAAGTAAAACAGTTTTTATTTTCAAGCTTAAATAAAAATATGGTCATGAAACCAAATTGTGCGAATATCATAAATTAATTGTGCAAGAGACTAAAAAAGCAAATCGTTCAAGCTTGCTTGGTTTGAAAACTCACTTTCGATAAATTTATAGCAGAAAAAATATGGTTTCACCGTAATGAAATTTAGTATGGTTGAGGTGATTCGTTTAGGCAAGCCCCGAAGACATAAAAGTACTTATTTCATTACGAAAAATACTAAAATTCTTTTAGCGGTATAAAGGCATTGAGGTCGCTATAATCTTACTTGTTGTCGGGCGAAAAGATGTACAGTGAGTAAAATTCTTTTTCTTTGAGACAGCCCGTCGGCTCCATAAAGCGAAAAAGATCTTTAAATCTGTACCGCCGTCTGTCGAATCTTGATGATAACATGCACACGTTGTTTATGGCCACCTGGTGAAAATGTTGCTTTGAAAAATCTTGTATCATTGTTTTTATATAGCATTCGATTTATTATTGAGAAATAAATATTGAATCCAAATATTTGCTAGGTTCCATGTCACTGCTAACAGAAAAGATAAGGTTATGTAAATTATAAAGCCATAAATAAACTTTAATAATAACAGTCTGCTAGGTGTCGAACGAAAGTTCTACCCCGTTGGATTATTGTGGTAAACCTAATAGCACAAGCTAGGAGAGGGTTCGCCACAATTATTTACTTGTACTGACTTATTTACTATACCACCTTGAGATAAACGGAATCAGAGGTTGCGGGTCTGTACCTCCGATGTCACTGGTGTACTGTAGGTGACACATTGAATAGCCAAAGTGTCAGCTTTTTATTTGAATTCAAGATTACCTTCACTTCCGTGTTCCGATTCCGTGTGGTGCCGGACGTAAAGAATAGCACTACCGCATCTCTTCCCATGGGTGTCGTAAAAGGCGACTAAGCGATTCATTAGAGCAGGGCCGGATTATCCATAAGGTGGATTAGGCAACTGCCTAGGGGCCCCGCATCGACTAGGGGCCCCGTGCACGCACCAAGGAAAAAAAACGTTTCATCGAACGATTTTTTTTTTGAAAGTTGACTTCTTCCTCAATATTATTCCTTTTTTCGACGCATGTTGTCAGTTGATGAAATACTTCATACATAGTAGAACTAAAAATAGCTGTATTTGACGTTATAGGTAAGGTAAGCGTTAATTCTTTGACTTTTAGAGATTGAAGTAATAGGATACCAAAGGAGTCGATCTGATCGACTCGACTTTTGTAACAGAAAAAATATATTTTAAAAAGTAAGAAAAGTGTAAGGAAACGGGCCCCGAGAATTGCATTGCCCTGTGCCCTGATAGGGTTAATCCGGCCCTGCATTAGGATGGGCAGCAGCATTCTACGAGTACTTTAACAACCATATTGCGATCGCCAACCCGCCACGCCAAGCATGGCGATTATGGCAAACCCCCCCAACATGGCTTTGGGGAGGCCAATGTCCAGCAGTGGACGTCTTTCGACTGAATGATGACCTTCACTTCTGACACCGAAGTCACCGTTATCAACAAGTCCTACTGTTTCTACGTACCTCCTCATTGATTTGTTTCATCAACGGCAGTGGCTGCACATTGAGTCTTGTGGGTAACGCGGGTGCAGGTAGTTCGCGCACCGGTCTCGGTGTCACCGGCACAACGGCCGAAGGGGGTCCCAGGTTGCTCGCCTTCACTTCCGATACCGATGTCACTGTTACCAATGAGTCGTACTCAGATACTCGTAACATGCCTATGAAAATTTGGTGTATAGTAAGTGGATCTGCTGTATATTCAGCCAGGAATGTTGTTAGTCAATTGAGGCAACTGTTAATTTGGTGCTTGTTATCACGATCTTCGTCTTCAGCAGGAAACCTCGCTGTCTTCTAAAGTTCAGAACACGGCGATGCTTTGAGATTTCTCTAACTTAGAATTAATGTTATGCTTAAAGATGTTGACGCGATCGTTGGGCAAAATGTGAAGAATTGTATAGATGTCATAAATACGTCAACAACAATTTTATCAGTTCCGAGAAGTTGAACAAAAAAAAATGTTGATTCAGAATATCTACTAGATCTACTAACCTATGCATATTCTAGAAAACCAATCTATAAGAAAGGATTGTAGCATCGTTGAGGAACTCATTAAATAATATATCAAAAGCAGTTGGATTAGTTACCTAGTTCTATCGAATCGATTGCACTGCAGTAATCAAAGTATTCTGAAAACAAGGCTGGATTACGCAGAAATATTAAGCATGAAAATAGGTTACCTGTCAAGTAGTCATTTGTGAGTGATAGTCTATGTGGTGGAGGCTTCACTGAGTCGAGTCGAACTGTTGAGTCTGATGAGAAGCCCGCTTCTGGAGCCTTCCATGATACCTAAACAGACATAAGAATATAAACAAATACTCGACAGGTACAATCAGCGGATGTTCTAGCTACTCGCGTTGCCTTTTTATTAACTAGACTATGCATTATGTTTGCTGGGCGTAAGAGTACTTCGGTTTCACGGTAGCCTGTCTATATGATGCATTGCCCTGGAATTTTTTGATATTTTATAATCATGGCAAGGGAAATGGGAATCTTATTATGATGAGTGATCATCTATCGTGTTCCCACATGTTCCTAGAATAAATAAGTTTTTTGTTGCTTTACATGACTATAGAGACAATTAAATTAAGTCTACAATAGTATAATAATGTTCATGAGATAAATTCTTGTTTAAGATTACCTATGGTTTTACTCATGTGCGTTTTATCGGAGTTGCCAGACTAGTTTCGGACTCAACCGGAGAGTCCTTAATCATGAGCCGTTCACGCTCATTAGTCGGGCGACCCCGATCAAATGCACGTGGGTAAAACCGTAGGTAATCTTAAACATCTACAATAATACTAACGTCAGGTAGCAGCGGTGCGTTGTGAGCAGACACCCGCCTCGCTGGAGGAGGTAACACGCGAGGCGCGGGCAGCTGACCACGTGTTCTGTTGTTAGGCAGCTCTGATTGAGTGTCATTCTTTATCACCATCGATGAAGACAGAAGCAGCTCGTTCTTTCGTAGGTTGGAACCTGGTGAGATCAACCTTATTATTAAAAAGGAATGGTGCTATTTTTGAAGACACGGTTTTGAAGTATGGTTGCAAACTGGTTTTATTGGAATCATTTCTTTTATTATTTCATGAAACTTTGATTTTCGGAGTAATTTAAAAAAAAAAACTTCATAAAAGTATTCTCAGAACGTCATAAGCTATTTGACTTCGGGTAACGTTTTAGATTTTGGAAACCAGTTTTTTTCGATTTTATCAATATCGATGCCTAACGGCCAAAAAGGTAAGTATAAGTGGTAATTGAAAAACTTTACAGGAGAGTGGTTTAAAGTTCATTTACGAAATTAGGCTAAGGACCTTAATTTACATAACGACTAAGACACAAAAAGTAAGTCGTAGAGTCCAATCGACGCAACGAAAAAAAGACGACTCCAACGATGCATATGTACATACTTATGTACGATGGACTTCCATTTCGCAAAAAAATGGACTTATCCATTTTTGGCTGTTAGGCATCGATATTGATAAAATGATATGCACAAAGAATTAATGAAGCACATCAAATATCACAATCATGCAAAACCACAACATAATACAACGAATTTTCACGCTCCGCTCCAGTCAATAAGTTAATAAAAGCTTAAAATGTATTGACAGACAAACACAAAGTTACAATATTCTTATACCATTGCAGACAGCGTGGTCTCTCCCGTTGTTTAGCACGATGGCGTCTGAGTCAGATCCCGTCCTTTGTTTCGGCTTCCGTCTTAGACTTGGTCTAGATAACCGCCAACTATAGCCTCGTTGCACCCTACACTTGTCTTCACCGTTTGCACCCATACTTACTACACTTATATTCCTAGAAATAGGTTCAATTGTAGAAAATCATACATACATATTTGTCGAATGATAACATTGAGTCAGGAAGGAGTACAAGAAAAACGGGGAATGTTTAAAGAGCGTGATTCCACGCAAAATGATAGAAGTCGACTGATGGAAAGAGGCTGAGTTCAGGCGTTAAATGGACTGACCTGTGAATACCTATACAAGGTGTTGATCTGTATCCGTGCCATATTTAGAAAGGTGACTATACCACCGATAATGAATACGTATCTATCAATAAAACATTTCTATTTTAAATATTAAACAAACAAATTCCCACTGTGTGTCGTGCGTGCGTGACACGAAAACGACGCGTGCAAATTCACCAAAAAATAGGTAGAATTCGGCGCGGGGAACGTGCCGCTGGTGACTTATTCTCGAAGTCGTCTTGGCACTTCGGGATTTATTCGCAAACTTTCGCTATTGTGTGAAAATTTGGTTATTAAATACCTAACCATAGAATTGGAATTATGTACTTTTAGATGATCAATCACATTATGAAACATTTGCTCTAGAAATATTTCACGGTTACATATCAACACCTTGTATAGTGGCATTAAAATTATGTATGTTTTTTTTTGACATAGTTCTGTAATATAACAAACCAACTTACTTTTGCGAGCTCAGAAGACTTGATTTATCACTGGTGTTCAAACAATTCTCATCTTTTGCAATTGTGACTTGAAGGTTCTTTTCTGTTAACAGTGGCGATGGCATCGATCTTGGCGTGCTTGGCGTCGTAGGCGCAGGTGACGAGGACCTAAGCGGGGGCAGGGCGAGGGTTAAGGGAGGAGGGGCCAGAGACATGGGAGGGAGACGGGCCTTTTCGGCACCTAGTTGAGCTTGAGCCGAGTGGAGGGTTAATGTGTAGCTGTTTGGTGGTTTCAGTAGACCTGGTATGCTGGCACACTAAAAAAATATTCAAAATATTAAAACAATGAAAAAAAAAAAGAATTTAGAAATCGTTATTAAATATACATACAGAAGTCCGATCAATGGAATCCAAACTGGAAAGCATCGCAGATCTCTCTAAACTCAGAGCTACATTAAAATCTCTAAACGAAGCTCCTGGTTCTAACGTCGTGGAAGGCGAGTCTTGTGGCGTGGCTGCAGTGTGTGTTATCATCGGCAATGCTTCTGTTATGCCAGCACTACTTGCTAGCATTTTTGACTCCTAAGACAAAAAATAAACGACAAAACGTCAAACTTACATTCCTTTTAAAGCTAAGCAGAGTTGAACCGTTGTCTACTCACGGTCTGTCAGTGACGATAATTGGTTCCATGAGGCGAGCCTAACTGGTTTGTGCAAAATTTAAATTTAAAGTTCAAGTAATTGAAATCTGTCCAGAAAAGCCTAATAACAATGCCTGACCTTGAAATTGAATCCAGGATAACACTCTCGGGGCTTATGGGTCCTCGAAAGATGGGGTAGTTAAAGATAGGCAAGGCAGTCAGTAAAACAAAAGGTCTCCGTATAAAATAAATGTCTTAAGATAATACAGTCTTTACTGACAGATTACCAAAGTACCTGAAGGTAAATGACAAGATAAAGTAAATGGGACAAAAGTCAGGTTTATACTTCGGAGATATTTCAGAGGATTAGAGGATTAGGATCGAAATGTATAACGAAAGTAAGTAATAAGATATTTTACGATGAATGGAATCATAAATCTTTCCTTTTTAGTCTAGCAAGATTCGCACAGGTCTTTATCGAAATAAGCTTTGAACCATTGTTACATACTTAAATTCTTGGAAATGTTCTTACCTTTTTTAAAGTGTGGTTCACCAATATATCTCTATTTGCAACATAAATCCCTTTTATCAAAACCAAAATGTATATAACTTAACCCGATTTTAATCTAGTTTCAAAATTTATGAATGTACCCTTGTATCTTCTATGTTAATGGAAACCAAATATTTAAGCAAATGCTATCTTGTTTGAATTAATATTAAATGTCTCTAACCCGTTTAATCTTAACTCACCTTTTGTAAATTACACTTGTTAGATTGCGCGCAGTCCTTGCAAAGTGTCGGGTGATGTGCCGAGGACTTCGTTTTCCGACGTGATTTCATTGCCTTTTCTTTATGTCCGTTTACATCATCTTTAGCCTTTCGTACATCATCCGCCGACCGCCAAAAGTTTTTTATTTCATTCTGTTGACATAAAGCCGTGATCGAATGCTGGCCGAATTCTGTTTGTCTTTGAGAGTTTCAAAGCTCCAAAGTTTCAAATGGAATAACATTGTTCACGTTGACTTAATGAAATAGTATCGCAAATACTTTACCTGCGAAATACTCTCACTGGAATGTGATCCCGAATTTGAGTCGTCGTAGTGCAATTCGTTATTGTCTGAGAAACATTCGCTCGACAATTTTGATTTCGCCAGCTCGCGTTGTTCACGTTCCCTTCTCTCATTTCGCTAAAAGATTTGAATTACACATGAGAATTTGATTGGGAATTCTGTGGCAGAAGTATGTAAATATTAGTAATGCAAAGAACATTCGTCTGTGCGTAGAAATTTATATTTATATTTGGAAGAATCCTTGTAATTTGTTTTAAACGTCAAGCATTGAGATAAGAAAAACATTGAGATTAACATTGAGGGAATTTATATAGAGCCATAACATACTTTTCTGTTTTATAACTTTCGTGAGACACATTCATATTTATAATTATTTACGGTTTACTCTCATTTCCCAACTGGGCAATCTCGTAAAATACATGAGAGTAAACCTAAAACTAGTCAGTAAGACTCGCGACCTCGCCGTGTGTTCAGCTTATGATTAAGGCTTTCGGTCCGAAACTAGTCGGGAAATCCCGAAAATTGTACGTGAGTAAACCGTAACTAATCATAAATGGCCATAACATCCATCTAATATTATCTCTTACCTCTGAGCTGAACCCCTCAACGAGGATAGCAACTAGCAAGTTGAACAGTACATAATTCCCAAAAGTCATAAGGGCAACGAAATATAATGCGGCCCAATGACTCGTTTTTTCCATGCCATTAAACAACACAACATTCCAATCTTCCTGGGTTAAAACCTGAAACGTTTACATCAAAGTCAGAATTCAACTCAACCGTGTAAGCCGTTCTACCACATCAAATATCTTTAAATCCGATTTTGTTTAATAAATCAAAATAAGCAAGGTGTGCTGTCATATTGTATTAAGTCGTGCCTTTGGTGTTTGTAATAAAATGTTACGTAAGTCCAATGTTAATAAATTAAAGTAAAAAAATTAAAAAAAAAACTGTTGTTAGTAATTAGCGTGTTAGTGTTGACAAGTGTCTTGTTGTTGTGTGTTCACTAATACACAGTAATGAAAGGGAACACAGACGGCGAGTTTGAGTACACAAGCATACAGGGTCCAGCATTTCCTAATGCTATTCACTACTAAGCAAGATGCAAACTAACTACGGAGCGCTCCTTGTAGTGCATTACCAAAATGTAAGTACTAAGTAACTACAGCGGATCTCTCGCTTGTGCCAAGTCTAGTTATGTACAAATCATGTTCAGTCATGTTTATCGTTAAATTTTTATCATTCGTCTTTTCTCACAACCCTTACGAAGTTGTCAAACAAGACAAAAATAACAGTTCCAATCAGTTTGAGTTGGTAATTACGAGAAACACGCGGCGTCTATCTTCTAAAACATATTGAAACGGGATCGCAAATAAACCGTATATTACTGAGCCTAGTCTAGCGTACCGCACAAGGCTTACCTGGAACACGGTGACGGTAGCCCATAGGATGTTATTAAAATGTTTCCTGTCGCACTCACACTTGGGATGGTGCGAGATGATCTCGGGGCAGGTACAATCCCGCTCGCTGCCATTGTCTTCGACGTACTTGCAAAACTTACCACCGAATAGATACATGCCCAGAATACTGCTCGTCGTGGAGTAGATGTAAAAATGAAAGAAAAACAAAACGCTATGCGCATACGCCGCGACCGAGTCATCCTGACGACATTATTGTTGCGTATGAGACGTTAACACTGCAACCTGCTCTCATGAACGAACTACTGAAATACTACTAATGTTACGGTCTGCATAAAGTTATTGCGTTCACATTCCTAGTGTGTGCAGTTAGTGCCATAACAAGGAGAATATGCTTGTAACTGATGCTATTGTAGTATTGAGGAGATCTATATGCACACGATCGGTATTAGTAGTGCAGTAATAATTGTGTATCTACACGTTACGTGCCGTAAAATTAGTTTTATTTCAACCAATCGTCCGCATTATTTTATTTTGGGATATGATGTAATAATTAATTAATAAACAAAAGCCTAAATGGTTAAGCAGTGTTATCGCCGTTGGAACGCTACAACCAACGGATATGTTAATAAATCTAAATTATATATTTACTTTCATTAACATCCTGTTATTTAGTGCAATTAAGTTCCTCGACAAACTCAATACTTATATTATGTTTCATTCTTTATACTGCCTCATGAATATAATAAAAAGTAGAAAATGCAATAAAAATAATCCGGAGGAGGAATAAATAGGCGAAAGTAAAGTGCGAAAAAGATAATCAAAGAAAATTCTCATTCATACTGTATCATTATATTACTCGTGGCAAAAGTCATTCAAATTATAATGCAGCAATTTTCAAATTATAAATTCATCCTGAGAAATGCAGATGGAAAAGAGTAAAAGGAAATTTAGATGAGAGGAGCTATACCTTCTGTTATTAATAAAGTGGAAGTTAAAGAGTTCAAGAAAGAGGGAAGTAATTGAAAATTTGATTGTTACTGAAGTTAAAAACAAGGATGCCAGGTTTGATAACGAAACTGGTGGAAACTTTCGTCGTATAATCTTTAAAGTTTTGAACAACACGATCATAAACTCGTTTGCGAAGTTAATATTAAATAACATTCCACTAATTTCGCACCAAGATCTTCAAGATTAATACCTAAATAATAGAAGCAGCATGCAAAGTGATAGAGATACTGTATAACTGAGTGCAGTTGTAGTAGTGGGAGTAGAGGAACTGACGAACAGGTTTCCCGCGACTCGGCTTCGAACGACCTCAAGCTAACCTACTACTCAACCAAGCTCACTGACTAATGTGCTCTGGACAACTTCTGATGGGAGTACTGTACGAACAACATGGTGAACGTGACACTAGATGATGTTTGATCAATTTGTTACGGATGGTACTAGATCTCACTACGCGGGTACTAGGGTAGCGGTTACGCGACTGAACGCTTGTTTTGACAACGCACAATGCTGCAAGCTTTATCCCTCTGTTAGTGTTCATTGTTTGTTTTACTGTTCTGTATGTAGGAGCAGATTATCTCTTGCAGCAGAGTGAACGGTCGTTTGTGTACTCTCGTGGTTAGTCGATTAGCCGTGACAAGACAATCTTCTGTTATTTGGGATTGTCTTACTGTCATACATGAGTGTTGGCTGCTGACAGACCCGTGGGTAAGCGTTTAGTAAATGTTGCAAGTTCAGTCTGTTTCTGGGTTGTCTGTTAGGTATTTTAATTTAAAATGTTGAATACCTGAAAAACCGTGACAAAGGCCCACAAGAGCGTATCAAAGTTTTTTCGGTCGCACACTTGATCGCCATGCTTGTCTTTCTCGCAGAATTTGCACCCGAAGATGTTCATACCGAGGATGCTGAACGTTACCACGCAATATGCGATTAGATAATAATACGGTTACCATAATCCTTTCCACACACAAAGGAGGGAATATATATACAAATAATAAAGGGTATATAGAACAGTATACATATATAAGTGTCGTTGATACATTCTAAGAAGATGAGTGATCAAGTGCAGGTGTAAAGAACAGAAGTAGAAGAAAAGCACAAAAGCGTGACGTCACTATGATTGATAAGATATAATAAATAGAAGAGAAAAAGTTGTAAAGAGTGTGGATAGTGGCAGTGTGTAGTGGTTGGAATGTCAAAGACAGGTGGATGACACACATAAGGATAAGATTGAAAAGAAAAAGGAGAAATCACTCACAGTTAGTGCACAGGTTAGGGGATGCGGGTGTGACAGTTAGGTAGAAACATTCAGAATTTCATATATTTATGGAGAGTCGAATAAATCTTCTTTTGCTACGGAAAAATGAAAAATCTGATTGAGCAATCAATTAATGATTGCTGGGGGCCGTGATACTACTAGTTCGCTACGATACAGGTGTGAAATAGGAATATTGAGTTTACACAGAAAAAAGGTTGAGTTTCGAAGGTCAGGTTTGTAGACAGATATTTACATAACGCCTATTAAGTCCCTAGTGAGATATTGAATTTGAATACCCATTTAGACCAAGTAAAGCAAAGAAACGAAATCATAGAAATTGTTTTTGTTTTTCAGAGTTGTAGATAAATACTTAAATAGGACAGATAGGCTTTAAAATAATTTTGAAAAGAAAAAGTATTTTTAGGAAACTCATAAATAACAGTTTCACATTTTGAAAATAATAAACTTAAAAAAAGAACCTAATGTTTTAATATTGTAGTTTAATTTCATGCATTTTATCGTAATCGTTTATTGCATATTTATTACCTTTTCTTTAAAGTTCATTTTACAAAACCTGATCTGTCTCCGTGGTTTGATGAACTAAGACTTGTAATATTAATATTGTGATATTTACCTGAATATGAAGATAAATAGTACTAGTAGTGAGAAGAACACGGCGACGTTGTCCATGGTCCGTAGCATGACGAACAGTTGGCGTCGCAGGTTGGGCATGAACCTGACCAGTTTCAGTATGCGCAGGAGTCGAAACGTGCGGAGGACGGAGAGCCCTGAACCTCCTCCTACGTCTTTTTCCTGACCCATGCTATGTGCCAGCTCGAATGCACTGTTGGGATTTCGCAACGAAAATAATTAAAATAATATTCAATGAGTTATACAACCAACTACGACATAAAAAAATATGTTGAGGAAATTACGAGCATACTCACCTACCGAGATAGGTTCATATGTCGTAAGTGATACTAGTAAAATTATTATAATACTACGTATTGATTTTAGAGTTATTATAATTTTATTAGACACTTGCAAAACAGAGAACCTGTCTTAACTTCGGCTAGAATTGTAAATCAAAACTCAACCAAACTTTAGCTGGTTGTTTTCTAAATGCAAGTAAACTGAATAAAGTGATTTATCCCTGTTCGTTCCTCACAAAGCAAAATGAACTCGAGGTGAATCACCATTATATTACTCGTACGTTGGAGCTCGGGTTCAAAACCACAGATAGTCAATTACGGACACCCCCGAGCTACCGAGGTATCGCAGTCAATATTTCACATTGTCCTTTAAACTTAGAACAGGACTTAAATTATAATGTCAAGTGAAAACCAGACAGTATTCTTTATAGGTAACATTTTTAACTGATCAGCGATAAAATTGAATTTTGATTACGATGATGTTTCATGCTAATCATATCCATCAACAAAAATAAACTGTCAATTATTGTTGATCAAGTTATGTGATCAACAATAATTGACAGCTAAATACACAAATTGATCAGTGGAGAGACTTTCGACTATAATATATGATGCCTATTTAAAAAAAAAACACTTATGGACAATTCCTAAAGGTACGAAAAAACGAGCGTTTTTTTGTACCTTTACCAATAATGAAGCAGATCCCATTGCTTTGCATAGTGTACCCTCCCATACGTTAGTAGATACCACGGATAAAATTAGCTTATAGGTAAGTTTATTTACATGCCCTATTTAAAACTACCATTAGTAAGCAAAACAATTCGTTTTCGGGCATAAGAGCACCTGTTTCTAACCGATTCGGTTCCTGGTTTTTGTTGCGGACCAAATATTGATGGCGCTTACCAAATATTGATTTCGCTGATCGATTTATTAGTTCCCATTCTTTATTATCATTTGCTTTAATTTAAGTTCACACATTTGTAAAAATAAAATATACATCACAGTAATTATAAGCCGTAGTTAATAGATATATTCAATTTAATTACTCCCAGATTTTGAATAAAAACAAACAAGCAACACGTAAAAATATTTCGTACTGAATGTTTCATAAAAAGAGTTACTTAAATCCATGTTATTCGATATTACCACCTACTCTTTGTTACAGTACTCCGGTTGTACTCGTATGTTTATCAAGTGTTCTTCGATATTTTATTCGTAAGCCGGGATTAAACCTAGATCTGTTTCAATTCGGGGTTTTATGAAATATATAGCTTTTGTGAAGCTTTAATGAAATAAATACGTGGAATGTGGCACAAATACAAAATGTTTTAAAATAACTGTTATTTTTTAGACTTAAGTTATTTGTTTCGAGTCCAATTTTGGCTGATGAAGAGAATGTTTTATGAGGTAAAGCACTAAGTATTTTTAAAGGTCAACATTCTTCAGATTTTGTTTCAAAGAGCTCTACATTTCTTCTCTCAAGGCTTTTTAATTATTTACTAGCTGAGCTCGCGACTCCGTCCGCGTAGAAGTCGGAAACCAGTATTTTGTCGCAAAAACTAAACTTTCTATCTTTAATATCTTTTGATTGAGCGGACCGATTACGATGAAACAAAAATTATACATAACTTTGAAATACGCACAATATTTGTCTACAAAAGTCAACCGCATTGTGTGAGTACTGTTTACGTGATGCGTGCACAAATAAACAGATAAACAGACAAAAAAATCCAAAAATGATCGAAATGGATTCTGTTGGTTACCCTTTAACCACCCCGCAATTTTTTTATATTTCCAATTAACAGACAAGTCTATAGATTTATTACTCGTATAGATATTTCAGTCATTCTCTACACTAAACAGTTTGTAGGGAGTCAATAATATTTGTACTATACAACGTTACACGTCATAAGAGTTTTATTTAATTGGTACCTGAGCTTATTCTCTGAGTAATGAAGCTTTAAGTAGGATCTTACCTCAGTATAACAATAACTCCATCAAAGACGTTAAATCCATTCGCGATGTATTTGAACGGGCCTTCAGCTACGATTTTGAGCAACATTTCTACGGCGAATATAGCCGAGAATACAATGTTACTGATCTCGACTATCACAGTGAGCTCTTCGGGCTGATTATGATATTCAATGCCCATTGACAACGTATTGATGAGGATCGCCAATAATATACCTGTAAATTACAGCTGTGAGATATCTTGTACAATGAAATGGAATTGTGAGGAACAGAATTAAGAAGTCTATTTTATGGTTGTACTTTTTGAAATTTTGGTTTTGGTTTGTTACTCTAGGGACCAATGAATCCGGATCGCCAACTTAAAGCTAAATATTTCGGAAACTAAGAATGATAGCTTATTCAAATAAAAAATATTTTATAGAATATTTAGTACAGTTTTTTTTATAGACTGATAAATACTACTCAAATAAAATTGATAAAACTTCATATATAGTCTATAAAATACTTTTTATTTGAATAAGCTAGCATTCTTAGTTTCTGAGATTTAAGCTTTATGTTGGTAACCCGGATTCGTTGCTCCCGAGTGTATTATAACTAATACTTCTAACTTTTTGATTTTATTGTCATCCAAATTAACACCAAAAAATTATGGCGGAATTAACAAGACAAATAAATATGATGGGCCACAATAGTTCTGCAAAAAAAAAGTAAAAAAAAGAGTTTTTCTATATCTGTTCAAATGTGAGCTTAATTTAATATCTTTTACCTTGTTGAAAGTATTTATGGTCAGCAATAAATTTTATCTTCTTCCTCAGTCGAGACAGGGCCCTGGCTATCCTGCCCCAGAACTTGGAGCACGCGTTACCAATGCAACCCTTGCGCGTTTCTTTAGCTGCTGCCTCAGCCGCGAGGAGGTCCGCACAGCATGAGAAGTCTTCTATTTCCACGATCTAGGATTCAATTGATGCCATCAGTGTATGTAACATGGTAAATTTTCTTATTATTTCTTTTATACTGACACTATAAACCAATTTGGCCTCACAAGAGTTTTATTAGACTTTGAAGCTCGACCATTGTGTACACAGCCTTGATGTTTAAATTGAATACGTGCCGACGGGAGTTTAATACCACAAAGAGAAAATAATGTAAGACTCAGCCTTATTGTCTAACTCACTAGTAATCGACATGGACTTCATTTTTGACATTTGAAACCTAGCCTGGACTTCAATTGTCACTTTCGTATTGTGTAAATAGCTGTCACATACAACACCATTACCAGCGAAATTCAAACCCAGTGAATGAATGGAACTTCGTATTATGGCTGATTTTGGTATTGCGTAACACCGAAATGAATTTCAGTAGCAAATTCAAGCCCATGTGAAATGTCAGATGAAGCAGGGAGCTCATTCGAATCTTGTTTGAAGTGTTTTGGTCAATTTTTTATCAAAATAAGAAAATTGTGGTGAACATTGTATTAGAAGTGTTTGAAGAATAAGAAATAAGTTCCTACCTAATATCTCAGAAGTAATTATTAATCATCTGAACACCCTTATTTGAGTAGATAGGTGCATTCATTTCGGCAAAGAAACTAGGTACTTTTCTTGCAGGCGTTCTGAAATAGCCATACTATCTTAGCACTGTTGTGTTGAACATTGTATTAGAAGCGTTTGAAGAATAAGAAATAACTGCCTACCTAATATCTCAGACGTAATTAGTAATCATCTGAACACCCATAATTGAGTAGATGGGTGCATTCATTTCGGCAAAGAATTCTGATTCTTATTCTGAGATAGCCATACTATCATATTATCGCACTGTTGTGTAACAACATAACAACTTTTGTAACGCATAAAATCGGTAGTAGCTTTTTAAATAAACTTACTTTGAAACGAATATTTGGCAAAAAAAATCACACACAACACCAACGTACAAAATAAACCGCGAACTTTTGACCACAGACTATACACTATGACAACTCCAACAGTGAGTGACATGAGTGGGTTTCATAGTTTGAAGAAAGAAAACTTGCGTTTCGTTACTAATTTGTTAGTAAACTTACTGACAAAATACGTGATTAAACTGCAAATAATGACAAAAATAATGCATAGGCTGTGTTTTTACAGCATAATAAATATAATTACCGTTTTTGCAACTACTCAAACAACTAAATCGCAAATAGTACCATGGCACTATTAGTAGTTCTACTTGCATTACCGAAACGCAACACGGATCATTCATTCCGAAACCGAAGACCAGTTGAATACCTTAGACAATACCGATAACATTCTGACTGGGTCGACCACTGGTAATCGACTTCAAGTTCACTGGTAATGGATTTCAAGTTAGACAATAAGGCTGCTGGTCTGGAAAAGAAAACTCAAGGATCTTAAATTGAGGGTCAAAATACACTTAGCGTATCTTACGCAGTTATGAGCGCGCGAAACTTCTAAGCCTTATTTCGCTCGGCGTAATGACGTAAAATACGCGTGGTGAGGCCGCGCAGGAGAATTTGTATGTAGCGCGATGCATACGCGACGAAACATGAACCACGCAAGATACGCTCAATGCTGCCGTCCGATTTCTAAAAGGCCGTTAAAGGTACAATTCCGTGCATCGCGGCCGATCGCAGCCGCGTGCGATCGATCGCGTGCGACTGACGCGCGCGGGTATTGCGTCAATAGTCGTGTCAATAATATACTGACTAATCTGTTGTTAGCCGCACGCGTCTGTCGCAGACTTCGGAAGCGGTGCCATACATTTTCATACTCTGACTATTGACGCAATAGCCGCGCGCGTCAGCCGCACGCGATCGATCGCACGCGGCTGCGATAGGCCGCGATGCACGGAATTGTACCTTAAGAGCGTGTACGCCGTTCGGCATTTCATACAAATTTTCAAGTCCTTATTTTTCGATATGACTGAACCGATTTCAATGAAACGTCATACCCATCAGCAGGATACATAGGACTAAAAAGTTAGTAGAAAACATTTTCGAAAAATAGTGTTACAGTTAAATTAGACCAATTTTAAGTTTTCCATACAAGCAGAATTTTCCAATTATCTTTTTTCAAGTAAGACATTTCGAAAATGTTTTCTACTAACTTTTTAGACCTAAGTATCCTACTTATGTGTGTGAAGTTTCATAAAAATCGGTTCAGTTATTACGAAAAACAAAGACTTGAAAATTTGTATGAAATGCCGTACGGCGTACACGCTCTTAAGTGAGTAAACCTAATTTCGAGTTATGAGCAAAAAACGTGGAAAATTTTGTCCCTAGAAATTCTGAAAACTTACAGATGTTTTTGCTATAGCAAATTATTGGGCTAAGCTAAGCAACGGAATCTTGAAGATGAACAGATAGACTGAACTTAGCCGTCCTCAGTCAATTCATTGATTTGCATGTGAGAGGTGTGAATTAGTGAATCGACACTAATATTAGTTTCTGTTTTAGTATTTTCTTGTAGCCCATACATACATACATATGTTGTAAGTTTTTCTGTTTCTAACACTATGGACTCAGTTGTTTGAAATAAATGATTTTTGTTCTATTTACTTATTTCTAAGCTCATTTTATAACTTTTAATGAGTTACAGGATTAATATTGTTTTTAAAATTAAAGTTTTTGTTTTTTAGTCATGCTTTTCTGTACCGAAATGTGACCATCTACAATATGGGATGGTATGGCATGATACGGTAATGTCTCTCTAAAAGTTTCTGGATCTCGTAACTGACAAATGATGGAAAAATACGGACCAGTCTGGTCGACGGAAAAAAAAATTGCGCTTTTACGTATTATATAAAACTCAGTCAAAATATCACTGAATGGTCTTATAAAAATCGGACGGCAGAATTTTCCTGTAGCCGTGTCTTCTTTTGCAATATGCAGTAGCTACAACGTCTAAAGTCGTGTACGCACGAACGAACACGAATACGTACATCGAACACGAATCACTATGAAGGTGTTCGCCGAACACACTGTTCGGTAGTGGTACGCACGTGCAAACAATGTGTTCGATATTCGTGTTCGCTCGTGCCTCACGGCTTTATAGTCGTGCTTAAAAACAATACCTATTAACCAGATTGTTCAATAACTGTAATAAGTTAATATCTATCATCGTAAAATACTACTCCGCGTGGCAATGAAACACAACTTTGTACAAGTTGCTATTAAATTTTCCAATGAAGACTTTACGATGACAGATACATCGTGGGCCGGTTATAAATTGTGTAAGTTTTACTCTAATGAATTAAGTTTCAGGTACACTCTTCTTACGCTATGGATATAATTAATTGTTATTTACTTGAGTTGACGTGTTGAGTCTAAATGATTTCTAAGATAACAAAATCGAATCGTGTTTTTTTTCTTACGCTAAGGGCCTTATCACAGTGACGATTTGCGAGCGAGTTCAAAGCGAGGTGAGAGCGCTGCGGGCTCGGCGCGAGCTCGCAGCGAGCGTGCCGCGAACTCACGAGGAGCCAAATGCGTTCTTGCTGCGAACTTGAGGCGAGCCCGCTGCGCTTTCGCCTCGCCTTGAATTCGCTCGCGAACCGCCACTATGTAAAACCCTCGCCACGCGCTCGCTCCGCTCTCGCCTCGCTTTGAAGTCGCTCGTAAATCGCCACTGTGATAAGGCCCTTAGATCGATGTTAACTTTTCGTTATTCAACTGGGCCTTTTTAATTAATTCAGAGGTTATGGGCAGGCTATCAATACCGAATTGTTAAACTTGGAATAAAGTAAATAAATAATATTTTAAATAAGACTTCTTACCCTCGTATCAATCTTCTCCTCTCCAGCCCTCTTGCTGATGCCTTTGGTGAGTTCTTCAAAGAAGGAGTCGAGAGCCACTTGTCCAGTTGGTAAGGCAGCTGACAATGCCCCGGACAGTGCGAGCAATTCTTGACAAGACATGGTCCCGCCGGCCGCCGCACGATCCTCTGCGGTGTCGCCTGTCGGCAGGTCGAACTCTACGCCCCCAAATAAGATACACTACAGCACACGGACTAACACGGACAAAACTTCTAATATCTCAAAAGCATCTTGTTACATCCAATTTTCAATAAAAACGGTACAGATAATCTTGTGATACAGTAATCGATCTTTCGTCTATCCCTTAGGTAGGATAAAATACTTTAGATCAGACATCACCCATTGGGAATTAATATCGCCCATTACCAAATTGTAAGTCTACGAATCTACTCGTACGCCTTTTAAGCTGTCCTCTACGAAAATAAAACCATGGGCGTTATCTAAAAATGTTTCGGGTTTGGAGTGTTGAATAATCGTTCATAAAAAATTATGAATTTCACTTACCCTTGCTCGCACCACAATTTTACCAATACATAACTTATAAACATTCTAATCAGTTCAGTATTAAATATTTATCTTTTCTCTTCTAGTCCCAAGATGGCCATTAAACCGAAGAGAATATTTTCTAAGAAATACTTTAGGTTACTCTCGTAGGAATATAACAAGATGCTTGCGAGGTGAAATAGATAACTCAAGGAAGATAAAAGATTTTTATATGTAAATCAAGTCTCAAAAGTGTAGGAGTGCTAACCTACGCTGAAAAGGGGATAGGCGAGAACCAAATTTAGAAAACGTTTTGATCTGATTCAAGTAATCCCCTATCCTATTAGGTATTTCTATGAAGAAGTAGAGGAAGAAGCAAGATAAGCAAGAAGTTCAGTAGAGATTGCACATGCCCGTCTAATAGCGTCGGCTAGATCTAGTTAGATCTAGAAGTTTCTAGACTCACCACTTTGGCTCTTAAGCCAGTCACGCTGACACAATGAATCTACAAATATTCATTCGAATTGTTAAAAAGTTAACACTATTGAATGTAAAGTGTTTTGTAGTGTATTCAGAAGTGAGTTTTGTTCGGAGTAAGATGGGGAAAGTTTCAAGTGTACAAGCAACAGGTAAAGTAAGTAGCTGCTATTTCTTAGTAGCGTAGGTGGGTGCTTTCACATTTTCAAAGGTAATGTCGAAACATTTCAAGAACATTTATTTTAAGCTTTTTTAAAATGTAATTTTTGGAGTTTTACAGATGAATTTAGTCGGCCACATTTTTTAACAGATTGATCGCTTAAATTGTTGATATATAAAACAGAGTTGATTGACGTAGAAACACATAGACCAGGGCTGAGTTCAGCATGGGTCCTGAGTTTACATACTCGTACACCACCATGCGCGCGCCAAGGCACACCTAACACCAACTAATTTGAACCATATGTCGGCAGAACATCACATATACGAAGATTCGACTGCGACCTATTGTGTAAATTATTCTTCATTTTCGCGTTTTAGCCTACATTTTGATTCGAACATTTTTGAGCGCTCACCCGAAGTCCATGCATTCTACGTCAATGACAGATTTGATAATATTAAATCGACCTGTTTGATAGCAAAAAAATAAAAATAAACGAAATCGTAGTTTTTGATCATTGAATCCAACATTATTTGTCGCGTGCCTCTTCTGGTGATATTGTTAGTATTATAATTTACCTGTTTGCGTCATTTTCTCGGATGAGCACACGTTGTGTGGATGAGCGCCGTGCGGTGCGTTCGGCGTGTGCAGTAGCACTGTGTCGCTAAACATCACTGATGATCTTCGACGAGCTAGCGATGGTGGCGACAGGAGTGATAGGTTGGATGCGTTCTATAGCAAAATGAAGAAAGCCATAAACGTTAAGATCTTTTTTATTTATGATTAATTACGGTCTACTCACGTAATTTTTTTCGGGATTGCCCGACTAGTGACCTCGCCGCGTGATCAGCTCATGATTAAGGGCTCCGTTTAGGTCCGAAACTAGTCGGGCAATCCCGAAAAATGCACGTGAGTAAACCGTAATTAATCATAAATATGAATGTGTCTCACGAAAGTTATAATACAAAAAATATTTTTTTTTAAAGAAAAAGTTTTTTTTTATTATTTGACTTATTTGACTACTTGATGGTAATTGCAGACAGGGTCTAAGTTGTAGCACACGAATCCAAGTAACAGAGATATAGAGGCATTCCCCTATACCTCCCTGGCTTTCATATACACACTACAGAACACAGTAAACTGCTTGGTGCTTGGACTTTAATGTGAAGATGATAGCTAGCCAGGCGGACCGTATAGATCCTACCACCAAGCGTGCGAATCTTACAACACGCGTCTATTCCCAGCGTGCGGTGAGGAAGTTTTCTATTCTAGCCCGTCACAGGGGTTGTTTGTATGTGTTTACATACACTATTACATAAACTTACGCCTTTTTCCCATGGTGGTAGGCAGAAACTGTAGAACGCCACATGTTACGATCCTTACATACTCCTTTCGCTTCGTCCACGGTCATACATCTTGTCATACACGTACGCCGGTTGAAAGTACTACGCATCTGTCCTTTTTGAAGAACATCACCAATAACATCGGTGTATGTTCTTCTAGGGCGTCCTCTACTATTTACTCTATTATCGCTAATAAATAATGAACTATGAATCCATGCAAATTCTGTGAACGGTAATTGACCTAATTGCTAACTGTATAGCCTAATGCCTCAAGGGAAAATTGGTAGTCATATTGATCGCAATGAATACCCTGATTACGGGTATTTCAGGTAATTATACAACACAATTTTTAGTATACACAAAAACCGAGACACCCCAACAAGATTTTAATCAGAATTACCGGAGTATGTATTTTTTTTAAATAAATCTCCAAGTTACACCTTAGTTTATGTTGCGTTAAGTTCCCCAGTAGAGTGTGAAATGTGTGAGATGTGCTATGCAGGGGTTGTCTAACACACGGAATCTGATCGAGCGGACCGTCTCAAGCCTCAAGGTGTCTATTTCCGTCCACTGTTATGCATAGAAACCTATTGAAACAAAACTGAATTTTATGAAAAAAAAATGCAAGATTTAACGTGGTATAAAAACGATGCCAATCGATTCTTCTAGTGATTCCGAACGATGTAGTTTCAGGTTTAGTGTATACTTAAACTAAACATGTATACTTTTATCGATCTTACATCTCAATATAAATTATCTTGTTGCAGTTCACTAATGGAACATTATGTTGAGATAGGGACATTTTTTTCGGTCTCGTTCATCATTCTAAAGTTATTTTGTAATATTATTTCGTATTGCTGTGTTCGCCGCGGTTCGACCGTCGACGGGTGACCGATTCGTTAAACATTGAGACCCCTTCGTGTCTCGGAGAGTACATTAAACTGTCGGTTTCAGATGTCATACGAATATTTATGATAGTCGCTACGGGTAGTTTGAAGCCCGAAAGTCTGACAACCGGTCTAACCTTAGGATATCGGCATTGCTCAGTAACTGGGTTGCGGAGGTCTGAAGGTAGTCGCTCCATGTTAAATACTGGTTGGTATTCGATGCGGTATCTCACGACCCCAACATAGTTAGGAATAGTCTAGGCAGAACATTTATTTTTGGATTTTATTGTGATTCCTAGACGTACCAAAATATTTTCTTTCTTTATATTTTAGGTAATATGTTACGGGATAAAAATAAATGACACGCTATACAATACTAGCTTTTGCCCGTGGCTACGCTCGCTTTAATTTATAATTAAAAAAAACACTCTACTAAAGGTTCTATTATAATAATTCAATCATGATTCGAAAGACACTGGCGCCATCTATTATCGTTATCGATGTTTTCCTCGGGAACAGTACTTTTTTCGGGATGAAAGGTACCCCATGTTCGTTTCTGTACACCTGACAACGTATATGAAAAATTTTGGGATGATCGGTTCAGTGGTTTAGGCGTGAAAAAGTACAAACAAACTTACTTTCGCATTTATAATATTAGTTAGGATTAGGGTGATAACAAAAGACGTCAAACTTTATAAGGAACATGTACAATAACTTCCTGAAATCTCTACCGACTACAATTATTTTACGCATATAATTAACAGCGGACCCTCAAACAAAATTAGGTAGTTATATCCAATGTTCGTAGCTGTTACCTCGTCGTCGGACAACGAGGGCACGCGCAACAGGCTGGGTCGTTCGAATGGCTCTTTAGAATCAAGTACAATCATCTTCTAAAATCGCTACCGTCCATATACCGGGTGTAAGGGACGGTGTACCGAAAAACAGAACCAGCGAATTTTGCCCATTATTCAGAATTGAAAATGTGTTGAAATTATTCTCGGAATTATTCAAATTCACTGGATTATATTTGCTTAAATTTTGATGTATTTCAATTCATGTTTAAAAAGGTAAATAAACTGCGTGTAAAAGATAAACAAAAATTAAAACAGTGAATCCAATCTATTTTTTTGAATTGAAACTCGATGGAAAGTAACGCCAAAATTTTCCGATTTAAAAAATACCATTTCATTTTTGAAACATGGCGTGTATCCTAATAGAATAACTTACTGTATATAAGAGAAAAGTTTATATTAATGTTATAATTAAAAATGGGGAAATATCTGGAACTTCATAGATATTTTTTCTCTTAATTTATTTCAAAGTAATCGTTAGAATTCGCTTTTTCAATTTTCGGATCACCATTCGGTATACAGGCATACATTCCATTTCAAAAAGCGGTTGTTTTTGTCTAAGTTTAGAGAGTCTGTCTTCAGTTTTCAGGATCTTTATGACATATTGTTTTAAATTTAAACCACCTTCTATTTCATTCGTCACCAACATCAGCTTTGTACTTATTCGCTAAGTGAACAATGTATTATTAAGTTCTTTTTGAAAAAATAAAGAATCTTTAACCTTACATTGGTTTTACCTCAAGATCAGTGGCTGACAGCGAGAGTTCGCGCAACAGGCTGGGTTGACTTAGCGGCTCCGTGCCGCTCGCACCGCCGCTCTCATCTAACTCACACTCGTAAGACGAACAGAACAGAGAAATCCCCTAGCAAAACCTTCTCCGTAACAACCCGTAACTGAGAGCCATAAGTTTCATAGGTATTATCATTTTTTTTTATCTACAATAACTACTTCCTATGCCTACGGAGTGAATCCCAGATATAGCTCCTAAAACCTGGCATAGGCAGGGTCAACTAAACGCATCTTAAGGACAAAATACTTACGATTATATCTCAGAATCTCTATTACATATAAGTCCCCAAGTTCCTTAAATCGAATTAGCAACCAATTTCGCTCAATAATGTTGGTTTTACCTCAAGATCAGCGGCTGACAGCGAGGGTACGCGCAACAGGCTGGGTCGACTGATAGGCTCCTCGACCCCCGCGCCGCCGCTCCCCTCTTCACTCACACTCTTGCCGCCGTTACCCTGATGTACAGATAGTAAAACATACGGAATTAAATGTGTGAAGGATTTAAAGTATGGGAGAAATTGGAATTGAAATAAAATATTTTTATTTAATGTTAAAATCTGGTTAAGAACTGTGGAGATTAGACGTATTGCCGTGTAGCTAAATTAAGTTATTTTGTACACTTGTATTTTGTTAGTAAAATCAATAGTAGTTAGTAGTGGGACGGAGTTATTTAGAATTTTGTGCCTACGTACAGTTTGCTTTTTTGTATTTTTTTGCATTATTTCATTACCTATAAATAATTATCTTTCGACTATCTTATTTCTATTTCAATAGTCTAATGCAGATAAAAAAAAGTAAGTATGTTGTTTAAGCATATTTTCAACGAATGTTACATTTTTGTTTGTTGTTTTAAAAAGTTTTAAACCTCGTAGCAAGTTCGTAGCAAAGTGCTACGAGCGCCGACGCAAAAATGTTTTAGAAAATAAAAAGCGAAGTTTTGGTTAAAGTGGTAAGATTTAAAAGTGTATGAATTATTAATAGTGAGAAATCTGCGAAAAAATATATTTGTGTACTTTACGATTCAACCAACATTTTTAGTTATTATATTGGTTTCTAATAAAGAAAAAAAAATTCAAACAAAAATATTTTTAGTTTTATGTTTTGGCTGTCCATATTTATTTTAATTCGTGGTTGATAGGCTGAGCACATTATCCAACTAAGGTATTATTTCAGTTGCGAAATAATTATCTGTGTACAACAAAAAATAGTTTTGTTCTAAAGCGGATATCGAATCAGTGACCCGTTACACTGCTGGTAGACCGAATATAGGTCTAATTCTGGAGGAATAGTGCAGGAGCGGTGCTGCTATGAGATGTGGTGGTAACATCACTGACCATTTAACATTAGGATTTGTAATAATATAATATATTAAACTGCATAATTTATGAGTTACGTTCTGCTTTATTTTCTACTAATAGTAATAAGGTACATAATCTTTTAATGACCAAGATTAGGCGATATTGTTTATGTTATTATACAAGGTGTAACATAAATAATGCATAACCTCTTATGAGGTCACTGTACTGATCATTATGAACAACTTTTTCTATGGGACCAAACCTGAAATCGCGAAAAAAAAAACAGCTGTTCCCTACATTAATGTTCGCATAAGTCGTCAAAATGTAGGGAAAAGCTGATTTTTTTCTCGTTCCCGGTATGGTCCCATAGTAAAAGTTGTCCATAATGATGAATACCCCTCACCCTTAAAGAGGATGCGCGTAACTAATGTTACACCTTGTATAATGCGTGTAAAGCGTAATAAATAGTTTGAAAATTCTAACTAAAAATATTAAATTAGTTAGACCCTCCTCCATTTTGTCATTTCATCGACAAAACTTATTACCACGAATAATATGAATGGTATTCACAATTTAATTCACACATTTCATATAGGCTTAACGAGTAGAAGCCTCGTAATGATTACGCTGTGTCAGCAACAATACAATACATGCCCTCGACACGGAAACGGCTTTGTAAGACTCCACGAATATTTTATTATAGCTCCCGCTTCCCAAGAATGTATTCCGTAGAAGAACAGAAAGTTACAGGAATATTATTTGAAAATTCATTACAACCGGTTAATGAGAATGTTCGAAGTAATCCTGAATGTTATAATGAGCTGAACTTTACCTTCGCAGTTGATGGAAAGGTATTGGGAAATAATTGCACGTTTATTTTAAGACTGTCTTACTTAAATTGTAAAGTAATATGGAGCCCAATTCTATTAACAGAAACTTTCATCAATTGCAACATAATCGTTCATTCAGACAGATTTCGTTTACAAAAACTATCAAATTGTTTGACAGCAAAAACAAAACCAAACATTTTGACTGTTTTCGTAAACGAAAACTGTCTAAATGAACGATTAAGTTGCAATTGATAAAAGTTTCTGTTAGTAGAATTGCCCCCCTTTTTTTTTTTTTTTTTTTTTTTATCGTGGGAAAATCCTCATGGATACCCTTCGCCCTGGGAAGGCGAAGAGTTATGCCGGACTCTTACCGGCTAAAAACCCACGGTGTTCCTACTCCTGACCCTTGGCCAGGGTCACGGGATTCGCAGCTGCATGCACCGCAACCCCGGCAGGCCTCGGTCCGCCAGCCCCTGGCAGACCTCTCCTTCTGTGGGGCCTTGCCCCACGTCCTCCTGAGAGGCGCGCACGGAACACATGCGCGCCGCCTTCTCGGGCCTGTTACTGGTCGGGCGACGGGTCCCCTAACCCGTCGCCCGCAGGCCACACACTAGGGTGGCCGGAGATCGTCGCGCGCCCTCCGGCGGCGCCCGGTGCGTCTGGCGCGGGAAGGGAGAGTGGCCGTCGCCTCTCGCTCCCTCTCCGCTCCCTCCTTGGCCGCCATCACCACCTCGCAAAAGGTGGCGACGGCTTCCCACGCACTCTCGCTCCCGACCATGGACAGAACCACGGCCGGAAGCGAGAGGTCACCACCGACCGCCGCGACTAGTTCGCGGCGCTGCGTCGCCCACGCACGGCACTCCTGCAATGTGTGCAGCGCCGTGTCTTCCGGGCAGTCGACGCAGTGGTGACATCCGGGCGTCTGCTCCCGGCCTATGCGACACAGGTACTTCCCGAAACATCCATGTCCCGAGAGCACCTGCGTCAGCCGGAAGCTCAGGGCGCCATGCCGCCTCTCCAGCCACTCCTCCATAACGGGTCTTACCGCCGCTATTGCGGCGTGCCCTGCGCTGGGTTGCGCAAGTCTTTCCTTCCACTCAGCCACTAGGATCTGGCGGAGCTCACTCCGCTCAGGCGCCTCCTCGCGCTGACGATATCTCAGCGCGAGGGCCCTCGCCTCCAGATCCCAGGGCATTGATCCGGCTAGGAGGCTCCCCGCCTCGAAGGAGATCGTACGGTACCCCCTTATCACCCTGACGGCCATCGCGCGCTGCGGTCTCCGCAGGATTGCGACGTTGCTGGCCGTCAAGGTGTCCGCCCATATTGGCGCCCCGTATAGGGCCATGGACCGTACGATCCCCGCGTAGAGCCTCCGGCAGGAGGCGTTGGGCCCCCCCAGATTGGGCAGCAGCCGCGACAACGCAGACGCGGTGCCCATCAACTTTGGCGTCAGCTGCCGAAAGTGAGGCCCAAAGTTCCACCGGCCGTCGAGGACGAGTCCTAGGTACTTCATCGTCGACTCGACGCCGATGCGGACGCCCCCCACTACGATGTGGGATCCCGAGGGTGGTCCCTTCCGGGGCCCGTGGAAACACAGGGCCTCGGACTTCTGCAAGGCCACCTCGAGACCCAACCGCCGGATCCTTGCGACGACCTGCGCAACCCCAGCTGTCGCTGTTGCCCCCCTGAGAAATGTCGATTAACTATACTCTATTCAACGAACGATGAATCCTGTCATTCCGTAAATTGTAGCTGTAAGGAGACTACTATCGAAAAAACGTAAACGACATCATCAAAGACCGTGAAATAGCTATTTATTTATTTTACTTTAAATAGAACGGCCGAAACCAATTACACTACTTAAAGATATTGCAAACTACACATAAGTAACACATTCATACTTTCCTCTCACAATACTTCATACATTCCGACAAAATCGTCTTCCATGCATCCCCAAACAAATCAAGGTCTGGGTTTGAATCCAGGAGAGCATTAAGCGCAGTCAGTGTCCGGGGTATGGGTGACTGAGAGTGTGCAACAGGTCGACATGAAGGGACTGCTAATAATTTATGTCTCCTGCTACGACAATAATTATTAGGGACAAACAGCTTGCAGACTTGGTTATGAAGATCGGGGACATCCATGATCCCTTTTAAAATTTTGCATGTGACGATCATCTGGTCATATGTCCGTCTCACCTCTAAAGAATTAAATCCCAAGCAGCCCAAAAGGAATTTCGTGGGATACAAGTATGGGTAATAGCCATTTATTGTTTGTAGAGGTTTCTAAGAAATGCTTTTTGAACTTTTTCGATTACCAATATATACTTTTTCTCAAACGGATTCCACACGCACATACTTGACTCAAGTTTACTGCGGACTATTGCAGTAAATACAAGCTTAATTGCATGGGTACTGCGAAAATCCCGACAATTTCTCAGCACGAAGCCCAAGCGTCTGAAAGAATCCTTAGCTACTGATGTTATGTGATTGTGAAAAGTTAGCTTATGGTCAAATGGGGTGTGTAACGGTTGATATAATAACAAAAAATCTAACGTTCACTTGACCTAATTTCAGTTAATATACTTTTGTTTAATATAACGATCAGTTGAGATAATGAATTGTTGATATAATTTCATTTTATCTAATTTCTTAAGATATAATAAACATTTCCTATAATGCACATTTGACATAATATTCATGTAGTATATTATTCATTTACTATAATATTCATAATCTCTAATAACTTTTAATATAATTTAGAAAATCTGATACGAAATAAAAAAAAAGGAATACACTGAAATTGAATTCCTTCGGGCTTTGGCCTCTAACTTAAAACTGAAATAAGATGTAATATTTATGTGATGCTATGTTATGATTAAAAAAATATTGTACTGTTTTTTTTTTTTCTTCGCTTTATACCCTATACACCTACCACCCTCAACTATTGTAACCAGTAGAAATTGGATGCTATCTGGACTTTAGGGCACCCCGACTCGGACAGGTTAGGTTAGAAGGGGATGGCGGGGTCGTGTGAGCGAGTGAAGCGAGCGAATAGACCCCGCCATCCCCTTCGTGGTTATTTTTTTATAAACCATCCAGAAGTAGGAGCCCCGCGAAGCGGGGCTCCGTCGACCAAGCCCACCCTCAACCATGCATTGAATATTTTAAGATTTGGTTAGGTGCCATTTGAGTTAGGTTAGAACTGTGACCATTAAACATGAAAATTAGGTCAAAAGAACATTAGGTCAAATGAATGTTATATAAAAAGAATATTATACATATTGAAAAATATATAAAATGAACGTTATACTAAATGTTTTATATTAAATGAAAATTATATCATATGAAACATTAGGTCATATGAAATTAGGATGATTTTATAGCATATGAAAATTATATTATATGAACGTTATTTCAAGTGAAATTAGAGCATTTGTTATTATATCATACATTACACACCCGGTCAAATGCGACACCCAAGTCCTTTATGGAATCTGTTCTAGAAACAATATTATTATTGAGGTTATAGGTGAATTTTATAGGGTGCCGCTTTCGACTGTAAGTCATCACATAACATTTCGAGGCGTTGAACGTCAGCTATATCCTCAGACCAAATAAAAAAACCAAGACAACGCTGCGAACAACAGAGTGAAGCATGCGCAAAACTACGCCTTGCTCTGTACATACACGTTCACACGCACATATTTACACCAAACTACAATTACCTAAACTACGCCTCACGACACTCACACATGTTTATGAAACCGGCCTCACTTCACTGTTAACAACGCTATGTCTTGGTTTTTTATTTGGTCTGAGGCTATATCATATACATAAATCATCATAATCAGCCCAGTATTGTCCCACTGCTGGGTACGAGAAGGGTTTAAGTCTTAGACCACCACGCTGGCTTGGTGCGGGTTGGCGGACTATTCACACCATCGAGAACATTATGGAGCCCTCTCAGGTGTGAAGGTTTCCTCACGATGTTTTTCCTTCACCGTTTATGTAAGTGATAATCAAATTCTGATCCGCACATGAATTCGAACTTGTCCGAGTTCGAATCCAGCCCTCCTGCATTCAAGCGCTAGGCTATCGGTACTGTACATGAAATAGCTATATATAAATATAGAGTGGGAGATTGTACTCATCACTATGAACAACTTTTACTATAGGACCAAATCTGAAATCGCGAAAAAAAAATCTGCTTTTCCCTACATTTTGACGAGTTATGTGAACATAAATGTAGGGAACAGCTGTTTTTTTTTCGCGATTTCCCATAGTAAAAGTTGTTCATAGTGATTTAGTACAATGTCCCATTGACAATTCCACCCTGTACATGCATTTTTTTATTATTTAAAAATATTTGATATTGTTTGTACGGTAACATTGTGTAGAGAAACATCAGGACTCACCTTACGTTGAAAAGTTACGTTCAAATAAATGTTACCTGTGGATGTACTCGCGGACAGCAAGGATGATGTTGTTTCGGCTTATTTGCGGGTAGTTGAAGAGTTTCTCTGCTCGTCCGCCACTGAAGCTGGGCACGTTGATATCGATATACCCTGAACAAATAACAAAGGTCAAGTATTTGCGATAAAAATGAAAACTTCATAATGTCAGAGGTTACAAAAGAAAATCCTACGAATATCAAGAACGCTATCATTTACGAGGTACGAAAATAACTTTCGTTGTATAAAAAATATGCTAGCAGAAAGAAGTGTTCATCGGCATTTACAATGCAAATTCCGGGCATTAGTATAAATATTGTAGATCTAGAGACGGAAATAATACTGGCGGCAATTTACCGACTTCAGAGAGCACAACGATATCTCGAATAGATTACGAATAAGGAAATACGAGAGATTTATGATCACAAGGAATATTTGAAAGGGTTGGTTTATCCCTGTATTTATATTCGGATGTTTGTAAATAAGAACTGCTTTGTTGGTTTAGAGGTCGCATGCGTGACTACTGTGAGGATAAGGTCCTAGGTTCGATCCCCAGGTTGGGTAAAGTGTTATTGTTTTTTTTTCGTGCGGAATTTCTTAGTAGCAGCCCGGTGTCTGGATTTGTGCCCGATTGATGGCAATAGGCTCGCCTCCTATTAGGTACAGTATACCAGGTGTAAGGGACGGTGTACCGAAAACTGTAACAGTGAATTCAGCCTATTATCATAATTATGTTATTCTGAATTGAAAATAAGCGGAATTTTCCAACTTCTCCGATTTTTCTTTTCACAAATTTTACATTTCTCAGCTGTAAAATAAGCAATCCTATTAGGACACAGAGCACGTTGCAAAAATAAAATTAATTTTTTATAAATCGGAAAATTCGAAAGATTTCGTTGATATTTTCCACGGATTTTCAATTCAAAATAATGAACTAAATTCACTGTGACAATTTTTGGTAACCTGTCCTTTACACCCAGTTTATTTACCTGTCAAAACACTTATTGAAATACAATAAAACATAGGCAAATTAGCAATTTCCAGTAAATTCGGAAAATTCCGAGAAAAAAACCCACTTATTTTCGAGTCAGAATAATGGGCTGAATTCACTGTTTCAGTTTTCGGTACACCGTCCCTTACACCCATTATATATATTTTTTTGTGGTTCTTTCTGTCTGTATATTTATCTGTTTATTTTGTTTTTACACACTATTGTCTGCATGTCTTGTTCCAAATTCTCCTCTCACAGGTCTGCTGGAAGAGATTTCTATTAGAAATAAGCAGTGCGTTTGTACGCTATGCTCTTGATGAACTTATCTTTTATTAGGTATTGTGTGTACATAAATTATTTAGTAAAAAATAAGAAATGTGTTACACACCTGATCTTTTTTGCCATCCTCCTTTTGAATCGTCTCCACAGATGTGCGACATATTTGACTATTTCTGCGTAACACGTAGCAGGCTCGCTGTTGTTCGTAGAAGAGGCGAGGGTGGACGTAGATGTGAATCGAGCACGTTCGGCCCTCATACGTTCCATCTCGCGTTTTTTCGTCTCGCTGAACTGTGTCGCTATGACGACCAGGCAGAGGTTGATCATGAAAAACGATCCGATCTATAAGACAAATATGTGTTTGTGAGATAATGGGATCGTTATAGCTGACTGATCGTTCCAGTTTTTGTGAAACTAATGTTATTGTTGTGGTCGTAACATTTTTGCTTTGCTTTTATTTTCCTGTCCTTTTTATTGTTGTTTTTACTGCAGTTTTCACGGATATTTGAGTAATCCGGCCGCACATTAAAATAAAATAAATAATCTATCAGAAAAATTCTGACGTATGGGGCGGGATGGCTCTTTGCGCATGCACATTTTGTACTAGACCCCGCACACTCTTAGAGTTTGCCGGATCTGGCAGCCTACGGACTCTAGTACAAAATGTATGCAGAGGGCCATATCGCACGCGTCAGAAATTTTCTGACAGATGTTTTTATAATGTCTGTTCAGGTTAAAGCATGTCGTGGAAGTATGGACGTCGCGTCGTGATACATGTTGTAGATGTTTCTGTGCTCCTAGTGAAAAAGGGTATAAGGATTTATAACCTTTTTCACTTGTGGCAAAGAAATGAAAAACTGGAAAAGAAATGGTAGGGTGTAAGTCCTTATAAAGGGTACAAGGACTTATACCCTTTTTCACTAGGGCCACAGATTTATGAATAGGTAGTGCAGGTTATATTGATGGCTTTAATACAGAAACATTTTATAGATATAAAAAGACTAACCACAATGAGCAGCACGAAGTAAATCCAATCCCAAAAACTATGTGCATCCTGTACATAGTACATTATGTCTGTCCATCCTTCTAACGAGATCACCTGAGAAAACACAAAAAACCATTACTCCCTTCCTTATATCAATAAATACTGTAAAACATTTCCAAATATTTGTCTTACCAGGAATATAGCGACCCAAGCGAGGCCGATGTTGTCGAACGAGATCGTGCCCTGAAAGGGGTTGTTTCCCCTCTGAGTACAGTTAGTGTAGTACTGATTCCAATTGACACACGACGTGTTCGTGGGGAAGTTGTAGGAGTAAGGTTTGGCTGTCTCGTTGCAGACTAGAGGTCCGTATCTGTACGGAGGGAAGTCTCCGCAAGAGTGCATCCCACTGTCTTCGGGCGTCGTGCATATGTAGTCCAACTCTTTGGAGAACTCGTAGTAGAATGATATACTGAAAGACGAACAAAGATTTTTGCATGTGGCCCAAAATTTGTAGTTGTGTTTGAAATTTTATTCAGGTTGGGCAGTATTTTTGAATGTGTGTCATGACTTTATGAAATGTCAAGGTTCAATTCAGAGGTAATTTTAATGTTATCTATTGACATCGATCTAAGCTGCTTCAATTAGTAAACGATGAAAGCTATTACAACAGTTGAATATTTGATTCTAAAACTACTCTCCAAAAAATCTGAAAGTTTAATTTTATGTATTTCAGTTAAAAACTTATTCTTTTTTTTTTGGAAAATAGTATTTCGAATACTGATCTGAATTGGTATTTTGACTACATGTATGTAACAAGGAACACTTATTTCGGTCTCACTACTGCTAATACCCATGCAAATGGCGAAACATTTACTAGTACACATCGAAACACACGGTGCATGCAGACACATGCTAGAACGGAAGCGTAGAAAGGAGTTTAGGATCAATAGCTGTCCCAGTTAATGGTAATGGTAGTGCTAATAAAGATGGCTCGGGGAAGTCTGGCGAATATCGGCACAGCAGATTAACCTCAGTAGCCTTTGGGTCGTTATCGTTTAACGACAGAAGGTACATAGAAACACGAGCACTGGCCGTAACCCACATCATTTGGCACCCGGTCGTTACGGGGCTTGTTCGTGATGATCGCAATAAGGCTTTTATTGTGGTCTTCAGACTAAAATGTCTCACGAATACTTTTAATAGTTGAATGACTCAACGTGCAAAGCCTTTTATTATCAACAGTGCATGTATTATGCATTTCAGATAACAGCTGAAATGTTATTTATTTCGAGAAACAAACCATGAGCTTTGGAACAAAAATGCGGATTAACAAACAACAGAACAATTCTTAAAACGAAGCTGAATTGAATATTAATTGTTTAAACAATGACTTTGTTACTGAATGAATCATGAAATAATGTAAATCTGAGGTGTAGATTAGTATTTGTTCTTTGAAAATAGAGTAACCTAAAACGCAGGAAATGTAAAATCATTGACAGATGTAAAACTAATTCCATAATCACTGTCCGTTGAATAAATTTGCGAAATCATAAGTTTAAAGGAAACAGTATTTCACTATTTCAGAGAAGTCGATAGAACTACCCATATGGTCTTGGATCAGAAACAAATCGGCAGTTCTCAGTAAAATTTTGCAACTCAAGTGGGATATTATTTAAATAGCGACAAGTAGATAATGAGAGACCTAGTGTCTCATCGAAACTGCCAATTCGTGAAAGGGAAGCAAATACGATAGCACATCTGGACGGCAGATGTGTGAAGGTACACGTTACAACAGTTCGCAATGTTCTTAATAGAAACACATTAATTTTGATCGCAAATCCTTACGAGTTCAATCTGACGCGCACTCTGTACCATTCGGACAGGTCTCTGGAACATAAATTAAGGAGCCGTGACGGGTGTTATGTACCTAAGTTTACTTCTAAAGGTCTGTAATAAGGTCTTACTAACAATGTGGTTTCATATATGAATATTGAATTACATATAATCTTATTTCATTTGTAACGTTTCATATGAAACCATATTATTAGTTTGAATCTTGATTGTAACTATTTGTTCTAAATCTAGATGTTTTGGTTAGTATCAACTATGAATGGCTATTATTGATTAATGTTTGCTATGACGGTAATATTCTACTTTGTACTATGTTTGGGTCCATGTTTAGAACCATTGTAATTTGTATTACATTAGTATGAATGGAGTACTGGAGAGGGGGGATGAATATTGACAAGTATTTCTACATTGTCGAATGGTTCGGTCTGTGTGTGTTCTCGGTTATATTTTTCTTATAATGTGAGTGTTGACGGAATGCAATATTTAAGTGTGTTGTTGGTTATTCGACTGTAAGCTGAATTCTTCAACATGCGCGTTTGTCAAAATGTTAGTAACAGTGCAAAAACAATATGCAATGACAAAATACAAAATGAGATACAGAGCAGCGATGGATGTGCTCGCCGAGGATGTAAGCGTTAAATATTGCATGCAGTCAACATTAGCAATGGGACGTGCCGCTAAGACGAGCGCTCTCGAGCAAATGGAACAAATGAAAAAGTCATTTCAGCTGCAATTTCATCCACAAAACTTCAAACATTGCCACTCAATATGCTGCGTCATATAGATTCGGGTATTTAATAATTCAACACTAGTAAATGCTTACGTCTATGAGCTTATATCAACGGTAATACCGAGTTGGCAGTAGGAGACGTGTGTTACAACTTGTCTCATAATGCACCTCAGTTAGGATGGAATTAATGGAGCGGTAACATACTTGGGTCGCAGTACATTTGATGGCAGAACGAATTCGCAGCGTTGTCTCAGTATTCCTTCCCAAAGCTGGACGCCCACGATGCCGAATATGAAGAATACGAAGAAACATAGCAGCAAAACATTTCCTAACATTGGTAATGTGTCCAGTAATAGCATCACCAGAATACGCATACCTGTGAAAACAAAAGAAGGGTTATGTTTTTTCAAATAAAGAAAAATTATATCCTAATAAAACAATAAACTAAAGGGCATCAAAATATTTCTCCGCATTACTGTCGACTGGTAACGCGCCCAGAAGACTGGCATCATTGCCACGATGTGTGGCTATGCTAATCCTTTGACTAAAGTAGAGGCCAGTCTTCGGGTCACGGGAAGTGTCGACCAGTCAGCCGCCTTGCAACATCTATGTATAGAAGTTGGGCACTTTTATGTTTGTTAAAGTTATGTTTATTATTTACAACTTTACAAGAATAATAGACGTACATAATATTAAGGGATTGCTTTTATGAGCTAAGGGAACATCACACAATTCAGAATAATTACCAAGAACAATATGATAAATCTGATGGGTGGTTAGTTGTATAATCTCTTGGCTTTATTACTAATGAAGTACCACCTAGAAATCTCAAGTGAGGATGAATATTTCGTTAGGCAAATTAAGTGACTGACCTAAAATTTGGTACAGACACGACTTAAATCTAAAATCACAACGGATAACTAATTTATTCAGATATTGCAGGAATTGCTCTGGACCGTATCGGTAGCAATTTGCTGAACTTTGTGAATTCATTTACTACTGAAGTGCAGTTCCACATGAACGAGCAGATGGATTTCAATTAACTCGTTCCACGGCTAGGGTTCCTACTCCAAAGAGGATTAACTAGTGTTCGACGGCGAAGCTTGTTATTTGTGAACTAAATATTAGATACTCTGTGTACGTTGATAAACATATTAGATGAGACCCTAAAGCAAATCAAAATGTATATTTCAATTTAACGGAATAAAAAGGCACGTGGGAGCAATAAATTGTGCGAGGGCAAATTAGTGCCGATGTATGTGTAACCGCGGGCGCGCGTGGCTCGATTTAATTTGCGGCAGAGTTGCATTGTCCCAGTTGTTTGCGAGCCCCAGATGGGGACTGGGGTTTTGTGCGAAACTTTAGCTGGAGCCCGTCTTTTGTTTGAATGTTCAATGCTAACCGTTTGGAAGTCGCGACGGTCCGCGCTACTGCTGTGATTTATTATTGAATTTCAATGTTGTTTCTGAATGCAATGCTACTTTATGTACCGACTGTAACAGCCGTAAATTCAGGGTATCCAGTCAAAATGTTCTTCGCAAAGATTATGCAAATTCGCACAAAACTATTTTGTGATAAAAATGTACATTATGAATACACACAAACACAATTTGATTCTAGTTTTTGTTTGAAAAACAGTTCTTACGATATTGAAATCAGATAAATATTGTAACGTTACCTGTTAGGGACCCGATACAGAAAAAAAAATCCAAAAAACTAAAAAAACAAATTAAACGAAAATGTAATAAATATACCACCCCTGTTCTTGACTTTGTTGTAAACGTCAATATACTCTCAATAAGTTAAGATGTTCTAACACAACACCGGCCTATTTATTTCATAACCTAATTTAGATAATATCTACAGCTACATATTATGATAGCGAAGGTAGACACGTAGGTAGGTGCGCAGAAAGTAGATTACCGAGTACCCTTGCGAAGCAAATTTCCGTCTTGTAAACGTGAAGGGCCTGCGATAATTAAAGCATGATTAATGTCTGTAGGTACTTTAGGGTCATCCTGTACGACAAACACGATTGTCATCATTAGTAGGGACTCGGGGAGCAACAGTTGTTTAAATGTACAGCCACATGTAATAATGTATACACATAGCGAATTAATAAGCGAGTTTCGTTTAGAGAATAGTTTGTAATTGACTGCCTCGTTGGTTTAGTGGTCGCAAGCTACTGCTGACCATGAGGTCCTGGGTTAGATCCCCAGGTCGGGCAAAATGTTATTGGGATTTCCCATGTGAAATTTCTCAGTAGCAGCCCGGAGTCTGGATTTGTGCTCGATTGATGGCAATAGGCTCGCCCCGGTATTACATAAGACTTAAACATAACGGCGAAATGTGGATGTATTATACACATCTGCCCAACCCTACGGGTAATAGAGGCGTGGTTATGTTTGTAATTAAGAAACAATCGAAAGCTTAATTTGTTTGTATTTGTAGAAAATATGTGTGTAATATTTCATAATTCGAATAGATATTTTAGAAGAAAATCGCTTTTGAATGTCGCTGTCTATACATATTATTACACGTGACTGTACATAATTAATATGAATTGTCTAAATGTTAAACGTCTGCATACTTTGAGTCTAGTTATATCCGATAAACTTACACTTATCTAATTTGTATGCACTATCACGTTCCTCGCTATTACAGTGTGAGTTTTGGAATTGAAAATTCTCGTAGCGAATACAACAGAGCTATTTAAATATGTAAACGCAAAGTATGTATTCCCCCGACCGCAGTTTCGACGCCGTGTAAGTCTTGTTGAAACTGTAGCATTTTTACTTGAACGTGTGTTTTATTCTAGTCTTATTTTTTCTGTCCTTGTTTTTAAGCCAGAATGCGTTCCGTAAAAAGGGGCAGAATATTATCAAAGTTCTTTGTTTCATGAATAATTCACAGAACAGCGTTGAATAGCTGAAACCTACAGTTAAACCACTGTAACGCGGCGTCTTACGTAGGCGGTTCAAAGCGACGCGAATTGCGAAGCGATCCGATGCGGTGACACGTGATGCGGTGCGAAGCGGCGGTTTTGTCCTACGAGCTCGCGAAACGCCCGCCGCGCGCCGCCGTCATTCAGTAGCACTGTACGGACCCGCATCCAGTTCGCGCGAAAATATCAAGCCAACTGATCGCGTTCGCTTCGCTTCGCACCGCGCCGCACCGCACTCCACGTGCGTTTGGTCACGTAGGCCACTTCAATAGGTATCGACTGTTTGTTGTTTCCGCGTCGGGCCGCACCGCTTCTCGTCGCTTCTAGATCGCTCACGTAGGGTGCCGCGTAAGCTTGGCCTCTCCGATGGTCTGCGGGACGCGGGAAGGGAATGATTCGACCAATTAGCCAGTCCGCTGTTATGTATCACTACTGGCAGCCAACTGGCGATTGGCTACTTGTTTCCCTCCCGCGACCCACATACGATCGGAGGGCCAATCTTACGGCGGTTTACCTATAATGTTATTAGCTTATTCGAGAAAAATGTGATGGCTTTGCTGATCCGTTTCTCTTTTGACCCTGGATCAAGGCCGTGTTCAGCGAACGTATGTTTTGACATACGTAGAATTCAATTTATCAGTAGGTATTCATTATTGGAAGATGTTGTGAAATGTCATTATACTTGCTTTGAGATATCATTTTTAGAGTTCCGTACTCAAGGGGTGCCAACGGAACCCTATTATTAAACCTACCCCGTCTACCCGTCCGTTTGTCTGTTTGACATAGGGCTGTATTTGTTTAACCGTAATAGGTAGCCGTAACCAGCCGAAGTTTTCACAGAATATGTTTTATTATAGCCTTGATTGTGGCAAATATTAGAAATAATAAACCGGTTTAATCAATGAACGTGGCGAGCGAATAAGTGATAGAAGTATGATTGATATTTGATTTTCGAATGAAGTTTACGACTTGCCGTTCCATTTAATAAAAAAAGGTTTCCCAAAAGTTGCGCCACCAATTAGTGTAAGACTCGAATGACGCAATTTTTGTTGTGTACTCGTTAACAATGTACCCAAAACGACAGCGTTCCTAAACAAAAATTTGAGACGAAAACTTCGATTTAAAAAAATATACCAATGCTTGGTATATAAATCTCCACATATTGCCTACAGTAAGATAATCTCTACCAGACGGAGTGGCTTGCTGAGCCCTCGTCTCACTTGTTGCGCGGATCGATCGCCGCCCACGCTCGCTCTTGATTCTGACTCGGGTTAATTTCTATAAGTACTCATCGAGATATGGGCATCTTTTGTGCTCAAACTTTGTACGCCTGGATTTCATTTGGATAAGTATGGCGTACGTTTGGCTCAAGAAGAAAATATTATAAAGGCTTTTGTTAGGTCATATTATGAAGTTTTAGATCATATTTAATTCTTTATTTCATCCGTTAGAAATAAATGGGATTTATATTTGATCTAATCTCAATTTATTAAAGTATGGTTTTGTAAGTGCCTATGACGATAGTACCTGAACAGCTTATGAAGTTCAGTGAGCGTAAAATAACTTTGCCTCTCTGAAGTGAGGAACAGAACGCTCAATGTCTGGTTTCAGAGATGCAAACTTATTTTACGCGTACTGTAGGTTCTAAGGTATTGCAGATTGTGGAATTAATTGATTTAATAAAGGTATCTTCGTGATCTATTAACCTCGTAAGTACTTACTTATAGCTCCTGGGATTGAAAACATGCCGACCGACGTATTTAAAAATGAAACAAACATATTCAACTTTGGCCAGGCAGCTGTTGAATAAGGGCTGACTATAAATTAACCTGAATATTTATTTACTTAAACCTACCTTAAAGTACTCAAGTTACCAGGACTAGGTATCAACAAGTATTTTCAACAGTAACTAATTATGCAAATATATTATCGTCACAGACACACAGCGTTACCCGCCTTCCTTTACGTGACATTATTCCCGGAACCCTAATAAAATGGTTTCAATGTTAATAATATTTCGTTTGATGCCTAAATAAACCTACTCTACTTGGAAAGGGCCACGTCCTATAAATAAACACGTAATAAATTACCTACACATAACAAAAGCGGTAGTGCGGGGTCACCCAAATTAAAAGGGTTCTCGTATTAAGAGCTCTCCGCAGTTTAGCACCGAGGTTTACAGCAAGAAAGCTGTCGTTAATAGCTATAGAAAGCACTCCAATTCGTTTAAACGGTTCCTTTTGTTATTTTCTTTTAAGAATTTAGTGTAACTACGTGAGGGTTAAAGTTGGTAAGTCGATTACGGGAACTTATAACCCCAATTTCCTTGCCATTTTGCCGCCTGTAAGCAAAAGCGTATACTGTAGATTTTTATGTTTATTAAAATGAACAGCACACAGTTACATTATAAGGACTTACAACTTGTTTAACAAAATTAATATTTTGGCAATAACCCACAACGCTGCATAAAAGTTTAACCGGTATCGTCCCGCGCTACGATCCGGATCGTCAGTGCCATTGTTTATCTATTGTGTCTATAATTACTAGTTAATTAGTACCTACTACACAGGTTAAGAAAAGAAAAACAAATCGCTTGTTGTAGGTATGGGGGTCCACTTAAATATTAATTTTATTCTGTTTTTTAGTATTTGTTGTTATAGCGGCAACAGAAATACATCATCTGTGAAATTTCAACTGTCTATCACGGTTCATGAGATACACAGACACAGACGGACGGACAACGGAGTCTTAGTACCTAATAGGGTCCCGTTTTACCCTTTGGGTACGGAACCCTAAAAAGTATATAATTTTAGTTAAGAAAACAGTATTCAGAAGAAAAACCCAACTGGGCATTCATTTAACAAAGAGCTGTGGATAAGGTTTTTGAATCTGCCTAGGGACATGTTTAACGCTTACCGCTTTTATTAATAGACGTTGAAGTATGCCCAATGTTGACCACTGTGTAGTGCCATTTCATGATGTAATATTAGCTTACGGAATTTCAATTAATCTGTAGGTAAACCATCTGACAAGAGGATGGGGGTTAATGATGATGGATGATTGACTGAATATAATAAATACCTATGTTTCTTAAATGCAATTTTTTGGTGATATTTTGAAAATGATGAACGTCATTCCGGAATACGTTTGAAGAAAGAACTTGATTCAAAAACCCTCACAGAGCACAAAGAATCGTCGTTTTATATGACCAAAAAACTCCAATTATACGCGAAATTTGAACAAGGCGCCAACAAAGTTTATTACAGTGAATTTCAAATAAAAAGCACATTTAATTTTTTGCAAATAAAATGAGATCGTAAAATTTTCTTCTTAATAGAAAGAATTATTGCGTACGTCCAGTTGGCTTACATTGCACAGGCTATTTGCATGAATTTAAATGAATAATATTGAATTGTTTCTCTGGGAAAAAGAGAAAACTACGATGCTGTTTGCTGATGGATTTATTATGTAGTTTCTTGCAGGCTCTTCTCCATAGATTAATACAAATTGGAACCGTGTACCTAAATCCGATTTTTCGTAAGCGCCTGTGATGATTTATATGTATTTTTTTTAATGTATCCATACATTTTTGGTTCGGCGTTTCTGATTTGCATGTAGCATAACAGTATAGTAAATTACCCACTCACAGTTGAATACATATACTGTACTCTTTGAGTTTGACATGGAATCGTGCTCAGTGCAATGCTGATCGAGTGATGGCTAAATTCATTTAAAACAATAAAAAGTGAATAGCAAGTATTATTCCCAAGTAGACTTTTGCTTGGGGAAGCGCCTTAAGGCGCTTCCCCAAGCAAAAGTGGCGCTACTTCAGAAAAAAAGCATTAGTTCTGTCAACTCACAAAATATTGAAGTACGTACAATATTTTAGTAAAGTGTTGTAGAAATTTTCAAACACCAAATATCAACACTAGAGCTTCTGGATTCGAAGTTTTAACGATAAGTACCAAAAACGGCCGTTTTTAGCATTAATTACTAAAACTTCTAACCTAGGGTGTCAAGTGTTGTTTTTTGGTGTTCGAAAATTTCTAAGACACTTGAATAAAATGTTGTATGTACGAAATTTCAATATGTTGTGTGTTGACAGAAATAATGCTTTTTTTCTGAAGTGGCGTCACTTTCGGCGGGGGAAGCGCCTTATGATATACCACTATGTATTCGTAGAAAAAAAACTAACAGGTGTATTTAAAACAATGTTGATTCGGAATTCCTCACGTGATAAATGCCTTGAACTTGACCAGTTTTTATTTTTGAACGACTATAACTAAGGTAAAGGCACCTAATTCCGCGGTGTTTTCACCATAACTAGAAAGAACATTAAAAATTAAGTATTTAAAATACCTTTCTGTAGAATTGGCTATTTTTATCAGAAGTATTATATATCTTATTTTTGAAATATACTCACAGTTTGACAATAAAAGTTTATTAATAATGTCAAATTATTTAAAAATACGAAGAAGTCCGAAGCACCTAATTCCGATTTAAAAATCCTAATTCCGATGCATTTGGTTCCTAATTCCGAGTGTACAAAATGCAAAGGAAAGGAGGTGGGGAGAATGACACATGATGTTCAAAAAATCAAGTCCATTTATCTTTGTTTGTCTTTGGATCAGTCTCAGACTCTGTCTTACATGATTATTAATATGGTACCACAATATGTAATTTACTTAGATAGGAATTCGGGAATATTGTACTGTCGAGAAACTTTATAAACACTACTGCCATTATGAATTGCTGTAATAACATTTTGGAGATCCTCTTCCGTGTATTTTTTTCTTGGCTTCATTCTCCTACAATAAAACAATTATAATAATAAAACAATTTTATTAATTTTATTAAAAGTATATAAATTATATAAGTATAACTTTAACTGCGTATATTGGAATATGAAAGTTATTTTAAAGGGCAAATCTATATTCTTGCTGTTACTAAAACAATAGTAAAGTTTTGAACAAGCTGCGTAAGATAATGAACACTCTGTATTTAACGTGTGCCAATACCACGGAATTAGGTACTAATATAACCTTATTCCGACTTAAATACATCGGAATAGCGTTTTATAATACTAAATCAAGATTTCTAATTCCGAGTAATAAAAAGTAAAATATTTTTTAATATTAAACAAATAAATTAATGTTCAATTGCGATATCTTTGAAAAAATATACAAAGCTCACTCAGGATTATATCAGAACACATTAATAACTTAATTTTCTGTACTTAGCTTTTCCATACAACGAATTAATAAAGTACCTAAACAGGCAATCTTTGACCTGCTATAATTAGTAAATGCGACGCCATAGTGTACCTCGGAAATAGATTTTTATATCTATTGGCTATTTAAGTAATCAGAGCTAAACTATTAAGTTCGTAATCACAAATCTGCCTTCAAAATTTGAAAAAAAGTCAACGTCTATTAAATTGCATTTCCGTGGTATACATCGGTATTTAGGAACCAACTTAAATATTTGGCACCTAATGCCGCGGTATTTTAAATACTTATTTTCTCCTCAATTTGTAAAGAAAATATTAAAATGTTAACTGTTTTCAATAAAAAATATAACCCTTCCAATATTTCAACCTAAACAAAAACTCACACGGTATAAAATTATCATACAAAACACTATTTAGCAAATCGTATTAATCACGTGCATAAGGTCCGAAATGTATGCAGCGCGCGTTCGAGTCAGCTGCTAGCGTCAAACTTACTGTTTATTTTAAAACGTTAAAGCACCAAAGCACTCTTTTGCTCATATAAACATAAACAGATAAATTATTAATTGATTAATGTATATTGCAAACAAAAAGAACTTGTAAATTGCTTGAAAACGCCGTTATTCTAAATACATCGGAATAAGGTGCCATTTTTAGAACCCCTCGGAATTGGGTGCCTTTACCTTAGAACCATATCAATTTTATTACAAAATCATAACAGGCACGGCAGTAAACATTTCGAATATCGCATACCACGCTGTGGCAGATCAAACGGCATGTCATTTCAGGCGATATCCTTCTAATTGACATGTTTGGAATTAGACCGGATATCTTGATAAACGAAATAGTTTACGCATTTATGTTCTCTTTTACAACATCATTGTGTCATGATTGCCAAATATTAAAAAGAATTTGTAGAGATTTTGAAATTAAATATTAAATTAAAAGTACGCGATTTTTGTAATGAATTTAAAAAGTATCTAATTTGAACGTCAAATAATCATGACGTTCGAAGAGGTTGGCTAGTTTTTAAGTGAGTTCTAATTGAACGACGGAACCGAGAGGTTGTCTTCAGCAATTAATATCGAGCGAATAAATAGTTTGTTATAGTGTTATTAAGAATACTGCTGTAAGTGTGAAAGATCAGAAATAAAGAACTGGGATTTACTGACAAGGCGTATTCATTTCAATTGTTAACAAAATATTTTTTTAACCTGTGTAACATTTCCCCGAAATATGTTAAAGTTATTATAGATATGTAGTTTAACAATTCATATCACATGAATCCGTATCAAATTTTGTAAACAGGTAAAACAAATCCAAATATTATTTATCAAAGAAGACCATTTATTATACCTATTTCCTGATAAATTATTCATCCTTTCACAAGGACACCTACTGTATTTCCCGTATTGATAAATATTATATTAGAAAACTAGCTTCTGCCCGCGACTTCGTACGCGGATCCTGTTGCTTATGCCAGCGACAACGGAGTCGTCAAAATCGAAGATCTGAAACGTCTGATGTTGAATTCTAAGAGCCCGGGGACAGAAAAACAAAGGGATGCGCGAAACGATTCGAGACGTTCCAGATCTTTCATTTTTGTAAGTCAGCAGGAAATGCCCATAAGACTAAACAACTTTTGCTAAGACGTCATTCCTATATATGTTATAGTGTCGCTGGGCTTTGGAGTTCCACAACAGTACCCCAAGTGTGAGTTTTTTTCGTTAACTACTGTAGTTGCGTCACGACAAAAATGTATGAAAATGTAGGCTGTGTCTCTAGGCGCACCGTTCAATTAACGCGCGAATTGTAGTTAGCGAACGGTGCGCCTAGAGACGCAGCCTAAATTTTCATACATTTTTGTCGTGACGCAACTACAGTAGTTAACGAAAAAAACTCACACTTGGGGTACAGGTGTTCCAAATGTTCAAATTTATTCTCACAGCAGAAAATGCTCTTCACGTGGAATAATTTTTGCTATGGCACCATTTTTATATCTCTTATACCTACTTTAGCTGGTCCACATCCGATTCTTCAGATGATATCGACATTCTGTCGAGAGAGAATCAGATAATGTCGAAGTCGATCAGAATTCAAACGTTCGTTGCGCTCTTCTTCTGTCTCTTCATGCCGTATTCCAGCAATTCTTTCTCTCTCATTTTCTAACTGATTATGAATATTTTGTTGTGTGCGTGTTCGGGACAATGTATGATAATCTCGATCAGAAGTTAGTCGCACATCCCGTTCATCACTCGTTTCAAAAGACCTGTAAGTACTTAGATGTACGAATACGCTGAGAACTGAAGCGTGATTCTGTATCGGTAAACGTCTCCGATTCGCGAGACAATGCATGTCGCTCACAATCAGCGGACAGTCGCGCATCACGTTCCCCACTTGTTTCTCTAGAGACCTGCTAGAAGTCAATGCGTAGATACGCTGAGAACTCAAGCGCAATTCTCTATCCGTGAACGTCCCCGACTCGCGAGACAATGCGTGACGTTCACGATCAGCGGTCAGTCGCGCATCACGTTCCCCACTTGTCTCTAGAGACCTAAAAGTCAATGCGTAGATACGCTTAGAACTCAAGCACAATTCTCTATCCGTGAACGTCTCCGACTCGCGAGACGATGCGTGACATTCACGATCAGCGGTCAGTCGCGCATCACGTTCCCCACTTGTATCTAGAGACCTAGAAGTCGATGCGTAGATACGCTTCGAACTCAAGCGTAATTCTCTTTCCGTCAACGTCTCCAACTCGCGAGACAATGCATGATGTTCACGATCAGCGGTCAGTCGCGCATCATATTCTTCACTGGTCTCTAGAGACCTGGATGTAGATGCGTAAATACGCTGAGAACGCAGGCGTGCTTCGCGATCCGAAGAGGTTTCCACGGAGCGAGTTGCAGCCTGATGTTCCCGAACAGCATCAAGTCTCTCCTGACGCTCTTCGGTAGATTCTTGGGATCTTATGATCCTCAATCTTTTAGCTCCTTTGGAACATTGGAAAAGATTTGACCTCTTTCTAGGCATGGTTATAGATTTATTGTGAAGATACCTGATCAATTAAAATCTAAGTGACTGCTCCCCTGCGTTACCGGGTAGACTACCATGTCACGAAGATAAATGGAAAAGGAAATTAAACACTCAAATAACATAAGCCGGGAGGCATATTTATTCGATAATATAACAAAATAAATGGGAGTTTTTGCCAGCAGAGTCAAATTTTCAATGATATATCATCGTCATCCAAAATTAGTCCTTAACTGTTACCGCCGTCACCGCGTGGAGGTACTCCCAGCTTATGTTGTTTTATAATTATACAGTGAAATTAGTGATAGCTTTTATTTCCATATCAGATGTTTCTGATCTTCGATTTTTATAAGTCAAGGAAATGCCCATCAGACCGAACAACTTTTGCTAAGACGTCATTCCTATATATGTTATAGTGTAGGTGGGCTCTTGGAGTTCCACAACAGGTGTTCCAGATCTTCGATTTTATAAGTCAACAGAGAGTGCTCATCAGGCTGAACAATTCTTACTAAGACGTCATTCCTAAATATGTTATAGTGTGGCTGGGCGCTTGGAATTCCACAACAGGTGTTCCAGATCTTCAGTTTTATACGTCAACAGAGAGTGCTCATCAGGTTGAACAATTCTTGCTAAGACGTCATTCCTAAATATGTTATAGTGTAGCTGGGCTCTTGGAGTTCCACAACAGGTGTTCCAGATCTTCGATTTTATAAGTCAACAGAGAGTGCTCATCAGATTGAACAACTTTTGCTAAAACGTCATTCCTAAATATGTGATAGTGTGGCTGGGCGCTTGGAATTCCACAACAGGTGTTCCAGATCTTCAGTTTTTATACGTCAACAGAGAGTGCTCATCGGGCTGAACAATTCTTGCTAAGACGTCATTCCTAAATATGTTATAGTGTAGCTGGGCTCTTGGTGTTCCACATCAGGTGTTCCAGATCTTCAAATTTATTCTCTCAACAGAAAATGCTCATCACGTGGAACAATTTCTGCTATGGTACCATTTTTGTATCTCTTATAGTTTAGCTGGTCTGTTGCGGTTCTGCATCAGGTGTTCAAGTTTCCAAGATAAATTATAGCCTATGTGTTGCCCAGATTTAATACCTATACAACAAAAACAAAAACATTCAAATCCGTCCAGTAGTTCCGAAGATTAGCGTGTACAAACAAACAGACAAACAGACAGACTTTTTTTTTTGGATTCGTGCTCTATTACTGTTTCTAAACCCCCCTCAATCATTTTTTTTTAAATATATTCAATGTACAGACACAGTTTTTTTACTGTTTTATTATATGTAGTATAGATAAAACATGTGACTTACTTGGTATCCTGTTGATAGCTCGTAAAGGCCTTAACACACGAATAGTCCTGATCGCTGATAGGTTAATATTTTCCACGTTGAGTGCGTATTCCAGAGCTCTGTAAAATTTGTGCGTCATGAAGTTGATGTGAAGTGTTCATTAAACTAAAGTGTCATCAATAAATTATTTCGCTATTCGTATTTAGGTACTAAAATTGAATGAGTAGGGTATTATACAAAAGCTCTAAAGTAAAATAAACAATAATACTACCGGGACTTTTAAATACATACTCTAAAAACACTAAGGGATAAAATATAAAATTCCGAAAAAAACCTTGAAATAAATAAAATTACTACATACCCGGCCATAACTATGAAAAAATCCAGCCTGTTCCATGAGTCCGCTAAATAAGTTCCGTGTCCATAAACGCCCATCGCCACCATTTTGATCGACATTTCCAATGTGAAAAACGCGAATATTATATCGTCAAAAACCTGCAACAGATGTTTTATTAAAACTGCCCATTTTGCGAATAAAACATGCAATTTAAATTGATAAAAATCCAATTAGGCGAGCAAATAAATAATATCTTTCGCGCGTAAATAAAAATAAAACAAAAGAAAATCACTTCAAGCCTCCACAATTTTTCTCGTCGGCCAGTGTTCTTTTTTAATTTCACCGAGTGCACGCGTCAAGACAGAATTCATTTTTGATTAAAAACTTTGTATTGTTTTCTACAATCTGTGAGTCTTTTGTTAATGGTTTGAATTTCGAAAATTGTTGCAGCTGCTTTCTTTTTTATTGCTTTCGAACTTTTTAAAGGGCCATTGAGTGAAACAGAAGTTGTTTTTCTGACGTATTCCACATTGGGCACCCGCTTTTACGGCACCCAAGTTAATGGCACCTGAGGTATTCCATATTCGGCACCTATCGGTATTTTTCGCAGGTGCCATAAGTGGAACAGTTTATTATTTAAAATTTTATTCCACTTTCGGCACCTACGAACCAGTAGGTACTAGTGATGGGACGTTTACTTTTTATAGGACGTTAAAATTAAAAATTCGATTAAAATCAGTAGAGTTTAATAACATGATAAAAATATAACTTCTTTATGTATTTTAATATCACAATCGGTTTCCTTAATCACATATATTGCAAAATCAACCTTGAGTTACAATGGTTTTTTTTTAATGTTTTGTGGCTTTTTATCAAACATGATCATGCCAGCCTCATCGTACACAATAGAATACTTTTTAGGTTTACATACAATTATTTCTCTTCTTGATTAACTTTGTAATTAAAATTCAACTGTCTTTATTTATTAAAACTACCAGGAAAGCAGAAATGATCTGGAACTAAGTGCTTAAGCGACTTTACTACTTAGGTTAATAATTCTAAAATTATAAGTTTTGAAATTGAATCATTTGTTGTTTTGAAAAGTACCAGGGCGACAGAAATGAACAGAAAATAGGCGCTTAAACGATATCACTAAGTGACAGTTATAGGTAAGATATAGGACAGTTTTAAGACTTCTATCGATATAGTGAATAATAAGGAATACTTTATATTCCTTTTTGTGTTTAATCATCGATGCACATCTTAGTGGCATCGTTTAGGCTGTCACCCTGGTACTTTTCAAAACAACAATTGATTCAATTTCAAAACTTATAATTTTAGAATTATTAACCTAAGTAGTAAAGTCGCTTAAGCACTTAGTTCCAGATCATTTCTGCTTTCCTGGTAGTTTTAATAAATAAAGACAGTTGAATTTTAATTACAAAGTTAATCAAGAAGAGAAATAATTGTATGTAAACCTAAAAAGTATTCTATTGTGTACGATGAGGCTGGCATGATCATGTTTGATAAAAAGCCACAAAACATTAAAAAAAAACCACTGTAACTCAAGGTTGATTTTGCAATATATGTGATTAAGGAAACCGATTGTGATATTAAAATACATAAAGAAGTTATATTTTTATCATGTTATTAAACTCTACTGATTTTAATCGAATTTTTAATTTTAACGTCCTATAAAAAGTAAACGTCCCATCACTAGTACCTACTGGTTCGTAGGTGCCGAAAGTGGAATAAAATTTTAAATAATAAACTGTTCCACTAATGGCACCTGCGAAAAATACCGATAGGTGCCGAATATGGAATACCTCAGGTGCCATTAACTTGGGTGCCGTAAAAGCGGGTGCCCAATGTGGAATACGTCGTTTTTCTAAGATATTAAATATTTAACTTGTAACTTACCTGTAATATTTTGCATCTATTCGTTATACACTGATCGTCGACGCACGGCTGGTACATGCCCAACGTTACGCAGTTCAGCAGGATTACCAACATTGAGATCCTTTCGAACCATGTGCAATGATAGTTAAGAAAATTATTTCATTGAATTATTCATAAGTATAATTAAAGGTGGTACAAACTTAATTATTCTATAATTAAAGCGTTGAAATAGCTACAGAAATCCGACTATTTAATCAAAAGAAAATATTTGATTTAATAATGTTCGTTCCTAGAATGTCAAAGAGAATCCCCAGTGGAGTTTAAATTAAACGTCGATGGGCCCACCAGTCCCTTGATAGATTTCAGAGCCGCTCCTAATGATCGGTATCATTTTAATTGATTTAAGCTTTGCTTTGAAATTACAATTTAATTTATGACGAAAAAAGTAAAATATAATTCTAATAAGAGATTAAAATGTAATCCGATTACTACATTTAAAAAGACTACAGTATGTTAGCAAATGGAATTATTATTCTGATCATCATAATCTTTATTAATCTTATGCGCATCATTAGAAAGTTTAATGCACTGTATAACGTGTTAAAAGACAATAAAATTCAAAACACAACATCATAAACACTCATTTCAATATCATTTCGCATGTAAAGTTAATTTCTGTACAACAAACGGGATCGTGTTTGAACCGCCGCCAACAATGAAAATGTGGTAAAAATTCTCTATAATACCTCTAGTAGGAGTATGTGGTCAGCTTTGTGGTCACACGACCTTGACTTTCTGGACTAGGCACGAATTTGCAGTGGTATGAAACAAAGCCGGTTTGTGGTCGGACACTATTCCGTGTGTTGTGGCTTCGGCCGGATTAGATGTAGTGTTCTGTTGTCAGAACGATTTGAAAGTGTTCACATTCAGGTACTTGTGTTAGAGCTTAGGACCTGTTTTATGTACGCTGCGGTTTGAATTAGCATTGAGTTTTGAATGTTATGTAAAATGAAGCTTTTAAATTAGGGTAAACCAATCCTAATGGAAGGTTATATTTGCCTTTATGAACAAACTAGCTGTGGCCATGACTCCGTCCGCGTGGGAGTCGGAAAACAACATTGTGCAGCAACAACTTAACAATGTATACCTACTTCATTTATACCATCATCATCATCATTCCAGAAAGAACTTCCCTGCTGGACGTAGACCTCCCCCAAGCCATGTTGGGGGGTGGGGGGGGGGGGGAGGGATTGCCATGATCGCCACGCTTGGCAGGCGGGTTGCCTAAGTACTCTTAGAACGCTGCTGCACATACTCTACTGAATCCCTGAGTCGCCTTTTACGACACTCATTGGAAGAGATGGGCTAGTGCTATTCTTTACGTCCGGTACCACACGGAACATCGTATCATCATAATCAGCCCATTACTAGCCCACGGCTGGGCAAAAGCCTCTTTTTAGAATTAGAAGAGTTTTAGCTTTAGTCCGCTGGTCTGGTGCAAGTTGGCGGACTACATGGCAGTCGTTTGCTTCTAAAAATGTTCTTAATAGTGTATGTATATGTCGTGGCCAGATCATAGAATTGATCACTTCATGATGTGGCCAGCCATTTCATGAAATGGTTGCATTTCATGAAATGGCCAATACCCGCTGCCCACATCATGAAATGGCCTGGCCAGATCAATGAATAATCAGCGTTTAACGATATGATCAGCTAAACGCACGGCTACTTCATGATATGGTCAAACATTAGTGATCATATCGTAAAATAGTTACATTATTCACCGTTAGAGGCGCTGATATCGTTTTGTTTTTGTGATGCATCATGGCGGCGGACAAGTATTCTGACAAAAAAGCTAATAATAATAAGTAAAGTAGGAACGCAACGAAAATTAATGGACTATTATTGGATTTCAAAATATGACTTCATGGTAACTGCGGGTGAACTTTTCATAGAATTTTATTTGTTCGATTATTTATCTGGTTAACCTGTGAAACTACAGCACAAAATATCGCTGCACGTTACTGCAAACATTTACTATTTAGTATATTGAATCATTTGGGTTAGGTTAGAACAGTGACCAATAACGAAGATCCCCTTAATTGTTGGTGAATCAAGCTATTAAACTTTCGCGGTAACGTGCATCGATAATTTGTGGGTCGGAATTCCGTAGTCTACTCCTTGCATGGTACGTGTTTCCTTTATTTGGATTTTTTATTAAACCTTTGATATCATGGAAACCCTACATTAATGATATGGCCAAACGTGGATGGCCATATCATTAAACGTTGACGTTTAAACGATATGGACAATTTTAGTTGGCCATTTCATGAAATACAACCATTTCATGAAATGGCCGGCCACATCATGAAGTGATCAATTCTACGATATGGCCACGACATATACACTATTAAGAACATTTTTAGAAGCAAATGACTGCTTCAGAATATCGAAGCAACCGAACAGAAATACCCAAGTTACAGTTAAATTAGCAGTAAATAAACCTTCCTTTCAGCAAATGATGTTATCACGTTTTAAGAGACCCATTTCACATTTAGCGCCCATATCTCCTGAAATTACCTTTATTGCAGTATCATAAAAAGTTTCCATTAACAAAAGCAAAAAACTGACTTATTCATTGGCTTCCAAATATGCTTTTTGTGTATAGTATTCTATTATAAGTGTAGTAAATAACTCTGGGTACAATGGTGGCGGCCATTACCGGGAATAGTGATGTTCATTATTTCGGCCAGCTGGGTTTCGTGCATTAAACACGGGATACGGAAGCGCGGTTTCTGGTTTCCGTGTTTGCGGCCAGTTACAGTTGCATTGGTTAGTGATGTGGTCAATGTTTGCCGTAAATCGTTGCTGTCTGATGGTTATGGATAGTCTGGTATATTGATGAGAGTTGCATCTAAGGTCAAATTAATTATTTATTGGAAGGTATCTATCTATATAAATAAAAAGAAAGGTCCTGACTGACTGATTGACTGACTCATCAACGCCCAGCCATAACCTTTGGACCTAGAAAGCTGAAATTTTGCACAGAGGCTCCCTTTATAATTTAGACAAGGAAGAAGGAAGGATTTTACGAAAATCAACCCCTGAGGGAGTTAAATAGGGGATGAAAGTTTGTATGGAAAATCGTCACTTAACGGGTTCAAAATTTCACGCAAGCGAAGCTGCGAGCAAAAGCTAGTTATTATATAAAACATTGGAGGGGCTCGTTGCTAATAATTGTCAACCGCGTGGATCATATGATTGCTACGCTTGCCACGGTCAGTCCGTGGATGGGTGACCGTTCCTTAGACCGGAGGCCCCTTCGTATCTAGGAGAGCACGTTAATCCGTCGGTCCCGGTTGTCATACAAATACCTATAACAGTCGTTACGAGTAGTCAGAAGCCCGAAATTCTGACTACAGTATAAAAATATTGAATCGGGTCTTCTCGCGTAACAAACTTTAAGAGGCACAAAATACCTTTTATCCCGACGTTTCGGCCGAATTTCACCGGCCGTGGTCACGGGTAGACTCCCCGGGTAGAGTCTACCCGTGACCACGGCCGGTGAAATTCGGCCGAAACGTCGGGATAAAAGGTATTTTGTGCCTCTTAAAGTTTGTTACGCGAGAAGACCCGATTCAATATTTTTATAATGTGTACAAATCGCGAAAGTTTAAAAACATTCTGACTACAGGTCTAATCTTAGGATATCGGCATTGACCAATAACTGGGTTGTGGAAGTCTGATGGCTGTCGCTCCGTGTAAAATGGTGGTAATTAGCCGCATCTGGTTAGACTGGAAGCTGACAAAAGGCTAAGCAGGTATATAAAACAAGAGCCCTATTTTATAACTAACTAGCTTTTACCCGCGGTAATTTACGGATCCCTAATTTTTTGATACTAAAATATAGCCTATGGCACTCAGTGATAACGTAGCTTCCTATTAGTGAAAGAATTTTTGAAATCGGATGAGTAGTTTCGAAGATTACCTCCTATACAAACAAACAAATAAATTCTACCTCTTTATAATATTAGTATAGATTTAGAATAAAAAAAAACTATATAATAATGTGGCTAACAGTACTGTTTTACATTGTAACACCTAACGTACTCTAGCCCAACATCTTAATCGAACATCTAAGAATCTCCCGCGAGGCTAGGAAGCGCGAAACGCCGTGACTCGCGTTTTCCATTATACTCCCCATCTGTTTGTTAAAAGGTCTTCACAATGGTGTGCTCCGTGCAAAGGGGATTACGTCAATGTGCTTGCTTCATAAATCAGCTAACGCTAATTTGTTTAACATTGTTATGTCTGTAGGCTAGCTTTTATTACACTTAAAACAAAATAGCCTTTGAAGATCTTAAACAAGACATACCGTAAAGTTAATGGATCCTTAGGAGCGTAAATAAGGCGAAATACCGACAATTCTGTGCGCGGAGATAAATCCATGTTTTATTTTCTCGGAAGAATCTACTAACATGCTACTCCATTGCCCATTAGGACGAAATATATCGCTGATAATAGCCGTAATCACGTAGTAACGACAGACAGATGGCGCCCTTGACATAAAGTCCCGTGAGACAATTTGTCGTACATAATAATCTTTATTCCGAAGAAAAACATCAACAAAGATGAAAATTACTTCATAATAAAGACTTAGAGGGCAGAGATTGGTTCATAGAGATTAAAATTGTTAAAGAAAACTTTATAACACAGAGCTTAGATTTAAGCCTTTAGAATATCTAGAAAATAAACTAAAAGTTTAATTGGAGCAGACTTTTAACAAAACATTGCTTAAACCACTTAAATACCGTTTTGTTTCGTCGAGGTCATATTTTCGTAGTTAATTAGGTTATGGTAGGACCTTAGATTAGCGAGAGAAGCTGTAGTTAGTGGTACAAAAGGCATGTGTGTTTACATTTAGCGTACAGAATGTACCTAATTTTATTTGTACCGACTTGCTAAGCTCCAAAGTATTATGAGGGTTTGGGTACAGTTCTACCATTTGCTACTTGTTGTTAAATGTACATAAAAGGTTTCAGTGGGTTTAGGAAATAACAAACGTCTAACAACCGGTCTAGCCTTAGGATATCGGTATTGCCCAGTAGCTGGGGGTCTACTCCCTAAGCACGAAGTCCGTGGTTTCGGCCTTAGATAAGAGCGTTTCCTACTCCCTATAGCCGGGTCCGCTGCGCCGTGTTTTCGTGTTTGCAAACAGGATAGGGGCGTGGCCTAACAGCTTTGTTAGCAAAATTGGCGCTGCGGACCCGGCTTAACATTGTTTGCTAACCGAATAGGGGCGTGGCCTGACAGTTTTGTTCGTAAAAACACAATAACATGTTAGAAAATTGGCGCTGCGGACCCGGCTTATTACCTACGGACATACGATTATTTTGGGGTCCGAACTAAGAATGAATGACAACACGATTTGACAGTTGTCCCTACTACCGATGTGTTTTTGCCCGTCCGAATTGAACTTGACACTTGTTTTGTTCACTTCTACGTTTCGGGATACTTTCGGACGGGCGACTAACTTCGTTGACGGACTTAGGAAGTAGGCTCCCTGGGTTGTGGAGGTCTGATAGCAGTCGCTTCGTGTGAAATACTAGTACTCAGCCTTATTTGGTAAGACTAGAAGCTAAAACTAACATAGTTGGGAAAAGGCTAGGCAGAAAAGTGGGCTTGAAAACAAAAGGAAATGTTTTTTCTTCTTGAGAAGTTTTTCTGACGAAAGTGCCAAAGAAATAATGTATTTTCTTCGAAGCTACTTACTTAATATTCAGCAAATATGGGGATCGTTTAAATTATTCATGTCCGCGAGTGCTACAAAAAATCTTATTTTATTACAGTTGCCAGTAAGAAAATGATCTTTCCTCATTTCATTTAAAATATACAATGTACACTCGTTAGCAATGAATCCGCGTCACTAAAAAAGACCTTAATATCTCGGAAACTAAGAATGCTAGCTTATTCAAATAAAAAGTATTTTATAGACTATTTATTACTACACAAATAAAATTATTGATGATTCAGCCGAAAGACGTCCACTGCTGGACATAAGCCTCCCCCAATAGGGTTTGCCATAATCGCCACGCTTGGCAGGCGGGTTGGCGATCGAAGTATGGTTGTTAAAATACTCAGAGAACGCTGCTGCCCAGCCTCTATTGAATCCCTTAGTCGCCTTTTACGACACCCATGAGAAGAGATGGGGTACTCGTAGTGCTATTCTTTACGTCCGGCACTACACGGAACTAAATAAAATTAATAAAACATCTTAAATAGTCAAAGTAACACTTTTTATTTGAATAAGCCAGCATTCTTAGTTTCCAATATATTAAGGTTTTCAACTTTAACTTCAAATCTCATTTATTCAAAATAGACTAGAATTACTTAGTTCTTTACGAACGTCAATGTTACAAAGACAGCCCTCAAGAACGTCCTCCCTTCACCGCTTTTGGTGACCCGGATTCATTGTTTCCGAGTGTAGCTTATTGTGCAGGTGGAAAATACTGAAGAGCAAGAAACGAACTAATGTGAATCAATTATAAATAACTTTCCTCCTGCAGCTTTTCCGCTTCAGATTAAATAAACTTCTTTAAATTATCATCAGGAAATATAAACTGATACTATTTCTTTTTTATCGATACTCCAGAACGTTCTTTGAAAAATAGCACTTAAATACAATTTAATGCATTTCAATGATTTACGATGAGTGTTAGTGCATGTCCAGTTAGTGAGAGCTCTGTATGCTTAGTGATATGAGAGTGTTATCGTTTTTTGTAGAGGTTATGTAATGCTGGTCGTCCACCTAGTACGGCATTGAGTCAGCGCGGCTCCAGCCGACCGTAAAACTGTCGTTAAATATCTAGAATCTTGGTATGCCTACACATACGTATGTGAAGTTACGCTGTTCCGTCCGTTCGTCCGTGACGTCATCGAGTCACTGCTCAAACAGTGTTTTATGCGTTTCTGATACGTAAGATTCTGTTTTTGATATGTTACGTAGGATTTATAATAAAAACGTATCGAATTAATTCTGTGTGTTCCGGAATTTTTATATTTCACTGAGTGACTTTATGTTTTTTATGATACTAGCGTCCCCTCCTTTTTTATAGCTTAAAACCTTCCTCTTGAATAATTCTGTCTATTAAAAAACCGCATCAAAATCCGTTGCGTAGTTTTAAAGATCTAAGCATACATAGGGACAGACAGCGGGAAGCGACTTTGTTTTATACTATGTAGTGATGTGTTTGATTATGACATCAATTGATAATATTGAGGTTGCATTAATGAGCCTCTGGTGCACCCTGGGCAGTTATCCCTACTAGCCACCTTGCTGACTGGCTAATCTTTTTACCACGGTATGAGCTACTTTGAGAGAAGAAGAGGAAAAATTGATAAACAACTTTGGCAAATTGTATTTTAAGAATTATTTGAATTGTAAAATTCAGACCATTAGAAAAACTGTCAATAAATGCTAGTCTACTTTTCATTTATTTCATCTATTTGCTCACTCTAGGATTTCTCCTGTATCGTGAGTGCGTTTACAGACAAAAATCTCACATAGGTACACAAACGCCCAGACCCGAAACAACTATCTGTAAGCCATACAAATTTTTGTTCCGTGTGGGAATCGAAGCCACAACCCGTAGCACAGAAGCCAATCGCTCAGCCACTGCACCAAATGTGTCGTCTATTCTATTGAAACACCTTTTCTCAATTTTAATTAAAATACTCCACGATATACATACAAACGTTATGATGACAAGAATGAAATAATATTAAGACCCAATTTCACCATACAATGTTAGTTGTTAATGTTCTGTTAAGCTGTCAATGTCAATTTCAATGTACTGTTAAACAGTCTGTTAAAATGTTTAACAAGACATTAATAACTAACAGATTATGGTGAAATTGGGTCTTAGTCTCTTAAAATAAAAATGTAGATATAAATAATACAACTTTTTAGCTCAAATACATCTCTAGTGTAAAACGGCGTATTTGTCATGTCGGTATTACGTCGTCGACATTTTTTTCCCTTCTTTTTGTCGTCAACAGCCGTTGAAGTGGCGCGGTGGTCTCTCTATGTAGCGACTTATGTATCCCTGTTTCGTTTGGCAGGCTTGCCGTTTTAAAACAGGTTTCAAGGTTTTATTATTTCAAAAGAACACACTTTTCTAATGTTTTAGGGAGAGGTAGGCAATGTTTTGTGTTTATTTTTTTTGTATTATTTATTGCTAGCCCGTGGTTTTGCCCGCGTGGTGTAACGATAAAAAGTATCATGTTCTTTCTCGGGTTTTAGCGTATCTCTGTGTCAAATTTTATCAAAATTGGTTTGGTAGTTTGGTCGTGAAGAAGTAAAAAACAAATGGACAGATTCACTTAAGCAATATTTTTATTCAAATACTTATTTTTCATGTGTTTTTATATGTTTCTTTTTATGTGTTTACCTATTAACATAAAATTACGTAATACTTAGTACGTAACGTACGTTTCTGACTAACATAAAATTACGTTGTACGTTATTTTACTTTGTATTGACGTAACATAAAATTCGACAGTGAAAGTTTAAATGTAAAATAAGTTCTTGATATAACAAACAACCAAAACATGTATCTCATTAGCATGAAGTATGAACACGAAAGTAAATACTCTCAAACTTGTTCAAAAATATCAAACTCTGCTCTTCCTCTAAGGAATCAACTAATTAAAGGAGCGGTATTAGTGAACAGGCAACTCAAACCTCGACTATAAACTGCAGTCAAGCTCAATATGAGCGGTCGGCCAATAAATCCAACGGTGGAGTTCGTCATTACCGAAGGAAGTTTACGTCATGCTGTTTGGAACTGTGCATTCACTGTATCAAGCGGGACACGGTGTTGGACGACGTATGGCGCTTGATTATGAGAAATTATTATTGTGGATTATACAAGGTTAGTCAGAAAGGGGGTACTAATCCGAAAGGGTGTTAAAGTACACATAATAATGAATAACTTTTGTTCTACAACTTTTCCCAAAAGTCAATAGTTTATGAGAAACAGATGTTCAAAAATCTCAAAAAAAAAACTCTAAAATCTATTTATCCCCAGTTATGATCAGCTGTGTTTACATTTTAGGTCATATTTGGGGTCATGAATTAGAAGCATATTTTTTTGAATTTGTAACTAAAGCAGGAAAGAAGAATTTTTGAAAAAACTAAAATAAAAATCATTTTATTTGGAAAAAAAAATATCGAATTTTGAAATTTTAACACTTGCTTTCAAACAGTCATCAGCGATACTATAAGTGGGCTTCGGATTAGTACCCCCTTTCCGACTAACCTTGTATACTCCTACAACTTCATTTTCGTGGCAGGGAATTAGAGACCGAGCGACTAATTGATTAAATCAAATCAAATCAAAATAATTTATTTGTAAAACATAGGTAAAAGTTTACAAACTTGGTGGCCATATTAAAAATATATTTACGTATCATTATGACTCTCACCTTAAAAGGCATACAAATATTTAGTAATCATTACAGTACTTTTAAGTAAGTAAGCTTTTAAGTAAGGTAACCGACATAGCTCGAAGAATTGCCAAACTTAAGTGGCAGTGGGCGGGGCACATTGCTCGCTGAACGGAAGGCCGATAGGGCCGGAAGGTTCTGGAGTGGCGACCGCGTACCGGAAGACGCAAGGTGGACCGACGATCTGGTGAAGGTCGCGGGAAACCGCTGGATGCGAGAAACACAGTACCGGTCGATGTGGCGATGCTTGGGGGAGGCCTATGTCCAGCAGTGGTCTTTCGGCTGAATGATGATGATGATGACAGTACTTTTATTATTTAAAACATTATATTGATAGACCTAATACTTCGCGTACGCTAAGCAGTAACCTTATGCAGACCGTCAAACAAAGAAAGGTTGTCTACCTTGGACATGTTTTTCGGCACGACTTACTGCAACTTATAATCATGGGCAAAGTAAAGAGTATTGGTTGAGGAATATCAAAATCATTTATTTGTGATTCACAGGTAATAATTAGGTCATAATTATACAAAGGTCGTGCTGTGATCAGCCTCATAGGCAGACAAATGTCATAAAAAATAGTTTAAGATCATTATTCATTAAAATTAAAGTTATAATTATATAGGTAGATTCAATCGGACAACACTTTAAGAATTCGTCAACAGAGTAGAATGAATATTCAATGAGGAAAAGGAACAGCTTATTCTTGAAAACACGAATGTCTCTAAACTCCTTAATACTATTAGGGATCTTGTTATAAATCTTTGGTGCCATAACAAACACACTATTCTCATACAGGTAATATTCACGAATAGACCGGAGTCATAAGTGCTGCTGAGCTGTTCCATCTCAAAGGATAAGGAGAAATGTTCGGAGTTGATGGCCAGTCTTATTTACCAGTAATTGGAGAGGCACCAGAAGAAGAAGATGGTGAAGAAATAAGTTTCAACCTTGGAATGTGCGATTTTATGTGCTTTGCCCTACATTGAGTGACGCGCATAGTTTTTATACCAAAATGTCTGGAGTTTAAAAGAGACCTTGACCTACTCTGAGTTTGTTTCGGCTTCTCAGAGCTAGTCAGAAAAGAAATGCTGGCGCCATGAAGTCTTAAAAAACATTACATTGACTCGCAAAACTGTAACAGATTTATTTACAGAAATAAAAATAATAAAACCATGTTTCTATGGTATTTTGTAAATACGGTGTATATGGTAAAACGGGCTGGTGTCCGCAACTACACATCTGAGCGCGTATTTTGCGTGGAAATACGGTGTAAAGCTGGGTCCGCTGCGCCAATTTTCTAACACGTTATTGTGTTTTTGCTAACAAAACTGTTAGGCCACGCCCCTATTCGGTTAGCAAACAATGATATCCTGTTTGCAAACACAAAAACACGGCGCAGCGGACCCGGCTTAATAAAGTGTTATCAGTATTATATTATTGCGGAGATGAGACTGCTTCTGCTATAGTTGTATAAAACCCAGGTATATGCCGGGATAATTCTAGGTGCAAGAAGATCATACGCTCAAAATTATGTTCAATATGCTAGTCATAGTTATGTTCAGTTATTAACCTGCAAAGCTGGAAGGAACCGTCGAAGCGTTTAAAGCTTCTGTGTCTGCGTAGAGTTTCACGACGAAGTTCGTATGTCGAAACTTGCATTAATTATGCAGATGTGGTTTGTAAGATTAAGATGGATAGATAGATAGAATATGCTTTACCTATTGTACACAATAACAAAAAAATGGAAACAATTTAAATTAAGGGTACAATGGCGGTCTTATCGCTAATAGCGATGTCTTTCAGACAAAATTCGGATGGATTTGGAAGACATAAGGTCCCTAGAACCTAATCTAGAATAAAAAAACTGGCCAAGTGCGAGTCGGACTCGCACACGAAGGGTTCCGTACCATTATCCATAACAACGCAAAAATATCACGTTTGTTGTATGGGAGCTCCCTTAAATATTTATTTTATTCTGTTTTTTAGTATTTGTTGTTATAGCGGCAACAGAAATACATCATCTGTGAAAATTTCAACTGTCTAACTATCACGGTTCATGAGATACAGCCTGGTGACAGACGGACAGACGGACGGACAGCGGAATCTTAGTAATAGGGTCCCGTTTTACCCTTTGGGTACGGAACCCTAAAAATGGAAACAATTTAAATCAAGGGTACAATGGCGGTCTTATCGCCAATAGCGATGTCTTCCAGACAGAATTCGGATGGATTTGGAAGACGTAAGGTCCCTAGAACCTAATCTAGAATAAAAATCTACAAATGTCGTGTCATAAAACAAACTTTTTAACACAACACAATCTATACTCGTACATACAGGGTGAAATTGTAAACACTCGACAAACCGAAATGGGAGATTGTACTCATCACTAGAACAACTTTTACTACGGGACGAAACCGGAAATCGCGAAAAAAAAATCTGCTTTTCCCTACATTTTGACGAGTTATGCGAATATAAATGCAGGGAACATCTGTACAACATAGTAAAAGTTGTTCATAGTGATGAGTACAATCTCCCATTTCGGTTTGTCGAGTGTTTACAATTTCAACCTGTATAATAAATCTGTATACTTGTTTCTGTACATTGGAAATAGTAAAAAAAACATAGCGGGAGGGTTATAGGATAACCAATAGAATCCATTTCGATCATTTCTGGAATTCTTGTCTGTTTGTCGATTCGTTTGCATCACGTAAAATGCATTGACTCAATGTGGTTGAATTTTATAGACAAATAGGTATTGTGCGTATCTCGGGGTAACATTTAGTTTTTGATCTATCGTAGTCGGTTTTTTCAATTGAAAGAATATTAGAATTTAAAGCTAGTTTAGTTGTTGTAACACAATATCGGTTTCGGACTTCCACGCGGACGGAGTCGCGGACACAGCTAGTGCTAAATATTTTCTAACCAGGAAATGATATCACTGTAATTTCATCACTTATTTTCAACGAAAGGACAGACAAAGCACACATTAACACTCCCTTACGTCACAACCCTTTGTTTCTACATTATTCATCTCCATAATATAAGCATAATACGTGTTTTGATGCGTGTTATTCAGTAAAAAAGAAATGAGTTTGTTTTAAAACGGACAAAGGTCGCAGACACAATTTTGTTTACCCATTTTGCTCTAATGACCTGTAAAATGAGTACGCCCACCGACCCTTTAACGCTTCATAACCTACGACAGGGAAAAATACCCAACCTTTAACTCCCAATGAACCCTTAAGCTGCATACTTGATAAATAGGTGCAACTTAACTTGTCTGACAATGGCCGGTTCTTTTGATTTACTGGGCGTTATTGGTTCAAACTCAAAACTCGTTTATTCAAAATAGACTGGCATTACTTATGGTATATACCAGTGCGCTTTCATGTTCATCTTGCGCTTACAATTTTCAATTCCTCTTGCGTCAAGCGCATGCAATATTGATTATCGTCTACACCGGTGCGCCTCGGTCAGTCGTCAGTCGACATACAATAGACGGATAAGCGTGCGCTAGGGGCATGCGCTATTGCATGCGATATGGCGCTTCACGCATGCTTCAGACGAAGACGTAAGATGAACGTGAAAGCGCACTGGTGTAGATATAATAATATATAGCTTTAGTTATTTTTGAAAGTCAATTTTACATAAGATAGCTTCCAAAGAAGCACACCCTTCATCGCTTCCTATTGTTTATGCTGTGAAGAAGAAATGGCGCAAAAAAATCCCCGGCAACACACACAGACTGTCAAATGAATAAATTAATGAGTCAATACACATTTTTTTTTAAATTAAGGCTCTTTTATTTTTACCTATATTGAAGCCAAGACCTAAGCTTTGCAAAGGATACCTTTCCATACGTTAGTGGCTATCATAATACATGTAAAAAAATGATCCTAAAGATGGTCCTAGGGGACCGTTTCTACGTAACTGGGCAGTTATTGGCGAGACCTGAAGGGTCTCCAGCCAATGGGGGGGGGGGGGGGAAGTAAAATACTTAACCTAAGCTAACTACTTGTACTACACTAACATCTAGTGGGACTCGGACCTCGGCTTAGGGCGTTGCTGGCGGGGGCTTTGGGGGGGGGGAGACAGCTTAATGAGGGCTGAATTATCGGTGTGACTGCGGAATCTGAAGAGACGACGACGGTGGACAACCTCGGTGGGACATGTAAAATTAGCTTACGAGTCCATTTAAATTCTCAGTTTGGCAGTAAAAAAAGCTACCATTGCAGCATTGGTAAGCAAAACGATTCGTTTTTGGCCATATGAACCGAGCATTAGTTTATTACAATGAAAAAGGTAGGCATAGATTTTAGTGCGAAATAAAACTTAAAGCAGGCTGATAATAAAGTAGAATTCAAAATATTATAATAAGCTGCTTGTTTTAATATTTTTTTGTGGCCTACTAATAAAAGTGTTCCAAATTAAATTATTTTGATAAGGGTTTATATCTGTTTTAATGGATTATGTAAATGAATATTTTTATGATAAAGTTATAGTGTAATTTTGTTTGTGAGCTGTTTTTATTTTATTTTTATACTTCTTAATTAGTTTCTATAACCTAATTTGAATGCGGTTCTGCTGTTGGGATCAGCTTCCAGTCTAACCAGATGTGGCTGAATACCAGTATTTTACACGGAGCGACTGCCATCAGACGTCCGCAACCCAATTACCGGGCAATGCCGATATCCTAAGGTTAGACCGGTTGTCAGACTTTCGGGTTTATGACTACCCGTAACGGCTGTCATAGGTTTTGTCTTTCAATTTGAATATGGCTTGTATTTTAGTTGAATGTCAGAAGTAATCTAGTGCTAAAGGTTTTCTATGAAAGCTTCTTGATGACTTCATTGACTGTTAACTGTTACGTTGTTCATAGACACATACTTTTGTTCTATATTTTACGAGACTAGATCATTCTACGCTGTACTACAACGCGCCACAACAGTACTTACCAAACAAAAAATACATTCTAATGGAGTTTTCCTATTTGGTTATACCTAATATTATGTACATAATTATAATTAATGTGTTATTTTTGGCACAATGTCCACTCAAATTTCAATTTCACAGAATTCTTTCCATCGAATCAAGTATTTTATTACCAATTTTTGATACCTTTGATATTTCACAAATTCGTTTTGAATTTCAATTGGGGACGGTCGTCTTCGGCGATTTTAATGAGTAATCTCATAGCATTATGTGGATCGAGGCGACTGGTATCACAAAAGGTTTGTGTTATGAGAGGGAAACGCCACCGGCCTACCCATTGTCCCGACAACCGGCGACTGATGCTCGTTTACACTGGTCTAGCAAGCAAGTATAGTTAGCTACATCTTTCGTTATCTGGGTAAGTACACTCGTAAATGTAAGAATAATGTTTCATCATCTACTCAGAGTTCAATAACTCTCTTCACGCGTCTGAAATTCGCCCTCAATTTGCAAGGCCGATCTAGCAAGTAGTTGGTACACATTCGGATAATTTGAGAGAGTTGCGATGGTCGAGAGTTCAAGTTTGACTGTAGTATACTTACAAAAATAAATATGATTAAAAAACAGGATTCGTTCAATAGAAAAACAATTAATATTGGTTGTATTCTATGGGGGGACGGGCATGTACCAGGTTAATCAGAAAGGGGGTACTAATCCGAAAAGGTGTTAAAGTACCCATAATAATGAATAACTTTTATTCTACCACTTTCCCCAAAAGTCAATAGATTAAGAGAAATAGCTGTTCAAAAATTACAAAAAAAAAATGCTATATAAATCTATCTATCCTCAGCTACGATCAGCTGTGTTTATATTTTAGGTCATATTTGGGGTCAAGAATTAGAAGTTCCACTTTCTAAATTATTAAGTAAACTAGGGACGAAGATTTTTTGAAAAAAAAACTAAAATAAAAATTATTTTACATAGAAATAAAAATTATCGAATGTTGAAATTTTAACATTTGCTTTAAAACCGGCATCAGTGATATTTAAGTAGCCTGTGGATTAGTACCCCCTTTCCGACTAACCTTGTATAAATTCCTCACTAAACGCTGGGAATAAACGCGTGTTGTAAGATTCAACAAAACCTAGCACACGTGGTTGTAGGATCATACGGTCTGCCTGGCTAGCTACATTAAAGTCCGGCGGCGCCAAGCAGTTTACCGTGTTCCGTCATGTGTTTGCGAGACCCAGAGGGGAATCCCTTTATATCTCTGTTAATTGGATTCCTGTGCTCTATCTGAGACCTTTTCTACGTTTACCATAACCAAATAAAAAAAAAAAAAACTACCTTTTGATTCTTTTGGTTTGCCATTCTCATCATTCATCGGTATTCATTGTTCATTAATTGTTCCATAAAACCGTTATAGGTGTCATGAAACCCATATTAAATCAAACTAATTTTGATGTATATTTTTACGATTCCCGAATTAGCTATTCTCGAATCCGTAATGGCGTCTATATCGGTTTACGAATTTTCGCTGAATGATTGTCATTGATTGTGCATGATAGGTATTTTATTGACCGTAAAACGGCTATAACTGTGAACGTTCCAACCGTCTTTTGTTTACGCAATTGCTAGTTTTATTTTTGCGAATGTCCGTTACATAACGTGTTTAGTCATTGAAAGAAACGTGATGTCTTTATTGATGAATCTGCTTTTGGTACATAACATAAACAGAACATGAAACTTTTATACGAAAGACATGTGATGTAATAAAATGTAATTCATATCAGAATTGATAACATATTGTAATTTTTACGGGGCTGTCAGATGTAAAAATGAGAAAATAGCACCTATAAGAAAATATTACCTGTAAAAAAGTCGTATGTTTCGGAGTTTTGAATAAAAACAGTAGTGCACATTATAAAAATTATTATAACTTAGTGCAATTATTTATTAGGCTAATTTGAGAATTCCCTGATAACAAGTAAGTTGGATTTGTTAGTAAGATTCTTAAATATACCGTGTAAGCGAAGATCTTCTTAGCTTATGAGTTGGGGAAGTGTGAAAATTATGAAACGAAACGCATACATTATCGCTTGAAATGATCCGATTCTATTTTAGCACAGAGGTAGAAAAGCAATGTAACGGTACGTAGATTGTAGTCGGTCTATGGATAAAACAAGCAGAGACTTTCATATGTTTTCAAAATAGTAGTATGTTATCTTTACGATTTATGTATTTCGACACTACAGGGTGTTAACGAATTCGTGTAATCGAATATCGAATCCTTAAAACCACATGATCTACTACTGATGTAGACAGGCCCGCACGGGATTTAGCTTGATTAAAAATAAAAAAAAAACAAAATTGTTATTTTTTCATGCGGCTTTGTTACCGATCGTATCTAAACCACCTAATAAGGATTCAGTAAAAAAATAAGAATTTATTTTTTTGCAAAAAAAAAGTTTTATTTGTGTGAACATTTCGATGCCATGCATAAATTAATGAAAGCACGGCCACACGGCTGGCAGGCATGACTAACGCGATATCGCTCTTTGCAGTCAGATAACTCAAGACTCTAAAATGACTCAGAAATAGAAAATCAAGTTTTTTTTTTAATTTTTTTATTAGTTGGTTCTCAAAAATTCCCATTTAGGGTTAATCTGCGTCACCAGTAGATCACGTGGTTTAAAGGAATTACACGAATTCGTTAACACCCTGTATAGAGAGGCAATTCTGAAAAAATCGTACAAATACTACAAAAATAAATTAGAGAAACACAACAAAAAAAAAAAACTAGCTACTACTTTAAATATTTTAAAATTAGGGTTAAAAGAACAAATAATCAATGCTCATTTACATTGATTATTTGTTCTTTTAACCCTAATTTTAAAATATTTAAAGTAGTAGCTAGTATGGAATTTGGCAATTTAAATCCTTAATTTGATAAAATTTTCGGTGTGTGTATTTAAAACGTACATCTGACAGTAGTGCGTCACATCATTCAATTTAAGGGTTTGGCTCTATCTTGTTCTTACTCTAACTTTGATATAAATCTATACTTATACACTGTGATACAATCTTTGAGGATTGCTGCTGGTTCGTCCAGCTGACCATGAATTATTAATAACGTCTCAGGAGTCACCAAAGTTCGGATGTCATGAACTTTGAAAGTAACTTATTTATCAGACAATACAGTATTATACTGACAAATTATGCCAATTCGAGTGAATATTTAATAAGTAAGTAGGAAAAAATAACAGGCAAGTAACACTGGCGCCGTTCAAACGAGGCTCTATCTTGAAGTAAAGAAGCGCACGATAGCGGCTCTGATTTCAAATCATCGAGTCTCTCGCTTTAATATTTCATTCTTTACAAATGGACTGACATTTCTGAACGAGTTCTGTTCAAATGAAAAACTGAGTCAACACCATTATTATTATTTGAATGATATTTTATCTGGCCCTTAAAAGCATCGTTATAGGGCACTCGTATTTTATCAGAAATATTTAGAATAAGAATACCTATTTTATATTCAAGCATTTTTAATTGTTATTGGCAAGCTAGGGAATGCTATTGATTAAGTAATTTAAAAGCACAAAGGTATTATGTTTATAATTAATATAAGAAGCAATAACAACAAAGAAATTTATTTTCTTGGAGTTCACGACCCTCAAAGAAAAGGCAAGCAAAATTAATTAATTATTTGAACGGTTCAGTAAGTTAAAATGTAATAAAAAGGTTTGAATTTCAATTTAGAATTAAATCTCGGGATAAATCTATTGACAAACGGCGAAAGTGACGCTAAAAGTTAATTGGATTGGTTTCAGAGCCACTCCAGACTCCTCAATCTGGGCTATTAATTCTGAATCGACTTTTTATCCCCGTTTTATTAGATGCATAGTTCATGACAAAAGCCCTCCTTTGAAGATGGTGTCAGTTTTGTAGCAGAGGGTTTCGCTCTTGCTTAGTTTAAAACAAAACTTAATTTTGTTCTGTTTCTTGAAAGATTTAATTAGAATCTCAAAGCAAACAGAGTTAAAAAGAACATTTACTACATGCAAATTAAATGAACTTGTTCAACTCAAAATTAATAAACGTATGCTTAAAGTACTTGAGGTTTCAAATTGGCCTGCTTCATGCGTGTAAACAATAAGCTCATTTGCCTTGAATTTTCCTCGTAGCATTTCAAAGAATACTGTACAAGCAGCATTGCTTTGTGGCACCACGTTTTGGTATACAAGTGAAACTCCACACTAAAATTTCTCACCTAGTTACACCGAATGTGAACCTTATGCATTTGACATAAGAGTCGATGGCTGCATAAACGACGTTGCTTACATTTTGTTTTCTTTCTGCTTCACGGCGAATGCTAAAAACGAAATTACAAAGCCACGCGATTCCGCTGCAAAACTGGAGTCGTTTCCTTTTCCATTTTTAAACTGATACTACGATTTGGAGACAGAAATAGAAAATAAAAAGCACGTAACAGACAGATTGCTATCAGAAAAGTGCAGAAAACGCTTTTATACTAAGTAAATTGGATAAAAGCAAAAGGTACGAATACAGTTGTTCACTGAAATGAGGCAGGTGAACCTTGAAAGCGTACATTTAAGTAAAAAGGTTGGAAAATATATCAAAGGCGACTTCATGATAACAATGCATTACAACGAAGGGCCTGTCGTTCGGTGTGATACGCTTCTACGTTTTAATGAAGAAACACATTTCAATTGTGAGGATTATTATACGAGTATTCGCGTTACATAAAAACGGTGTTGCGAAAAAAGTTTTTTAATTTTAGTTATATTGTTGGGAGATATAGTGGAAGCTGAATGTGAAAAGACGGGAGTGATATAACTAAAACATACGGATGTAGGTACATTTTGTACGTACAAACTGACAGTGTGGTAGTGGTTTTGATGAGAAATATTCAGCGTTTTAAAACTTATTCAGTATCTAGGTATTAACTCGGTACAGAATGAAACAATATGAACTATTTTTGAAAAGCAACAGTTTTATGTTGTTGAGACCTCATAAAAAGTCAAGTCAAAGTCAAAGTTTTTTATTTGAAGTAGACCAAATTACAGGTGCTTTTAAAACGTCAAAACTAGGTGCACGGTTCCAAAAGGTAGATCTCATGGAGAAGAACGGGATACTCGGATACTCTTTTTAAATAATAGATCATGACAATTTCACTACAGTATCGTGAGAAAAATAGTGTGAGAATAATGCAAGTTATGTAAGAAATAAACTCAAAAATGATTATGTACATAGGAAATAGAAAAAACACGCGAGAGGAGCTCGTGGCTAAATAATTACAGCCGCATAGACCGATCTTCCGGGTTAAGCCACGCTTGCCGAGGTTGGTCTGTGGATGGGTGACCATTTATCATAGCGAGTTTCCTCCGTGCCTCGGAAAGCACGTAAAGCCGTTGGTCCCGGCTGTCATTTGTAGATCTTTGACAGTCGTTACTGTTGGTCAGAAGCCAGAAAGTCTGACAACCAGTCTTACCAAGAGTATCGTATTACCCAGTTACTGGGTTGTGGAGGTTTGATAGGCAGTCGCTCCATGTAAAATACTGATATTCAGCTGCATCCGGTTCGACTGGAAGCCGACCCCAACATAGTTGGGAAAAGGCTAGGCAGATGATGAAATAGAAAAAACACGCCTTTTGGGATTGCCATAGCAGTTAAGAGCTGACCAGTCCCGACAGACGGCACCCGTTCACGAGCAGTAATTAAAAACTTCATATAATAAAATTGTAACGATGCTAAAACTGTATATTAAATATTTTCGGAAAAAAGTAAATGCAACGCATCCTAGGAACGATACTGATGCCAAAAATATGGTTTTTAGAATTTTTGTTTGTTTGTCCGATTGTATGTTTGAGCTTCACGCCAATGCTACTGGACAGATCCAGTTGAAATTTGGCAGCCACATCGGTAAAAGAGCGGGTCAGGTTATAAGGTACAAATTATCACGCTATTGAGTGAGGGTGATGAGCAGTAACCTTATGTTTCTGTAGGCAAAGCCGCGGTTACAGCTAGTATCTAATGTTCCAATAAAATTGATAGTTGTAGATAGTTGTTTACATAGGTTACGTTACCTATCTAAGTAATTCTCAGGGATCGTAAACATGTTTACTTTCTTATTCTGCAGAGATATGCCGAACACGGGCGTAATCAATTTCTATTCGTTTTCCTTCTTCAAACCTAATTAAATCTTATACCTGAATCAGTTACGTGATTGCCTGTTCCTGCGAGATTTTCCTCAAAATATGGCTGTAGAGAAACTCAATGGGTTAGGTTAGTAGTGCGAGTAGTGATCGAGTGAGTCTCGATAGTCTGCAGTTAATCAGAACATAGGTTATATTAAATTGTAATACTACTAGCTGTACGCGGCATGCGTTGCAATGCACTTTTTTCTACTTACTTACCTTCAGAATCAAAATCAAAATTGTTACAAATAGTTAAAACCATTTTCATGCATGCGGTAAACAAATGAAGAATATGGACATAGTGAGTTTAGTTTTTTTTTTAAATATCAACATTTTCTTTCATAAGAACCTTCTCCTGACAATTAAGAACACAACAAAAAAAAAAATTGTGATATCGGTCCAGCCGAGGAAAATAGGGATTCATAATAGGGATTTTTCACCAAGGGAAATAGGGATTCATTTTTAGATACATAGATTTTTAGTTGCCATCATTCATTTATCAGCATTTATTTAACTAACTTCGTCATCATCATCCTCCTGCCCTTATTACAACTTATTTGGTGTCGGCGCAGCCTGTCTTATTCTATACATCTCTATTAGCCGTCATCTCAGTAGTCACTTCCTTTCTAGCCATATCATTTTTCACACTATCCATTCATCATTTCTTTGGTCTTCCTCTACTCTTATTATCTAAATAAATACCCTACTCAAAACTTTCCTCACGGCATGTTCCTCATTCCTCCGCATCACATGCCCTCACTACCAGTTTCCACATAATAAATAATTATATTAAACTAACTTGAACTCCATAAAATCGTGTTCATTTACAAAGGTAATTTCGATCAAAACACAATAAAAAAGATCAACAACAATGGCTTAGCTAAGTTATTTCAATGTAACAAGATATTCAGAATCTGGGCTGGTAAACAATCAAAATTAATACCACACTAAAGGCGTCAGGCCGAAATTCCTAATAGAACCGTTTTCGCCGCATCACTTACTAACGATTTTATTCGGCCATTAGCCATCCATCTTGTGAACCATAGGATGTTTTACCATTATTAAATCAAACATCAATTATCTGACTTTTTGTGTACACATTTATCCGATTTAGATAACTAAAGTACACACTTTAGTTATCTAAATCGGAAAATTGAAATAACGCTAAATCTGAAAGTAGTTCGTTCAGATTCCAGACTAGAATCGATTCAACAATATTTTATTTTGAATATTTTTTCACAATATCATTTTTAAATTATTGCAAACCACGCGCTCAATTTATTTAGGTAAACTGAAATTCAATACGTAGGGTAAGTAGGGGACGGCCGGCGAGGCAGCGGTAGTCGTCCGATCAGAATAATTAGATCAGAAAAACCGAATCAGAATATTCCGGTCAACAAAAAATAAGAATATATTCTACTAGCTTTTGCTCGCGGCTTCGCTCCCGTTAATTTACGGATCCCTAATTTTTTGATCCCAAAATATAGCCTATAGCACTCAAGGATAACGTAGCTTCCTATTGGTGAAAGAATTTTTGAAATCGGATGAGTAATTTCGGAGATTACCTCCTACATACAAACAAACAAACAAACAAATTCTACCTCTTTATAATATTAGTATAGACAATATTTATGAAAATTAATAATTTAATGATTTGATTACAATAACAATCTATTAGAGTGTCTGAGGTCTTGCGTTGTTTGAATAAACGTTGTATGTAACCTAAGTGTCTAAACACGCTATGCCGAAGTTACGCGACAGAAGTTCGGCATGATTAATTTTTGAAATAGAAAAAAATTGAGAATGATCGAGAAATTGGAAAAATTGAATTAAGTGGCACACTAAGTGTGGCGCCAAACCACGCCAAAATTACGCGACCGAACTTCGGCGTCTATGTTTTTTATATAGGTAAAACGCGACATAATTTCAGCCTGGTTTGTCGCGGGTAATTTAAAAAGCATTGCAGGCGTAATCATGCCGAACTTCGGCCGCGTATCTTCGGCGTAGTGTGTTTAGACACTAAGATTACAGAAACAAGATCAATATGACCATGGAAAATGCTTAAGACTGCAGGTAAAAAAGCAGGTAAGGGTCTCTCCACACTTATCGACGCAGAATCGGCTTAGGCCGCTCGGAGAAGGCTTGGGCATCCAAGCCGAAACTAACAACGTCGTTTACATCCTTATGCCCGTAGACATAAACCTTTTTTCGACCGTCCTCAAGGCCACAGGAAGGCATCAAGGCATTCTAAGAAGAAGGACATATAACATTTGGCAGGTTGCACTGAGCTATACATTCAGCTAAACGCATAATACTTCTAATCTGCATCCTCCACTGTTAGTAGTACGTTTCTCGCTATATAAGGTTTCTTGGCACCGTGAAGACATATATAACAATGTTATGCTCGTTGGCCGTAGCACAGTGCAGCGTGTGGCAGGCTGCCCATGACCCAGCAGCACATTTCCCCGCCTCCTCGTTTCCTTCAGTTGTCTATTTTACAACCTGAATTTTATTTGTATTATGCAAAATATTTTTATTCTGCCCATTTCACTTTTTGGCACGTGTAAGCTCTATTATTGGTAAGTGGAGCCAGTGTTTTAAGTTCAAATATGTATATGTACCGACTCCGACTCCGTCCGCGTGGAAGTCGGAAACTAATATTGTGTCGCAATAACTAAGCTTCTTCTTGATAACTATAAATTCTAATATCTTTTGATTGAGCGAACCGATTACGATGAAACAAAAATTAAATATACTCCGAGATACGCACAATATTTGTCTATAAAAGTCAGCCGTATTGAGTCAGTACTTTTTACGTAATGGGTGCACAAACAAGCAGACAAAAATTCCAAAAATGGTCGAAATGGATTCTGTTGATTATTCTGCAACTCCACCGCACTTTTTTTTTAAATATTTCCCGTGCCCGCCAAGTCTACAGATTTATTTTATGTATAGATAGAAGATAGATATTGGTCACTGTCCTCTAGATATTCTCGGGCAACAAATATTGAAAAAGTGATGCAACTTGGGTATAAGTTGGATAAGTTAAAGCTGTAAAAGCTGTAGATAAGTTGTTCGCAAATCTTCAAACGTTATTAAAAGTCATATTAAGCCATCGGAGCGGTAGTTTAAATATGTTTAATATTTATTCATTTTAAAGGGGTTCTTGGATCGTGGACGACCGCACGGATCATACAATTTGTAAGGTTAAGCTACGCTTCCCGCGGTGAGTCCGTGGATAGGTGGCCGTTCGTTACACATCAAGACTCCTCTGCCTTGGAGAGTACGTTAAGCTGTCTGTCCCAAGTGTCGTACGAATGCCTATGACAGTACTCAAACTCAAAACTCGTTTATTCAAAATAGACTAGTATTACTTAGTTCTTTTTGAATGTCAAATTTACATAAGACTGCCCCCAAAAGCGCTCACCCTTCACCGCTTCCTAGTGTTTCTGCTGTGAAGCAGAAACGGCGCAACAAACTCCCCGGCAACACAGTTCAGTCTGTCAAGTGAATAAATAAATGAGCCTATACACAAAAAACGTAAAATATTAATTACATTGATTAAATTATGCAAGTTGATGATGATAAACCAAATATTTACCTAGAACAATTCTGGATGAATTGAAAACAAAAGTATTTAAATATACATAGATAATTCAACACAATTATATACCTACACTCCTTAGATATAAACTATATATTTCAATACAATAATATTACTAAAGGTACTTAATGCACAAGTACGTAGTTACGGGAAATCAGAAGATCGAAAGTGTGACAACCGGATTAACCTCATCATTACCTAGTAACTGGGTTGCCGAGGTCCGATGGTAGTCGTTCCGTGTAATATACTGGTATTCAGCCGCATCTGTTTAGACTGAATGCTGATCACATAATAGCTGGGGAAAGGCTAGCCAGAACAAACGATTTATTTGCACAACACAAATTCCGTACCAGTAGGTTCTGGAATCTAATTAGTTTTGCTTTTGTTTAACAGCAGAATTGTAGAAATACTGAATTCACTGACCTATTGAACAAAGCAGAATACACACCGTAGAATATTGGAGCAGCTAATTGGAAAAACTGTACTGTGTTCAATTACGAAGCTTTTTCTTTTTTTCTAATAGACAAAGAGAGGGCGGAACGTGGGTTTACTGACTCTTCTAATAGGTAAACATCTCTGCTTACCCCTTTGGGGATTACAAGCGTGAGTATATAGGGTGACTGGTAATTAGTGACCGATACTTTAAAACATGATTGTACTCATGATAACAAACAACTTTCCCAAAGAAACTTTATTTTTTATTTTATTTTTTTCATTTAAAGTTTATTAATAAACCGTTACAGAATGGACGCGGCTCGTAATATGGAAATATATTTTTTTGTTTTATAATTAATGTTTCTTTGGGAATGTTGTTTGTTATCATGCGTACAATCATGTGTTAAAGTATCGGTCACTAATTACCAGTCACCCTATATTATTATTTCCACTATGTTAATACAAGGTCGATCAAAATATTTCAAATAAAAAGCTTTATTTAACTTGATATCGTAGATACATTTTATGCATTATGAATATTTTATATGCTGTACGGATATAACACATATTCAATTACTGTAATAACGATATCAAGGCATTTGAAATAAGTACTAAGTAAAGTTTTATTTTATTATTTATTTCTTACCCCTTCACTTGAAATAGAAGTGAGCAAAGTATCGGGTATTTTGAGGTCACACGTCGATACATATCGACATGAAGGCATTGACATGTAGCTGAGTACGGTAGCAAAAATCGATAAATATTTTAGAGTTCTGAAATAAATTTTAGTAGGGGTCTAAAACCTCAAGCACGGAAATTATAGACACAATAGATAAGACAATTAAGTGTCATCCTGGGACGACGGGCGGTACGCAACCGGTTAAATAATAATACTGTCTTTGAAATATTGTCTAAACTATCACATTCACAAAATAAACTAATTTATTTGCTAGTTATCATTATCAAAACACTTTTGGACCTTTAAACAATCATCACTTACTTTTGATGTTAACTGTACCAGCTAGAGGCTCATTCTTACATAGAAACAGGTATCGACTATACTTTTTTCACCGTAACGTGAGTCTTGACGTTTCTCTACAAACGTTACCATACAAAGAATTAGCTTTTGCCCGCAGCTTCGCTTGCGTGAAATTTTGAACCCGTTAAGTGACAATATTCTATACAAACTTTCATCCCCTATTTAACTCCCTTAGGGGTTGAATTTTGAAAAATCCTTCCTTATTCCTTGTCTACATTATAAAGGAAACCTCTGTGCAAAATTTCAGCTTTCTAGGTCCAAGGGTTTGGGCTGGGCGTTGATGAGTCAGTCAGTCAGTCAGGACTTTTCTTTTTATTTATGTAGATAAAAAAAAAACATGGATAATATAACTGTTTTACGGTTTTTGATGACGTCATTTATGTTTTTGCGATAGCAGTCTCCTTACGGCTACAATTTACGAAATGACCGCTATGTCACGACTCATCTTTCGTTGATCATTGTATAGTTTTCAATAACAAAACACTTTTGAACCTTTGAACAATCTACACTTACTTGCGACTGTACCAGCTAGAGGTGACCCTCTAGCTGGTACAGTCGCAAGTAAGTTCTGACATAAAGGTAGTTCTCAACATGTAGGTAGATAAATATTTACATAATTGTGGGGTAGTGGTAACAAATAGCTAGTCGTTCTGGCGTGAGCACGCGGTAACAATTGTTGTTCGATCGTCGCTCGGCACGGCTCCAATGGGACCCACTATTACCGTGACGGTCCGTGTTATCTAATAGATGTCGTTACGTTACGCTCACACGGGCTCTGATTAAACTGCTTTTTTGGATGGTTAAAATGTGAATACTTGGCAGTGGTGTCCAAGGTTGTGCTTTATATGTACCTACTGGTATTTTGGCTAGCTGCTCCGTGCTTGAAAGTACTGCTCGAATACTGTTGGCAAGTGCATCACTTTTATCTTCAACTGACTTAGAAATCGTTTCATTTCGAAAGTGTTCTAGGAAACCAACCAGTGCCTTGAACACACGGAAGTGAACTTATTCAACTATATCTAAACTGTAGACTATATTCTATTAAGGGCCGATTTTTCAATCGTCAGATAAATTTTATCCAAGGAATAAATATGACGGTTTCACATATTTTCTATAGAAAAGCTGTCAAAACATCAAACTTATTCCCCAGATAAAAGTTATCTGACGATTGAAAAATCAGCCCTAAATTAAATAAATAAATCTTTACTGACAAAAAACGGTATACAACTGTTTGACATATTAATTGGGTATGTTTTGGTTTTTTTCACAAAAATATGAAGCATCTGTAGCCAAACTAGGCAAAGCCTGTATTTCGGCTGTATCAGCGCTAATCCCCTTATCTAATAATTAACTAACTCGAATACAACAATTATCGTAGCCATTAAAATTAATATTGGCCTGGTTGTTTTATTTCAACAATACGTTTTATTTTCAATATTAATAGGTGCATGCATGTCTCTGTCTTTGTGTGGAATGAAAGTGTATTTTGAGTGAAGTGTACGAGGGTTGTATAAGGGGGTGAGTGTGAGAGTGTAAAATGTAAGACTATATTCTATGGAAAGAATGTCAAGGATAGCTTTCATGGGTCTATGTACAACCAACGTCAATTAGAGAAAAATACGTAAAAAGTAACATAGTATAGAATATGCTTTATACACACACATAATCTAATATAAAATATTATAAAAGTGAAAGTTGGGGGATGTTTGTGAGTTTGTGACTTTGGATGTTTGTTAATCAATCACGCCTTAATGGCTAAACGAGTTTGGATGAAATTTGGCACAAAGGTAGACCTTGACCTGGATTAGGATATAGGATAAATTGTATCCGGGTACATGAAGTAGTTCTCCTAGGATGTGAGTGAAATTGCGGGCAACAGCTACCAGAAAATGTTGATAAAATATTTTCATCACTCATCAAACAGACATAAAAGTAAAAACCGACTTCAAAAAAAACTAAAAAAAGAGTGAAATGAGCATTTCTCTATTTTTTTGCCACTGTTTCAAAAAATCGTCAAAAATAAAAATATCGCTAAATCGCTTTTTTTTCCATGAAATCAGATAATTTATCTAATTAGTTATTGGATTTTTGACAAGGCACTCTATTTTATTTAGGATTTATATGAAAAATGTATTAAAAACGAAATGAAGGTAGACTAAACGTTCTTATTTTGTTACTCTTTATTTGTTAAAAAAAACTTTAAAAGTCGCAAATTCTATATCTAAAATGATAAATTTCTTAAACTTCATGGTGTATTTAATAACTTCATCGCAAAGAAAGACCATAAACAGTAAAAGATAATTTCCAATAAGGTGTTTTAATTTTTTTTTGTTACCTGTGTCCAAAAATAAATTTAAAGTTTTGATTATATGATAAATAAACAACATTGAAAGACGTGTACTATTTCATATTAAAGTACTGAGCATCCTCGAGTTATATTACAAGTTATACTGTTTTATATTAATAAATAATTAATTAAAACAGGAAATCAGAACAGGAGATTTTTGGGACAGTAACAAAAAAAGAGTTATTGGTAACAAAATAAAAAATATAAGGCTGGGTCTACTATGCCTATTATTAGGATTAAAGATAATGAAAAACTATGAAGTTATAATTTTAAAGTCAAAGCCATTAAGTGATTCACAAATATAATAAATGCGAAAACTTGTGGGCGTTTATTTGTTTGGAACATTTTTATGCCTAAACGGCTGAACGAATTTGGATGAAATTTGGAACTCTTCATCATCACCATCACTATTTTTCATCACCACGCGGGTGAAACTGCAAGGCGTTAACGAGTACGAGGATAAAAAAGACACATTTAGTGCTTAATCAACATTAATGCACTTCATTTTAATCAAGTATCTTGTTTAGTGTTTCGTTCACACTTAATTCGATTTAATTCTTTCGAAATTTTTCTTTCTTATTTGTTCTAGCTTATCTAGGTTTTGTTTAAAATTTTATTTATGACTTTTCATCTTTTCTGCAGATGTTAGTCGTATTTTTTTGCGCTGCAATGCAAATGTAACTTTATAATTCCGTTTTTGTAACTCAAATTTCCACGTATACGTTACTACACCAAAGTAACAAAATAAAAAAGTAACGAATCACATGTTTATTTTTTTCAAAATATTATTGTGGTGGTTAAAATTAAAGTTACGTCTATTATTTTATACCAAATTTTAGTGTAAGTTGTTAACTATTATGATGTAATAAAAAAAGTGGTAAATTTTGTCAACTTTCCTTGAAATAGCTGTAACAAAATCGGAATGATGTTCACTGTAAATTTGGAGTACGTGTTTTTACAATTTACTACTGAACGGTGCTGACACATGAATGGATATGGAGACACTAAATGGCATCTACAGTATTGCCAAATTCAAAATAATATAACTAAATGGAAGTTTTTTAACTTTAACACGTCTAAAATGGGTAACAAAAACTGAAATAAGTTTTTGGAACTTTTTCTGGGACAAGTTTAAAATTAATCTAAATCCGTGAAATTGAAACAAATTACTAAAAAGGCAATGTAATGTGGACCTCCTAACCTTGCAGAATAGTTTCAAAGCAAAATCTAAGTATAGTTTCATTGAACATCATCGAAATAATTGAGTTTGAAATTACGGATTGTAGATTGGGACACACACATTTTCATACATTGCAATTTTCGAGGGTTTGTATTTAGTTGATTTTTTAATTAAATACTATGTATTTATGATTTGTTTATTTTTTTTCTGTGAATGTGATTAATAAATATTCTCTTAAGCAAAACAGTATCAGTAATTTATATATTACACAAAAGTTATTCATCTTCAAACTCGTGGGACACTCCCAAAATCAGTAATGGCAAAAAAAAGAGAAATGCTCAAATAATTAGCATTATATAAAATTAACAGTTTCAGAAGTCGGTGGCTTTTATTTGTTTCAGTGTAGAATTGCACCGACTTCTGAAACCGTTAATTTTATATAATGCTAATTATTTCACTCTTTTTTTAGTTTTTTTTGAAGTCGGTTTTTACTTTTATTTAAAGTTTTTTATTAAATACGTTTTAGTGCCATACATTACAAGGTTCAAAACCACAAATTTAAATGACACGGCTGCGTAGTCTTTCCAACAACTAAGTAGTTTTCTTTAAAGATAGGTATTAATGTATAATTATCATGACGGCTCCTTACAAATATATACAATCTTCTTTGTTCTTGGCTAATGTTGCTGTGATGACAGTTAAAACAGAGATTGAAAGTCCTCATCAAAACTTTTGCTGAAAGGAACAAACCAAAACGTCATCTATGTATATGTTTTTTTTTTTGTATTTGTTGATTTTTTCAAAAAATCCTGTATCAATTTCGATAAAATTTATAAGGGACCACCTCTGAACTATGGCCTACCAAACAAAACAAGAATCATCAAAATCCATTCGCAATTGGTGGAGATATCGCGTAACAAACATAAAAAAAAAAAAAAAACAACATTCAGACGAATTGAGAACCTCCTCCTTTTTGAAGTCGGTTGAAAATGAGTACATTCTGGTGAGAAACAGTACAAAGGGCGGTCTTATTGCTAATGCCGGAGCTATACTAACGCCTAATGCTATTAACGCATTAATTGACAAGAATACAAGGGATTTGTGCAAATTAATGCGCTAATTAATGGCGTTAGTCGTAAGTGTGGCCCTAGCATACAAGCTATCTTTACTAGTACCTTCACTTCGAAAAACTGATCGGTTAAAATGGTAGATGATTTCATTTTTGACGACACGTTTGGTGCAGTGGCTAAGCGATTGGCTTCTGCGCCACGGGTCGTGGGTTCGATTCCAACACGGAACAAAAATTTGTATGGCCTACAGATGGTTGTTTCGAGTCTGGGCGTTTGTTTGTGAGATTTGTGTCTGTAAACGCACCCACGATACAAGAGAAATCTTAGAGAGGGGCAAAGTTTAAAAAAAAAAAATCTAAAGTACCTATCCTCAAAAGGCTTAGTTATTTGTTTTTTATTAGAAGTATATTCACCCTCGAAAGCTTTTCATGTTACTGAAATGTAAGGTGTAGAAATAAATGTTATCTAGGTATTATAAACAATGTAACATGCGTGACTGAAACCAATCGAATGTCACCTCGTACGTTGACTTCGATACCATATAACTTAAATACGTGCATCGTTCGATGTGAAATGTTCATAAAATTTGCACAATATGCGTGAATGTCATGCAATATGGCAAAAATATATATACTGCTGTGTATTTTATGTATAAATTTGTAAAATTCGATATATTATTGAAAATACAGCCAATAGCTCCAAAAACCAGACGTGTTTTAGCAAGATTTTGGGATCTGATGTTTCACTTCTAATGAAGCCTTCAGTTTTAGGAGAGTACTAGTTGACTCGGTGAACTTCGTAATGTCATTTTTTTTTGCAATCGTAGCCACAATTAAAAAAAAAAATTACTAGCCATGTCCTCGCATTAACAAACACACAAAAAAAAAAAAAAACAATTTGGTGCAGTCGTTTGGAAGTTATGCGCGTACATACATTTCGGCGATTCATTTTTATATACAACCTTATTTTTACTTTTATACGAAAACCGAGACACCCTAACAAGATTTTCATCAGAACTGCCTGAATATGTGTTTTTTTTTGTAAATCTCTAATGTACACCTTAGTTAATGTCGCGTTAAGTTCCCTAAAAAAGTGTGAAATGCCTGAGATGTGCTATACAGGGGTTGTCATACACGGAAACTGTTATGGGTAGAAAGCTACTGAAACAAAATTGAAATTTATGAAAAAAAAAAGTGGTGTAAAAAATATGTCAATCGATTCTCCTAGTGATTCTGAACAAACTAGTTTCATTCAGGTTTAGTATACATATACTAAAACTAAGCTTGTATACAAGGTGTAACATAAATAACGCACAATCTCTTCAGGGGTCACTGTACTCATCATTATGAACAACTTTTACTAAGGGACCAAAACTGAAATCGCGAAAAAAAAATCAGTTCCCTACATTTTGACGTGTTATGCGAACATAAATTATGCTATTTACAATTTCGTCGCTTCCATTCCATTCCGCGGCGGTGTAAATTAAGCCTAAGTAACTGACTCCAAACTCGAGACAAGTCAGTGCTGACTCGATATTTACCTAGTGTAAATTGATTTGGAGTGAGTACAGCGCTGTCATGATATTTTTTTTTTTTTTTTTGAAAAACTTTGCCCCCTCTATGATTTCTCTTGCATCGTGGGTGCGTTTACAGACACAAATCTCACACACACAAACGCCCAGACCCGAAACAACCATCTGTAGGCCATACAAATTTTCACTAGGTAAATATCGGGTTAACACTGACTTGTCTCGAGTTTGGAGTCAGTAACTTACCTTGTGTAAATCAGGCTCTACCTTGAAAGTGCAGCAAAACAGTTGACAATCCAATTTAGTTACTTTATTATTTGCTTTCTATTTTTTTTGCTAAAATGTCGTTCTTAGTTCATGCTAGGTATTCCAATTTGACGCGCATTTTAGATGAGGCTAGGTCATAGGTATTTGCAATAAACGCTGTCTAGACGGAGGCAATAATGACATGCAGTACACCTACCTCTATATACCTTTATTTAGGTACTTAAACATAGGTATTGTGAAATTAATTCATCGAAAATTTGTTTCACAGAATTACATCTTGTATTAAATATTTATATTTCATTTAAAGACAAACCGTGGATTCACATGATTTCATTATTTAGTATATTTAATGTACACAAATTCGTTCAACATTTCCAGTAATATGCATTTGATAGTCTCTGCTAATGACTGTTTTGTATACCGTATCTGTGTTCACATGTTTAAAATTAGAATCCTCTCCAACATTAATTAACTCCTAATTAGAACTTCAATTTAATTATCACGGATTCCGACGCGGGTGTTGTTTACAACCCTTTTAACAAACCAGTTATTGCGAGCGAGTGGATTCGTGTCAATCGTTGAAACCCGAGAATCTGACACGACAAAGCGCGGCTCTAGTTTTCCACTTACACCCACTGTAACTGTAGAACCTAATTTATTCAGTGCTTCACAAGATACGAGTGGCCTGGAGTGGCCGACATCGGAATTTAACGCGAATTCTCTAACGATAATTGTGGTAACAAAATATGTACTTTATTTTTGAAAAGATAGAGTTTAATTTCACATGCATGTAATTTTACCGTGAGGAAACATTAAGACTCTATTTGTAGGTTTTAAATCTGGGATGTGAACGTGGAAAAATGATGTTCTACATCTAGGCTTATGCTTAAATTGAATGCATCTGTGATAGATTTCACAAGCGCTTACCTATTTTACCCATTTCTAAAGAGATGAAAACGAATCAACCGTGACTCACGAAACGTTGTATACGCATGATTTAAGCAGTTTATTGACTGTTTATAATTTTTAGCATCTCAATAACTTGATCTTGTATTTAGAAACCGTCACTCTTGCTCCTGAATCCCTCTGATATACGAGGATTAATAGGAGCATGGCAGAATTCTTAGAACAACATGACAGTGAGCTGGGTTTCCGAGATTTGCTGTCGACATTTCTGAATTATTATATTAGTGCTCAAGTGCTGGAACAATGAACTATTTTGAGACGTCTCTGGTTACGACGCTTTTAATAAAGTTCTGCCTTTAAAGTATATCTTAGGGCGAAACGAATATCTTTAAAATATCAGGTAAAGGAGAACCGCCAAAAATGTATGGAAGCTGGTTTAGGAACCAACAACAACCACACATATGTCATTAGATAGGTATTTTAATATATTGCAATAAATACTATGGCGGCACATTTCAAATCGCTGTGTCAGTTAGTTATGGCGATGTTTATGACTAATTTTAGATTTGAGTTTTGTTTGGTACTTTTTTAGGAAGGCACAGTGTAGGTAGGCCAGGGTCAAAGTGGACCGGTGACGTGGTGAAGGTCACGGGAATCTACTGGATGCGAGAACCATAGGACCCGTCGATGTGGCTATGCTTGGGGAAGGCCTATGTACAGCGGTGGACGTTTTTCGGCTGAATGATGATGATGATGAAGGTACCTCATTTACTTTTTACACAGAAGACTATAATAATAACCTACTTTCAGCCGTTAACCCAACTTTTCTCATCATGACAACATTAAATAAATGAGTTGAAAATTACGTCATTAGATGATACTCGTAATTTGGGTAAAAATGGAAAGTGAAAAGTGCTATTACACGTTTCACACATTACCTTAATTTTTATGCAAACTTTTGAATTGCGTTTTTTGTGAATACAAATGAGGATTACCCAAGCCATTTTCAGTACTTTAGGGCTTCAAATTGAAGATGAAAGAAAACCAATGAATGGCAACAACAAAAAAACTCACCTACATATAGTACCAAAGTAGGTATGTGCGCATAAAACAATTTAGATTCATTACACACACGTTGGCAGTTGAAACTAACCAGATTTGTTTTTCATAATTTATATGATAGTTAGCTCCGGCTGTAGTAACACGATGATTTTGTTTGGTATTGTTACTTTGAACTTTTGTTTGTACTATAAAAGAAAATTAATATCTGGTACAAAATGGTTCCTAGCCGGAATGATTAAGTAGCGGAGGTATTGCGTTACCAACTAAATATGAATAACGTACTCGCACTCGTAAGCAATAAAGTGCCAGAGATATTTATGTTGATTCAAGAAATTCAATAACTGCGCAGAAATGGAAATTGATGGAGCTTGAGAAGGTTGCAGCACAAATTGAAAACCATTTAAATATTACGAAGAGGGAAATGACTGTTTGTTGCTCATGGAGTTACAGACAAACAGATAACTTTTGAGTTCAGATTGTTATACAGATTATCCAAAACAAGTCCTGACTGACAGAAGAAAGTAAAAAAATCAATAAACTACACTATGATTTTTAACACAACGTAAAAATAATAAAAAAGTACTAAGCGGGGGTACCCGTGTGGGGATGGGCTACAATATAAAGCTTCCTCATGGCACGCTGGGAATAGAATTGGCTGGAGACTAGCGATGCCCGATACGTATCGATATTTTGGTGTATCGATACAACGGAATGCGATATCTCGATATTTTGTATCGATACACATCAATGCGATATTCAGCTGTATCGTATCGCTTCGCCAGGGTATCGCATCAAAAATATCGTATTGTATTGAGTACTTAGAGTGACATTTGGTATATGAAATATAAAGATAGGTAACTGTAACAAAGATTACAAATGTCAACAAACTTATTCTTCTATTGTAATGCTGCCACACTTGTAAGTGCGGCTTTAACTTTTGTAATACGATGCGGATAGAGGTAAGGTAATGTAAATATTACTTTTGACTTTGTTGATTTTAAATTTTATAATTTTTAGGTACATTAAACTCTCAATCACCGTAATTATAGACACAATAGATAAGACAATTAAGTGTCGTCCTGGGACGACGGGCGGTACGCAACCGGTTAAACTGTTATTGTGTGTTTAGTTAATCTTTAGAACTTGATTCATTCCACCGCCATGGCTCCGCCAGTGAAATCAAATGTGTGGTAATTTTTTTATTAAGATTGGTTTGTAAATTATAATAAAAAAGCAAACCTACATTTGAGATAAGATGTTTACTTTTTCTTTAATTATAATACGATATTTCGATACGATATTTACAGTATCGATACAAAGGCATACGATATATATCGTCTATCGATACAATCAGTTGCGATACATTACGATACGATATATCGATACAAAGCCACGTATCGGGCATCGCTACTGGAGACCCTTCAGGTCTCGCCAGTAACTGCCCGGTTACGTAGAAGGGGTCCCCAAAGACAATCTACAGAAGCCCGACAGGAAAAAAAAAACTGGGAATGGACGCGTGGGGTAAGATTCGGCAAAACCTAGCATGCTTGGTGATATGATCTATACGGTCCGTCTGGCTAGCTACCACCCTCACATTAAAGTCCGGTGCCAAGCATTTTACTGTGTTCCATCATGTAAATGTGAGAGCCAGAGGGGTATAGGAGAATCCCTCTATATCTCTGTTACTTGGATTCGTGTGTTCTATCTTAGACCATGTTTGCGCTTACCATCTAGTGTGACTAAATTCAAACGCGTCAAAGTAAAAAAGCGAAGCAATTCAGTAAGGGCCTGTCCACATCTCCACGTCACGACGTTGTCAACGTGGAACGGTGCGGTAACGTGGCACGGTGCGTTGACGTAACGTGCAAATTTACGTTACCGTATCATAACACGTTCCGCCTCCAGCCGCAAGCGCGCACGTATATGCGCTCCGCCCGTGCTCTCCACGCCCGCGTGTTAGTTTCCGTCTATGTGCTCCGATGCTTTAAAACCATACCTTACTGTTTCTCTTACTAAAATTCAGGATCTACATGGTCACCGATAAATCTAACAATGATCCTGACGTGTATTTTTACGATACGGTAACGTAAATTTGCACGTTACGTCAACGCACCGTGCCACGTCACCGCACCGTTCCACGTTGATGACGTCATGACGTGGAGATGTGGACAGGCCGTTAGTGAATACTTGTATGAACAAATGACCAAAGCAAAAGATGACTAACTTATCATTAAAACAATATGTATTTACTGAGGTTGGAGCTAACAATCAAAACCAGTATATTTCGACAAAGATATAAAGATAAGGGTAGCGTTGGAGATCGCTGGCTCTTAGCCTAATTGTTTACCTACCCCTCAGGGCCTGGCTTCATAGCAGCATGTCTATATAAACGCAACAAGCTTTATTATCATATGAGGCAATATATTTTCTCAAATAACGTTCACAGTCATAATCTAATTCGGAAACTCATCAGTCATACCGAAAGTCAAGTCAAAAGCCGAATGCTCCTTCATAATTTTCATCCGAATAAACGCGTAACTGGGAAGTTAAATTCGAAATGTGTTAAATTCCCTTTGTTTGAGGGAAAATTAGTACTCGTTTGAAATACATACGTTTTATTCAATTTACATATTCATTACGTATCTAATTTGTTCATAATAGCGGTAGTCTTTTCGCTCGATTATGTTTACGAGGTAATCGGTTGTAGTTTTTTTTTTCTTATTAGTTATTTATAAAAGTGTCTGATTAAAGCGCGGAAGGCTACTTATTTTAAGTGGTCTGCCTGTACTGGATTAAATATTAATGTTTATTAGGCTGGTTATACACAAAATGTTAAGGCAGTTGCAGTCGAGGAATAACACGGACAGGTTTAACTGCTTTTCGTCCAATTAAGCGTCAAGCATTCGTAGTCAGTTGAACTCAAAAACTGACTGATAATAATTGAAATATTGTGTTTAGATAACAGATTTTAAAATTATGATAGTCTCGCAACAAATAAAATAAATGAAGAATAGTTTCAAGCCGGTTTAAAAATGTTGCTTATTTTTAACATTTTACATGCACCTATCTAATTCTATACATATATAATAAAATCGTAACGAAGCAAAAACTGTACATAGAATATATTGAAAAAATTATAATTGCTGCGTGTACTAGAAACGATACTGATGCTGAAAAAGAAGTTTTTAGTATTTCTGTCAGTCTATCTGTTTATATGTTTGAGCTTCACGCCAATGCTACTGAACATTTATTTAGTTAAATTGATACAAAGATGTTCATTATAGAGTGGGTCAGGTGATAGGGTACAAAATATCACGCTATTGTATGTGGCAGTAACTTTATTGGAAATAGATGTGATTAGATTTAAAACATAGAGTAGGACATATACATTGTTTTGTTGCGACACGATGATGTTTCCTGATTTCCACGCGGACGAAGTCGCGGGTACAGCTAGTCAAGAATAAAAACTATAAACCAAGTCTTTATTATTATACAATAACTATATTTAATAAAAGAAGCGCTTGTAACTTCTAAATGTTGAACAAGACTATCGTTTATAATGTATTTTTAATGTCCTCATATTTTTTGTTGGTAGTAAACATTGAATTTAATGAAGGCCGTGCAGCCTTGCTTGTTGACCTTCATAGTGAAGATATCAGGTCAATGTCGACGCGGGAGGAATAATGTTATGGGATGCTGCATATTCTTGGAAAAATTACTCAAGGTAGTTAAGCAACTCTGAACAATACTGTCGTCCTAGTACCGGTTCAGTGAGGACAATATGTTATAATATGTTTTCTTAATTAGTTTTTTGGACTGAAGAAAAGAAAGAAAGAAAGCAATATAAATTTTATTCAGCCAAGGACGCAATAACAGCATAAACAATGAGAACATAAAAATAATTAAATATACACATGTTATGCCGTCGAGCTTGTCCAAGCCGAAAGGGTTACCAACTCAGCATATGATGGACGTCAAACACCCAGCGCTGATTTTCAGTTGGTACATGAGTGTATACATGGGGGTAGGTTAGGTCAGAAAAATGTCAGAAGTAGGTGGATCTAGTGGGTCTGACGCAGAATGTGTCCTTGTGTACTTGACGTAAAATGTGCATATCGCAATAGGTGCATTTCTCAAAAAGGGCACTACTCAAAATGGGCATTTCTCAAAATGAGCACTAAACTTCTCAAAATGAGCAAAAATTCTTCTCAAAAATTTCTCATTTTTTTATTTATCGTTCGGGTTATGCAAAATGATCTCAAAATAAAAATCTTGTGCTTATTGATAATTATTTTACGTTTTGATTGTTTAAAAAAGAAAAGTATTTTTATTTGGAGACCATATTGCATATCCCTAACCAAAAATAAAAATGTGCACTTTTTGAGAAAAGCTGATTTTTAGAAGTGCTCGTTTGGAAGAAGTACCCCTTATGAGAAGTGCATCTATTGCGATATGTACATTTTCCGTCAGTGCACATTTTGAGAAATGCACATCTGCGTCAGACCCTATCTAGTCATCATTATTTTTGTCGTAACAACCATGTCTCTTATCTATGTCATTCCTTATATAATCCTATATTAACCAGTAGCTTATTGGAATATCCGACCTTCACTGAAGAAGTCTACAAAGAATGATACTTCGTATGGCTGGCATTAATTTCCATGTGAATCTGAGTCGTGAGTCGTGACGTGGCGCCTCGGGCCATACGACCAATACGCGCGCAAAGCTTTGATCTTCGCGAGCGCCGTCAATTATTCACAGGCCGAGTGCTTCTGTATGCTGCACCTTGGTTCTACCGCTTGTATTTGATTTCGTCTGGGAGCGAAACATTGCTGTTCCAAATCGAAACAGTTGAGGCATTGGTCTCTGGGGTATAAATAATGCATTTACAAAATTGAAGTGGTGGCTAGGATCTAACTAGCTTCTAGGTTTGCGCAACGATTATTTACGATGGCCTACTGTGACATAATAATCTTCTATTTGTAGTCTTGTTTCCACATAAAATGAAGCCTCTAGGTTTACGATCACAGAAATCGACATGTTTACGACATATCTAACTATAGTTAGATAGTATTATCACAGTAGATATATAAGCAAGCAGTACATCAACTCCCTATTATTGCCTGAATTGACAATCTCACGCAGACACGCATTGCAACAAGACCTCTAAGTGAGTTTCACAATGCAGTCAGTCACGGCTGTCATAGAGTACATTACAGAGAGTATATTATACTCAGTATACAGTTCGTGTCTGTGTGAGTGTGTCAATTCAGGCGATTATAGTAAGTTGATGTACTGCTACTGCGGTATTATGTTGCTCACTTTGTTTTATAGCTACATAAATAATCTTGCGTTTGGTTTTGATTAATGAAACTGGCTATTACTAGGTACTTATTTAATGTTTATGGTAATCGACAAATTAGTGTAATTTAGTTCGAATCAATTTGATTCAAATCACTTACCCCCTTAATAAAAAATATCGTCATTTTTAAACACGGACAAAATTGTCATTTGTACGCCAATAAATAGAGATAGCAATCGACTTAAGAGCCATTTTAGTTATACAACCTTTATGAATAAGGGTGTAAATTAACAAAAACAAAACCACAATAATAATTCACTAGCACAACAAAAAAACCTTTCGAAACGTCGCGATAGTTTTAATTAATTCTGCTAAAAAATCCGTGGAAAAACAAAGAACTGTAGACAAAGCTCTTCCAGCGAGTGGCACTAGTCATCTTTCAGATGACCACTCGACCCGAATCCATCGACAATCCGAATGTTTGCCATCATCGCTTGAAGTAGGCGTAAACAATTCAAGCGGATACGTCGCTGCTACTGGACGAGTATTTGTGTACAAACAAACTCAAATTGGATCATCCGAATATTAGCTCTTGTATATTCTTGACGTCTTTCAAGTGTGTTTATTTGGAAAAATATATATTTACCATTTATTTAGGAATTTATATATAAACTGCTGGTTATCACTTCATCTGCCTTTATTTTTATCGCTACTTTTTGCTGAAACGGCCATTTTTGTTGTCACCTGGTGCATGCATGGTGACAATAAAAATGTCATCTGACCAATAGGGTTTTTTATTATTTTAATAGTTTGGTCTGTGAACCGAATATAATGTTGCTTACACAACACCCTAAAGATGGCGTGCATCAGGTGCATTAAAAGCGCCTCCACGAGTGAGGATACTTCAGTACGTCCGGCGCACCCTGGGCAGTCAGCCCCGCTACTACCCTTGCTGACTGGCTAATCTATTCACCACGTCATAAGTTATTCTCACAAAACTCGTGCTGACACGAGACAAGAAGACCATAAATATATTTGAAAAATAAACGTGTGTTATTTTAGTGTAATAACTATATTGTTGTAATCATTATGAACGTCTCTGAAATCTATATAGTGTGGTGATATACAGGGTTACAGGGAAAGTCGTACTGAATATTAAAGGACGTTATTATTCAGGTAATTTCTGATGAATTTGATTCCGTAATATGGTGTCCGAAACTTAACCGTTCTGGAGATATTGAATTTTAAAGATATTTTTTATCTTGTGTAGTACAACACTTGGGCTTATTCAAATAACATTTTTTTAAGATTTTATGAACATACCTAGTAGATGTTATACCTTTTTGAATAGCTAAAGAGACGTAGAAGTTTTTAAAATTATTTGCATAATAGGTTCCATACATTTTTGTATGTTACAAACACTTAGTGAAAATTCTTTAATTTTAACCGTTGTCGAGCAGTCGTTTTAAGCTGTTAGTAGTAGGTTCAGTTTTTGTTAAGTAATCATTTTTATTATTTGGCTATTTAATTTTTTGTCTACTAATAGCTTAAAACGACTGCTCGACAACGGTTAGAATCAAAGAATTTTCACTAAGTGTTTTTAACATACAAAAATGTATGGAACTTATTTGCAAATAATTTTAAAAACTTTTACGTCTCTTTAGCTATTCAAAAAGGTATAACATCTACTAGGTATGTTCATACAATCTTAAAAAAATGTTATTTGAAGAAGCTCAAGTGTTGTACTACACAACATAAAATTAAATATCTCCAGAACGGTTAAGTTTCGGACACCATATTACGGAATAAAATCCGTCAGAAATTACCTGAATAATAACGTCCTTTAATATTCAGTACGACTTTCCCTGTAACCCAGTATTTTGCCAAAAAATAATAAGTCTTATGTCGGTGATTATCTACACGTAACATTCATAGAACATTCAACACAAAAAAGTACGTAACTCATATTAAAAAGGATATGGATTCGTGATGAGTTTGAGGCACCAGCTCCTCGGTCTCGTTTCCTGCGTCAGATACCGTAGGGCGACCGGAGTGAAGCCGGGGAAGGGTAGGCCTTGCCCGACCGTACTCTCCGTGCTCAACCCCCCTTCAGAGTCTGAATCCCCCCCATCCGAGTCCGAGCAGGCACCTTCAGAGTCCGACCCGGGCCCGCCCTCTCGGTACCCGTAGTAAGGCATCCTCTCCCGATCACCCGACATTCACTTAACTTATAAGCTCATTGTATCACTTAACTGTCTATTAAACACTACTTCACCATCTTAGCCGCTGGCTCAACTATACAAATACGTATCGGTTATTACCGGTAGCGAGTGTTTGGACTGTTCCGTCACGACATTGTAAGAAAACTCCATCGTCGATGTATTTGAACGAACAACACTTTATCTGAAACAAAAGAAACACTTAATTAGTTTTACAGAAGTTGGCATTTATTTTCAGAGTTGAGACGCAGCTTAATGCTTTATTATAGTGTTCAGAGACTAATTTCTGGTTTCTGAATTGAGAATTCTAGGATAAGCTGTACTTAAGTAACATGAGTACGGAGATGTCAAAAAATTACGGATTTTAAAGCGTTTTTTTGACAACTCCGTACTCAAATACTACTCAAGTATTGCGTATCCCGAATTCTCAATTCAGAAACCGGAGGTAAGGCCCGTATTAATAAACCCTTCTCAACATGGCGACAGAGAGCAGACTCTAAAGAGGAGCTGCCAAAATGTACAATTTCATTCATATTATTATAAACTTTATTTATAAACATAACATAAAATCGCGCTTGTAGTCCCCGAAGGGTAGGGCAGAGGTGTATAAGTACCCTCATTTTGCCGTTACGTTTAAGCCCCAGGGGGCGATCCTATTTCCATCAACCGGACTGCCACTGAGAAATTTCGTGCGGAGAAACCCAATAACACTTTGTCCGATCTGGGGATTGAACCCAGGACCCTCACGCTCAGCAGCCACCAACGAGGCAGTAAAATTTTATTTGCTTATTTATGAAATCAGCAGCATCTCAATTCATATCAAGAGGAAGCTTAAGAAATGAGCTCCAAATGAGACCTTATTCATTACGGGCCTGAAAATGTTTGTTTGCACAAGTAAGAATCAAACATAAAAGAAAAAAAAACTAATTTTGAAAAGACATAAAAGTATTTGAGTAGTACACTTTTCGCCAGTTTTATTCGCTACGCTTTCAGACTATTTTTCACTACCGTGAAATTCTCCTTTTCAAAAGTCTTTTGTAAGGAAATGCTCTTGAAAGTTGTAGTGCAGAAGTTTTCCGCTATTATGAGTATATTCGTTTACAAAACTGCGTGAAAGAAGTTTCAGTACAAAACAAATAACAGAACGGTGAACAATAGGTACTTGACTATTTTTTTTTGTTATAAATCTCGAGAGTATTACAAAAATAGTAAGTAACAGTGAAAAAAACAATGAAATGTTTAATAGAATGCTCAAGTTATAAACAATTTTAAATTGTTCACGAGACAGAGACAACACTACTTAAGAATGACGTCACACCTGAAAAACTTCATAGTGACTTGACATCACTCTGTACAATATCCGTTTCGTGTGACAAGGACAGAAAACGCCCCCTCCACAAACTTCGAAAGCGTGTATAGCTATGTCTACACCAGTGCGCTTTCATGTTCATCTCGCGTCTTCATCTGAAGCATGCGTGAAGCGCCATAGCGCATGCCTTAATACTAGTTCGACAAAACCGCATGCCCCTAGCGCACGCTAATCCGTCTATTGTATGTCGACTGACGACTGACCGAGGCACACCGGTTTAGACGATAAGCTGCATGCGTCTTACGGCAATCAATATTGCATGCGCTTGACGCAAGAGGAATTGAAAGTTGAAAGCGCAAGATGAACATGAAAGCGCACTGGTGTAGACATATCATTTCTCCCCTATTTCCTCACCGTTTTTTTTCTCTTACACTTTTCTTTCTATACTTTTTTAAAATAATACCAAATTGTTGTACATTTTTAATAGTACTCAAATACCCAATTACGTGGATATTTCATTAAAGTTCCGAAAGGTAAAGCCAGTACACACCGCATAATTATTATGACGACAAAAATGACTAATGAGCTTTCTGCGTACACAAAGGAAGCGATTAAATATTTATAGAATACTTGCGTGCCTGTAATACTTGCGAGAGGGCCGAGGTGGAATGAAACAGTTTATTTAAATAGCGACGAAATATTGAGCATGAGGCTTCCCGAAAAATAATGAAAGAAATAAGGTTTATTAGACAACGTCATACTTACAAACAAACGAAATAAAAACAAACTATAAATGAATCGTAACCTAAAAATAAAAAATAAAAGATTGAACACCGAACGCAATCGCTACGTTACAGTCTGCGACCGATGACAAACGGTCCGTCTATAATAGACCAACCTCTTTCTTCCCATGGGTGTCACAACCAGTGATTTAGGGGTTATATCTTGAGGAAGGGCAGCTGCATCATCCATTGTATTTCAATCACCAATTTCTTTGCCAAATGTGGTGATTAGGACAATATTCTTACGCAACCGTTTATTGCTGCTGCAATTAATGATACCGCTATATGTATACGTAACCTGATTACTCTAAGAATGGGATTGAAAACGACTGCCCTACCATTGTTGTCGTTATTCAATTGATGACTATTTTAGTCTTATTGTTTTATCTAATTGAATGAGGGAAATTTTGTTTTATACTGTAGATTGACATCATATTTAATTTAAGACTTTCTTTTTATTTTGATAGGAATGTTTCATAATTTGAATTGTTCCTTTTTTTTACTTGTTTTTTTTTAACTTAAATGTTTGCACAACGGAAATGTCGAATGTAGTGAAACCTAATTGTAATCTTAGACGAACCAATTGTACAATCTATGTTCTTAGAAAGTAAAGATATGAAATAATCTTTGTTTGCCTCTCGCTCACACACGTTGTCTGTACGCGAACAGCAAACAGTAGAGCCTTTCCTTCTTCGTTCTTTATGTAGTAATATTCGGGTTTTATTTGTGACGCTTATGTTCGATAATTCACATTTAAGGGCTATTATGATGACGAACAAAATTTTCAAAGTCAAAAGCCAGAACAATAGCGTAGGTAGTTAAATTACCATAAGTTGGCGTGAACTATAAAGTTCACACGTCGTAATCTTAACATGATTATGGTAATGCCTTGTAATGCTCGTAATATTTAATTGACGATTCATTACTGCGGTCCTTGTTCCCAAAGATTTTATGTAACCTATTATCGGCGTTAAGACCTCATAAGATTTGATCGCCGATATTGGCCATTAAAGATCAATTGACGAGTTTTTACTGCTTCTTAATCGATTTCTAATTGTTAGAAATAAATTGAGAATAATGTTTTTTTTCTTTTCTTGCTGTCTATTGGTATTCATAAACTAATTTGTTTGCTTAGTTATATAAATATTTGTAAGCTGAGTTTATTTGAAAACGCTACCTACGAATCAGAGGGTCTACGCTTCGCTACACCATGACTGTAGACTCTAGACTTTATTTTTGACTAGAGGTCGCCAGCGGCTTCGCCTGCGTGGATGTCGTTTATCGCGTATTCCGCGTTTTTCTCTACTACAATATGCATGTACTATACATGTAAACCTTCCTCTTGAATTATTCTATTTATTAAAAAAAAAACCGCATCAATATCCGTTGCGTAGTTTTAAAGATCTAAGCATACATAAGGACAGACAGACAGCGACTTTGTTTTATACTATGTAGTGATAAAAGACTTGTGTATCACGTACCTTATAGTTTTAACCAATAACGGCTAGTCATAATCAATTTCTTTTTCACCTAATCCGCCACAGGCGCTTATGAAAAGTCGAATTTAAGTGCACGGTTCCAATTAGTCATTTTCTATGGAAAAGAGCCGGCAAGAAACATCATGTTTTCTCTTTTAAAATCAATATCCTTAACAATTTCAGTAAACATAGCACTATGATTTAGGATAGTTATGAGAGAACTATGTAGTCTTGAGCACAGAGTAGTAAGTAAGATAGTAATGAAATATCAAGTCTTGATTACAAGAATTAACAAAAAGATATAGTAAGATATAGGAAGCGGGCAAATGTCAGTAATTAAATATTAAAAATGTAATAAACTACTAACAACTTTAACCCGGGTTGCAAACATAACGCAAATCTCCCGTAATCCGACCTTCTGTTCCTTTAATAAAACGACACACAGCTAATAGAAAAACAGTTCCAACTTTATACTCAGCTTTATTTGCATACGAGCTACTTAGCAGAACCCCAATAATTTGAGTGGGTGGCTAAACATGGAAGTACTACGTTGGTGTATTCATTATTCAAATAGTTTTCAGTCCGTTCGAAAATCGATTTGGTCAATTTATTGTCATTGCTTTGTTTCAAACGTTGATATAAATTGTCTTTATTCAATGCATAGCTTCTTTGTTATTCTATTTACGGAGAGATATTTTCTAGAAAGGTTATTTGATCGTATAGTTTAGCTAAAATGTATTTTTACATTGAACGGTTGAACAATTGAAAAGAGTTTTACGTCAAAGATGTGTTTTTTTGATATATTGGTGCCAGTTTGTTGTGCACAAACTAAAGGAGGATGGGCGTTTTGGTACTCATGTCCAATCAAAATGAATTTACCATCGTTGGATAGCTCTTTTCAAGAGTACAAAAAACTACTATGGCAACAAACCCGTATCAATTGTCCGTTTTGAAATATAGTCTTCAGAAGATACTGGATATTCAGTTCGAAATAGAATTTAAACAAATCATATCGCCGGTTTCGCTTGACTGATTTTGATGATATTTGCACAGATTTTGAGCTAAATAAAATTCAGTTAATGGATGAAAATCACAACAAAATCGGTTTAGTATTTTTTCAGTTAAGGGTGATCTATCTATTAAAAAAATCGGACGCGTTTTTTTATGCCTAAAAATAAAAGTCGTTTCCCAGCAATTATTTTTGGTCAATATAATTTAGTTTGATGTACAGAGTGCGTAGATTTCGGCTATACGGGTCTTTTACACACTCGTCTACACACTGTATACTTACATACAATAAACGATGAAACTTACTTCGAACTTGTTTTATTTACCTAGATAATGAAAAATATTAATAGTACTTATTGTAATACCATGCCAAAATGGAGAAAAATGACAATAAAAGTATGTGTACGTAATAGGATGTAACCAAAATAAATAACTTTCAAGCAGGATTACTTCGATCGGACAGCGAATCGGGAATAGCGCCATGGTTATTCTTAATCTACACAAAAATACCTTTCCAACGGTGTATCGATCATTCCGATTGGAGCCGGTACCAGACTCCATACATTTGTGCCCATCATCCTTTAATTGTCATTCTTTTTAATCTGATAAAATAAGAAAAACACGGACGTAAATAAAAGCTGTCGAGTTTAGTTGAACTAAAGGAGAATGACCAAAAGTGGTTTAAAAAAGTCTCATGCATCAAGATCAAAATATTATAGTAATTATTTTCATATTTTTTTACGACATTACGTTTCGGGGATATGATTTTTGAACAGGGAATTTAATTTAAACTAAAAAAGTGTTGATATTGTTTTATTCCCTTTACATGACGTTCCGTTTCACATGATTTATGATTACTATAACCTTGAATTTTGAAAGTGGCATGATCAATTCTTTCAAAAATAGTAAAAAAAATATATTTTGCCGATTCTACATTAATTAAAAACAACTAGAATAGATTAGAATTTTTATTTAAACGATTATCATTTTTTATCTATGGTTAATTGGCCGTTCACCGTCATAGAGATGTAGAATGCAATAGATGCGGATTACTGTTTTTTAGAGCAATAATAAATCGTGTATGACATGTCTACATTGTCAGGTTATTTAGGTTATTTCTAAAACCTCTGAAACTCGCGTTTTGTTTACAAAAAGAACTTTTGTAAGAGTTAATATGATAGGTGTAGTGTATAAAAAACAAAGTTTGACTTTGATGCAGCATGGTACGTGACTCCATACATCCATGAGCATTAACCTTTCTATGCAGATCGTGTCGACTAAAAACGCGGTGAAGTTCAAGGAATAAAATAATTTGACATGTCTAACTTAGTTCTTATGTATCACCGTCCTTTTCTCGCGCTGTCTGTTAGTAAATGATAGCAATTCTCTAATTTTAGCATGGACGTACAAAAAAGATCGGACGGAACTCCCGCTAAGACAAAAGTGTGTCCCGTAATGGCGGCGACTATCTAAGTGTGAATGAATTTAGGGTTGTCATGTTAGCCAAATTTACCCATTTTATATCATTTTATTTTAAGACAAATACAGGTTGGCAGACAAATTTCTTGGAAATGTCGGCAGAATTATACCGTGCTATTTGAAAAGGTTAATGGTAAGAACCAAATCTCCCTATGAAAATATCTGCAAAATAAATGCCATGTTAGCTTAGATTGTTAATTTACGTTTTGAGGTACTGCATATGTAACAACAGACCGGAGTCCTCCTTTAGTTGCATTATATAGCTCGTTAGCTTCAAAATGTAGACTGCAAATGACACTGTATTTGTTTGGAATTCAATCGTTTTCACCGTTACAATTTCTCATTTTTTTAATCCAATCATTTCTCCATACTTCATTTTCTTTAGGAAATCTAGTAAAAAAATATATAAATAAAATACCTAGTAATAAATAAATTAAATTGAACAAAAAACTATAAATTTCCCATATTTAGGGTAATTTGCACACGTGAATATTGACAACACTGGCCTTGTGACGGATTCTTTTCTTCTGGTGAATACATTGATTTTATTGTATACAATTGGGAATTAAGTGATTGAATTATTCATTGACCTATGAAACGTGATTCCTGGATTTTTTTTCTTCCGATCACTACGGTTTTTACACCATTTCACCACACAAGACATGCTATATATTTTTTTTTTTTGCTGCTTTTTGTCCCGACTCTGTTGACGTTTACGCGTGTAATGACTGACATTTTGTGAATGCGTGCGTGCCAGCCTGTACGTACAGCAAACTGACTGACTCTGAGTGACACAGTTTTTTGTTAGCGAAAATCTGTCCGATCTTTTTTGTACGTCCATGAATTTTAGTTTAGTTGATGAACAAGAGAATCAACACCAGTATGAAACTTTATCAGAACTTTTTTGAACCAGTGAGAGCACCAAATATTCGTAGCATAAGTTGGGCGTAAACTCATTAAAGAGCCTTACCCAACATTGCAAGCAAAAACAAAACGGTTAAAGAAAATAAAAATTGAATTTCGAAACGGCAGAGATGAAAAGCGCTTTGTAGTGCACGCGAATGCAGCGCTCATTTACTCAGCGGATGCCGACCGATTTCGGACACAAACAAAAATTTTACTGCCGGCAATTAAGTCGACCGTTCAAACGCGACGGCCACCAGCCAAATTACAGCCGCGTTAATTTTATACGTACTCACCGATACAAGATCCTCGGCCAACTTTACCGCTCCATCTTCATTAAAACGATGTCGAGAGCTTATTAACTAACGTTTATACCTCATTTTGATAGACCAGTGCCGTTTGCGGTCGCATAGGTTTGTTTAATGGACCTTTAAATTTGTCCCGTAAACATAAAACCTTCAGTGTGATACGTTACTTTGCTAGTACTCCGAACCACATTAAAATTTTACGAATGTAATCTGGATACAGGGTACCGTGCTGCTGCAATATTTTCTCGATTTAATCCTGTTGATTTAGTAGAGGAATATAAAAGGGGTGTAAACATACATGTTATATACCAATAAAATGTATTTCCATCATAATATTTTCTACTACATGTTTTCCCGAATCACGTACTTTTCTTATCTTTTATGCACTCATTTTGAGTTTATGTGTACAAAGATTTACAAGCTTTTATTGTTAACATATTGGGAGTGCCTCCGCAGCCGGCGCCGGCACCCAAAAATTACGCTATTGGGAACCGGCGGTACATTACTGCCGGCAGCCGAGATTAAAAACATCGGCTGCCGGCACCCAAAATGGACATCGGCGGCGGTAATAAGTTGTTTGGTAGGTATGTTAGTTGAAAGGTAGGTTAGATTTTCGGCCAACTAGAAGCCCCCGTCATGTTAGGTTACTTTAAACCCTGCAGACAGAAATAGGAGCCCCGCATAGCGACTCTACTTTGGAAACCCAAACAACCTTACAAACATCCCCTTAAGTTTTTCATTTGTTTTTATTGAGAAAATGAAAGTGGGTGACGAATAATCTTGTGATGAAGAGTTTCAAGAGGACTTGAAGTTGTAAAAAAAACAGTGTATGTAGTCGGTGCGGCGCCGGCAGCCAGTTTAGAAGCCGGCGCCGGCACTCGTACTGACAACCGGCGCCGGCAGCGGAGGCACTCCCTCACTATATTAGATTATACAAAATGTTGATCTATTTCCGTGCTATATTTAAGGGCCGATGAATATACCACTGATACTGAACAGGAATTAATAAATACAAAAGACCAACAAAAAAAAACTTAGAAAACAAATTCCCCCCGTGTGTCGCGCTTGACACAAAAAAGAAGCGAGTAAACCCAACAAAAAAAAATTGGCTGAATTTGGCACGGCGAACGTGCCGCTGAAAAAATTTCTTAATCCCTCGCCAATGTTTCTAAGTAAAAATTTAGTTATTAAATAACCGTCGAATTGGAATATATATTTTCAGATGAACAAGCACATTTTTAAACATTTGCTCTAGAAATATAACACTGTTACAGATCAACATCTTGTATAAAAGTGATTCCTGAATTGTCGTCGGATGTAATTTTAATAAACATAAAGACATTGTCTGAGCGGAGCTGGCTTTTAACAATGTTCTGTTTGCTTATTCATTTAGTACCTCTCGTAAGAGAAAAATCGAGTAAAGAATTCCAATAAAATGGTTGAAGTAAGCAATGCCATTTTTATTAATATACTCAGGTTTTTTATTAAATTTGTTTTGGGTACTACTACATGTATTGTATATTTAGTAGAAGAAGCCAACATTACTACCCAACTTGAGTTTTGTTGCATTATTGAATTATTTAGATAGGAACGTTGGAATTAGATGAGACGGTCATTTACAAACCTCATCCGACTTGGTAATAAAACTTAGGACCTCACTCAACGAGGCTAGCAACCAATATCATTGTATTTCTTTCAAAAAAACATAATAACTTTTTCTCAGATATCCTCGCGACGGCGACGCTATTAAAAGTCGGAAAAACGATTTATTTCTAAAGTTGCCTCCTAAATACTGACTCGATTTTATGGCACGGTCATAGATTCAGTTTAAGGCTGTAGTAATTACATCATTTATTACCTCATATCGATAGTAGTAGCACAGTCTACCTATATCTTACTCCTTACAGTCGGTCAACGTAGAACATTGTCGCAGAGCAATCGTGCGGGGGGTTGCGAGGTGAAGGGACAGAGGTTATGTCCCGAGTAGCCATACTGCATACTTGGGACATAACCTCCGCCCCTATATAATTTTGACATTTCATAGGACCTGTCAAATGTATGGGCGTTGACCCACTGTATGTAGTAAGTAGGTACACTGTGGTAGTAGGTTCCCACTCCGCTTCGCAGAAATACAGAATTTCTCAGAAAAGAGGCTCTGCGTGAAGTATTATCAATTATTGGAATCACAAATAAATTTAGCCAGAGACATTCAATTGTGACCGTCCAAAGAACGTGGAGATATGAAACGCCAGTCATATTTTAAGAACCACAGAACGTTCCTAGCTTAGTTCTTATGAACGGTTTGGATCAAAAAGACGTTTACGAAATAGGAATCTCGCCCTTTGTCATTTTTATCTATGACGCTGTTAACAATAAAGATAGAGAAACCTGCGGCAGATCTAAATCTATTTCTTTTAGTTATTGAAGTGCTTCCGTGAGATTTGGTAAATCAATATTTATGTTAGGACCTATATCAGCTCGTGTACCCTTTCTGATTCATTTCAATTTTCGAGGAATTGATAGAAATGTGGCTTTGTAATATTTTAGAAATATTATGATTTGATGGTTATTGCTTGTTGACATCTTTATTGCTTGGTTTATAGAGGAGTTATTGTAAAATTATTTTTAAAGTTAGCGTAGCATTGCCAACATCGCACATATTTTTGAACAATAAAGAAAATACATTGACCATTACTATTTGTGCTGACTTCATTTTTATTTGCTTCATAAATGTTGTTGAAAATCTAGCAAATTGCAACAATAAACGATACCACTTTTCCAACTCGATATAAAATGAACTCCACTTAGAGCAAACTGTACTCAGAGAAAAAGCAATACTACAAACCAATAGTTCAATACTAGATAATAGAAATGTGGAAATAAATGGAGAGGGAGACGCGAACAATGGCAGCAACAAATGTGAAGAAACGCGACACTACTAGCCGTATTAGTTGCGGGAGCACTGTGTAGTATTGAAGGCAATCGCCTCACTATTTGTCCCGGGGAATCGATTCCTGCAACTACACCCATTATATGAGAATTTTCACTTTGTTTTCTTCTTTAGAAACATTTTATTTGTTTTATTCTTTACTAGCTGTGCTAGCTTTGCTCACGATTTCTAAATAACATAATTTAGTGTCAATAAAAACAGAAAGTGATGTAGGTATTTTTAAGCTTTCCTGGAGCCATTTTTTGTGTTGAGAATGGCCGCTGTGGGATTTGAGTCAGTGATAGGCCGACGTACCCGACGCCATATTCAGTCGTACGGTGATCCATAAAGTAACGAAATTCATTCGAATTCGAAAGGAATGTAGAAATGAATCTATCAACGGTTGGTGCTCTTAATTTGATCAGAAAGTAAAATTTTTGTACTACAACTTTTGTGAGACAAATTCATATTTATGATTAGTTACGGTTCACTCACGTGCGTTATTCCTCTCATCACTGATACGTTCGACTCGTGACCTTGCCGCGTGTTCAGCTCATGATTAAGGGTTCCGTTTGGGTCCGAAACTAGTCGGGCAATCTAGAAAAATGCACGTGAGTAAAGCGTAACTAATCATGAATATGAAAGTTATATCCTTCATTTTGTAATTTTATATGTTTATCTTTTTAGACAATCAAAATAATAAACTGCTGAGAACTCGTTGGGGTACATCAAAAATGCCTGCACGAGAGACGATACTTAAATACGTCCGGTGCACCATGGGTAGTCAGCCTCGCTACCTGGCTAATCTTTTCACCACGGAATGATCTATTCTCATATAGTTCGTAGATAGATATTAGAAGAACTCTAAAGTTTGAAGATTAATAATGCTGAATGAATTGTGGATATTTGTTATTGTTGTTTGTAGTTTATCGTTGTAACTGCACTTAATACTTACTTTAGACATTAATGTGTTTAACAACATTAAAGTTTGGAAACAAAACTGTTGTCACGTTTTCATATTTTTATGTTCACTTTAAATGTTTCATGTAAAATATTTTTTATGTTCTGCTCTTTTTAAAATGCAAGAGTCATCAACTATTTATGGAATACGACACGTGTTTCAAAAATAAAAGTAACAATCTATTTTGCAATGCATTTTCAATGTATTTTTGATGGTCCTTTGAAGCTATTTTAAAAAATTATTTGCTTTAGAAATTTCAAAGTAAAATTGCCTTTAACATGTCTACGTTACTTTTTAATTGCAGCATACCAACATTAGGTTAGTTGAGCAAGGCTGCTCAACTTTTTATCAGTCGGGCCAAACGGACAATTTAGATATTTCTGGCGGGCCACTGATGGTTACTATTTTAGTTACTTATTAATAAGAATTATGTAATAGTGTAGAACGCCCTCCGGCTAGGTGGAGTGATAACGTGCGGAAGGTTGCCAGAGGAAGCTGGATACGTCGCGGGCCATTCAAAAATGTTCGCCGGGCCACAATGTGGCCCGCGGGCATAGGATTGAGCAGCCTTGGCTTAGAGCAACGCGGTCGACATAGTCCAACATAAGTACGTTATGTACCTAGGTATACTCTTTTCCTCTTTGTTCCGTTATATAAAAGTAATTTCATGAGATCTTCCAATACAACGGAATAAGTTAACTTTGTGACAAAAGAAATTCCTCTCACATACCGCAATCTTTTCTTTTAGATGGTCACAAACAACTTAGGTTGCCTAAATATATCTTTATAAAGGCTAGTATCGGCAGTTTAATACTAAGAGGAGCAGAGATCGTAAACACATTTCTCTCACAAAATGTTTGGTGGGACGGAAGGTTCTGTGGGAATGGACAATAGTGTGAAATGTTGTCTAGACGTCTAGTGTTCAAATATATCGTTTGGTTAGCAACTACGTCTGAACCTTACTTTATTGCTGATTTATATCGTGTTAGTAGTACCATCTGTCTTAGTTTCTGTGACGTTTTGTTAGGTTTAGGTAGGTCTTAACTAAATCTTTTGTACGGTTACCTAATGTATTACCTACTTACATAGATTAATTTATACGAAAAATGTTATTTGTTGTTCCTGAGTAACAATTAGAGGAAAAGCGCTACTACGATTTTTGACGCAAAACATCGCGGAAAATTAGCGAGCTCTGTATGTAACATAAAACATAACATCACACCTATGTATTCCCTGAAGGGTTGGGTAGAGGTGTATGATAGACCCTCATTTCGCCGTTATGTCTAAGTCCCATGTAATCGGGGGCGAGTATGTCCACACCAGTGCGCTTTCATGTTCATCTCGCGTCTTCGTCTGAAGCATGCGTGAAGCGACATAGCGCATGCAATAGCGCATGCCTTAATTATACTAGTTCGACAAAAGCGCATGCCCCTAGCGCACGCTAATCCGTCTATTGTATGTCGACTGACGACTGACCGAGGCGCACCGGTGTAGACGATAAGCTGCATGCGTCTTATGGCAATCAATATTGCATGCGCTTGACGCAAGAGGAATATGAACATGAAAGGTACAAGTCCGAGATGGGCTGCAAACTGCATACTGCAACCGCAGACCGCAGCCGCAGATCGCACCGCAAGCGATACTACTTTTGCAGTCTGCAGCCTGTCTCGGACTTGTACCTGAAAACGCACGGGTGTAGACATGCCATATTGCCATCAACCGGGCACAAATCTAAACTCCTACTGAGAAATTCCATACGGAAAAATCCCTCTCTCTCTCTATGTCTCTCTGACCTCTGTATGACATCTATATAAATAATAATAGGTAATTAAAAGCAATTAGACTGTTTCGTTGTCTAGTGCTTGCAAGCGCGATTGCTGCGTGTCAGGTCTTGGGTTCAATACCCAGGTCGGGCAAAGTGATATTGGAATTTCCGTGTGCATTTTCTGAGTAGCAGCCTGGAGTCTGGATTTATGCCCGGTTGATAGTGATAGGTTAGCCCCCTATTACATAGGACTAAAACATAACGGCGGAAAGACGTATACACCTTTGCCCAATTCTTTGGGGAATGTTGTAATGTTTTTTTTTCTTCTCGTTTTATTTAGGGGCTTTTAGTGTCACATAAGACCATGTCAGCCCCATCGTAACCTGAACAAAACATATTCCTACTTATTCTAAATTATCTACCTACTATTTTATAAACTAAATTTCTTGTAACGGAAACAGAAAACAAAAAAACGCGAGCAGAAAGTTCCAAAAAACTATTATCAACACTACCGGATCTCGAGCAAGTGTTTCGGGGAACGTCGTCGTGAAGGTGGGTAATTAACGTTACTGGCGCACTTCCCGCCATTTTGGAAGGAAGGCTCTAACTCCGGAACTGAGGTAATAAAGGTGTACACGATAGCACGTGTATCTATATCAGAACACTGAATTTAATAGCAGTGGAAATGAATTCTATTGTGAGTCAGATGTAATCGAAGTAAAGAGGTAGAGACTTTTACTTCTGGAACTCTTTCATTGCTGTGTGCAATAGCCTGCCAGTAGCTTGTCATAAAACTAAAAGATTAGAATCAGTTGGAAATGCACCAGCATGCACGGCGCCAATAAAGGTGGTGACTGATATGAGCGTTTGCTCGATGTGAATGTTCGCATCGATCATTTGTTCGTTGTGACCAAATACTCACGACACCCAATTTTTGCCTCGAATACATGCTCGGCTATGCTATCTATCCATCCCGTTGTAGTCAATATGGCGGACGTAGGAGGTGGTGTGTGCTGCGTTCCTTCTAATCCGTTTTAATCTAATAACACAAACAGCGCAACAGGGATTCTACTCCCTAAGCACGAAGTCCGTGGTTTCGGCCTTAGTTACGAGCGTTTCCTACTCCCTATCACCTACAGACATACGATTATTTCGGGGCTCGAACTAAGAATGAATGACAACACGATTTGACAGTTGTCCCTACTACCGGTGTGTTTTTGCCCGTCCGAAAAGTTGAACTTGACACTTGTTTTGTTCACTCCTACGTTTCGGGCTACTTTCGGACGGGGGACTAACTTCGTTGACGGACTTAGGGAGTAGGCCCGCAGGTGCGAAATGCGTGCGCTCGCGGCGATTTTCGCGCTAGCGACTGACTTGTAATGAACATTCAAAGGAATTCGCCAAAAAAATTAATGCCAAAGAAGCTTGTTTCTTTTATTTTTCGAATGTTTTTCCAATTTCAAAAATAATAATCAAAAACGATGTGGCCTGTGATTAAAAAAGGTTAAATATAACTAAAATATATGCACGAGCTGCTCGGCTCACTGTTCTGACAGGCCGAATATTGGACTTGTAGCGTGCTCACATCGAGCGAATATTCATGTCAGTCGCCACCTTAAGACGCAGTACTAGGTACTATCGTCAAATACAATCTGTAACATGATGCAAACACTTAAATGCCCCAATTACAATATTCAGTTATAATCATAACACATACAGATAAATTTTACTTTTATGTGCTTATATGCAGGGTGTAAACGAAGTCGTATTATAGGCATGTTGACAGTATCAATAAATTGCAAATATATTAGTCCGCCAGTTAGAGTTTTGAAAAATAATGGACACGTATTTTTCTTTTGTTAAATCTATGAATATTTGGAAAGATAAAACGCATCAAAACTCGAGAGTGGGCTTGTGACGTCAGAAGCAAGTAAAAATTGTACTTGCTTGTGACGTTTTGCCAATTTTAAAAGTGTCGTGTCATCGTCAATTTTGGTTTACGTAACAAAAGAAAAAATACGGGTCAAATATTTTTTTTAAAACTAACTGACGGACTAATTCGATTTTTTCAGTCAAACACCCTATTCCTTAAAACCACATGATCTGTTACTGGTATAGATTAAAACCGCCCAGGATTTAGTTTAACTAAAAATAAAATGAAATAAATATTTTTTCTTGCGATAGGGGTAAGGACCGTATATACCCAATATGGTTTCAAAAACAAAAAAAAAGCAAAATAAAAAAACGTTCATATAGAATTTTATCTGATGGAACATTTTGATGTCACGCAAAAAATAATGAAAGCATGATGACACAGGTGGCGGGTACGAATAGAACGATATCGCTCCGGGCAGTCAGTTAACTCGGGGTGCTAAAATGAGTAGGAAACAGAAATCATTTTTTTTAAAATTTCTTTCTTTTAATCTGCAAAAAAAACGTTTCAGTATCAGACTATCACTAATAGATCACGCGGTTTGAATTAATTACACGAATTCGATTACACCCTGTATTGTTTATTGAAGAAAATAGTATTTATTACTTTTTCATTGTTAATTGCATTTAAAATTCAGTTTACAAGTTTCTTTATCTTAATAAACCTTGAAACTCAGAGGGAGTTTGTTTCGGCTTTTCTTCTCATAGCCAGTCAGATAGGAAATGCCGGCGCTATCTAGTCTTAAAAAAACATATAAAAATTAACTTGTAAAAGTGCCTGTAATAGATTTATTTACAGAAATAAATAATTATAATTTATCATTTAATTAAGACACTGATTTGTAAAAAGCACATTAAAAAATTACAGATATTAAAAATGGCTGGGTTCTTAACAAACCACTTTCAGGGTTTGTGTTTATTATGTTACACGTTGTATAATGTCTAATGGCCATACATTTTACTGCATATTACGTCACAAGCATACCTGTGCTTGAGGATTGCACAATATATCAAATGGGCAAAGTTAGTGCAAGTGTGCACTAACACTTGTAAATATACTTGTGCAAGCAACGTGTTTGGTCATAAGTGTTGTTATTAAGGCATTATTCTCGCAAGATTGTTCTTAGTCACGATTTAGGTGGACGTTTACGAGCAGTTATATATATGTTATTGACGTACTGGTATGTCTATATTAACCTAGATAAAAATTTGGGTTGTACAGTCAACAAAAGAGTTAGGTATACAAGGTTAGTCGGAAAGGGAATACTAATCTGAAAGGTTGTCAAATTACTCATAATAATGAATAACTTTTGTTCTACCATTTTCCCCAAAAGTCAATAGTTTAAGAGAAATAGATGATCAAAGATTTCATAAAAAATACGTTACAATCTATTTATCCTCAGCTATGATCAGCTGTGTTTACATTTTAGGTCATTAGTCATTATTTAGGGATCACGGATTAGAAGCTCCAATACCTGAATTTGTAACCAAAGCAAATATGAAGAATTTTTAAAAAACTAAAATTAAAATAATTTAAGACAATCATCAGTGATACTTTTCGACTAACCTTTTAAGGCAAACAATGGATTTTAATGCACTACGCAGAACAATACTTTGTTTAAATACGAATGTAATTAGTCGCCTGTATACTTATCTTTTTTGTTGACTGTACATAAATCATTAAAATCTTGTTTGATATTCCATTGTTGTATTCATTAATACTTGAAAAACATGAAGCTATTTACTTCCGTCCTATAATAACGAAAAAGCTAAAAATAAAACTCATTAATCAAATCAATATTCATAGCGTGTAGCAGCTCTGAAGACATCAATGTCGAAAGTCGCTACATCAATACATCTCCCTAACAACAGGAGACTGTCTAAATATACTCGCAATGCGATATTAATCATACAAATGACAAAATAACAACTCCATCAGCCATGTAACACGTTGGAGTCATAAATCACGCGGTAAAGCATGTTCCCACAAAGCCGTAGCTCCTGCTAAGTAAAATTGTAATATTTTATTCAGTGCGACGCCATATTGTTTTCTCGATACTTCCATTCGGCAGCTCTGTGCCAGTCACGGACTCCTAACACTTATAAATCGGTTTTATTGAAAAAATTACTTTGAACACGAAAAAAATGAAAATCGCCCTTTCAGTTTTTTTATAATTCGTGAAAGATAATTTATGATGTCAGACATGAATCGAGATAATATTTCTTTAATTTTCAAACTTTTCATCGCTGATAGTAAAATAGCAACATCAATTAGTCGGTTTGAATTTTATTATGATAGTTTTGTTTGATGTGGATTTGTTAGAAAATTATTCTTATTTATTTTTATTTTATTATTTTGTCCACGTTTCTGTGAGCACAACTAATAATAAGGAAGACCAATAATTTATTCAAAGCAATTATCCAATTTGCACAGGGTTAATGACTGAGTTCCGGCGGACTTCCGCAACCCGCAGTAAAACTAAGCTCTTGAAATATTACCAGAATACAAAATGTTACTGTTTCTTAATCCATAGATGATTTAGATCATCTCTTGACTTGGCAAACAAAGAAAGGAAAGAAATGGGAAAATAATAATGACAGTAATTTTGGATCAAGAGCTTGATACAAAAAGCAGTACTCCTTGACACGGCACGCATAGTGAGGAGGTTCCTTTCTCTGGAGCCCTGACTGCCGGCAGCTTGGACCCTGTTCCCGATGTGGGATGAGATGTGTGGGCCAGTATAGTAACCCACTAACTTTAGAAGAAAATAAGTTAGCTAGTTTTACGATTTTAAATGTATACAATGTGTCCGGTCATGGACTAGCCTTATTCTAGGTACTTATATAACAACTATTCTAGTACACAAATACACTGTACACTAGGGTCCAACCCACTTCTATTTTTTTGTTGAGAAATTCTGTACGTGTATACAAAAAAAGTCATATCTCTCAAAGTTTTGGTCCTACTTAGATAAAAGTAGGCTTATTCGGAGGGCAACAATATTGTATATCGTTTACATTACGATATAATGGGTTACACATAAATACATTCAGTTGTAGACCATATCTCAATAAAAAAGCACAATGGCTGACAAATAGCGGGGAAGTGGATTGGACCCTAGTGTGTAGTGTATTTGTGTACTAGAATAGTTGCTATATATAAGTACCTAGAATATCGCTAGTCCATGACCGGACACACTGTATATTGTTTTTTTTTGTCATGAGGTGTATTTAAAAATATAATTGATATGTGTTTACAACGAATAAACGGAACAGTAAGTAGAATTTTTGTGAAAAATTCAGGAAATCCACAAATAATTTTAATCCAAGATGCAAATAATCTCCTAAAATAATACTTCTGAAATGTTAGCAAACATACTCAATCTAGTGACTTGATATTCCTAACCCTACTATACATAGACTATACACTAGACATACATAACCTTCATTGAAAACGGCACAACGTAATGCAGGAAGTCGCTTTGTTTGTTCGGAATGTCTTGTCACATAATCTTTTTGTTCGAGAGCGGCCGAGCCGGGACGCGAAATGGCATGTCGTGAATGATCACCCATAGCCTAACCGACCTGAGTGCAAACAGATCAAAGCAGCCCTAGGGTTGACGCTACTAACGGTATTTTAATAAACATACCGGTATTCTGAGACAGCGGTATGTGTGTGGTTATTGGAAAATTGGTTGAAGGCATGTAGACGATTTCCGCAAAATTAGGTAGTAAGTCTATAGATCATTCTCTGGAATGTCAACCAATATAAATAAGTTTTAATATTAGGTTGGTATCTATGCTACATCCTTGAAAGTTTTTAATTTAAATTAAACTATCTGTATTAACTTTTTATTATAAACAAGCGTCATCGTTTTATGGTTCATTACGTCATGTGTTTTTGTTTTGCATCGTCACAATTTTTTGTTCCGGGAAGATTTAGAATGCTTCAATGCCACATTCATGACGCATATCAGTTACAGAAGTAGGTATATTTCATGTTATTGCTACTCTATAGAAGAAAGGCATGGTGTTACTGACACCCAATGTTTAATTTTACATTATCCAATAGCTATACCGGATGACTATTTTACCGTCTAGAAAAGAATTGGGTATAAAAAAAGGTGAACAGAGTAGAAGCATATAGCTTGTCGTTTTTTTCATTAGCCTGTAATGATATTAATCGATCAATAAATACTACAACTTTGAAGTAAACTGTTTTACTAAAACATAAATTTTGAAATAAATATATCGAATAAATATTATCTGAATTCAAATCATAAGCAACTGTGTACCTATGATATGAATTTCGACAGTAGGTATATATGAATAGATCAATTTCATTCCATGATTATGAACCATAAAAAAATTGTATGCCAAATGCCAATGCCTTTTACTCTGTTTACCTATAATTATACCCAATTATTTTCCGTACGGTAAAAAAAGTCATCCGGTATTTTATACATCGGTCATAATTCAGGCGTCGAACCGTCATCTCACCTCAGCACTACACGAGAAACCGGTTTCCGACTTTTCACATCACAACAATGAACACAGCTCAAAGAGATTCTACGACCAATAATAATCACCTCTCGCGATACCCAAGAGGCGAAAAGAATGGCCTATTGTTACCCGTGAACAGTGAACCCTCGCTCTCTATCTTCCTATTATTCGTACCGATAGTATCAACCCTGCTTGTATCGAAGTGTATTGAGCTATACGCGTGTTCGTGATGTGTGATGTACGTATCGTGCCGGCACAATAGGTGAACGTTATTTCTGTTCGTCTGCCGTGACTCCAGACGCGGTCGTAAGTTCGAAACGTCTGTGTTCCATAGCTAGGCTTGCCAACCTCAATGTATGAATTTACCGGGACTTTGGCAATCAAAATGCGGGACGTGGCAAAAAAAGCGGGACCCAACTGTCAAAGTATAGAGAGGCGAAAAATACAATTAGAAATTATTTTTAACTAGGTTTTGCCCGCAGCTTCGCTTGCGTGAAATTTTAAACCCGCGTTAACCCGTTTTTTTGGTGTACCTACCTAGTTGTAAAATCCAAAAATTCCGGCTGATATTATTTAGGTTTTAGAGTGTTTATATCAAATTTCAAACCCATTTCACCCCTTTAGGGGTGCAATTTCTAAAAACCTTCAAACAGGTGTATGCTTATTTCTAACCAGAAGTCTAGATATTTAATTCCATGCTTCTTACTTCAGAAGTACCAGATTTCTCATTCAAACTTTCAACACTAATTTCACCCCCTTAGAGATAGAATTTCCAAAAACGCTGAAACACGTGTACATTTATTTCTAACCAGTAACCTTTATGTTTAATTTCATGCTTCTTACTTCAAAAATGACAGACTTACATACAAACTTAAATCTCCTATTTCACCCCCTTAGGGGTTGAATTTCGAGAAATCCCTTCTTAGTGGATGCCTACATCACAAAAGGAACCTACTGTGAAAATTACAAGTTTCTAACCCCAGCGGTTTAGGCTGTGCGTTGATAGATCAGTCAGTCAGTCAGTCAGTCAGCTTCTCCTTTTATGTATATAGATAGTTTTATTGAATGTTTTACTTTGTAATTGTGTTCGTTCGACGTGAGACTTGCGGTCGCGATCTCCACTCTTCTAGCTAAACAAAACGTGCGTTCACTAAATTCCGAGTTCTGCCCGAAGGTTTAGCCGTAGGTACGATAAAACGGGACAATTGGCGTCCCGCACACGTCTTTCGCGGGACGCATCCATTAAAGCTCTAGAAATGAGACGTCCTGGCTCTCGCGGGACGGTTGGCAAGCCTATCCATAGCCTCTATCTACATATTGATTGTAAACAGCGGTACGCACGGTTCGATAGAGTGTATCCGTGTGTTCTCACCCCATACGGCTTTAGTGTATTGGTACAACGGTTGGTTGCCAGTAAATGGAAGTTTCGGTCGGGCTGTTCGTTTGTGGCTGGAGTGGTTCAATAGTTTGTCGACAAACTAACAAACGCGTCATGTTTCAGAGTAACATGGAATTGAAATGATGAAAAATCTTGTGAAATGATGGTCAACTCAAATCAAAACTCTGTTATTCAAAATAGACTAGAATTATTAAGTTCTTTTTGAACGTCAATATTACAATAGACAGCCCCCAAGAAAGCCCGCCCTTCAGCGCTTCTTAGTGTTTATGCTGTGAAGAAGAAACGGCGCAAAAAAATCTCCAGCAGCATAGTTCTATCTATCAGCTGAATAAATTAATTGAGTCTATACAAAGAAAAACATATCATTATTTATAATAATAAAATGAGGAAAATTAAGGATAAAAAATAAAAAAAACTGCCTCGGTGGTCTAGTCGTCGCAAGCGCGTCTGCTGAGCGGTGAGGTCTTGGGTTCGATTCCCAGGCCGGACAAAGTGTTATTGGGTTTTTCGGTGTGGAATATCTCAGTAGCAGCCCGGAGTCTCGATTTGTGGCCGGTTGATGGCAATAGGCTCGCTCCCTATTACATGGGACTTAAACATAACGGCGTAATGTGGGTGTATTATATACCTCTGCCTTACCTTGAAAACAGGCGTGATGTATGTAATAAAAAAAAGTATATAAAAATTTAGGTCTATATTTATTCTTGAGGTCAAAGTAATCAATCAATCAATGTATCTAAACTGGTAAAGGTGCTTCACACTTTGAAGTGTTTTTGCCTATCTTCAGAAAATTCCTTTTGATCAGGTAAAGTGAATTTGTCTTCATAACTCATTAAATCACAGTAAGGATTGTGCCGCTCAGGAATGTTTCACTAGTGTTGTGACAGTGCCATTAGCTGAAATAGACACGATTTTGATCGATGACTTCACTGTGTTGGCATTTGAGTTCTAGACAGCTCTAGTTATATTAGAATGGTTGATTGTCGAACTATTAGTCACGCTTCAGGAATTAAGTTCAGTTGTTAGATGATCTTAATTAGCCGTGTAATAATGGCAGTTCAAATTATATACAGTAGAACAGAACTATGTCTTGAATTTAGTACAATTCGAAGGCTGGTGTTCAATTACATTAACTATTTGAACGGTTGTTTAACTAGAGATAATGATCACGAACACCAGCCTAAATGTGTTTCAAAACGAAAAACGACGTTCTTCAATTTTATTATACAGCGTGTCCCAGAAAGTAGTGTCAAGCGGAAGTCCAGAGGTAGAACATCCTTTGAGGTACCCAAATCACCCCCATGTATGTTCCGCGTTTTTTTTTAGCTTTCGAGTTATGATATTTTTCATGTTTTTTAATCAAACTCTGAACGACATTTTTGATCATAGTGACGTGAATAGTTCAGATACATGAGTATTTTTTTTTTCTGAATTAGCTGATTAGTGACCCTTTTGAATGCATAAACATTTGTAACCATAGATGTAACGAATGCGTTACAAAAAAATATTGAATTCTCATAAAGTTAAAATCCTGCATGTTTCCTACATCTTTGTGGGTGATTTAAAAATAAATCTCCCTAAACTTTTTTCGTCAGATGTATTTTAAAAACTTATCCATTTTATCAGCTATTTATACCGTAAATTTCATCGAGCTATCTCTACGACATCACAATAAAAATTTCATTCAAAGCAAAAATTATCGAAAATTCCAGTTTTAAAAGAGTGAATGAAAAATTGATTAAAACTAACTCATAACGTCTTTTTTAATAACCCTCGACGTAAAAAGAGGGGTGTTATAAGTTTAACGTATGTGTCTGTGTGTCTGTCTGTGGCATCGTAGCTCCTAAACGGATTTTGATTTAGTTTTTTCTTTTGTTTTAAAGGTGACTTTATTGAGAGTGTTCTTAGCTATGATTCAAGAGAATTTGTTCAGCCGTTTGAAGATCATCAGCTCTTTTCTGGTTGTTGAAGGGATATGAGCAACTTCTACTGGTCTGATCGATTCGAAATTTACTATTCTGTGATTTCAATGATATTACACTAACATGGTAACCTTGACCTGATACTCAAGCATCATCTGAAACAGCATGATACTCAACTAACAGTACAGGTATTGTGTGCCTATTGATTCTTTAAGTTTATGATAAATTGTAATGACCTCCTTCTTGTCACATGTCATAAATATCATTGAAGTCACAGGATAGTAAATTTCGAAACGATCAGACTAGTAGAAGTTGCTCATATCCCTTCGACAACCAGAAAAGAGCTGATGATCTTCAAACGGCTTAACAGATTTTCTTGAATCATAGCTAAGAACACTCTCGATAAAGTCACCTTTCAAATAAAAGAAAAAACTAAATCAAAATCCGTTTAGGAGCTACGATACCACAGACAAACACACCGACACACACGTTAAACTTATAACACCCCTCTTTTTACGTCGAGGGTTACTAAAAAAGAAGTTATTAGTTAGTTTTAATAAATTTTGCGTTCACCCTTTTACAGCTGGAATTTTCGATATTGTATGCTTTGAATGAAATTTTTATTATGATGTCGTAGAGATAGCTCGATGAAATTTACAGGGTAAATAGCTGATAAAATAGATAAGTTTTTGAAATACATTTGACGAAAAAAGTTTAGGGAGATTTATTTTTAAATCACCCACAAAGATGTAGGAAACATGCAGGATTTTAACTTTATGAGAATTCAATATTTTTTTGTAACGCATTCGTTACATCTATGGTTACAAATGTTTATGCATTCAAAAGGGTCACTAATCAGCTAATTCAGAAAAAAAAATTACTCATGTATCTGAACTATTCACGTCACTATGATCAAAAATGTCGTTCAGAGTTTGATTAAAAAACATGAAAAATATCATAACTCGAAAACTAAAAAAAAACGCGGAACATACATGGGGGTGATTTGGGTACCTCAAAGGATGTTCTACCTCTGGACTTCCGCTTGACACTACTTTCTGGGACACGCTGTATAAAACTTTTCGTATTAAAACTTTTGTGAGACATACTCATATTTAAGATTAAGTTGCTCACGTGCATTTTTCGGGATTGCCCGACTAGTTTTGGACCCAAATGGAGCCCTTAACCACGAGCTGAAAACGCGGCAGGTCACTCGACCTCCCCGCGAATTCAGCTTAAGGGCTCTATTTGGGTCGGAAACTAGTCGGGCAATCCCAAAAAAATGCACTTGAGTATACCGTAACTAATCATAAATAAAAAACTTTGTTCAAAGATATCAAACTTAAAATTTTCTTGTAAAAAATCTAGTCTTTTCTTAATTGTAGTCCTTGATTTATAAATTTGTTACTAACAATTCAGGCTAACTCAACCGAAACAAAAGCGGCCTAAGAAAAGTCTAACTAAATTAACTCGCTGAAGTAAAACCTTAATTGCAATTTTTCTTCATTAACCCATTGTGTTCAGATGAGTGAAGGCACCCTTTGGGAGGAACGTTTTAATTAACAAATTTATTGTAACGTCAAGTAATAATATTTCAAGTCTGACGTACAAAAGGAGACAGACGGCTTTACACAACAAATTGTCACAAAGTTCAAGAAATTGTGAAAGGGATTTCTAGTTACTAGAATAGAGGAATTGTTAGGTATTTTATGTCCCAAGTTTCACTTGAAAGCTGGCTACGTTGTGTGATAAAATAAGTGGCAATATGCCTCAGACACTTTTTGACAAAGAATCTGAAATTAATTTCTAAGCTTCGTATAATATTTGATATTTTGTCTAGTACTCAACTTATCAAATATTACTTTCTAACTGAAATACTATTCCAGTTACTATATTGACTTTTATTTGTGGCTCCCTATAAGGATCGGCATTATAATTACACAACACACTCGTAATTGCTATGGCTATGATTTTGACAGATCAACAATTTCCATAGCAACGTTTGTATTAACAATCCGACTTCTCCACAACTATGTAACACGCAATGAATATTGTTTTTGACACATCAATTGTTTTGATTGATGTTGGTTACGTTATGCAATTGCCCTGCCTTTCATATACGTAATGTAGGTATACGTAGGTAAAATTATCATTATGTACAGTCACGTGTAATATGTATACACAAAGCCAACTTAAAAGCATTTTTTTAAAGAATGTAATTAAGAAATATTCGAAACCATTATTCGTGTGTATTTGTAGAAATTATGTGTGTAATATTTCATAATTCTAATAGATATTTTAGAATGGAACCGCTTTTGAATTTCGCTATGTGTATACATATTATTACTCGTGGCTGTACTATATTTTTTACTAATATTAGTAACATTAGACGGACAAAATTAGATGTTAAACAAATACACAAAGTTCTCCCAAAACTGACATGGGCTGCTTTTCCACCAGAGATGTGTGCTACGGATGTATTTCAAACCAGCCAATAGGATCGTTTTATTTTACTAACGCGGCAACCTACGTGAGCGATCTAGAAGCGATGCGAAGCGGCGCGGCGCGACGCGAAAACAACAAACAGTCGATACCTATTGAAGTGGCCTACGTAACCAAACGCACGTGGAGTGCGGTGCGGCGCGGCGCGAAACGACGCGAACGCGATCAATTAGCTTGATATTTTCGCGCGAACTGGATGCGGTGACGTACAGTGCTACTGAATGACGGCAGCGCGTGGCGGGCGTTTCGCGAGCTCGTGGGACAAAACTGCCGCTTCGCACCGCATCGCGTATCACCGCATCGGATCGCTTCGCAATTCGCATCGCTTTGAACCGCCTACGTAAGACGCCGCGTAACCTTGACTCATGTTTGAAAATCAAGTGATCCCATTGGTGGATATGACACACATCCGTAGCACATATGGTGGAAAAGCAGCCTTACACTCAAGAACAAAAGAATAAAACAGCGGTGAATAGTGGCTTAAACCATCTTCACAAGCTATTGACGTATAAATCAGTACCACAGTTACCGAAAAGGTTCTCTTACAAGTACTTGGTGCCTAAGTGAACACGACATACTACTCAGTAAGCTCATTTGATGAGCGTGTCTTGAGTATTTGTTTCATTAGCTAAGTGATTCTACAAGACTCGGGATTTCGGGACCTCGACCACGGTTCTCATTCGCCTTATTAGTGGGTACAATTTGGCCGATGTATTCAGGTAAGGATAAAGGAGGTTTGAACAAAAACAGGGATGTGTGACAAAAATTGCCCGCTATTCAGGACAAGACAGGTAATTTTCTTCGTTGTTGTACAAGAAAATTTATCGGTCGTAATATAACATGCGCTGTGTTGGGTCCCTAATTAATCATAAGTCTGTAATATTTCAAAGTTTAACGTACACGTGAAACATGCACGTGATGCGAGTACAAATCGCACATTATGGTGAATTTACATGCACATTTTAATAAAACTATTTCTGCTCAATAAACACATTGCTTGCTGAAATAACATCGTTGCGACTAAATCTGTTGGAAATCCGCGTGCGGATCAGTATATTAATTTCCGCAGAAACATATAAAATAAACAATAATTTTGCCGCGTGTTAATAACGCTATACGTAACAAAGTTGCTGAGAGGTTTATTTTCAAAGCAAATACGTCAACAATAACTGTTTGTGAGACGGTTCCCTGCAAACTCAATCTGCTTCGTACTTGCTGGTAAGTAGTAAATCAGTACGTTTTCTGTTCTATGTATATTTGTATTCAAAACATTTCTGTTCTTCTTACAACATGGTATGTACTAACCTACTAGACCAGCTGTTCAGAACATTCCAATCAACTGTTGAAAATAAGTACCTAGTACTTAGAATAATTTAATTAACGGATCGTAAATTCGAATTGTGGTTTTTACAGCATGTTCTACTTAGCCTTTTCCCAGATATGTTGGGGTCAGCTTTCAGTCTAATCAGATGCGGCTGAATACCAGTGTTTTAAACAGACCGACTGCCACCATACCTACGCAATCCAGTTACTAGGCAGCGCCAACGCAACCGATTTTCAGACTTTCGGGCTTCTGAATACCCGTAAAGACTGACATAGGTATCCGTATGATACCCGGGACCGAAGGCTTAACGTACTCTCAGAGACAATGATGAGCCTCGATGTTTAACAAACGGTCACCCATTCACAGACTGCCAACCATCAGGTGGAGCATCAGTTCGTTTGTCAACGAGAACCACCGTAAACGGTGGTTCTCGTTGACAAACGAGAAAAATAGAATACCGCTTTGGGTAAACCCAAAGCGGTATTCTATTTTGGGATGGCAGAATGTAAACAGATGCATGGTGGTCAACATATCTATACTTCTATACTAATATTATAAAGAGGTAGAATTTGTTTGTTTGTTTGTTTGTATGTAGGAGGTAATCTCCGAAACTACTCATCCGATTTCAAAAATTCTTGCACCAATAGGAAGCTACGTTATCCCTGAGTGCTATAGGCTATATTTTGGGATCAAAAATTAGGGATCCGTAAATTAACGCGAGCGAAGCCGCGAGCAAAAGCTAGTGCGCTATAAAGATGTGCTCAAATGACATCTAAATGCTTGCGCCATTGACCCTAAAGGTTGGGAGAGGCTCGCTTCGCATAGGTCGTCTTGGCGCTCTATTATCTATCCTCCTAACTAATATTATAAATGCGAAAGTTTGTTTGTTTGTTTATTACCTTTTCACGCCTAAACCACTGAACCGAACACCGTGAAATTTTGCATATACGTTGTCAGGTGTACAGAAACGGACCTAGGGTACCTTTCATCCCAACAAAAAGTACTGTTCCCGGGGAAAACAACAATAACGTTCATAGATGGCGCCACGTGTCTTTCGAATCACGTTTGAATCATATTATTATAGAAACTTTAGTAGTGTGGTGAGAGTTTTTTTAACTTAACGCGAGCGAAGCCGCGGGCATAAGCTAGTAAAAATATAAAATCATTTGAACAAAAACGGCTCGATACACTAAACAAAAAACGCCAAATACGTAAAGAGAGACCTAAACCCTCCTACACACTACTTTTAACTTTGCAGGCCAACTTTATTGTATTAGTTGTGACCGGGTATTCAAAACGAAATTCGGTCTGGCGAGTCGTATTAGGGCACACGCTAGGAAATAGTTTTTAAATGGTCGCCGTTATCGAAATCGATTAGGAGGACTATATCAATAATATAACTGTACCATTGAAGGGCAACGGCCTCTTCTCATATAGAGAAGGAACGAGCATTGATCACCACGCTTGCTCAATGCAGGTTGAGGATTTCAGAACATTAAGTCCAGGTTTTCACACTATGTTTTCCTTCACAGTATGTCAGGAGCCCAATTCTACTAACAGAAACTTTTATCAATTGCAACTTAATCGTTCATTCAGACAGTTTTCGTTTACAAAAACTATCAAATTGTTTGACAACAAAAACAAAACCAAACATTTTGACAGTTATCGTAAACGAAAATTGTTTGAATGAACGATTCAGTTGGACAAAGAAAGTACATTCGACATTGAAAAAGAAAGTACATTCGACATTGAAAAAGAAAGTACATTCGACATTGAAAAAGAAAGTACATTCGACATTGAAAAAGCCACATTGGTACTTGCCTGGGTTTGAACCCGGTGACACTTAACAAGCGGGTTCGTACCTTTCGGGCCACCATGAAAACTTACCTGGCAACTTATTAAAAAAAAAAAAACATTATTTTGCTGAAGGAAGTCGAAATTTTCGCCTGACAGAAAGGGTCGCGGTAATTGATAGACAAAGGATCATCAAAGGGTTGGTCTGTCATTTAATTGGGCAATTTGACAATATTAGGTACCTATTAATTTGCGTAATAAAGTTACAAGAAATGTCAAGATACTAATTGAAACTAGACGAATATTCTGTGATAATGATTTGACCACACTTTTGTTATTTTGATACAATTTGTTTTCTTACCTGGACTTGAAAACAGTATGGTTATTGCCCACATATACAACAAGGTGTAATATAAATAACGCACAACCTCAAGTGATCACTGTACTCATCATTATGAACAACTTTTACTATGGAACAAAAATGAAATCGCGAAAAAGAAATCAGCAGGGGCCTAAATTCTCCTAAAATAAATTGTTGCCAAACGCAATCGAACCACAACCGTCAGTCAGTTTTTGTTTTTTGAAAACTTTCAAAATGATTGTTTTTGTTTTTTGTGTCAAACAATTTGATAGCTTTTGAAATTGAGAACTGTCTGAATGAACGGTTCGATCTTGGTTCGGTTGTGATTTATCAAGATTTATTTTAGGAGAATTAGGCCCCTGTTCCCTACATTTATATAACGCACAATTTTTATGTAAGCAACAGCAGATTTTTTTTCGCGATTTCAGGATGTCCCTTAGTAAAAGTTGTTCATAATGATGAGTACAGAGAGCCCTTAAGAGGTTGTGCGTTATTTATGTTACACCTCGTGTATGTATGCTTGCTGCCCGCATATGCTTTACGAGTATTTTAATTGTGTGTTACGTTACAATTAGATGTAAAAGGGAAAAAAGATAACAGGCGCTTGTAGATTGTCCTTGCCAACCAATTCTACATAACTGAGCATTTATTATTAGCTAGACCTGGGGAAGTAAAATACGTAACCTAAGCATACTACACTAACACAATGACTACTATTAACAACAGCACAAAGGGTGACTCCTAGTGGGACTCGGACCTCAGCTTAGGGCGCTACTGGCAGAAGACTGGGAGGGAGACAGCTTGATGACGTATTTCACATTGGGTACCCGCTTTTATGGCACCCAAGTTAATGGCACCTGAGGTATTCCATATTCGGCACCTATCGGTATTTTTCGCAGGTGTAATAAGGAATACTTTGTATTCCTTTTTGTGTTTAATCATTGGTGCACATCTTAGTGACATCGTTTAGGTTGTCACCCTGGTACTTTTCAAAACAACAAATGATTCAATTTCAAAACCTGTATTTTTACAATTATTGAGCTATACATAGCTATACATGTATGTTAAGTCGCTTAAGCACCTAGTTCCAGTTCATTTCTGCTTTCCTGGTAGTTTTAATAAATAAAGACAGTTGAATTTTAATTACAAAGTTAATCAAGAAGAGAAATAATTGTATGTAAACCTAAAAAGTATTTATCATTAGAACTTAGAACGGGATATTCACCATGTTTATTATTTGTTTTGAGTTTCCGATATTTCGGCACCGTTACAAGCGCCATGATCACGGATAAAGTTTATCCGTGACCATGCCAGTTTAAAAACTTATATAAAAAGTATTTGTTTTTAAATTCTATTGTGTACGATGAAGCTGGCATGATCATGTTTGATAAAAAGCCGCAAACATTAAAAAAAAAACTATTGTAACTCAAGGCTGATTTTGCAATATATGTGATTAAGGAAACCGATTGTGATATTAAAATACATAAAGAAGTTATATTTTTATCATGTTATTAAACTTTACTGATTTTAATCGAATTTTTAATTTCAACGTCCTATAAAAGTAAACGTCCCATCACTAGTACCTACTGGTTCGTAGGTGCCGAAAGTGGAATAAAATTTTAAATAATAAACTGTTCCACTAATGGCACCTGCGAAAAATACCGATAGGTGCCGAATATGGAATACCTCAGGTGCCATTAGGCCATTAATTTGGGTGCCCAATGTGGAATACGTCAGCTTGATGAAGGCTAATTTATCGGTCTGAAATGAAAAGGTACCCGACCACCTGGGTATTTATACAAGTTTAGTTTTAGTATAGACTAAACCTGAAACTAGTTTGTTCAGAATCACTAGGAGAATCGATTGACATATTTTTTACACGACATTTTTTCCATTTCTTTTTTTTTCATAAATTTCAATTTTGATTCAGTATGTTTTTGCCCATAACAGTTGACACCTTAAGGCTTGAGATAGTTTGCTCGGTCAGTTTCCGTGCATTAGACAACCCCTGCGTAGCACATCTCAGGCATTTCACACTTTACTAGGGAACTTAACGCGACATAAACTAAGGTGTAACTTGGAGATTTATTTAAAAAAACACACATTCAGACAGTTCTGATGAACATCTTGTTGGGGTGTCTCGGTTTTTGTATATACTAAAAATAACGTTGTATAATACGAACTTATGTTTACAGAAAGGTTGGTTTCTAAAATCGGTTCAATTACATTAACCTTTTTATATGTACGCTTTATGTCCATAATAAGCATGCGTGCGTAAAAGCTTTGTCCATTATAGATAGGTAATCCCATAACATTTCTAGCGAAAGGTTATAATATAATCTAGTTATTTCTTTTGCTTCAAATGTTACTAACAACTATCTTACACTAGCTGTTGCCCGCGGTTTCGCTTGAATTGTAGGGGAAACACTTCACGTATCGGGATTAAAAGTATCATAAATGTTAATACAGGGTGTGGTCTACCTGTGCCCCAAATTTCATTTAAATCTGTTTAGCCGTTAATGCGTGATTGAGTAACAAACATCGATCTATCTTCACAAACTTTCACATCACTACATAGTATAAAACAAAGTCACTTCCCGCTGTCTGTCCCTATGTATGATGAGATCTTTAAAACTACGCAACGGATTTTAATGCGGTTTTTTTTAATAGATAGAGTGATTCAAGAGGAAGGTTTTAAACTAGAAAACGTACATGTGCAAAGCTGGGGCGGGTCGCTATTAGTAATATTATAATGATATCAAACAGGTAATGATTTTTTTTTAACTAATATCAAAACTAGTTTGCCTACGGAATAAAATAATATAAATATCGTTACGAAATTAAATCGCCTTTATGTTCAAAATTTGGTTTACACTTCGCCCATACATTGAGTATGAAAGGCAATCTGTTTGGACGATTATTCCATAATATTCCATAATTGTAGGTAATATTATAAAAGTTTAGAATCGTTAAGATATGTATGTCCTTTTATTCCGCAGGCAACCTAGGTTTGATATTAGCTTAAAGTTTTTCAATACCTGTTATATTGGCGAAATAATCGCCCGTTGAAACTTAACGTTTCCACCCTGTTTATTATTTTAAGTTGGATTGGACGTCTTATATTTATGACTCCTTGTCAAACTCAATCTCTGTTATCGTAATAAGCGTTTTCCCGTTTCGAAAATCTTGCTGTGATAGAAAACAAGATAAAACTTTTAATAAAACCACCATTCCATTGATTGTAATCTAGCCCCTACTTTGGTGAATCGACACCATTCAATACTTTCGATTATCTAAATGATTCTTTCTGTTATCTTAATCTGTTTTCGATATTAGAAGTTCAAACTTTGATACGTTGACCTCTATAGGAAAACCTTTTTTAGGTTAGAAACGTCGTTCTCTTAAAAATACATTACTTAGAATCTCGATAACAGCACACTCACATTCACCTCACACAATTAAATATTATTTCAATGTGAAGACAATAATTCCCTTTGATCGATTTTATTAACTTTCACGTCGTGGAAATACGTGCATTATACGCTAAGTGAGGATAATTTTGACTACCAAAAAAATTTCATGTTCTCTGTCCAGATTTTTCCCATCTATTTTGGGGAAGGCTTTCAAAAACCACTTATCCTTGACCGAAATAATCGAGGAGTTGGTTGGTCAAAGATACTTCGATTACCTCGGTTCCAAATCAGATGTAATTATCGTGTTGAAGCTTGTACATAACATTAATTATGAAGTAATTAACGGTTTGCGAGTATATAATTCAATTCTGTTAATATATTAATAACAAGTTTTGGTGAAATATGGTCATTATGCACTAATTCATGGTCAATTATCAAAGGTCATTTTTTGAAAAAGCCAACTTATCGTTTTTATTCTTTGTCTGTTATATTACCTTATACATATTTATAAAAAAAAAATAGGTAAGTCAAATTTTCACAATAAAATAATTTTCTCAAGCACCTACAAAGAATGAGAGAAAGGAGTTTTTTAACCATTCAAACCGCCTCGGACTGCGGTTGAACAAACTAAGCAACCCAATTTGCTCCTGTTCGTCCTATAGCCGACCATGCATCAGAGTCAGTGGAAATGCCTTTTTTCAAAAATATTTTCTGTTTAATGCCTTTTTTTGCCTAGTTTTTTATTGATGTTGTTTAAAAAAACATTCTGTATGTGCGATTAGGTGTTGTGTACGCACGTTCTACAATTTCTACTCCTATCCAATCAATATGGAGCGTAATTGTCCTAATTATCAAAGGATGATTCCATTACGATGATATCAAATCTGACAAAATTGTATTATCGTAGTGGTGATTCAATTACAGTGATATGATACAATTTTGGTCGATGTTTATGATCGGATCGGAGGGTTTAGAGCTTGTCTGCCATTTTTAACCGACTTCAAAAAGGAGGAGGTTCTCAATTCGTCTAAATGTTTTTTTTTTTTTTTTTATATGTTTGTTACGCGATATCTCCGCCAATTATGAATGGATTTTGATGATTCTTTTTTTGTTTGGTAGCCCATACTTCAGAGGTGGTCGCATATAAATTGTATTGAAATTCGTTCAGCACTTTTTGAAAAAATCAACAAAAACAAAAAATCTACACAAATCGTATGTAGACGACGTTCTAGTTGTACCTAGTGCTGGTCCGAGAATTTGTACACTATTGTAATTGTAATTTGTGGCACTAAAAAATATAAAATAAAAAAACTTTAAAAAAATAAAACCGACTTCAAAAAAAACTAAACGTAGTAAAATAATTATCATTTAATAAAACTACATCTATCTCTGTCATTACTTTTCAAAAAGCCTATTTGTTTTCTAATGTTTTTGTTGAAACATTAATTTTGAGATCTTAGAATTTCATGGGAATAAAAACGTTTTTTCGTATCCTGAACAGCGGTCAATTTTTACTTAAGTCTTATTAGAATTAGGACGACGATATGGTTTATCTGTGGCCTGCGGGTGGTGGGCTAGAGGAACCTGTCGCGGGTCTAGTCACAGGCCCGAGAAGGCGGCGCGCCGTTTTCCGCGCGTACCTCTCAGGCGGACGTGGGGCAAGGCCCGACAAAAGGAGAGATCTGCTAGGGTTGCGGTGCATGCAGCTGCGAATCCCGCGACCCTGGCCAAAACTCAGAAGAAGGAACACCATTTTAGCCGGTAAGCGTCCGGCATAACCCGAGCTCGCCCGGAGTAGGCGAAGGGTATTTATTCATGAGGATATTAACAAGAAAAAAAAAGAAAAACCTGCCAAGTGCGAGTTGGACTCGCGCAAGAAGGGTTCCGTACCATTATCTATAACAATGGCAAAAAAATCATGTCTGTTGTAAGGGAGCCCCCCTTAAATATTTATTGAAGTGAATATAAAACTAAATATTCTGTGAATATTTCAAGTGTCTACCTGTTGCCGTTATCAATATCACAATAGCAAAAAAATCACGTTTGTTGTATGGGAGCCCCATTAAATATTTATTTTATTCTGTTTTTTAGTATTTGTTGTTATAGCGGCAACAAAAATACATCATTTGTGAAAATTTCAACTGTCTTACTATCACGGTTCATGAGATACAGCCTGGTGACAGACGGACAGACAGACGGACAGCGGAGCCTTAATAATAGGGTCCCGTTTTACCCTTTGGGTACGGAACCCTAAAAAAGAGAATATGTGGTATATTATTTCGTCATAGTTTTAATTTTTACTTTTAATTGTTTTGTGTTTGGGTTGCCAGGCAATTATATGTTTAAATTTAAGGGAAACTTGTTTTAGAGTAATTATGTTATTCATTTTAAGTATGCTTGTGCGTCTGTTTGGGCGTGAGAATAAATACTTTTTCTTTCTTTCTTTCTATATCTGTGTGCCAAAGTTTATGCAAATCCATTCAACCATTTATTCTATCCAGATGTTCGTTTCACAATCACATCTTCAGAAACTTTCACATTTAAAATATTACTGTATTACATTTGAGGTATATTTTACATGATGGTTACTCTCACACCGAAAAACTGTTCGACATTACGTCATTATGATTTATCTCACATCAAAAGCGGTGAAAAATACGTAATCGTATTAAGTGCAATTAGGCGTTTAAATGCAAATACACGAACATACACAGCGCTTTTCACTAGCGGCGGATTAGCTGTATGTCGCGTTGGTTAAATTGCGTCTATTTCTGTCTGTGTTTACTAAACTCGCCGCTGTCGATACCAAATACCAATCATATGCGGTGATGTGACGAGTGTCCTAAAATGTTTGATTTGCATTTTAGAATTGAGAAAAGTACTTTTGATTTATTGACGTTAGATGTTTATAGACCTATAAATAAAAGAATCTTTCACGGGATTCAGGAATATGTGTTTAAAGAAGTGTGTTGTGTTGTTTGTGAGTGAGACTTCGGCCGTGTAAAACAAAATAATAATAACAATCTCTTTCACTAACCCACTGACGGGCAACAAGCATTGATCGCCATACTTGCTCACTGCGTGTTGGCGATTTGAGACCATTGAGTCTAGGTTTTCTCACGTTAAAGATTGCATGTAGCGGAGATGAGAATGTTGAGATGGAGGTGTGGAGTGACCAGAATGGATAATGTCAGGAATGAGTATTATTAGATTAGAGGAAGTTTGAAAGTAGCGCCAGTGACAGAAAAGTTGAAAGGGAACCGTTTGTCTTAGTATGGGCATGTGAAGAGGAGGGATGAAACGCATGTGACCAAAAGAGTTATGAATATAAATGTGGATGGATGGAGAGGAAGAGGGAGGCCAAAGAAAAGATGGATGGATTGTGTGAAAAATTATATGAAAGAGAAGGGAGTCAGTGATATCATGACGGGTGACAGGACGGAATGGAAGAAGAAAACGTGTTGCGCCGACCCCAAGTAACATGGAATAAGGGCAGGAAGAAGAAGAAGAGTCTAGGATTCCTCACGATGTTTTCCTTCGCTGTATTTCGGTGGTGTCTTAGATTAATATACCCTTTTCAACGTAAGGTGAGTCCTGACGTTTGTCTACAAAACGTTACCATACAAAGAATAACAAATATTTAAAAAAAAAAACAAAACATGGATACTATAGCTATTTTACGGTTTTTGATGCTGTCGTTTCGTTACGGCTACAATTTATGAAATCACCGGTATGTCAGCACTCATCTTTGGTTAAATAGTGTATATGAAAGTAAATAATTATGACATTGTAAATGTCACATTGGCACTAGCCTGGTTTTGGACCTGCAACCCGGTGCTTAACAAGCGGCTGTGTAAAGCGTGAATTACACAGAAACGGCATAAGGCGCAGGCACGGCGCAGGCGCGTCGCTTTTATACATTTTGTGCAAAAAAAAATTGAAGCGGAACGAAAAATGTATGAAAGTGACGCGCCTGCGCCGTGCCTGCGCCTTATGCCGTTTCTGTGTAATTCAGGCCTAACATCCGGGCACCACAAAATTCGTAAAAATAAATTTTGGAAAACCGTTCTTCAATCCTTGTTTTGAATTCCATATACATGACGCAAAACAAATCTCTTTTTTATCAATTTTAGTACATTTCTAAAACACAATACATTTCTAAAAAAAATTGCTTATTTTTTTTAATTTCTTTGTCTTCTTTGATTGTAGAATAATCGTACGTTAAATCATGAATCGTTGCACGATATTTATTCTTTAGATTTTTTTTACTGTAATAGGTACATCAAAAAAGCAAAATGGCAACATTAAAGCAACTCGGGAACATAAATTCTCATGGTTCGTATCCGGTCGATCGCTCACCACGTGTACGACTCGTTGCCGGTTGTTATTGCCATCAACCGTTCGTCCCCGCCTCCGATCCCGTAATGAGTGACAGCTCAATCAAAGTGGCACACGGATTTCGTGGAGCTGCGGTTAAATCAATGTTTCAGTCTGATAGATACACGGCACAGACTAGTTTAGAGACTGGATTAAAAAAAAGGCTTAATTGGCTTAGTAATAAAGCAGGAATATCATTTCAGATCATTTTGCCAGAAATTAACCCAGCATTCAATAACACCTTTTTTAAAGAATAAGAGTACTTGTGCGGCCTATCAGAATCTAGGTACTATAGAATACTGCTGTAGTATCAACACTATTGTTATTAATGAATTATATAATAACTAAAGGTCGCTCGCGTTCTCGCCCGCGTGGATGTCGTTTATCGCGTATTCCGTATTTTTCGGGATAAAAGTAGCCTATGTCCTTTTCCAACTTCCAGACTACCTCTGTACCAAGTTTCATCAAAATCGGTTCAGCAGTTTAGGCGTGAAAGCGTCACAGAGAGACAGACAGAGTTACTTGCGCATTTATAATATTAATAGGGATGAGCTATTAAATATAATCATTGTAACTTTTATCCTATGAATAAACATACTTACATAATATTGTGAAATGTCATGCAATTATGTCATGTTTAACAGTTATCAATAAATAATTGTATTGTATTGAGGAAACTGGGCTGCAAATCTATGAAATTCGGATCGGATGTAGTGCATCACCGTTCATACAAATAATACTGCAGCTGGTCCGAATTTATGTATTTTCTCGGATGCAGACCGGACGTAGTTTAATGCGCTCTTATCCTTAGAAAAAAGTCTTTTGGAAACAATTACATTATTCCAAATATTAATACGTATAATGCACGAATTACTTCCAAAAAAAGCATACGTGTCCTGTCCTACACATATCAACACGACAGCGACACGTGGAAACAACATCACCATCTAATTTAATGTTGATAATGTATGTGTGACCAGGTAATGGAAGTTTCCAGCAATTCCATTGTTTACTGTCACTATACCTGTAGTTATTTCCCGTCGTTTCTTGTGAATAGCTTATGTTCGCGTTTCTGATCAGTGTAATAGTATAGATCATATAAGGGAGGATACGTAAACATTTAAAAATATGATTCAAGCTTGCAACATGATGCGCGTGAAACGAAATTTCGCAGAACCGAAGTTGCGTGTTTGCAATTGTGTAGGTTAATTTGTACGTAATTGCGTCAGGATAGTTAACAATTTTGCAGTACACAAAATATAATCACAAACATAACCAAAATACACTTCCATAACCAAAATACACTTCCATAATCATCTTCCTAGCTCGGCAGGCTGCTGCTGCAGCTGCAGAGGCCCTCAAGCGGCGAAAATATTATAACTTTATTATTAATTATGTTTTCGAGCTGTTTGGGGTCGTAACACTCGGGTCGTGGGGTCCGAGTGCCCAACTTCGAAACTTCCCGTGACCCGAAGGCTGGCCTCAACTTTGGTCAAAGGATTGCCATAGAACGTGGCAATGCTGCCAGTCTTCTGGACACGTTACCAGTAGACAGCGGTACGGAGGAATATTATGATGCCCAATTTTAGTTTATTTATAGTTTTATTAGGATATGTTTTTCTTTTTTTTGTATATACTTCGATTTGTAATGATGTGAATAATGTTTGTTAAAATAAAAAATACACTTACATTAAAAGTTATTTCCACAAAGTTGCTCCGAAAAATGCTCCTTCATCATAATTTATGCAGCGCGAAATATTACAAATCCCTCATGCATTAGATGAGATTTAATACTGCACGGTAGAGTGCACATCAAAACGCTGAGAGAGCGCAACATGCAGCTAAACACGACAATAGCGTTATCAGCGTTTACCATTCAATACTCACGCGCGGCCCGTATGACGGTATGACGTTACAGGATATCAAAAGCTTGTTCAGCGTGGTTAATCTCACCGCACCGACGACTTCGCAACGCGCGCTTTGTTGCCAATTGTTTACTTTACATTCTATTTTGGATGTCCATCATCTGGGCATTGTTAGCGTGTGTTTACGCTGCGCCGTGAGAGGACCGATCGAACGGGGAGCGCCTGCGGTCGAGCACGCCTTTTGTGGGCGGTATTCACCATCACAGAATAGTCTATCCCTGGATTTTTCTCGGTTGAAATCTCATCTATAACAGGGATTATTTGGCGCTAACCAAACATTAAACTTTATGGCTATGATATTACAGAATATCATGATACTGCAACGAGCATTCCATCCATACAGGATGGAAATTCCAACCACATAATCGCACAGTGCATTCCGATGCGTATAATTAAAGTAAATTCAACATGTAGTATCAATGAAGTGGCTCGCTCAAGGGAACTCAAAAATAGAACTAATGGGAAAACGAAATGCTACTGAAAGATGTGAATCAGCCAATAATACGACGGGATTGGATCAAGATGTTGCTCCGATCATGTACACAAGAACACTCTAAGTGGTTACAGATGACATAGCTAGCCATAATGTTATAAAAATTGCAATTTTTATGTGATATTTCAATAAAGATATTATAAATGAAATGTAGATATCTGAACTAAATATTCAATTGCACAGCTATGTAACGTACAAAATGTGTACCTATTCAAAATGCACGTTTTCGCTTACTTGCACATAACTCGCGAATAATAGCAGATATTTGTAACATTTAAGCATAGCTAATAGTTGAAATACGTGTTTATTTTTTGTATTTCAAAGATGACTAATTCATGAATAGTTACATTAACTTTACATTTTTCTAAATTACACAACACCTTGAAACGTGAGTCACTAACAAAAAGATCTTGTTTTACATCAAGATGACTTTTATGATTTTAGTTGCTATGAAAGTATAAAATCTATGCAGCATGCTGGTTAGTCACTTTACATACGAAAACCATGTAATCTGCTCATCATTCTCTTAATTTTTTCTAAGGGACAAACTCTGAAATAGTGAAAAAAAAAACTGTTGTACCGTAGAACGGGGTTACATTGATCAATTTTTTGAGCTTCCTGTGTTTGTTTCTTATTTTTTTTCGCTTTTAGCTGCTACATCAAAAATATTTCATACAGACTGAATTAACTAAGATGTATAAAATTACATAGACTAGATCACAAAAAACTACAGAGCATAGTTTTCGATAAAAAAAAGGAGAAAGGTTATCAAAGTCGGACCGAAGGCTTTTACTTTGATAATCCCTGTTTTATCATTCAGTGTCAAAATAGCCCCAATTAGGACTCGAATTTTGTACATAATCAGGGATAATAATAATAATAATAACCCTCTGGGAAAGGCGTTACTTCATCATGAGATTAACGTAAAACCGGAGGGAACATTAGACTAGCTTTCTACAACCTCATCATATAAAAAAAATGTATCATGAGGTCTACTGAAAAGCTTACAAACCGCAGGGCAGCTTGTGGCGAGCTGTTGGTGAGTGGCGACACTGCGTACCTTATTGCCTCAGAGAGTCGGTCAGGGCCTCGTCTCCAGTTTGTCTTTATTGGCTGGCTGGAGTGGAACCCCAAGAGTGCCCGCAGGATTCTCAACTCTGTCTTGCCTTTATCGGCCGGCCAGAGGGGGGCCGCCAGAGCTATATGCTCGGGGGTGGAAGTGTCTAAAGGCGTAATAGCGGGGAAACCCACTCCGGGTCTTTTAGACCCGCGACGGCGAAACCGGGGCCACACCTCTCTACACCTCTAGCCGCTCACACGTCTGTTGCCCCCTTCGCCTATGTACTGGCGGCTTTTCAGGGGGCCCAGCTAGTGAGCTGGCGAGTCACCGTCTGCCAACAGTTTTCAATTTTAAATGTTGAAAGGCAGACGCCGTTTTCTTCCGGCAATAGAAGTTATCAGTCCACCTAACACCCCTTCCCATAGACCAGATATTTTTCACCACATTCTACAATAGTTTTGCACCCACCTGGGACGGTCCATGACTGTACTCCAATAGTGCAGCCGTGGATAGTCCCCGGTTGGTGCCCCACCCCATTTTAGATTAAAATTCTCAAAAGGGCCTCTGCGCGTTGGACCTGTGTCCCCGTGTATGCCTTCCAAAGGACCGGACATCTTCCGCACGGAAGATGAGCCGTGACTGAAGCGAGATACAAGATAATAATAATAAGGATTCTCAACTCTGTCTTGCCTTTATCGGCCGGCCAGAGGGGGGCCGCCAGAGCTATATGCTCGGGGGTGGAAGTGTCTAAAGGCGTAATAGCGGGGAAACCCACTCCGGGTCTTTTAGACCCGCGACGGCGAAACCGGGGCCACACCTCTCTACACCTCTAGCCGCTCACACGTCTGTTGCCCCCTTCGCCTATGTACTGGCGGCTTTTCAGGGGGCCCAGCTAGTGAGCTGGCGAGTCACCGTCTGCCAACACTTCAATTTTAAATGTTGAAAGGCAGACGCCGTTTTCTTCCGGCAATAGAAGTTATCTAGTCCACCTAACACCCCATCCCATAGACCAGATATTTTTCACCATATTTTACAATAGTCTTGTACCCACCCGGGACGGTCCATGACTGTACTCCAATAGTGCAGCCGTGGATAGTCCCGGGTTGGTGCCCCACCCCATTTTAGATTAAAGCTCTCAAAGGGGCCTCTGCGCGTTGGACCTGTGTCCCCGTGTATGCCTTCCAAAGGACCGGACATCTTTCGCACGGAAGATGAGCCGTGATGTCCAAAGAGATACAAGATAATAATAAATTTATTTTCATATTATGTTTGGTTTACATTGCTTGTCGAGGAGTCTCCATTTAGGCATAGAAAATGCCTGTAGTTGAAGGCTCCGCACTTCCCTTACATTATAAACGTATAATATAAAATTAAATAGGTACAAAAAACCAAGAAAAAGTTACGATCAATTGTATGTGTGTGTATGTGTGCGTGAGTGTGTGTGTGTGTGTGTGTGTGTTGTGTGTGTGATTTGTGAGGGATGTGATTTAGTATTTTTTGTCTTCGCCATCTAACTTCGCAGACACCTTTATACCGTATGGTAAAATAGGAAAACTGTCAATGTTGCCTATACAGTTAAATTAAAATGCATAAGTTCCATTTTTACAGAGATATTTGACCAAATGCATTATTTTTAGCAACTATCAATGTCGCCCCTTGACATCAAAGTAACCCCAATCGCTGGTACCATACATTTCGACAAGCAACATTGATTATTTTGTAAGGTACAGCAGTTTTTTTTAATGGATTCAGATTTTGTCCCATAGTAAAATTTATATAGAATGATGAGCAGAGTTTGACATCGAAACTTGTGGTACTTTTTTTTTGTACTTGATATAAAAATTTTGTACTAGTTACAAAAGGAGGGGAATGAAACTTATATTATTCAAAAGGTAAGATTACCACAGATGTGCATAAATAAAAACATGTGTAAATATATATTATTGTGCTGTTGAGGCAGGTAAAATAATGGTCGAATTTCGACCACAAGCGTTATTAATATTGTTTAAAAAAGATTTGTCATCATTTATATTTCTTCCATGAAACATGTCTGTTGCGAACACGTGGTTATTGTTTAGACTTCATGCAGAAACAGCTTCAGCCATATTTTACACAGTAAAATATTGAAATGCCAATCTTGAAATTTCAAAGTAGTGTTGGCTGGAATTAGTATTGGTATCAATACCCGTCATATTTTGACAGAAAGTTTCTCTAAATCTGTCGATATATTTTAGTTAGTTTATTTTGATTTCATATTATATGACAGAATTTTGAAATATGTGTTTTCCTCGCATTTACAATACAACACGAGGCTGACCTAAGCCGTTGGCATTCGCATGGTTTCAATAATGCATTTAGGTTGATTGATGACTTCTGAAAAACATTAGACTGCTAAGATAAATCTTGTACTTACACTTTTTCCTATGAAAATTTCTCATTATTTGAGTTTAGATATCCATTTATAAGAAATGTCTGAATTCTTCTGTCTAGCCTTTATCCTACTATGTTAGGGTCCGCTTTCAGTCTAACCAGCCTACTCCCTAAGTCCGTCTACGAAGTTAGTTGCCCGTCCGAAAGTAGCCCAGAGTGAACAAAACAAGTGTCAACTTCAACTTTTCGGACGGGAAAAAACACATCGGTTGTAGGGACAACTGTCAAATCGTGCTGTCATTCATTCTTAGTTCGGGCCCCGAAATAATCGTGTGTCCGTCGGTGATAGGGAGTAGGAAACGCTCGTAACTAAGGCCGAAACCACGGACTGCGCGCTTAGAGAATGGACCCCCAGATACGGCTGAATACCAGTATTTTACACGAAGCAACTGTCATCAGACCTCCACAACCAAGTTACTGCGCAATGCCGATATCCTAAGGTTAGACCGATTGTCAGACTTTCGGGCTACTAACTACCCGTAACGACTGTCATTTGTATTCGAGTGACATCCGGGACCGACGGTTTAACATGCTCTCCGAGGCACGGAGGGGTCTCGATGTGTAACGAATGGTCACCCATCCGTGGACGGACTGCGGCAAGCGAAACTTAACCTTGCACATCATATGATCCGTGCGGCTGTTGATGAGGAATGAATCATCATCATTCAGCCGAAAGACGTCCACTGGTGGTCATAGGCCTTCCCCAAGCTATGTTGGGAGGGGGGGAGGGGGTTTGCCATAATCGCCACGCTTGGCAGGCGGGTTGGCGATAAAGAGGGAGCGGAGAGGGAGAGAGAGGCGACGGCCACTCTTCCTTGCCGCGCCAGACGCACCGGGCGCCGCGGAGAGCGCGCGGTGATCTCCGGCCACCCTGGTGTGTGGCCTGCGGGCGACGGGTTAGGGGACCCGTCGCCCGACCAGTAACAGGCCCGAGAAGGTGGCGCGCAGTGTTCCGTGTGCACCTCTCAGGGAGACGTGGAGCGAAGCCTCACAGAAGGAGAGGTCCGCTAGGGGCTGCCGAGGTTTCGGTGCATGCAGCTGCGAATCCCGTGACCCCGGCCAAGGATCAGGAAAAGGAACACCGTGGGTTTTTAGCCGGTAAGAGTCCGGCATAACCCTTCGCCTTCCCCAGGCGATAAGAAACCATGAGGATTTTCCCAAGATAAAAAAAAGACGGTTTGGCGATCGCAGTGTGGTTGTGTACTCAGAGAAAGTTGCTTCCCATCCTCAAGTGAAGAGCTCGGTCGCCTTTTAGGACACCCATGGGAAGAGATGGGGTAGTGCTATTCTTTACGTCCGGCACCACACGTAACAAGAGCAATGAATGGAATTTGAAAAATACAAAAAAATGCAATCGGGTTTTCTTAATTGTGTTGTTAATAACGACAGTAAAAATAGTAAAAACAAAAACAGATGTAGTACATATAAAAACAAAAGGTCTTTGAGCAAACCCAGTAAAGCAAACCGCACGGTAATTAAGTTTGCAAACCTTAGCATTTGGCAGTGTGCCGACGGCCTCATGCGGCTAATAGAGAGCTGGTGGTCGCTGTGCATGCCTGTACCAGCGACATTTTGTTTCTGATTGTACCACGCACCCGATGGGATTCTGTCCGACTGTACTGTTTGTGTTATCGATTTTGAATAAGTGCTGTGGACTGAGCTAAGGTTAATGTTAGTTTTTAGTTGTGGCTGCTAGTTCTTGGAAAAGTTTTAAGGAGATTTGCATGTTTTGTATTGCTTTTCTAGGTCGTGCTGAATACAAATTTCTTCAAAATTGTATTAGCTTATAGATATACAGCATTTTAACTAACGAAAGGCGTTCCCGTTAAACAGCGCTATTTAAATAAAAAATATTCTTAAACAAAAAAAAAAACACAAAAAAAAATTGACCTACGCCGACTGTGCATGCGCACTTGACCAATGTGGAAAAAACGGCAACGTCGGCGTCGCATTAAACCAATCAAAGCTACTATTGTGGATTTGTGGTTTTAAACAGGCCGGACCGAAGAGTTTAAAAAAAAATAGGTTTTTTTTTGCATTTCTTTTGTATTTTCATATTTTTTTATTTGTTAATCATGTACAGTCAGCTGTACCAACTGGTTACCCCTCTCACGAACAAGTTTGTTCTTAAGGCGGTAACCAATTAGTGCAGCTGACTGTATGTACATTAACGGGTTTTAGGGAACGCCCTCTGTTATTTTACATACTGTATTTACCACAGCCCTACTTTCAAAACATACGCAATACAACAAAGTTTGAACTAGCTGAACCCGTTTACAAAACGATTTAACAAATAGCTCTACATCTTTCAGTGAGACCGTTCCCTCATTTCCAAGTAGGTCCACAATGAACAACACTTCGCTATAATTTTAGTAAGTGTATAAATTTAAATCATTACATAGTAAATTTTCATTTCTGGTTAGTCCCTGAATGTAAACATTGGTTCGCTCGGCATATGTTGCTCCAAGGTTACGAAGATTTTTCGTTCATAATTTACTTCGGCCTGTTTCGATTGTTATGCTACTTGATTTATCGAGTGCATATTTTGTTTCGACGATAGCTCGGCGTATAGCGGGGTAACCATGAATCATACTAACGGTCGGGTGGGATAAACATTTTTTTACACAATGAAAAGGTCAAGACTGGCTTTAGATTGTCTATTTTACGCTCCATATAGTTTTTGGTATTATTTTTTTGACTACAATGGAGATAAAAAAGTAGATATGTTGCAGTTATATTTATGAGAACCCCTAATAAATTGTGTCCCTGTGGTAGGTACCTATGTAAGAACACATTTTATTGAATCTGGTTGTAGCAATATCGATATACATGTGTATGTATGTAAAGCTTATACTTTATGTTAGTTATTATGAATAATTTTTAATTATCTTTCCAATATTTGTTTTAAATATTATTTTTTCTACCACTTTCGAAGTGTTAAATTTTTAGCTCAAAGGTTGACTGATAGAGAATGCCCATGGCATTCCGCCTTGTGTACCACCAATGTTCATGAAGTTTAAATAAATAAATTTACGGTAATAAAAACATAACAGTAAATAACATCACGCCTGTATTCCCCGAAGGGGTGGGCAGAGGTGTATAGTACACCCTCATGTCACCGTTATGTTTAAGTCTCATGTAATAGGGGGCGAGCCTATTGCCATCAACCGGCCACAAATCCAGACTCCGGGCTGCTACTGAGTAATTCCACACAGGAAAATCCAATAACGCTTTGCCCGACTTGGGGATTAAACCTAGGACCTCACGCTCAGCAGTCGCGCTAGTGACCACTGGACCAACGAGGCAACCAAAAATAAAATGTATTGTGTTACTTTCAAATATCCAACAATATATTACACTTGTTTGTTACTCTAATTAAAACAAAATAAATTTTCCAAAACACGTTGTACGTTATTTTTAGTATATACAAAAACCGAGACACCCCAACAAGATTTTCATCAGAACTGCCTGAATATGTGTTTTTTTTTAAATAAATCTCCAACCGTAGTTTATGTCGCATTAAGTTCCCTAGTAAAGTGTGAAATGCCTGAGATGTGCTATGCAGGAGTTGTCTAATACACGGAAACTGACCGAGCGGACCATGTCAAGCCTCAAGGTGTCTATTCCCGTCAACTGTTTTGGGTAGAAACTTACTGAAACAAATTGAAATTTGTGAAAAAAAAATGTGGTGTAAAAAATATGTCAATCGATTCTCCTAGTGATTCTAAACAAACAAGTTTCAGGTTTAGTATATATTAAAACTAAGCTTGTATAGAAACGGTATGTAAACAGGCTTATAGTGCGTGTGCTCAAACTATTAATGGCTAACAAAGTTATATAGCCACCAATTTGATTTATTTAGTGGACAGGTTTTGGTAATATATCAAACGTGGCAATACTGAGTAATGGTACTAGATAATACCAAATAACTTCTGATATTTTAGATATCTATAGTCGTTCAAAAGTGTCATGTGATTTTGATATTTATTTATTAGTTTACCAACTATTGTTACACTAATACGAAGTTAGGAAATGATCAACAACAGGGGAATTGCGTATCACATTCTTATCTTTAATAGCTTTAATTTTGACAACACAACAATATTCATTGCGTGGCACATAGTTGTGGAGAAGTAAGATTGTTAATACATACGTCGCTATGGAAATTGTTGACTTATCAAAATCAAAGCCATAGCGATTACGAGTGTTTTGCGCAATTTGAATGCTGAGCTAAGTGTATCTTAAGCGGTAAACATAGCATACAAAAACAATAACACACAAAAAATAAACGCAGAAACATTAGATATGATCGCAGAAGATACGAATCTATTATGCAAATGAGCTTTAGACAGTTTATTTGGTCGACTTGGCGCTTAATGAAGTGAAGTGCAACAAACATCTATCCGATCATCGACCCTATTTAAGAAGTCTACAAAGTTATGGGATTGGTGAAATAGAACCTGAAATAGTTTTACGGAATGGGAGTTTTACCTACCATCCGTCTTAATACTGTACCGTTTGAGCCGTAGTGAGCACTAAACCCTTTTCAATGTAAGGTGGGTCCTGACGTTTGTCTACAAAACGTTACAATACAATGAATATCGAATATTTTTAAAAACAAAACATGGATAATCTATTTTACGGTTTTTGATTATGTCGTTTTTGTTTTTTCAAAAGCAGTTCCTTACAGATAAAATTTACGATCTGATCGCTATGTCAGGACTCTTCTTTAATTGAACAGAGTAGAATGACGTCACAAATATTCAATGTATGTTAAACTGGTTTTCCTAAACTAAAAACCTTGTTAAGTTGGCCTGACATCAAAACCTTTTCAGAATTTCTTTGAAATTAATAATTATTCCACTTAATGAAGAAGAAAACAAAGCAAATTGCTCATTACCGCGCATCGTAAACCTAAATACGAACTCGTTCAACTGCGAAGGTATCCAGTTAAAAGTTACCGCGATGAATCACTAACTTTCATTCTTATAAATAAAATACGCAACGGTTGGAAATTGAGATAAATCTGTTCCACCCGGGCACGCCGCAATAGATATCGCCAATTAGACAGAAGCTCTATTATTCACAGAGTTTAATTCCAAACCGAAAACGAAAACAAATATATATAAATATTCTTGAACAAATAAATTTATTGAACGACAAATTAATGAATATTACTTTCAATTTTTCAACTACGGTTGAAGAACAAATTAGTGTAATAACACCGATCGTGTTTAATTTTTTAAAGCTTTTATTAAGATTTAAAAAATTAAACACTTCGGTTATTTATTTCAATTTTAAGCCCGTTCCTTTTACAAGCTGAAATTTTGCATACGCGTCATGTAGTCATATACTTATATATTTTTTAGTTTGATTGAATTGATTATAAAAATGTATGTAATGAAGTTATTAGAAAATATTTTAATAAAGCTTTTATTTAAAAAAAAACAAAAAGTAAGAAAATATGAAATGCACTAAAAAGAAAAAAATAACTTGAAACATCAGTAACGTTTTGTTTGTAGTAAAAAGTTTTTGTTTAAAATATTTTTTATAAATTTTATTCGTTATGCTTCTCTAAATTCAATTAGTTTTAAAGCTTAACAATTGGTTGCCATGTGGAGTTTTGTCTGGATTCTGTCTGGTTGTTATCGAACGTTATTTTTGTTTCAGACTAACGATATCTTTAATTGCTGAACGTCGAAGCATTTGACGCTAGGGCATTGAACCGAAACGTTCAGCCTTTTCATTTGCGATCTGTAATTAATATAGAATACATTAGCTTCATTTGTCAACAAATAATAATTAAAAGTGTACATCAATTAAAATGTATTAGCTCGGTGCATTTTATGACAAAATGGTGCATGAACAGCAATAAAATTAAAATTGCCCTATTATTATCCGTCAGGTATTTAAATAATTCCATTGTGTTGTTATGGATTTCATTTTTAATTATTACACCGATTCCATCAAGGCAATGTTCATTGTACATAATTACACTAAGCATGATTTAACCTTGATTTTGATTGATTAAATGAATCAAAGTCGAAGTACATTGATTTTGTGGATTATTATCCTTCCACAAGCTGCCACAACCTGTATCCGATAATTATGATCGATGGCGGATTCATTCTCTCTTTAGGGACAAAATGGAATTCAATATGGCTTGGAAATATTTCAATAGACTACGATTAATTTTATTCTGAAAGATTACAGATAAGTTTCAATCAAAAGAGACCTTTTCTGATCAAAGGGAATGTTCCTTTGAAAATATGTTATTACTACAGTATGTCAAAGACTAGATTGTTTGTTCCAAAGAGAATGCTCGGAAAATAAATTTCATTTAGGGCCTTCAAGATTTTCCAAATTGGCAAGACTGTAGACAAAGGAATATTTTCTAAGATTCATTTTAAAATTAGTCCCATCCATCATGTAAATCAGTTTGTTTATTTATTATCATGAAAATAGATACGTAACTGTTTATAGTGACGGTAGACAGACGTGACTTTTACAATATAAAAGAATTTGATTCTTGAAAGAAGAAACGAGAAATTCTTTGAAGTTTTTTGTTGGAACTGCAAATTTACAGGAAGAGTCGGTTGCCAATGTAATAAAAAGGCAGGAAGGGGTGTCCGCTTTATAACAGTAACGATGAGAATAACCAAGTGCGAGTTTTATGGTAAAGGTAGTAAGATGATTTTAATGCTTTTACGGTTGGAGATGATAAAAAAGTTTGTAAAGTCTAGGGGACTTTACAAACTTTATTCTCAAACGGTATGAAATTCCCGAATGAATATTACGATGACTATAAATGGACACTTAGATAGTAATAAGACAATTATATCATCAGGTTTTATCTTTCGATATCACAACCCAAAACCGCTGCATGTCAATGATCTTGGATTTACACAAGCTTTCAAACAACGAACTAGCATTATAGCCACTATTACTTTTACATAAGGACGAGAGCACATATAACTAGATGTGTCATCGACCGCTGAATATCTTGAAAACAAGCCAAATGGAAGTTCGACCTCGTATTGCACCACCGTTGCCGGAAACATGTGGTGCGAGCAAAAATGTCGTGTAAACAATTGACTATTCCAAAATCACACATTGGCTGACTACAATCGATTAAATTATTAATAGCCTTTTTGATTGAAAGCGTACGCAACGGGAATTGTGAGCGAATATTTGTATGTAGAGACGTCTGTCTATACGTTGTTGGTTGGTTTAACTGTATGCACGTATAGTTAGTATGTTAGAAACGTATGTGATTTTTTTTCAATGAATGGGGCGGGGCATTCAGGATTTGTTCTGCCACCAGAGCGACGCCACTGAAAACCGAGCTGAAAAATGTCAAAACTGTTTGATTCTTTGCGATTTGTTGTCATAAAAATAACAATTTATTTTATAAATAATTGTATTCAGACCAGCACTCGCCATTACAATATCTTTCATTTTGACATTACAAAAATATTCATTGCGTGGTTCATAGTTGTCTAGAAGACGGATTGTTAAAACATAGGTACGTTGCAATGGACGTTGTCGAAATGTCAAAATTAAAAGCTATTGTGATTATCAACGTGTTTTGCAATTAGGGTGCAGTTCTACAGTCTAAACATCTGTTTTAATATCGATTCTGTATTTTTACCTTGGTGCCCAGCAGATTTTCAGCTTCAAATTAGGTCCCATTGAGCTGAAAATCGATTGGTCCTGTGCATTCCAAGTCAAGTTGAAGCAAAAAATAACAAAGGTAACTAACTAACTGGTTTAAAGATTTCAGTTAGTAGCGTTAAAATAACGTCAAGTTAAGAAGTTAATTACGGTCGCGTTGATTTATTCGTTGTAGTTGACTACTGCAACAGCTAATTTGTATTCCTTTAGTTTTCTAATTAGCAAACTAAATCACGGCATTTGTTAAGAGACGAGAAATGTTTACTGAGTATTTCTCAGATGTGATACAAGATTTGTTTATTTTATTTTAATACAATAGTTACTTTTATATTTAAATTATTTCGACTAGATAGACAAATGAAGAAAAAGATATTTTAATAAAACTATAAATTAAAATAGGATATTTGTATTTGTAACTATGTAAAATACTGTTACTTAATATTGTATCACTGTAAAGTTAATCAATATAAAATAAAAGAAAAAAAAAGAAAAAAAATTTTCGTAAGAATTAAAAGTATGACAATTTTTTGTGATGACTTTTGGATTGCACGTTAATGTGGACTTGTAGCATAATTATATGAACTAATGACAGGAAAAAAAAAACAACTCTTTAATTTGTATTAGATTACATTGAATGGTTTGGTTGCTATTATTAACATTATTCGACCTTTCGACCGTTGACTATAAAAACTCGAACTCATTACGTCTAGCTAGATTTAAACCTAGCGCAGATATCAAAGAGTCGAATGAAATATTAAAGCTCGATCTGTGTTCCTAGCTGCAAAGTCTTGTCACTCAGACTGGAATAACAAAGGCCTGTTGTGTGTCACCTATGTTTTATGCGAGAAACCTAAATAAAGTACTATTTCTGTCACATATTTCATATCTGTGTTCTATGTGTGTATTCTGTGTGTAAAATGGTGATATTTGGATGAAGGAGTTGTATATTTTATTATAGAGATAATATGTTTGCAATCGTTTATCCAAAATACAAATCAGACAGTATAAAATATCCGGCCAAGTGTGAGTCGGACTCGCACACGAAGGTTTTCGTACCATCTATACTAATATTATAAAGAGGTAGAATTTGTTTGTTTGTTTGTTTGTATGTAGGAGGTAATCTCCGAAACTACTCATCCGATTTCAAAAATTCTTTCACCAATAGGAAGCTACGTTATCCTTGAGTGCTATAGGCTATATTTTAGGATAAAAAATGTAAATTTACGCGAGCGAAGCCGCAGGCAAAAGCTAGTTATCTATAAAAACGGCAAAATGGTGACAGACGAATGGACGGACGGCGGCAGAAAAATCACGTTTGTTGTTTAAGAGCCCCTTAAATATTTACTTTCTTCTGTTTTTTAGTAATTGTTGTTATAGCGGCAACAGAAATGCATCATCTGTGAAAATTTCAACTGTGTAACTATCACGGTTCATGAGATACAGCCTGGTAACAGACGGACAGCGGCGTCTTAGTAATAGGATCCCGTTTTACCCTTTGGGTACGAAACCCTAAAAATAGCCTGCATGATAAAGGCCTCTTCTCATTCAGAGAAGGAACGAGCATTGATCACCACGCTTGCTCATTGCGGGTTGCTGATTTTAGACCTTTAAAGTGTAGGTTTCCTAACGATGTTTTCCTTCACCATTTGTGAGTGGCATATTAGATTAACTAAGAAATTACATAATAAAATATGACATTGAAAAAGTCACATTGGTACATACATGCCTCCGAGCCACCACGACACTGGGAAGAAACATGAGAAAATAGATTTTATTTGCCATTGCTCGTAGTTACACTTTTCAATAATTTGGTTGGATCCTATTTCTGAAAGCAAATTGGAATACTGTTTCTTTACTAGTGCTTAGCTTCATTTTTCGTCGTGGTTTTGCTAATAACGATGATATTATGTTATAAGAACCCGATCAGATAGCTACAGACAGACAGACTGATTCCCTTAAGACAAGGTGGTCGTCAACCTTGAAGTGCGCCATGGGACCATCGATCTTGGAAAGTCACAGAAGCGGAAGTTGTGATAGACTGTCATGTTGTCAGTAGAATTCTGTCAAGCAAACATCACATTGATCTTTATTTATTTACATCTTCTTGACTATTTGTTCAAAGAAAAAATAAGCAAAATATTCATACTGAGTTGAGGTTCATAAGTAAACATACTATCAGTCAAGTGCCACTACTAACAAGTCATCATCTACTGACTGTGATTATATAAACGAATGTCGATACTTCAAAGAACGTTTTTACAATACAGTGTACAAAACTTCATGATTTTTGACGATAAATATTTATTAATATTTTTACATTTTTCCTAACATTGTATTTGTATCATAACCTTGTCTTTCTTCAAATCTAATTTCCTAAAGTCCGTGAAATAAAGTTTGATAGCATAATTACTCAAGTACTGTAATTAAAGACACAATAGATAAACAATGGCGGTGTCGTCCAGGGACGACACGCGGGACGCAACCGGATAAGTCCCTACATTCATCGCAACTTTTAACTCGAAATATAAACACAAAAAAAAAACAGATGTAGGTGGTATTTCGCGACCTATCATTAACTGTTCATTAAGCTAATTCGGTCTCTAAACTTTTCAATAACTAACATTTGCATTTCACCACATATCAGTAGTGATAATATGATATAGTGGTGATAGATCGATCTGAACGCCGCACAATAATTGTTGATGTTACCATCCCGCATGATGAAAACCTCGTGAAAGCTGAGAAAGATAAACAAATCAAATATCTAGACTTAGCACACGAGGTTGTCAACATGTGAGATGTGGATTCGACAACCATTGTGCCGATAGTCGTAACGGCCAATGGCCTAATGGCCAAGAGCCTCGACCAACACCTCAAGAGGCTCTCGTTGGGTGGCTGGATCAAGGGCCTGACACAGAAAGCAGTCCTCCTCGACACGGCGCGTATTGTGAGGAGGTTCCTGTCTCTGGAGTCCTAACCACCGGTAGCTTGAACCTGCTCCCGATGACGGTGGACCCCTATTTTTTATGTTTTTAAATGTATACCATATATTTTATTTTAATTTTTTCTAGTTGATATGTATTTAAAAATGTAATAGATAAGAAGATAAATGAATAAAGGTGATAATATTATTGAACATATAAAGGACAATGGGACAAAATGTATGGACCCCGTCCCCACCCTTGTAGCACTATAGAGTGAGTTTGATTGAATGAACGAACGAATGAATAGTCGAGAATGAATGAAGGAATGAATGAAATCGGTTTGAAATAAAATAAAAATGATATTTAATTTTTTACTATTTCCTCATTTTAAATCAATTATTGGCTGATAAATGAATGGTATACTGACTTAAAGAATGAGTCATTATATTCAAAATTAACGGTTTATAAAGTCAATGAATCAAAAATTCCTAAATGACGAGTATTATAATTATGATTCTTTATTTTTCTGCAGAAGGTTACAAATAAAAATCTGATTATTTTCTATTCTGCATTTTAACTTTCGATTATTATTTCATCCTAGGCACTTGCTGACCCAATGAAATTCGCTAAGTGCTTCCCGACACCGAGGTACCATATTATGCTTAGAACATGTGCGCATGCACCAACTGTTCTCATCCCAGTCAGGCCGGAACAATAGAGATGAGAACGGGACGGATGTGGGTGTGGGAATCATCGTATCTCTCGAAAAGAACGGCTGCGCTCTTTTCGGGATTCACCTGTATTCTCCATTTCCGGAACAAGACTGAGGGCGTCGGCTGCGGTTTGGAGGGTTCGAGTGATACTGTCGAGACTCCTACCGAAAAAGTAGATGGCCGTGTCGTCGACGAAGAGAGCCAACTTGGCGAAGCCACATTTGGGAATGTCGCTTGTGTACAGCGTGAACAGAAGGGGCGATAGCACTGAGCCCTAAGGGACTTCTGCGCGGATGGGGCGAGGAGACCAGAAGGTGCCTTCTAGGCGATAGCGGCAGGAACGATCCGACAGAAAGTCCTCGAATGATGAACACGAGACTGTACGAGTTTGTATAATAAACCGTAGTGCCAGACCTTGTCGAAGGCTTTTGCTACGTCGAAGAATAGCATGCCCGTTTTGTATGAGCGCAAGAAGCGGGAGTTAATGTGTTCGACTATGCGGTGCAATTGTCGAATGCAACAGTGCTTGGTTCGAAAACCGAACTGTTCGTCGGGGATGCAATTTTGGGTACGATGCGCAAATAACATAGATGGTGATATCGGGTGATATTACGTTTGAAAATGGTAACTACCGAACCGCTACCTAGGGCCGCGCGCCGCTTTTCGCGTCCGGACGCGTGCGCTTCTCGTTCTCTCTTTCCCACATTTAACTATTGTTACACTAGCTTTGGAGCTCTTCAAATAACCCCTTAACACTAACTAAAATAATTGTATTCACATTGAAGTAATAATATAAGCATTTTTTAAGGTAATTTTTAGGTTACTTTCATATTAAATAACTTTTATACTATACATTTTACAGATGAGCTGTCATACAATAAAATTAAGATATTAATAAGGTCTTTCATATACAATAGGTAAAAAAGTGCTACACTACTGGGGACGTTTTGTCCCATTGTCCTTTCATATTTCTAGGTCACATTTAGCTTGTCTGGTAAATTGTTACGGACTACATTATTGAAATGTTAGTGAAATACCCCCTTATTTGCATATTCAATATGTTGAATTAAAAACATTGCCAGTTTTATTTGGTTGTACTAGGATAAAAACTATAAAAACTTGTAGTTTTATTTGTTATCCTCCTCATAAGTAAATGAAAACAATCTCTTTCGACGTTTCTATCAAACCGTTGTCTGTAAAGTACGATTATTAATTCCAGTCAGTAAAATGACAACTGCAACTGTCACTGATACAAAAAAGGGTGACCCGCTACAATAGTGATGTTCGGCAATGAATAGACTTAGACATTTAGTCATGCTTTATTTTATTAGGTATCAGCGTTTTTTTATTGTAAATATTTAATACATACCGTATTAAATAATACGATTTTAGAAATAATATATGGACCTTACCAGCATATTAAAATTTCTCACTACAACATTATTACAAAAGCTGGGAAAAAAATGTATAAAGAGATTCAGAGGAATTAACACTAGAAAGTCAGGAAAATACAAGTAATTTTATACGTTTTTATTAATTACGGTGGCTATTGATTCCGACTCCGATTCTGAATATACCGATTCAGAATCGGAATCGGAATCAGTTACATTTATAATGAATGAATCCACATATTCATCTATGATGTGGTCGAGTTGCAGTACACACAGCAACAGTATTTTATGTAATATTTAATTACCTACTGTGTATGTCTTCTGTTTAATTACCGTAAATTACATATTTTTATTTATATGTATAAAGGCAATTTGATATTGAATAAAAAAAATGTAATCTCGACTAACTTTTAATTGTAAAAACTTGATTCTACCACATCACTATTTATTTGGGACTAAAATCCTGCAACACTGGAAATGTCATTTTACTGACTGGCATTAATAATCTTACTTTAGTGTCTATTGTCTGTCAGTTGTAAAAGAGAACATACTGTAACATTTACATAATAACGTGTTTTTTATTCTGGTAAATATTCGGTGAGCTTTTAGTACAAGTGTTGTTACGCTGGATAATGTAAATGTAAAGATAAGCTCGAGTGCTAGATGCACGTGTTATCACGCGAATGTTTTAGCAGCATGTGCATCTAAACACTTGAACGGTTATTATAGAGCACGTGCCTGATACTAGAATTGAAACTCAAATTTATTGTGAAGTGGGTTTTGGAATGCAGCACGTTTGCAGTGCAGCAAGTGAGCAACGCGTTACGTATACTGCGTAGATGTCCACAGTTGACGTCCTGCAAACGCATTGGATTTTTCGTATACAATTATTTCATTTTTTGTATTATAACTTTCGTGAGACACATTCATATTTATGATTATTTACGGTTTACTCACGTGCATTTCACAGTTCGTCAGTTCGTCTCGCGACCTCACCGCGTGTTCAGCTCATGATTAAGGGCTTCGTTTGGGTCCGAAACTAGTCGGGCAATCCCGAAAAATGCACGTGAGTAAACCGTAAATAATCATAAATTATTTCATTAACAATTTTCCTGTTTCGCGGTCACCGTTCGTTACACATCAAGACCCCTTCGTGCCTTGGAGAGCACGTTAAGCTGTCGGTCCTGGATGTCATACGAATAAAGGTATTCGTATGACACCCGGGACCGACAGCCGACAGTCGCTACGGGTAGTCAGAAGACGATTTGCAAGGTTAAGTTGCACTTGCCGCGGTCAGTCCGTGGATGGGTGAACGATCGTTATATATCGAGACCTCTCCGTGCCTCGAAGACCACGTCGGCCCCTCGTGTCATACTATGACAGTTGTTACGGGTAGTCAGAAAGCCTGAAAGTCTGAAAACCGGTCTAGGGTCTTCCATTAATCACGTGATGTTTTTTTGCAACTTTTTAACCCCCCTTTCCCCCCTGGTTATACATGGTAAGGTTTAGACTAACCCCTCCTCCCCCTACCCAAAATCACGTGTATTTTTTAGTACTAAGTATCTTAAAAATTTTACGAATATTATCTTTAAAAACAGGTAATAATCTAACTTAATTCTGGAAAATTAAACACTTTGATAAAAAGGTCCAGACAGACATTAAAGTTGCAGGTCAACGAAAAAATGAATACACGTTATATCTCACTACAACCCCCCTCCCCCCTTGTGATATTTCGTGATTTTTTCCTAACACCCTCCCTCCCTTTTCGAGCCTCACGTGATTAATGGACGATCCCTTAGGATATCGGCATTGTCCAGTAACTGGGTTGCCGAGGTCTGATAGCAGTCGCTGTGTGCAACGATCACTTTTCTGTTTCCGAAATGTACTGCACACACGTTGGAGCTACATTTGCAAAACATAAAAACTAGAAATTCATTCATGATTCAAAACTAAACATAAAATTTTTCTAACTAATTCTGAACTAAGGCAACTAACTTTTAATAAGGTAAAACTTTCCCTGAAATTATAAAAGTTTATGAAATAGGAATCTAAATTAAATGAAGCGTAAATGCATTCGTTCCAGTTAGTAGTTAGCAACGAGGCCACAACCCTTAGCGCGCGTATTTTACGATGCGTCTTAACTCTTACTCCCGCGTTGCCATTGTCTCACGCGGGAAAATACCACGCTGACTTTCAAATTTTTTTGCTGCTGCAAAACTATTGCAAGTTGTGTATTTAGATGTAGTTTTTGTAGAAAATTCTTATTTACGTATCGGACCGATTACATATAGCATAGGTTAGCAAAAGTTACTTTGTTCATATTTAAATTGTTTCAATTGTGTACACTAAACCGGTATTCAGAATCGCATGATGTTGCCAGTTTAACAGTTCTTGTCAAATATGAAATATTTATCAAATATTACTATGTATTTGTTGGAGAGAGAGAAAGATATCTATACTTAACGAATAGTAAAGCCGGCAATACATGTTGGTCAAGCGTCAGCGAAGCGAAGGCAAATTGATACCAGGCAAGTGCTACACTATAAAGATGTTGGACACCTGTCCAACATGTTGTTCGAACCTTCGAATAAGACCAATGCCAAGCAGGATGACAAAAATGTGGACGCGACTTGCTGAATGCAGGCGAGCCACCTTTGATTTGTGAGACGAGCGAGCGATCCCGAGTGGTTGGTGTTAAAGTAAACCAAAGGAACTGTATACACGTTGGCGCTCGCCTACGCTCGGCCAGCTAGACGAGCAATGGCGAGGCTAGACAAACGGTCTGTCTATACGTTGGTACTCGCCTTCGCTCGGCGAGCTACGGCCAACATGTATTGCCGGCTTTATAATGATAGCCCAGTCAAAATATAAAAATCAATTCCTTCATCACGTCAAATAGTCATGCTACCAATCGTTAAAAAATCTCTGTAATAAATCAAATAGAAGTGTTGTTTATTCAAACAAGGGAGCAGTCTGCCGTCGTAATAGCCGCCCCAAGTTTTTATAACAAAAGGACGACCTTTCCGCTTGATAAAAACTTGGGATATCGCTAAACGGGAAGGAAAAGAAAAGTAATTATCTACTGGTTTATATCAAACGTTGTCTTTTTCAATAAATATTACGACTGATTTGTTTTGCTGATACTTGATTCTATCTGAGAGAAATAAATAAGTAAAAATACTGTATTTCGGGTTTCCTTTCTCATTCTTATCATTGATAAAAAGGGATATATAAAGGGTGGAAAAAAAAGCGGTTGGTAGAGGGAAAGTACCTTTAATATTGATGATAGCAAATTTTACTCCAAGGAAACATTACTTTATGTTTAACTAGAAGTCGCCAGCGGCTTCGCCCGCGTGGATGTCGTTTATCGCGTATTTCGTCTTTTTCACTATTATTATATGCATATATTATACATATAAATAAACCTTTCCCTTGAATCACTCTATCTATTAAAAAAAACCGTATTAAAATCCGTTGCGTAGTTTTAAAGATACATGCATACATAGGGACAGACAGCGAGAAGCGACTTTGTTTTATACTATGTAGTGATAATAAGTACCTATAACTGCATTCAAAGATTTTCGAAAACTTGCTTGTCTCCACCGAGTATCGAGAATATACATATATTAGTATATAATACTTGCTACCAACCTTGCTGACTGGCTAACCTTTTCACTACGGCATGAGCTATTCTTGTATAGCTCGTGCCGACACGATAAAATAAGAAGAAGAAGTATATAATAGAAGTTAGTATACGATATCATAAACCATTTCTAAGTTGCATTAACTTATGATGCGTATCTACGACACAATCATCATTTATTGTAAACGCAAACTTAAATCGCCTGAGGAACAAGTTTTCTAGGTGACATCTCATCAAAAGTAACAACAAAAACACCTCAAGTTTATCTTTAAAGAATAAGATATTTTGAGGGATGACCCAACTAAAAAAAAGGTTACATAAAGTTCCAAGTTTTCATGAAAACTTTTCTTATTACAAAAAAACTAATATTACGAAACAAAACTTATTATATTAACTCATATTGTTTTGATATTTGTTAAAAATGTAATAATTTGGAGTTATAACTCGATGATATTACTACTTTCAAAAGAAATAATACTTTTTCAAGTGTCAGCGAATAAGTGGTTTGTGAAAATGTAAAAAGACTTTTTTTTTGCTTTTTACGCGTTCTTTGTAATAAAATTGTAATAAAACTAACTTCGTTACGCGTGTATAGTACCGCTGGAGTTATAATGAATTCCAAATAAAATTTCAACAATGAACGCGAAATAAATATAGCTTGGTTGTTTAATTTCGAATTGTGTCCGTAATTTGAATTTATATGAAATTATTCGTTACGTAAAGCTACAAGCCTTGGTCTTTATTCGCATTTCTATAGAAATAACACACATAACACGATATCCATTGTTATTTTAAACCATGATTATAACCTTCCAATATTTTCCGAAATGGGAGGTACCCGAGGGACTACACGTATTTATGAAGAAAATTAGCAACATATCTCCTCTACTTAATAAACCCTAACACTGACCGACTAATTAGAAAACCTATATATAATTAGAAAACAAAATAAAACAAGAAATACAATAAAAAACAGCTCATCGCAAAATCCTTGCGTAACTCGTATGGCAGGGGGGGCTCACACCGGGGAAGGAGTGTGGTTTTAGTCGGTAAGAGTCCGACACTACCCAAGCGTTCTCATCCGTGAGGTGGCTTGGGTGTCCATGACGATTTCCCACTCCTAACAAAACAAGAAAAAAAAACACTGGCTGACTAACAAACAACGCACAGCTTAAACAAGTAGTTCTAGAAGCATGAAATTTTGCAGAGGAGTTCCTTTTACAACATAGGTGACAAATAAACCAGGATTTTTAAAAATTCATCCCCTATCGGGTTTAAATAGGGGATGAAAGTTTGTATGAAAGTTCGTAATTTTTGAAGTATGGGATATCGCATCAAAATCCATTGTGTAGTTTAGAAGAAGAATGTGGACACGAAAAAAGCGACTGCAATTTATAATATTACTAGCGACCCGCCCCGGCTACGCACAGATGCAATGTATTATACATATATAACCCTTCCTCTTGAATCATTCTATCTATTAAAAAAACCGCATCAAAATCCATTGCGCAGTTTTAAAGATCTAAGCATACATAGGGACAGACAGAGGGAAGCGTCTTTGTTTTATACTATGTAGTGAAAAGATTCTATAGAGTTTCAATACAAAGGATAGCTTAATAAACAACATCCGTGTAAACTAAATGTTCAACTGCATTAATTAAGTACAAAATAATTAGTCTCAGCATTGTGCACTCGGGAAACTAAATCCGTCTGTAGCGAACAGTGAACTAATAGCAGCGGATCATTTCAGCTCAAATATGGCTGCCTAGCAGTCTACACAAACATGGGGTAATTAACACAAGTAATGTGATATCTTGTTTATCGCAATATGCATCATTTTTTGCTGAATTTCTGTCAATTTAATTAATTGACTGCCTCTTCGTGAGGTCCTGATTTCAATCTCCAGGTCGGGCAATAGTGTTATTGGGTTTTCCGTGTGGAATTTCTCAGTAGCAGCCCGGAGTCTGGATTTGTGCCCAGTTGATGGCAATAGCCTTGCCCCCTATTACACGGGACTTAAACATAACGGCGAATAAGGGCGTACTATATTACAATTACTCCTCTGCCCAACATTTCGGGGAATACAGGTGTGAGTTTTCCCAAGTATAGTGAGTTGGTTTTCTGACTTCTATAAAGCTACAATCTGATCTGGGGATATGAGAATATTATTAAGCAAAGTTATCAGACCTGTCCTGATTTGTGCAAAAAGAACAACAAGTATAAATATTAACAGTGTACAAGGAAACAAGCACAATATGTAGCAGGAGCTTTCCCTACATGCAGAATGGTCTGAGTTGGAACCTCCGCACCTCTGACTTATCGAATTTATGTGCGGATCAGAATTTGTTTATTATTTGCGTTTACGGTGAAGACTGCATACATAAGAAGGCTCCATAAAAGTCCCTATGGTGTATGTAGACCACTAAGCCAGCATAGTGGACTAAGGCCTAAACCCTTCTTATTCTGATAAGAGGCCCATGCCCAGCAGTGGGACAGTAATGGGCTGATTGATAATACTAGTGATAGACGTGTTTAAACTCTCAATCACCGTAATTATAGACACAATAGACAAGACAATTAAGTGTCGTCTTGGGACGACGGGCGGTACGCAACCGGTTAAACTACTATCTAGATTTTGCCAAGTACATCGTGTTGGTTTCCTGTCTTCTATTAAGCTAAAATCTGATCTAAGGATACGAAAATACTACGACAAATTGTCAAACCATTCCTGGCATGAGCAAGAAAAAAAAAACGTAATAGTAACTTAAACTTATTAGTTAATGTGAGTGAATTTTGATTCGAAAATACAACTATCCTATAGCATTTTAGTTTAAATTTTATGCGAAAAACACAATTTGTTTGAAACATACATATAAATATGTTTTCAATTCAATAAAATAGTGTGAAACGAGTATTTCTTACTCAAAATTCACTCAAATTAACATTACTTTTACGTTACCATACGTCACTACATCCGTGCTAGGCCTACTGAATAAGAAAAATCAAAAGCTGTTCAAAATGCCTATTTAATTTCAAAATACGTCCGACTTAAAAACACCATAATATTACGCTAGATACTATCATTTCCATGGTATGCTTTACTGTCATCATAGCCAACCTTATCAGCCATATTGAAAATGTTCCATGCAATTTATAATCTCCTACTCATCACCTTTTAAACCTCGAGAGTTTAATTAAAATGGCGACTGTTAGCGGGAGATAAAATTTAAACAGTGCACTTCATTTATTAATGGCGTACCTCATTTATGCACCTCGTAATAGAACTTTGCTGTACTCGTATAAGTAAAACATTTGCTTGAATGCTTTTTGCTTAAAGTGCATTTTGGTCGTTGAGTATCTCTGGGATATTTTGAGTTGAATTCATATCAGTAAAATGTTTGTTTTTAGGGTTCCGTACCCAAGGGATAAAACGGGACCCTATTACTAAGGCCCCGCTGTCCGTCCGTCCGTCCGTCCGTCCGTCCGTCCGTCCGTCCGTCCGTCCGTCCGTCCGTCCGTCCATCCGTCTGTCACCCGGCTGTATTTCATGAACCGTGATAGTTAGACAGTTGAAATTTTCACAGATGATGTATTTCTGTTGCCGCTATAATAACAAATACTAAAAAACAGAATAAAATAAATGTTTAAGGGGGCTCCTTTTTTGCCGTTTTTGTAGATAATGGGTACGGAACCCTTCGTGCGCGAGTCCGGCTCGTACTAGGCCGGGTTTTTTTGTTTCTTTTCATAATGCTATCGATTAATAAGGAGTAATTTCATGTTACTTGTTAAGCTTTATAAATAACATTATAAGGTAAATAAATTAGAGGCAAAGAGAAAACAAAGTAGATCAAGAAGAAATTACAAAGACCAATTGAAGGAAAAGACGGAAGTGTTAACATACATAGAAGAGAAGGAATCGGCTCTGAATAGAGAAATATAGATAAGGCTATATATACCGACAAGTACCCAACACTTCAATTTTGGATGGATGGACTGTTAATTCAGCGTACTCACCTAGCCAACGAATGGGGCTCGATACCGCTAAAAACCGAATGAAACTGGATACGTTGGTCAAATTCAACAAATGACGAACTTCCGTTGGCGTTTGTTGGCCTTCAATGGTTAGGTTAGTTATACGATGGTTAACAGACGTAATTATTTGAAAAAAAAAGAATACAGAAACAGCAATCCCTTTTCTATATTTTATTTGAATAATCTAACTAAAGAATGAAGTCTATAACCGTAAAGATAGAAAATATATTCGAAACTTGAATTTCTTACGACACTCTTGCGAAATTCTCGATAAGTCAACGTTAACAATTGGCGATAAGATTTTATTTCAATTCAACCCCTATTTTATGGGGGAAGCAGTGACCTTCGATCTATGTGACATGGCGAATTTTTATCTTTACACTGTACAGCGATAAAACTAGATCATGGTACGGATTTTATGGAGTTTGGGATGGAAAGCGGCGAAAACATCCGTTCTTATGGGATGCAGAGGTCATTTCTGCAAGTCAGACGGGTTTTATTCCGTTTTTGGATACTTATTAGGGTTCCGTACCCAAAGGGTAAAACGGGACCCTATTAGTAAGACTCCGCTGTCCGTCTGTCCGTCTGTCACCAGGCTGTATCTCATGAACCGTGATAGTTAGACAGTTGAAATTTTCACAGATGATCTATTTCTGTTGCCGCTTTAACAACAAATCCATAAAACGTTACCATACAAAGAATATCAAATATAAAACAAAACATAGATAATATAACTATTTTACGGTTTTTGATGATGTCGTTTACGTTTTTTCGATAGCAGTCTCCTTAAAGCTACAATTAACGAAATTACCGCTATGTCAGAACTCATCTTTGGGTAAACAGAGATGGCGTGCGCTTGCACAGAATTACTAAAAAATCAGATGAGGTAAGGTCGGAGAATTTGATTACTATTGAAATAAAGTATTTGATGCTCATAAATCTCAAGATAACACGAATTCAATTTCATTTTCTGGCTACCTTCAATCCCTCTCTGTTTATAAGTCAATTCGAATTATTATCAGATTCAAGTATAAGATATTATTTTATTATGTTTAAAATTCTTCTTACATTTTCAGAATAACAACAACGACATTATTCGAACCAAAGGCATTATACGCAACGTCTATTCCTTATTCCGATTTTCCTCAAGAGATATTCTCGTAACGGCGTCGTGTCGTGTTCGTGTCGCATGTCAAAAACGGAACAGTCTTATCTCACTTCCTATGTTTCGGTTTACGAACTCCAGAGATCGTTCGCGATCAACCGTCGCCGGATTAGCCGAGCGTATAATTCTGCACTTTGGCTATCACGAGAACTGGGTCACTGGGTTGTATTTAGGGTTGTCATAACCTTCAAACTTCAACATTCGGAATAGTTTCTGCAAAATCTTTAGACAATCGTATTTTTTTTTTTCTATTTGACTGCTGTAGGTCATCCTAGGGGACGGTTTCTACGTAACCGGGCAGTTATTGGCGTGACCTGAAGGGTCTCCAGCCAATGGGTGGGAAGTAAATTACTTAACCTAAGCTAACTACTTGTACTACACTAACATCATGACTACCTGCAACAACAGCACTAAGGGCGACGCCTAGTGGGACTCGGACCTCGGCTTAGGGCGTTGCTGGCGTGGACATAGGGGGGGGGAGACAGCTTGATGAGGGCTGAATTATCGGCGTGACTGCGGAGTCTGAAGAAACGACCGGCTCTACGACGGGAGAGCTCGGTGGATCGTGACCGGCGGCGGTGGGACGTCGCGACGGGCCTCGTCGGCGAGGACGAAATGCCGGACGGCGGCAGACGTTGTGTATTGTGCTGGTCGATTTACTCGCCTCCTGGAGGAGGGTTATTTCGTCATCGGGTTCTAAAAGTGTGTGCCTGAGACGGCGAACTTTACTTATGAGAGAGGGACTGTAGTCGGCCGCTGCGGCGACTAGGGGGTTCGGATGGAGGGTGACAATCGTAAAGCTGTTTGAAAAATATTAATCTAATTTCTTAGTTCGTAGCACAGTCGTGAACTGTTATTAATATGACAACCCTGTGCAAATAGTGTGTTTACTGTTGGCTCGATATTGAATTGTTGACTTTAATACCTGACTGTTCATTTCACGATTGTCATGGGGAAAGGACAAGTCATTCATAGATGTCTGAACTGAAAGCATTAGAATCGATATTCATATAGTTTTATAGTAATTTGTTGGCGTAAATATCGTTAAAAATGTTAAGCAGTAATAGCTTAGCGGTTAAATGCTTGCTTTCTATGCAGCAGGATCTGAGTTCGACCTCTGACTTCTTCCCCCTTATAACAAAAGATGGTCTAAAAAAACTTAGGATTTAAAATAGCCCCGTCTCTTTTTGTTATATGACATAAGAAAGTGATGGGTATATTTTTAACCTGGGTTTACTATAGTCTTGGTTTTAACCATTTTTTGTAATAAGGGGGTTCGAGTTCATGTGCGGATCATAATTTGATTATCACTTGGGTTACCGGTGAAAGAAAACATCGTGAGGAAACCGATACACCTATACTCCAAGTGTGAGTTTTTTGTTAACTACTATAGTTGCGTCACGCCAAAAAATGAAAATTTAGACAGCGCCTCTAGGCGTAGCGTTCAATTCTAAAATTCGCGCTACAATTGAACGCCGCGTCTAGAGGCGCTACCTAAATTTTCATAAATTTTTGGCGTGACTCAACTACCTACAGTAGTTAAGTAGTTAACAAATAAAACTTACACTTGGGGTACTGAGAGGGCTCCAAACAGTTCTCGATGGTGTGTGTAGTCCGCCAATCCGCACCAGGGGGTCTACTCTCTAAGTACGAAGTCCGTAGTTTCGGCCTTAGTTACGAGCGTTTCCTACTCCCTATCACCTACGGACACACGATTATTTCGGGGCCCGAACTAAGAATGAATGTCAACACGATTTGACAGTTGTCCCTACTACCGATGTGTTTTTGCCCGTCTGAAAAGTCGAACTTGACACTTGTTTTGTTCACTCCTACGTTTCGGGCTACTTTCGGACGGGCGACTAACTTCGTTGACGGACTTAGGGAGTAGGTCTCCAGGTCAGTGTGTAAATCCTTTTCATTCTGAGAAGAGGCCCGTGCTTAGCAGTGAGACAGATGATGAATGTTAAGATAATGATTCGTTTTAAAACAGGACATACCTACCTACGTCATTTTGTATGTGTTATAACTTTAAACGTTACAGGTAAAACGAAATTATGGAATCATTGAGTACACACTGTGTGTTAAAATTTATATTTGGTACATGAATCGGGTTCAACTAAAATTATTCGATTGATAGTGTTAGGTAGGTATAACTAGCAAGGCTGACACAGCAATCTGTCAAAACTTTCGTTCCATAACGATTTGAACCCAATATGATTAATAAACGAGGCTTCGAAGCTGCTCAAACTAACTCCAAATATGTATAATTTAGGTGTGTTTGTGGAATAGTTTACATATTGTAATTTGGAGTTTTGCCATCACTACATTAGTGAGACTCTCGCTCGTGATTGAGTCTGTACAACTTTTTATAGCAGTTCCCCCAAACTAGGCGAAAAGCGGAGAGCAAACTGTTTGCTGTCGAAAGTTGTGTCATTTTCAGTAATATGAAGCGCAAATATGTGTTGAATGAGCATCAAAGTGTAGCTCCAGCCGCATTTCAATTAAGTGATTGCACCGAATGTATTACTAATTACTATGTGATCTGCTACGAAATTAATGAATGGCTGTTTGTCAAGTATTCAAATAGGTGCTCATTTAGTCTGTAGACTCGTCTGTAATTCAGTACCAGATTTCCGTAATAGTTGCATCATCATCATTCAGCCGAAAGACGTCCACTGCTGGACATAGTCCTCCCCAAAGCATCGTCACATCGACCGGTCCTGTGGTCCAGTGGACCGATGATCTGGTGAATGTCGCGGGAACCCGCTGAATGCGAGACGCACAGGATAGTTGCATGATTTTATAGTACTAATATTTTGCGATAACCATTGAAACTCCACAGTATTTGTCATCTGTGAGGAAGCGTTGAAAGGCAGGCGATTTTGGGGGTTGCTTTTATTGTTCGACGTTCAGAAAGTGCTTATTCCTCTTCTCTTGTGGCATGTGTAGAGATCGAATATTCGGATGCATATTCACCTAAACTTGAGATGTTGGCTATATGGAACGCGCTTTTGTATCGAAAAATCCCGAGATTCCGGGAAAATTATTTTGATTAATGTTTTTTTTTGGTTTATCTAACACACACCATTCTTCTTCTTACACTCTACATACACACATATTTGCATCGGGGGTTAAACATTAATTTTAAATTTTATACAATCCAAGAATCCCGGAGTTTTTTTTTTAAATAAATCATTTTAAGATGTCGCTTCCATATTATACACCCGACTAGTTATGCATTCCCGGTGTTCCTAGCATCCCGGGTTTTTTCTTACAAAAATATTTTTTAAGAAGCCGCTTCAATTCTTTCGTAGCGCTCTAAAAAATAACTTTAGGTAAATATGCATCCGAATATCTGATCTCTAGTCATGTGGCATGAGCTAGTCTTATATAGCTTATGCCGTAGTGAAAAGATTATCTAGTAAGCAAGGTTAGTCTCGGGATTGATTGCCTATTGTTGGTCGTAGAGACTCTTTTCCTGCATCCAGTGCTTATTAGCTTTAACCTACATATTTTCAATAAATGTTGTGGTTTTAGGCTTATTTATAGTACTTAATTGAATGTCTCCTTATTTATTGTTACACCGAGAACTACCCCTCACTTGTTTTTTTCTCTTGCAAATAATGTCCATCCAAAGGTTGTCTAGAAGAAATCGCCAAGTGCGTTAAGACCGCCCATTGTACATCTCTATTTTATATTTATGTTTCTTGTTTGTTTTGTGTACAATAAAGAGTATTGTATTGTAAATGCTATTTCAAATCACAATCGGAACACTTGCTTGTAATATTGCTATCGCTATCCTGTACGAAATCACCTCCAAAACTTCCTCACCTATCCTGAACGGCCCCTCACAAACAGAACTATCAACTAACAATCTAACCTGAACAACAACTATAAACAACTGCGTCAACACGTGGCATACACGGTAAACATTATCCAGCAAACAAGATGCGGGGCGCTATCTAATGCTTCCTGTTCATAGTTTATTAGATGCATTTCCTCTCCAACTTACCCGCCTCTTTAATGGGTGCACCTTTTGTGTTAACGAAGGAAGACGTAAATTTTAATAGGTAGTGTTGTATACAAGGTTAGTCAGAAAGGGGGTACTAATCCGAAAGGGTGATAAAATACTCATAATAATGAATAACTTTTCCCAAAAGTCAATAGTTTAAGAGAAATAGCTGTTCAAAAATTACAAAAAAATACGCTAAATTCTATCTATCCTCAGCTAAGATCAGCTGTGTTTACATTTTAGGTCATATTTGGGGTCACGGAATAGAAGCTCCATTTACTGAATTCGTAACTAAAGTAGGGACGAAGAATTTTTGAAAAAACTAATATAACAATTATTTTGCATGGAAATAAAAATTACCGAAAATTGTAATTTTAACATTTTCTTTAAAACCGTCATCAGTGATACTTTAAGTGGTCTGCGGATTAGTACCCCCTTTCCGACTAACCTTGTATATATGTTGGTAGAATATTTTACTAAGCTATTATTTAGCTTGGTACGTTCGTAAGTACACATGTTTGGCTTTTCGGGAAAATAAAATGTTTTCGACTTTTAACCCTCTTCCCATGACTCGATCGGGGTATTTGACTACTCTTAAAAATAACAACAATTTAGTGTTATTTTATAAAATATACAAGATGTAAGATAAATAAGGGCACAACCTCTTAAGGGGTCACTGGACTCATCATTATGAACAACCTTTACTATGGGACCAAACATGAAATTGCGAAAAAAAAATTAACTGTTCCCTACATTAATGTTCGCATAACACGTCAAAATGTAGGGAACAGCTGATTTTTTTTCGCGATTTCTCTTTTGTTCCCCTAGTAAAAGTATGTTAACAGACTATACATTTAGTGAATGAGTGCACTGTGCTAATTTTATGAATGGTTGAAGTGTTTGTGTGTGTTTCGTTTATTATGTTGGCAAATACAATGTTCAGAATGCACTGGGCATTGTTTACGGATGCTAACATAAATAAAATATGAATAGACTATACCGGTCTGTAATCCTCTTTTGGCGCGGGGTTTAACAGTTGTACTACATGTATGGTAGGTAATTAATAGTGCATTAATAATAGTTGATGAGAGATTATCGGACTGGCTGTCTGTTCAACGCATTCGACCGTTTATCGATTGTTATAATTTATTTATTTAGTCAAAGTGTTCGAAATTCATTTTAATTTTGCAATAGCAATTTGGCTTTTGTCAAATCTTTGTGATTAAATTAATGATCGATAGAAGATCACTTTACCGTTTATAAGCACTTGTTAAGAAAGAGTTTTATTTTAGAAAAAAATGGTTTTTATTTCTTGTTTTTGTTGATGTTATAAATGACATGTACTCCACATTTTTCTCTGAACTACTCGGTCCGGGACATCCTGTATTCGAATTTTATTTTAAAAAAGCCTTATTTTCTTTGGGATTATAAATATTTATCGTCCTTCATGTTAAAATTAAACTATCTTATGCGTTTACTAAATTCAACCTACCTACACCCCGAACTCTACCGCTTCCCCCAAACGGACAAAGTCCAAATCTCTGAAGCCGTCAAAGCAAGATTCAATTGCCTTTATTTTTACTACCTGGCCGTATTTTTTCTATCAAAGACATTAGACAGGGCACTGGCGAAAGGCTAGAGTGGTCAGTTAAAAAAACCGCTTCGCTTTGCTCTGTCGTTACCGCCCTCGGCAAAGCTGTTGCAGCCTTTCGTGTGACGCACATAAATGCAAACATTCATTAGGGAAGCAATCAAGCTTAGCTGTGAAAGTCAACTAGAATGACAAAGAGCGATGGTCTAACATTACTAATGAGGCCACAACGAAGGAGTGAGCACAACACTTTGATTTCATTTGCCTATTTAGGCCTATTTACCTGACATTATTTTATTAAGAGTTCTGCCCCAAAAAGTTTTGCTCCATTCTTTTGAGTGTGGTAAGTACCGTACGTAATAATGCAGTACACAGGATGTAAACGAATTCGTGTAATTCTTTCAAACCGCGGGATTTACTGGTGACACTGATTGCCCTTGCATAGGTTTATTGCAGAACCAACACAAAAAAGTTTTCAAAATATGTCCATCAGCTGTGTTGCCGTGCTTTCATTCATTTGTGCATGGCATCGAAATTTTCTATCACATAAAAAACTTTTTTTTTTATTCTTAATCAATCTAAATCCCGTGCGGGGTTAATCTGTACCATTCATCATGTGGTTTGAATGAATTACACGAATTCGTTTACACCCTGTATATTTAGTAGGTTAATTGAGGTATTTTTTTGAATCTTACAATAAAAGTAGTAAGTAAGAAAACTGTACTATTAAAGAAACCTGCAAGCTTCCCGCACGTTTCCTGCTTCTGTCTGTGTATTAAACTTCATTCAAATCCTATTACAGCGTGATTGAGTTGGAAGCTCGCCCTTCTTGTTAACGGTAAAGAATAGACTACCCTTTTTCCGTGGGTGTCTAGGCAACTAAGGGTTTATGTCAAGAAGATGGGCAGCAATAAATTTATTTTAAAATTAAAGAAAAATCGACTTCAAAAAGAGTAAAATAGTTACGTCGCTTTAGTCACGGTTCATCTCTCTCCATCTCGAAGATGTCCGGTCCTTTGGAGCTGCGGGGGACACAGGTCCAACGCGCAGAGGCCCCTTTGAGAACTTTAATCTAAAATGGGATGGGGCACCAACCGGGGACTATCCACGGTAGCACTATTGGAGTACAGTCATGGACCGTCCCAGGTGGGTGCAAAACTATTGTGAAATATGGTAAAATAAACCAGTAGGTACCCCAAGTGTGAGTTTTTTTGCGTTAACTACTGTAGTTGCGTCACGCCAAAAATGTATGAAAATTTAGGCTGTGCCTCTAGGCGCACCGTTCACTTACTAATATTCGCGCGTTAATTGACCGGTGCGCCTAGAGGCACAGCCTAAATTTTCATACATTTTTGGCGTAACGCAACTACAGTAGTTAACGAAAAAAACTCACACTTGGGGTACTGGTCTATGGGAGGGGGTGTTAAATGGACTGTTTAAAATAGTTACGTTATTATTATCAAATTATCATTTTTAGAAGTCGGTACTAATTCACGCTGAACCAAATTGAAGGCACCGACTTCTGAAACTGTTAATTTTATAACTAATAATTTATGGTAACTATTTTACTCTTTTTGAAGTCGGTTTTTCTTTTATTTTTAAAGTAATTTTATGTTTCTATTTTAAGTGGCATAAACAATACATAAATAAACATGCAATTACAGCAATCATGGGTAATTTGCTGTTATCCACTGAAGAGTTCCATTGTCAATCTCCGAGGGTCTTCATTAGATCTTCACCAAATTTAAATGGGACCACCTCGGGAGAATCTCGCAATTTTGTTCTCTTTCAAAAAAAAAAAAAAACCAATTGCCGTAAGTGTGCCTATAAAGTTTTATGAGTTGCAAATACACATCCAAAAATCTGCAAAACCATTCCCTTTTGGAGTAAGACTACGATTAAAAACAGAATTGTTCTCAATAGAGATACGGTAACTGTTATGTCACTTGCATAGCAAACAGCAGCTTTTGATACAGCATTTCAATTCACTGTTTTACATTATTTTATTGGCTTTATAAGTCAACTGCAGGTCTCGTGGGAGCACAAAACGTTTGCACGACTGCACATACGGTAAGGGGAACGTTAGGTAGGAAGAATATTTGCAATCACAATATACCGGGGCATTTATTTATCATTATTTTAATCTGTAGTTTGTACTTACACGTAATGAGGGGTATTAATAATACTCGTATTTCTTTGGACATCACGGCTCATCTTCCGTGCGGAAGATGTCCGGTCCTTTGGAAGGCATACACGGGGACACAGGTCCAACGCGCAGAGGCCCCTTTGAGAGCTTTAATCTAAAATGGGGTGGGGCACCAACCCGGGACTATCCACGGCTGCACTATTGGAGTACAGTCATGGACCATCTCAGGTGGGTGCAAAACTATTGTAAAATGTGGTGAAAAATATCTGGTCTATGGGAAGGGGTGTTAGGTGGACTGATAACTTCTATTGCCGGAAGAAAACGGCGTCTGCCTTTCAACATTTAAAATTGAAGTGTTGGCAGACGGTGACTCGCCAGCTCACTAGCTGGGCCCCCTGAAAAGCCGCCAGTACATAGGCGAAGGGGGCAACAGACGTGTGAGCGGCTAGAGGTGTAGAGAGGTGTGGCCCCGGTTTCGCCGTCGCGGGTCTAAGAGACCCGGAGTGGGTTTCCCCGCTATTACGCCTTTAGACACTTCCACCCCCGAGCATATAGCTCTGGCGGCCCCCCTCTGGCCGGCCGATAAAGGCAAGACAGAGTTGAGAATCCTGCGGGCACTCTTGGGGTTCCACTCCAGCCAGCCAATAAAGGCAAACTGGAGACGAGGCCCTGACCGACTTTCTGAGGCAATAAGGTACGCAGTGTCGCCACTCACCAACAGCTCGCCACAAGCTGCCCTGCGGTTTGTAAGCTTTTCAGTAGACCTCATGATACATACTCGTATTAATTATTAGTGTTCTCTAAAGAACATCAGAGGAAGTATTTTAGGGTATATTATTTTTCGAATCCCAAAACCGTTCCAAGAAAATCTACGTAGAAAATGTTTTCTGATTGCGTGTTAATTTATAATATTACGCTAAAAAACAATGGATGGCTGCTATTATCACGATTTTCCATCGCGGATGCTCGTTTAACCGATAACTTTTCGATAAAATGAGGAAATTACTTTTTACAACGGGCGATTACCGTGACCTGCACCATTGCTTTCATTAGCTCAATAAATAGTAAAACTTTAAACGATTTTCGATTAAAAAGCTTATTACATTGTAGATAATCAGTAATAATTTTATGTCACAAAATTATGAGTAACATTAGTCTATTGGGCAGCTGGATCAAGGGCTTGATACAGAAAGCGCCACTTTTAGACACGGCACGTATTGCTAGGAAGTTCCTCTCTCTGAGGCCCTGACCACCGGTAGCTTGGACCCTGTTCCCGATGCCGGTGGGCCACTATGCTTTTGTATTTTTAAATGTTTTTTATATAGTACTAGCGACCCACCCTAGCATTGCACGTGTACCTTTTATAGCTTAAAACCTTCCTCTTTAATCACTCTATCTATTAAAAAAAACCGCATCAAAATCCGTTGCGTAGTTTTAAAGATCTAAGCATACATAGGGACAGACAGACAGCGGGAGCGACTTTGTTTTATAGTATGTAGTGATTATTTAAAAATGTAATTTTATATTTATTTCAAGTGAATAAACGGAGTGATAAATTAGAATGTCTACAACCAAATTCCATTTCCAGATTATATCGCTTAATAGATTGAATAGATATTTCTGGCATCAAAAGTAGAAAATAGATGAAAACAGAATCTAAATGTCCAAGGTCTATTAATAACATCATAATATCGACAACAAAATACCATTTCCAGAATATATCGCTTAACATAGATTAAATTGATATTTCTGGCACCAAAAGTAGAAAATAGATGAAAACAGAATCTAGATATCCAAGGTTATACATACAGTTCCGTTATTTTCACACATGGCCGTGGTCCGACATGTTCGTTCATCTGGAGGCATTGTCTCGGTAACTGTGGACCATTCAGCGAAGCTTGATTGCCATACATGCCGCTGCAATTTCGTCTAGCAATTTCAGCCGCTGTATTTAAGCGATCGAGAGTACCGTTTATTGTTCCAGTTTTTTGAACCTGAATCCGGAGTCAGATACAGTTTTGATGCTGTGTTCAAAATTGGAACGCTGTTTATCGTTAGTGCTGATTGGCGGATAGTTCGAGTCGCTGGTGAACGTATTGTTGTTGAAGTGTGTTTACGGACGAGGGCCGGGTTCCTTGTTGTCAGTTGCCTAGAGACCAAATTACTAGCGAGCAATCGGCCATGTTTTATTGAACAGTTACTGAAAGTCCAGTATCTACTAAACATCAGTCCGGCAGTATCTTTGTTTGTTAAACCTAAAGCCAGGTGGATACTGCAGTCTATATTTTTGATATTATTTTTTTGTCGTCAAAACCCTCTTGGATTGAGATTCCATCTGGGACAGTCCTGAAAAATGTACGTGAGTAGTCCGTAACTAATCATGAATACTATAGATCAGTAGTGCAATTCTGTAAGAATCTCACCTCGATCGCGAATGTCAATTAGACACTTGTCGTGATACAGCGTGGATAATAAAACTACGCGTTATTGATTATACTGTCGATTATCTGTGTGTTATTTGCTTATAATATCCATACTGTGACATTATGGATATCGAGTTAACCGTCGATATTGAGGTGGGTTTCTTACAGAATGACACTACAGGATCGATTATTAATTTCAGCAACTAGTCTAGACTCTTATTGTATGCTATTATAAAATATGATTTGTAACGTACTGTATTTAAAGAGATTTGATTTAGTTGTATAGACATATTTCTATTAATGGCCTACATTTATATATAACATAGTTCATTATTTATATTTAATTTTTAGATTTCAATCTACGAAAAATTGTTGCTTAGAAAAGTTACAAAATAACACATTTCAATCCCGATAGTATCTTTCAAAGAAACCAGCCGAAGTTATGACTTACATGTTACATTTTGTACTAGTAGACGATTTTATAACAATAGAAGATGTCAGTAAAGGTGATATGTTATATTTATTTTCTCTGGTTTTTCTTGCCAAATGAAGGTGTTAAAATGTCCAAATGTATTCTTTAATTCTATTGTGCATTACTTTCAGTGACAACTTCAATGATCAAAACTTTTAAACCTCATTTACTTGAATCCTGGAAAATGTAACACATGAAATTCCCTTCAACTCACGTCTTCAATTATACCATTACGGAATAAAAACAGAACAAAAGCGTATATTATCCTTTGTGCTGAAAGGCCTAAAATATTCATAACAACCTCAATCATTTCCTTAGATACATACATACGAGGCTTAAAAATGCGTCCAATAACCTCTCTCTTTAATTAAGAGAATTAACACAAAGCACCAACAATTTTAGGACAATTTCTCGTGAAAACATTATACCGTATACGTTGAAAAAACCGCAAAGAGCATTTCATTGTATTCGGCGGGACCACGACCTTTTTTGGAGTTCTGAATCATTTTTCCAACTTTTTTTTGGGTCAGTCAGCTGTTGGGACCCTATCCGGTATTATGTGTGATGTATTGTGACTGAAACTTGACTCAATTTTTTGTTAGATTTTTATCATTAATTTTTAGACTTAACAACGTCGCCGTTCATACGGTTTGCTAGTTTAAGCAACGCTTGCCGCGGTCAGTCCGTGGATGGGTTCACGTTACACATCGATACCCTCCGTGTCTCGGAGAGCACGTTAAACAGTCGGTCCCGGGTGTCATAAGAATATCTAAGACAGTCGTTACGGGTAGTCAGAAGCCCGAAAGTCTGACAACCGGTCTAAGCTTAGGATATCGGTATTGCCCAGTGTCCGGGTTACGGAGGTGTAATGGCAGTCGCTCCGTGTAAAATACTGGTATTCAGTCGATTCGAGAAATTTATCTATTCTAAACGTCAAATTTGACATAAGATATGGATAAAACGACAACTGCTGTCACTATATCTATAAGTTATGTCAAATTTGACGTTTAGAATAGATCAATTTCTCGAATCGACTCCATAAAAAGATCCGTGCTCGCGGGGCTGGTTAGACTGGAAGCTGACCAAAACGTATTTGGAAAAAGACTAGGAAGTAAAGAGGTTTTCGGCGCTGTTTCATTCCATTCTTAAGCCGGCAATACATGTTAGCCAAGTCTTAGCCAACGCCAGCGTAGGCAAATTGATACCAAGCGAGTGCTACAGTCTGCATGTTGATATAGACTAATGCCAAGAAGACGGACAAACATTTGGACACAACTTACCGAGTGCAAGCGAGCCGCTTTTGTCGGTGTAGAACCGACACTGGGGGTCTACTTAGCTAGCTTAGGGAAAGCACGAAGTCCGTGGTTTTGGCCTTAGTTACGAGCGTTTCCTACTCCCTATCCCTTACAGACATACGATTATTTCGGGGCTCGAACTAAGAATGAATGACAACACGATTTGACAGTTGTCCCTACTACCGATGTGTTTTTCCCGTCTGAAAAGTTGAACCTGACACTTGTTTTGTTCACTCTTACGTTTCGGGTTACTTTCGGATGGGCGACTAACTTCGTTGACGGACTTAGGTAGTATGCCCCTTGTTCCGAAGTGAGACGGGTCGTGGCAAGCGATTCCGAGTGGTGGCAAGGTACACCAAACGAACCCTATACACGTTGGCGCTCACCTGCATTCGCCTTTGCTCGGCGAGTTATGGACATCATGTATTGTACGAGTATTCCCGGCTTTAAATGTTCCTAGTTTCGCAATAGCACTAGAAGAAAACACATGTTAACGACTTTGAAAGCCTACAGCCGATAAGGAGAGTGAGATCCATATAGCGATTTGTGAGACAGTGTAATTTTCTACGTGTTCGATACAGCTAAAGCAGATTCTTTTCTGCAATATTGTAAATTCTTACTGCCTGACCACAAAATTGTGTGAAACAGTTGTTGAGACTAAATAAGGCTTAAACACCTTTTTTAAATGGAGTTTTTTTTTTCCCTCGCACTGTGATTTCTCTTGTATCGTGGGTGCGTTTACAGACACAAATCTCACATACACAAACGCCCAGACCCGAAACAACCATCTGTAAGCCATACAAATTTTTGCTCTATGTGGGAATCGAACCCACGACCCGTAGGGAAGAAGCCAATCGCTTAGCCACTGCATCAAACGTGGCGTCAAATTGACGTTAGAAACGGTTTTTAGAAGTGTCAAAACTTTTGTAGTACGAACCTTTATGTTTTGATAAATGATTTTTATTCCTATACATAAATCCGTTACAGACACTTTTACAACTCAATTTTATCTTACATGACCGCTGCGTAGAACCCGTTCTAATAGCTACACACGCGAATGAAGAGCTATTAAAGAAGTACATGAAAACTTGCATAACGCTTTATTTAAACTTTCCACTGCTACTATCTGAAATTGTTCAACCCGACTGCTGAAACCGCGGAAATTATAAATAAACATGTTTTTATAAAATATTTTTATATTTCTCTTATTCTTCCCAATAATGTAGGGCGATATAAAATTCCACTTTGAATAAGAAACAATTTCGCACATCCAGTTAATAATGTCAAACAACTCATTTTAAAATATTTATGAATATTTCCAGCGTAATTTATTTAAGGCATTCATAATTCTTAGCGAAACATTCCAATGTAATATCAAGGCCAGCCAATTTATTTGTCAATATTATGGCATGATTCCAACAATTCCATTTATTTGGTGGAATAAATCCAGTAGTAACGAACCAGTAGTACACACTATGAGTTATATTAACTATTCTATATTTTCTTACAAGATTGACCGCTTGTGAAGTGTTTAGAATAAATTAAATTGTAAGGGCTGGGTTCCACAGAGAGCAGCAGCGCGATATTTAATCGTGGCGATTTTTTCAAGATACATTTATTTACATTGTGTATTTATCTTACTTGTGCCAAAATAAACTATCAAAACTAATTACTAGCTTCTTTAATAAAGAAGTTTCAAAAACACTGTTTCCCTCAGCAAAATCTCTTTACTTGCGATTTAATAAAACCAACTCGCTTTACGTAATGAGATACGTCATACGATATTATTATTATGACTACGTCAGTCGCTACGCTTCGCTCGTCACTGTGTGGGAGCTTGAAGCTTCATGTTGTTTGATGAGTACAAGCATATATGAATGTACGTCATGCCTTGAATAGAAATGACGTTGCTTGTTAGCGAGAAACATATACAAGGCTTCAAGTAGGTGAGGTGTTACAGCTTCTCCTTGCACTCTTCTTTGAGAAAATTATGTAACTATGTGTAGAATTTACTGACCTATACATCCTGTAAACAAATTCGTGTAATTCCTTCGAATCGCGTGATTTACTGGTGACACAGAATAATCCCGAACAGAATTTTGGAAATAAAGGAAAAAAACAATAAAAAAAATAGTTTTCTATTTCTGGGTCATTTTAGAGTCCCACGCAGAGACACATTCTAGAACATAGGGTCTATCACTTTGAAAAACTTAAGTACCTACCTGTTATTCAATCTGAGTGATTGAACTCTGACTGCAAACACAGATATCGCGCTTGTCGTACTCAACAGCTGTGTCGCCTTGCTTTCATTAATTTATGCGTGGCATCGAAAAGGTCAAGCACTTTATTTTTTTTCGAGCAAATTTTTTGTTTTTTATTGAATCCTTAGGTGGTCACGACCACTTACCAAAACGGCAAGAAATAAAAAGATTTTTTTTCAATTTTGATTCAATCGAAATCCCGTGCGGGGTCAATCGACACTAGTAGTAAGATCATGTTGTTTTAAGGAATTAGACGAATTCGTTTACACACTGTATGTATGCTTCGTACTCTTATGCTATATTTAATCCCTCGACCAATTTCTCTCTACACACAACTGGGTCAAGACTTCTTTTTAAAGAAAGCAAAACAAGTATTTTCTATTAGAAATATAGAAACGGCAACTTAATCTATTCTCCGACGCAAAGGACTAGAGGTTTTCTGAACGAACGAAATAGGTATCGTGATTGATTGGGTAGCCTGGATGTTAGACCTATTCAGGTCAATTCAGTTGTAAAAATACGCTTTGGTGGCCTTAGGGGTACCTCGAATAGGTTGCACCTCATTTTGCGGGTAGAAAGTTGTCCATAAAATACTAGTGACGCAATCGGTTGAATTTCTTCTGTTCCGAGATATCGATTGTAGCATACAAGTAATTAGAGATTTTCTACCTCATTTATTTAAGCAATAAGCATATTTTTTATTCTTGAAATATGGCCTTGTCGCACATGCGATTATGTCACCCTGGTTAGCATAATAATCAGTTTTTAACAGATTCTTAGCATAAGTTTGTAAAGTATTCTAGCTGACTCAGAAAGAGACACAGCTAGAACACTGTTACAGTAACCTAATTCTCTAAGCCTACATGCTAAGCTATTTCTAAAGCCATCGTTGCTGACATCCTCTAGCATGTTTTTTGGTCATGTTAATTTAACGTTATTCTCATTAAATAATCCCTTATACTAGTCGCGCGCAGAAGGTTTGCCGATGACTGCCCCTCCCACTTCACCGACCGCTACCCGCGCTCGTCTGCCCTACCTACTAATCGTACCGACCATCGACGCGTGACGTCATGAGGCTATCGGCAAACCTTCTCCGCGCGACTTATACGTACGGCTGACGACAACTTTTCTCAAATGTATCTTTTACTTCCGTATTTATAGATTCTTGTCAAAAACAGTCATGTCAAACAAACAGTCACAAATTCTGCGGACCTCTACATTAAGAAAGAAACAAAGAAAACTTTATTTGCGTGAAATGAGTATTGTGTGACGTAATTGGTGTTTTATCATTTCGACAACTAGGCATGCAAAATTTTAAAATAATATTGTATATAACACATAAAAATAAGATTCTCATTTAGCCATTTGTGTTCTAAATGTTTGATATGGTGGTGTTGTAATATTATATATTATACTTAATGGGATTTTATTATAAACAGAAAAACACATTTGGAAACAGTTGTGTCATTCTGTAAGAAACCCACCTCAATATCGACGTTTAGCTCGATATCCATAATGTCACAGTATGGATAATAGAAGCAAATAACACACAGATAATCGACAGTTTTGTAATCCACGCTGTGTCACGACAAGTGTCTAATTATTGACAGTCGCTATCGAGGTGAGATTCTTACAGAATTGCACAGCAGTTGTTCATAAAAAAATTTGTTTAACATCTGAGTCTGACAAGTTTACTTAGGAATTAACAAGTAGGTACCCATTAACATTCTTTAAAACCGTGTCTTCATCTTTCTTTTCTTTAAAATATGAACCGTTCACAAGTAAATTGTAAAATCGAGGCATTACATTATAAATTGGCGTCTATCTGGTATCGCGGCCGGCTGCCTGCTTTCGCCGAGATGAGCCTCCTCTCAACCGCTTTTATTTTTTATTTTTAAACAACGAAGGCACCCCGCCTCGACGTCTAAAGCTTATAAATATACGTTATATAAATAATGGGAACCTAACTTTTTTTTATTCACCTTTGTAGTTATCAGAGGACGATAAATTAGATCGTCTTGTTAATAGGGGTGGAGGAGATTAATAAAGGGCAATCCTGGCTATATTTTACCTAGAGCTTCGGGCTACAAGGTTGGTATCACCTTTCAGATGGATGTTTAATGTCTATCCATTTACACAAAACCATCGGAAAATGAAATAAAAATGCCGTAAAACTACAGTCATCTCAATTGAATCTTACACTTCAATAGCAAGAGTAACAGGCATCTGTTACAATACGGCCGACGTATCTTGGCGAGTCTGAAGTTAGCTGATTGGCTGCGCAGTAGACAGTTTCGTTTCTAAAAGATTCATTGCGCAGACAAACAACTAACTTCAGACTCGCCGAGATACGTCGGCCGTATTGTATTTCTATCTTGAAATAAATGGAACAGCTGTTTTTTCACTAATTCAGAGTTTGTCTCATAATAAAAGTTGTACAGAACGATGAGCAGAGTTTATGGTTTTCGGATTTAAGGCGACTAACCAGCCATGCTGTATAAATATGATTCTAACCAACATTTCCGTCAGAACAATTCCTGTGGTAACATTTCCTGAATCATAATTTCGAAGGCTTAAAGCCTAAGATTAAGGTATTACTTCATGTGGAAAGTTATTAATCTCCTAATAATTTAACAGCATGACGTCAAGTAATCCCGCACCAACTGGCGATGAGTTCTTACACAACGTAAACGAAAGTAACGTGTACTTAAGTACCTTTTAATATTTTAGAAGCAATAAACATTGTAGTACCTGAAGTAACGGCTTTATGGTGAGACTCCACTGACAGTGGAGCGATAGCATAGCTAAAACTCGCGTGTTCTTAGAAAAAGCAGCGCATCTTATTAAAGTCAAAATTGGGAAGAAGGAAATATATATGCTTAAGATAGGTTAGGGTGTAGATTCTGATAAAGTAAATAGAAAATGATAACATAACACCACACCTATATTCCCCGAAGGGTTGGGCAGAGGTGAATAGTACACTCACATTTCGCCATCATGTTTAGGTCCCATGTAATAGGGGGCGAGCCTATTGCCATCAACCGGGCACGAATCCAGACTGCGGGCTGCTACTAACTGAAAAATTTCACACGAAAAAACCCAATAACAGTTTGTCCGACCTGGGGATCGAACCGAAGACCTCGCGCTTGCGAACACTAAACCAAAGAGGCAGTAAATGAAAAAAAAAAAAACCAGAGAAAATGTTATATAGAAACATAATGTAATAACACAAACATAATCGGATATTTAATGACATATTATGCGTGCTTTGATATCATAACTTTACGATGGTATCCTGCTTTCTAAATTAAAAAAGTTTTACTGCGACGAAAAACTACGGAAATTGGGAATGTCAATCATAGTTTGTTCCGACTTCGTTGAGAACATGCAACTTCTTGCTCTCGTGTCAGCACGCGCTATACGAAAATAGCTCATGCTGTGGTGAAAAGATTAGCCAGTCAGCAAGGTTGGTAGCGGGGCTGACTGCCCAGGGTGCGCCGGATGTACTTAAGTATCGTCACTCGTGGAGGCTCTTTTACATGCAACTTACATTGCTAGTAAACTGTAAAACAATGCTTTCGATGGAATCTCGGCTTTAATCGAAGCGGTATTGCTTAGGCTCAGTTTTTAACATAGCAATCTGCTGGAACCAAAGCTTCTATTTGTACCTATATTATATTTTTGTTATTTATTCTCCGGGGATTACTGGAAAAGAGCGAGTTTAATGGATATTTCATAAAGTACTTCGCTATCTGCTTTACTTTTGAGATAAGCTGTTTTTGCATGCGTGTATGTACAATACGTGTGTTATATGTTTTGCCTTAACAGATTTTTCCTTTATGTCATTTACGGCACAAAGCTGTGATTAGTATTGTAAAATAACGGCGAAATGGGGGTGTACTGTACAACGTGTTATACAAGGTTAGTCGGAAAGAGGGTACTAATCCGAAGCCCACTTATAGTATCGCTGATGACTGTTTGAAAACAAGTGTTAAAATTTCAAAATTCTTTGGGGGATAATTGGGGGAGGCATGTGTCCAGCAGTGGACGTCTTTTGGCTGAATGATGATGATGATGTAAATAGTGTTATATTGGACAAATAAGCGATTATTATACTTATCTCAGAAAGAAAATATTGTATGATATGTATGTTACAATACATAAGACTTAAAATTAAGAAAAAAGGGAAAAAGTACTTTTGTTTTCTTAGCATTATCATAATATGAAAAAATGCTCGCTCTCTGATTAAATATTGACCGATTCGTCTTGTGTATGTTTGTCAGCGATCTCATATTTTTCTATGTTCGAGATGAAAATTTTAGCAGTTTTCAGTGGTGACTTAGAACTCATGAAGTTTTCAGTTTTATGCAGGGATAGAGTACAAGGAATTTTCTTTAGTAAAATTCGCGGTAGCTCGGTAAGAAAACGTGATACTTTTTGTATCGTTGAAAAGATCGTATCGTGGATCAAAGATGAAACGAAAGAGCTTGAACATGCTGAGTTCGGTTCCAATGAAGGACGATGGGAAAATTTGTATGGCGCTTGTCCTATCGGTGGCCATCAACAATTTACACATTTTATATTCGACGTTTACACAATTATATAATTAGAATATGAAAGCTGTTCTGTGGTACTTAGATAAAAAGTTATGCAAAACATTAGTGAAGCATTAAAAATGCATGAAGTAAGTAAGAAAAATCGAACAAATATTAACCTCATAACATTTTTCTTGCAGGATTTGAACCTTATCAGCAACATTACCAATTGATGCAATAAACACAGGGTGATATATTATTTGCAAAAAAAAACTGGTTGTATAGAAGGTGGAAAAAAACTCTTTAAAAAAATTAAAAGTCATCCTAAACCTCATTCGGTTTAAGTTATTTCCATAACAACAACTTTATTTTAACTCTGGAACAAAAGTTATCATTATTGCTTTAACATAATTATTGTGAATTTTATACTCAAAGTTCCCACGTGTTCCCCAGACAATATCAATAAATACACTTTGAAGTCTATCAATATCCATTTTAAAATATTTACACTCAATCAAAAGAACCCACTAATTGTTTGCTGTTACAGAAAAGTAGTCAAAACAATTCAAACTTTGCTTAAAAAATTAAAACAACCCATGAAAATGTCAAACATTGAGTGCGTTTCACTCAAACAAAACAAACATCAGTAATAGTTTTAGTGAATCATTAAAATAAACGCGTTCTTAGAAGATATATTTTATTGAACTGTTCAAAACATCAAAGTCGGTGCATTTAAATCATGAAATGCTTTTTAAGTAAATATTTCTAAGCTTGTATGCATTCTTTAACAAATAAATAAGAACGAACAAAAAAAATGTGTGGTAAAAACTTTTGGAGCAATTAACGGCCTGTGTGGTCCTTAATTGAAAATAGAACACCTCCGTGTCTTCACATAGATGTTATAAAGTTATAGATTATAATTAGACTAGAGGTCGCTTGCGGTTTCGCCCGCGTGTATGTCGTATATCGCGTATTCCGCGTTTTTCGGGATAAAAGTAGTCCTTCTCCGGGTTTTTTTCTCTTTTTTTTTCTTTCTAATATCCTCATGTATACCCTTCGCCCGGGGAAGGCATAGGGTTATGCCGGGTTAAAAATCCACGGTGTTCCTTCTTTTGACCCTTGGCCGGGGTCGCGGGATTCGCAGCTGCATGCACCGCAACCCCGGCAGGCCTCGTTCCGCCAGCCCCTGGCTGACCTCTCCTTCTGTGGGTCCTTGCTCCACTTCCTCCTGAGAGGTGCGCACGGAACACTTCGCACCGCCTTCTCGGGCCTGTTACTGGTCGGGCGACGGGTCCCCTAACCCGCCGCCCGCAGGCCACACACTACGGTGGTCGGAGATCGTCGCGCGCTCTCTAGCGCCCGGTGCGTCTGGCGCGGGTAGGGAGAGTGGCAGCTGCCTGTCTCTCCCTCTCCGCTCTCTTCTTGGTCGCCATCACCTCCTCGCAGAAGGAGGCGACTTCTTCTCACGCACTCTCGCTCCCGACCATGGTCAGAACCAAGGCCGGAAGTGAGAGGTCACCACCGACTGCCGCGTCTAGTTCGCAGCACGCCTGCAGCGTGTGCAGCGCTGTGTCCTCGGGGCAGTCGACGCAGTAGTGACAACCGGGCGTCTGCTCCCGGCCTATGCGACACAGGTACTTCCCGAAACAACCATCTCCCGAGAGTACCTGCGTCAAGCGTCTGCCGGAAGCTGAGGGCGCCATGCCGTCTCCCCAGCCACTCCTCCATTACGGGCCTTACCGCCGCTGTCGCGGCGTTTCCTTCCAGACTATCTCTGTACCAAGTTTCAACAAAATCGGTTCAGTAGTTTAGTCGTGATGAGCTAACAGACGGACAGAGTTACATTCGCATTTGTAATATTAGTAAGGATTATTTTTGATTGTTTGACTTGCTCGCTTTTGGCCCTAGTCGCACCCGATGGAGCACACGAATCCAAGTAACAGAGATATAAAGGTGTTCTCCTATACCCCTCTGGCTCTCACACACAAAATACAAAATGCTGCTCACATGTTTTTTTGCTTTACAAAATCTTTATGACCGTCTAATCCCACTTTCAGAAACGTACCAAATGTTTTGATTAACTCCTTATTTATCAACAAGAAACGACCATAAACAACTTAAATTGTCTTATTTGTTTTCCAGTGACTGTCACAAAATTAGTGGTATAAACTCGAACTATCGTAACAAAATAGACATCAAATTCCAGCGAAAATCCGTGTAACTGCCGATAACAGCTACGGTATCTGACTCAAATATCAGGATCGGTTTATCAGTCCTGCGAAAATCAAATACCAAAGCGTTTTCGAGTGAAACTGTATTGAAATCTGATGTTCAGTATGTTTTTACGGTTTTTATAGGGAATTGGTAAAACATTTCAGGTAAAATAAAAATGTCCAGACGATTGAGATGGCTTTCAATCAAACTTAAAAAAAATGACATTCTGGAATTCGAGTTGGGTTGCCATTTATTCCTGCATGCTAATTGTGCAACACACTCGTAATCGCTAAGGCTTTGATTTTGACAGGTTATCAAATATTCATTGCGTGGTACATAGTTGTGGAGAAATCGGATTGTTAATACATGCGTTGCTATGGAAACTGTTGACCTGCCAAAATCAAAGTCATAGCAATGATGAGTGTTTTGCACAATTAGAATGCTGTTTATAGTTAAAGCAATGGTGAATAATTTCAGTCTGAAATTAGCAACCGGATGACTCTTGGATTTTGAGTTCCTGAGGCAATTTGGAAACTTTTTTGCCTAGTACCTCATAACCCCAAAATGGACGGAATCGGAGAAAAAGGGTGGGGGTCAAAAAGTAAAAAAAAATGTTTAGATACCGAATGGAAAGGCGGTAGCATTAAAGTACGCGTACTCATTATTGTTTAAAAAATTGTCTTCCGAAACGTACAGACGGTTTGCGCGAACAGATTTTTTTTAAATCCAAAAAAAAAGATCGTGTGGCAACCGGTTGCGCCTTTGAGGAAAATTCTTGTTTTTGTGTAGAGATGCCATAAAAAAAATGTCATCCGTTTCTGCTAGACGGTTTTTGAGAACATAATGGTAAAAGTGGTGAAAATATTCGATATTCCACTCGCTTTTTTCAAAAATCATAAAAAAAATTGAAATTGTTAAAAACGGATGACGTTTTTATACATGTTCTCAGAGGGCCCAACTATAGTATGTATCAATGTCATCTGTTTTTATAACATTTAACCCCATTTTTCAACCCCTTGCACTCCCTACAATTTAACGACATATTAAACACTTAATTTTATCGACAATAATACCCATTTTTGTAATACTTGTAATATACATACACCCCAATAGCTACTACTTTCAGTAAACTGATGACGTTAATACTACGCAAACGTGACGTAACAAGTAAGAATCTGTTGAATGACAGGTTTAAGGGAATTGAACTCGACATAATATTAGCGATTGAGAGATTGCGAATAAACTTTATCAAATTACTGCCACTTCTCGTTTTCTCGATACTTGTTTTCTGGAATCTTTATCACGGTAATGTTATTTATCCAGCTAGCGATAATCAAATGTCGAAAGCATTGTATTTTTGTTTTCTATTTTTAAATACGAAGAAGAATACTGGTTGTTTAATTTTATGGTAAACGTATTAACAAAAAACTTCAAGAAAAAGTAAAAGTTGTCGAAGTGCTATATTTATGTAGAATAATATTATTATCAATATTTTTATGTTATAACTCACTACGGAAGCACCATTAGGTACAAAATTAAAAACCAAAAGGAATATGAGAATTTGAATGGAATGAAAAGAATAAAAAGGGATTTGAGTCTGAAATGGTCATATGCATGCTAATGAGACTGAACAATTGCTTTGAGCAAAGCGAAAATTCGATCTGAGATCTTCCAACAGAAGATGAGAAATTCTCAAACGAATTTGCTATCATAGTTATAACGGCTTGATTTCCCTTTTTCAATACCGGGTGAAGAGACGGTGTACCGAAATCTGAAACAGTGAATTCAGCACATTATCCTAAACTGAAAATAAGTAGAAATTTTGCTCGGAATTTTCAGACTTTTCCGATTTTTCTTTTCACTAATTTTACATTTCTCTGGCGCAAAATAACTAATGGTATTAAGGCACTCCCTCACCAGAAGCATTCGCGTGTAGTGTAACAGTGCAAGATTCGATTTTGAGCATTATCTCCAAGTAGTAATGCTCAAAATTGTATTTTGCATCGTTACATTATTATGCTCCAGGTGAGGGAGATCCTTTAGGAAACACGGCATGTTACAAAAATGAAATGTTTTAGTTTATAAATCGGAGAATTCGGAAGATATTGGTGCCGATTCTCTTGTTCACTAACTAAACTAAAATTAGAGAGTTGCTATCTTTTACTAACAGATAGCGCGAAAAAAGGACGGTGATAGACAACAACTAAGTTAGAAATGTCAAATTAGTTTACGCCTTGAACTTCATCGTATTTTTAGTCGACACTTTTTAAATGTCGTCTAAATTTGTATGGAACTTTTAGTTCAACTAAATTTGACAGCTCTTATTTACGTCCCTCTCTTTCTTATTCTATCAGAGTGAAAAAGATGGCAATAGCCTAAATTAAATTTAGTTTGTTCACAAGAGAATCGGCTCTATTGTCGATATTTTCCATGGATTTTTAATTCAAAATAATGAGCTGTATTCACTGTGTAACATTTGGTAACCTGTCCTTCACACGCAGTTAATTAACCATTCAAAATATTAATTAAAATGAAATAGGCAAATAAGAAATTTCCAGTAAATTGGGAAAATAACGAGAAATAAATCCACTTATTTTCAATTCAGAATAGTGGACTGAATTCACTGTTTAAGTTTTAGGTACTCCGTCCTTTACTCCTAGTTTAGGCAAATAAGATGTAACTAAGTATTCAGCTAAAGGTAAACCCTCTGTAAACGACCCTAACGGAAGTTAGGGAAGTACTTAGGAATTCACTTAAAATAAGTGAACCCTTAAAACAAACGTTTTCTACTCCATTAAACCACAGCTTAATGTAGTAAAAAGGAACTTCAAATAGTTTACTATCAAATGAACATTGTGCGATGATACTTGAAAATATCGATGCTCGTGGATCAAACGTGCGGATCATACGACTTGCAAGGTTAAGCTGCGCTTGCCGCGGTCAGTCTGTGGATGGGTGACCGTTCGTTACGCATCGAGACTACGTTAAACCGTCGGTTCCGAGTGTCATACGAATACCTATGACAGTCGTTACGGGTAGTCAGAAGCCCGACAGTTTGACAACCGGTCTAACCTTAGGATATTGGCATTACCCAATAACTGAGTCGCGGAAGTCTGATGGCATACGCTCTGTGTAAAATTCAGCTGCATCTGGTTAGACTGCAAGCTGAGCCCAATATAGTTGAAAAAACCCTAGGCAGAACGAACATGGAAATATCGGATGGGAAATCTGGCAATTAAGTTTTACATAAACTTGTAGGGTGTTTCTAAACAGTGTTTCGTGTGTTGTCTTAATATTATCAACCAATACCCTCATACGCCTGTTAAGTATAGGTAATTAACAGGCGTTAGACAACCAACTGTTTTTACTAGTTTGGTGCCCGGTTTCAACGCCTAATTATATTTTGGCAACGTACAGTAGTGTACGGCATTATTTTGACCATGTTACTTATTAATATTAGTTACAAATATTATAATCACGGTAGCTGTAAATAAATGCTCCATGCATTATAAGAGCTTCCACGAGTGATGATGCTTAAGTACGTCCGGCGCACCCGGGGCAGTCAACCTCGTTATCAACCTGGCTAACCTTTTTACCACGGCTTGACCTATTCTCGTATAGCTCGTGCCGACACGAGAGATGAAGTTATTGCCTACTGCTTAAAATGATCAATTAACAGTAACTAACTAATATTGCCGCAATCATCACGCTTGAAAAACGAATTAGAGATCACAGTGCTGATAACAGCCTAATAGCGGATATTGTACGAGTCATCGTTCATTATTTTGACACAGTTAGCGCAAATCAAATGATCGATGTAATGCTAAATTGCTGACACCTACAACTACTACGACATACTGTTTATAATGTAATAATTTAGTGAAATTACATGACTCCGTCGTATCTATCGGTTGCCTTTATATTTTACTGTTTCCTTGAACCCAACTTTGCTATCCTATCGATGCTAGTTTCTTGACTTTTGACTACATTAAATACCATACGGCCGGTACAGATATACCCTTGACAAACAGGCGAGACAGCTCCGCGAGCAAGGATCTTTTTATCGAGTCGATTCGAGAAATTTATCTATTCTAAGCGTCAAATTTGACATAAGATATAGTTATAACAACAACTGCTGTACAAAAATAGATCCGTGCTCGCACCGCAGAAATTAAATGAAGATTTAAACAAATCTTAACGATGTAAATCGTTAGTGGAACGTTCATGAAAATCAATTCCACATTTCGATAAGTGGGGCAATGATTCGAGTCATATGCTCGTAACGTTTCGTTCACACTCGTTAGAGCAAATTGTTCGCTTGCTCGTTATAAGCAGAGTGCCTTATTACGTGTGGAGGCATCGATTTTGAATCGACAAGCTTTATTGTAGAATAATGTTCTAAAGTGTCGTGTTTTTCCGCCTTTTTGCCAACTGTGTGTGTGCCTAAATGGTCGAGAATCGAGGTTTATATTGGAATTTTGGAGATAAAGTTGCACCACGTTCATAATTACAGTATGATTGGACTGTTTTTCGGAATCTGCGTGGTTTTTGTAATGCTGTGTGTGTGCAATAACAAATTAGGTAAACAATATGGCGTCAATTCCGTCTGCCGTACAATACATAGATAGGGTTGCCACACGGACTCTAATATAGAGTGTTGTACTATATTTCACGTAGGCGTACTAGTACGTAGTAGAAGGCTTACTATCTGCGTAATAAAGTACGCTTAAATACCCTTTTTACCTGACACTATTTTCATTTGATTCTCATCTTACTGTGTATTTGGACTTTTTTTGGTATACTTTTACTACTTTATGGTCTTGGCTGTGATTGAAAGATATGCGCATTTCTGAACGCAATCGAAAGTTTTTATAAAACGAAACAAAGATGGAATGGAAAAAGATTATTTACTTAAATAAATTAATAAGAAGCAACGAAAAATATGTAAATATAAAAAATAAAAGTACTCTTTTTTATATGTCATACTTTATTTTTGCTATATTAAAACATAAATGTATTTTTATTGTTCCAAAAAAAGGTGGCAACCCTATTTACAGACTACAGGCAAAATAGAATTAATTTATGTGGTCATTAACAATTATTTTATGTGGTCCTTATTTTAGACATCATCAGTCTCCTGCCCTTATCCCCCTTATTTGATGTCGGGGCAGCATGTGTTTTTCTTCCATACATCTCCTCTATTAGCCATCATCTCAGTAGTCACTCTCTATCTAGTCATATCATCTTTTACATTATCCATCTATCGTTTCTGTAGTCTTCCCCCAATCATATGATCATCCACATTCATACTCAAAACTTTCTTCACGACATGTTCCTCACTCCTCCGGTTTCCACACAATTTCTCAGTCACCGGTGCCACTTTCAGACTTCTACTTACATATTCATTTCTAATTCTATCCATTCGCGTAACACCACCCATCCCTTTTCGCATTTTAGACATAAAACAACCATTCTTTGCTGTACTACTCATTTTTAGCTTATGTTTTTTTGTTAAATTGTCATTAAAGTCATCTCATAAATTTTCATCTTGTTTCGAAAACAAAATAAAACTTGCAAATGAAAAACTTACGGAGCATTTTTCCAAGAAATTGTTAATTGCCACTTGCCGGTCTAACTTTTTAACGTTGTTATTTAATAACAAGCTGTTAAGTTGCAGACGAAGCTTATTTAAAGTGACTACTTTTAACTTTAACTACGCAATTTAGTTTAGATGTTATAAATGTTTAACATCGTTACAGAAACATATCATTCTAATGTGACTTATCGAGATGTCTTGGTATATTAATTTGTAAAAATGGCACATTAATAAAGTTCTTATGTAATGCAATAAAATTAATGTAGTAATGTTATTAATAACATAACATCAAACTCAAAACTCATTTATTCAAAATACACTTGTGAGCAAAGAAATCGAGCCACACCTTTTTTCACGTGTCCTGGTTATTAGTTTTTGTTTCATAGATTACCTATACTTATACTAAGTTGACAAAAAATTACCCTCATTGTAAAGGTTATCAAATAACTTTTTAGGCGATAGAATTATGTTTCGAATTGATCATAGGTACCAAAAATTATAACAATTATACGTGAAAAATAGAAGTGGTTCGATTTATTTGCTACCAAGTATATATTAGAATTACTTAGTTCTTTTTGAACGTCAAATACAAATAGACAGCCCCCAAAAAAGGCCTTCCTTCACCGCTTCCTAGTGTTTCCTGTGAAGAAGAAACGGCGCAACAAACTCCCCAGCAACACAGTTCTGTCTGTCAGGTGAATAAATTAACTGAGCCTATACTTACAAAGAAAATCATAATATTTTTTACAATAATAAAATTATGCAATTAAAGGAAAAGTAGTAATTACAAATTAAAAAATATATATAAATCAATTCAGTATGAATTGAGATAAAACCACCACGCCTGTTTTCCTCGAAGGGTTGGGCAGAGGTGCATAGTTTACCCTCATTTCGCCATTATGTTTAAGTCCCGTGTAATAGGGGCGACCCTATTGCCTTCAACCGGGCACAAATCCAGAAATTGGCTATTGAGAAATTCCACACGGAAAAACCTAATATCACTTTGCCTGACCTGGGGATCGAACCCAAACTAGTTCGTTGGTCTAATGGTAGTAAGCGCGACTGCTGAGCGTAAGGTTCTGGGTTCGATGCCCAGGTTGAGCAAAGTGATATTGGGTAATAATATTATTGTAAAAAATATTAATATTGAAATACAATTATTTCGAATGCTGGGTGATTCTCGGCAAATATTACCCTAAAGCTTACCCGGGCAAATAATTATTACCTCGGGAAAATAAATAATCTTTCAAACAAAAAAGTATCGTTATAATAAGTTAACAATAGGCATGTTGACAGCATCAAAAAATCGCAAATCTAATTAGTCCGCCGCCAGTTAGAGTTTTGAAAAATAATGGACACGTATTTTTTCTTTTGTTAAATCTATGAATACCTATTTGGAAAGATAAAACGCATCAAAACTCTTGGGCTTGTTACGTCAGACGCAAGTAAAAATTTTACTTGGTTGTGACGTTTTGCCAATTTTAAGTGTCGTATATTCGTCAATTTTAGTTTACGTAACAATAGAAAAAATACGGGTCAAATATTTTTTGATAATCTAACTGACGGACTAATTAGATTTTTTCATTCAAATACCCTATTTGCAACAATACTGTTGAACATAAAAAAACATGCACGTCGAAGTGAAAACTTAATTTTTTTTTTGAAAGTTTTATAATACACATAACTCTAATGAATTCTTCAGAAAAAAGTCCTCAATGATTGATAGACTTTGTATTCAACTCTCTACAGAACATTTATTATTACGTGTAAAGAAAAGGGTAACCACATTCAAGGCGCAACATTCATTTAGTCAAGAAAGCACTATTCAGCGCGACTGCAGGAACAGAGTGGGGTGTAAACTAGGCCAGGCCCACTATATACGCCTATCTCGGCCTTATCTCGCGGTCCGTGGCGATTATGACGTTAACAATACACTTTTGTTCTCTATCTACTGCCGCTACAGAATGCTAGAGATACACTTTACATAGTTCACAGATCGGGAAACGTTACCGATACTGTTATTGTTACGATTCGAATTAGTTTACAATTGTTGTAATGTAATCGATTTGGTTCTGTATCGGAAGTGTTTGTTTGTGGATAGCTATGAAAACAAAGGAGTAACTAATAATTCGGTTTGATACAATTGTGTGTATTATTGGTAAGATCAATCAACACTCAATTCATAAATCAAATAAATAACTGTAACATTACATATACAGGTTGTAAACGAATTCGTGTAATTCCTTCAAACCACGTCTATACTGTTGACACAGATTAACCCTAAATAGGTTTTTTTGAATAAGAAGTAGGAAAAAACTAAAAAAAAACTTGTTTTTCAATTTCCGAGTCATTTTAGAGCTCCGAGTTAACTGACTGTAAAGAGCGATATCGCGTTAGTTGTGCCCACCAGCTGTGTCGCCGTGCTTTCATTAATTTATGCGTAGAAACAAAATAAAAATTGTAAAAAAATATTTTTAATTTTTTTATCGAATCCATATTAGGTGGTTTAGATCAATGATATTATATACAAAAAGAAGTAGATATGTCATTGACGCGCCAAAAATGACTATTCAAAATTACAACAATTGTTGTAATTGGAAGTAGCTATCTCTTTCACTCTCGTACTTATTTAGTATCTTCGTCTTACTCATTAGAGATACTAGTGAAAATAATGTAGGTTCGAATTTTAAACGCCATGTTCTATGAACGTAACATATCTACTTCTTTTTGTATATAATATCATTGGTTTAGATACGATTTTCTACCAATACCGCATAAAAAAAAAGTATTTTTTTAATCAAGCTAAATCCCGTCCGGGGTCAATCTACACCAGTACATCATGTGGTTTTAAGAAATACACGAATTCGTTTATACCCCGTATTGTACATTACATAATTATTACATTACATGTATTGTAATGTTACTATAATAAATAGCCTATGACGACATGAAAAAAAAGTACGTAATTGCGAGAAAGTAATACGTCAAGTGAAGATACCGTATTGTGAAGGTGACGAGTCACCCATCTATCTCTATTAACGGACAATTGCGACCGAAGGTGACATTTTGTTTTATATGGCTTGAGATGCCGAAATACCTTACATTGACGACACCTCGAATTTTGCCCGTAAAAGAAAATTACGTACCAATACATCAAATATATTAATGTAATGTTTTTGAGATTACAGACAGTACTGAAAGATTTGTATTGATGACGAAAATATACCACGACTAACTAGTCTTGATACTATAATGTAACACGCGGCGATATATCCTTCTGTAGTGTAAAGGACATTTGTTAATTTCTCAGTTGTGATGGGTGGTGGAAATAGTTCAATTTATTATTATCTATTTTTAATGATAGTGTTTAATTTGTGTACTTAATATGATTATTACGTAACCTATTTAATGATATCAAAAAAGTTTAAGTTTACACTGAGTCATTCAGATTTGCAGGCCAGTTCATGATGAAACATGTAATAACCTAGTATAAACACCTTTTACCTAAGGCTTTGTATGTTTCATACAAGTAAATTATTCTATATTTAAAACCTTTTCTAAATTTAAAAACCGTAAAACATAAAAGGTAAGCTGAACAAATTCGTAATAAAATATTCAAGTATCAAATAAAAGAGTTGAACACTCAATCAAAAAACGTACAAACTTCGCTGGCGTAGTATTAAACGCGATACATATTTTGTTTGATTTGTTTTATTTGCTTTTTGCTGGTTCAGAGTATATTTGAAGAACTTACGGTTGGTTGAAGTTTTCAAATTATACACAAATTATATGGCACATACACATTGACATACGGAATATGAAACAACGCAATGTTTTTGTGTGTATTGTATATCATTATAGCCAATGAATAATAGATTGTTGGGCGCAGATGTCGGTTTAGTCGATTCGGCCTTTTTATGATCATTAAGCTGGTCCTATATTAATGTATTCCTGATAACATTGTAGTGCTTCTAATACATATTATATCAAAAGCTATTAAGAAAAATAGCCTAATAATAACAGTGCATGATCGATTAATACTTCATGAGGCTCTCGTTGAGCGGCTGGATCAAGGGCTTGATACAAAAAGCAATACTCTTTGACACGTCACTCATAGTGAGGAGGTTCCTTTCTCTGGAGCCCTGACTGCCGGTGGGCTACTATTTTTATATTTTTTTTATATTTAAAAATGTACTGAATATGTGTTAAATGAATAGACGAAATACTGGCTGAGAATTTTGAATATAACACCGAACTACACTCGGAAGCAATGAATTCCTGTCACGTATGAAAATAATGATAGCTAGGTAATTCAAATAAAAAGTATTTTATAGACTGTTTAATACTAATCAAATACAATTAATAAAACTTCTAAGATAGTCTACATACAAATTTTTGTTTTAATACGCTAGTTTTTTTAGTTTCTGAGATATTAAGGTTTGTGTCAGTGGCCCGAATTCATTTCTCGCAAGTGTTGTACAACGCTAATCCTTTAGAGGTTAAGTTAACTGTGGCCTATTAGCTTAAACAGCTAGGTATTTCTCAAACCGAAGGAAGCAAGTGCATAATGAAGTGCTAACGACTGTAGTGTAAACGCAGCACTCGCTTTAACGCGCATGCGATAGTCGCGACGTCGCCGCGTCGCGTCGCTCGGGTGAGTCGACTGGACTCGGATTTAATTGTCATTCAACAAGAAATCGTTTACATACCCGTTCAACCGCGCTACATGGGTCATGAGATACGCTGTGACAGATGACTGTATATACTATAGATGAAAATATCTATAGATGAAGTATACTTATAGCATTGTAGCAACAATAAATTCTAATTTGTCAGACATATTATTCATGATTATGATTAGTTATGGTTTACTCACGTACATTTTTCGGGATTGCTCGACTAGTTTCGGACTCAAATGAACAGTACGACTCGCAACCTCGCCGCGTGGTCAGCTCATTTGTAGTGTCTAAACACACCATGCCGAAGGTACACGACCGAGTTCGGCATGTTTGCCTGCAATGCTATTTGAATTACTGACGACACATTATGCCGAAATTACGTTGCGTTATAGCGTACAGCTGAACTTCGGTCGGGCGTAAGTTCAGCGACAATTCGGCGGCAACGTATTCTGTAGAGCACACATTATACCTACGCGACCGAAGTTCGGTTCGATTGCCGACGAAGATCCGGGGCAGCGGGAGGCGGGCATGCCCGTGCCCCGCGTGTCCGCCCACAAGTTTGCGCAATTGAATTTCTGCCGCATAGGTTCGGCACTTATGGTGTGTCATATCAGCCGATAACGTCGGAACGTAAAATCAGCCGCGGAAGTTCGGTCGCGTACCTTCGGCATAATGTGATTGGACACTTAAGGTTCTGTTTGAGTCCGAAACTAGTCGGACAATCTCGAAAAATGAACGTGAGTAAACCGTAACTAATCATAAATAAATTCTCCATTAAATAAAAAAACGTACTCATCAAAAATCTCCAATTACTCACCTTTTATCGTCCGAACAGAACAGTTGGTAGAACTTTAATCAAACTTCTTATCCGAACACAATGCACCCGATCCAAGAAACTTTTAATTTAGTTAGCTGCTATCACGAAAAGACAGGTATCTGAAACAAGTAGAAAAGTCTTTGTCTATATTTTATAGAATACAGAAACACAGCAGAGAATTTTCCAACACGATTTTTTAAAACAGATTATGCCGAAGTTTTGTAATTGAATTTTAGAAGTACAAAGGCGAGTTTAATTAGGCCTATTATCTAGATATTATGGGTACCCACATAGCGCTGAGCGCAGATAATCTTAAAACCTATATACATAATATTCTAAAAACGTAACGATGCTAAAACTGTAGATTAAATATTTAAAAAAACAAAGTAAGTGCATCTTAGAAACGATACAGCAGTGCAATTTTGTAAGAATCTCACCTCAATTGTTACTGTCTTGATACTTGTCGTGACACAGCGTGGATAACAAAACTACGCGTTATTGATTATACTGTCGATTATCTGTGTGTTATTTGCTTCTATTATCCATACTGTGACATTATGGATATCGAGCTAACCGTCGATATTGAGGTGGGTTTCTTACAGAATGACACTACTGATGCCAAAAATGCCATTTTTAGAGTTTTTATCTGATTGTCCGTTTGTATGTTTGCGCTTCACTCCAGTGCTACTGGACAGATCCAGCCGCAATTTGGCAGCCATATCCGTTAAAAAGCGGGTCAGGTTATAGGGTACAAATTATCACACTATTCAGCGTGGGTGATGAGCAGTAACCTTATATTTCCTTAGGCAAAGCCGAAAGTGGGTATAGTTAGTAATTTATAGAAGTGTCAGCTATCGCAGTGAATCTTCGGTGTATCTCGAGTTCGTTTTGGTCGCGTGTTCCGAATATTTTCCTGATTCTTAGGGCATATTTCACAATCGTCGGATAACACTTACCTATCTGGGCTATAAATATGGCGGTTTCATGGATTTTCTATAGTAAAACTGTCTGACCGCTAAATTATTTTATTATAATATCTGAGTTACGATTTAAGTTTAGTTATGAAACAGGCCCTTGAACTTAGAGTGTTAGAGTTGTGCAAATTTCGTCACGATCGTTTCGATCCGCATGTGTGGCCCGCATTTCGTCTATTCATACATGTGTTTATTATGATGCGTCTGTGATTTCTCAAAAAAATTTTGAGAGTGAAAAAAAATATGTTGCTACTTCTTTCTTTATGCATTGAAAACGTTAATTAGTTTTTATTTAAATCAATAAATGCTGCTGTAAAAAATAATATTGCAAGCACCGTTTTCAACCTATTTACTTAAATTCTCTCAAGCAAAAATGCGATTTCAACAATTCTTTTTTCAAAAGATAGGTTTTATTATGTTCTAGTGAATTACTTAATAATATTGTATATATAAAATATAAAAAATCTCGCAGTACTTGGATGTGTCACTTTTAATATTGATAATTTTTTTGGAGCGGTATTGTACTAAGAAAAAAAAATCTCAATGCCACCGACCGACGAAGTAACATTTTCCAAAAAGACGAATAATGTGTCTAGAGTGACACCAAGCAGTGAAGACCATTAGTAAAGACAATCTCTACATACAATTTATCAAGCTTTCAAGTATTTAGCGCTTTAATTTATAAGGTTTAAGTTATCTCCCCTATGCAGTCCATGTGCACAATTTAATATATTGCAAATTTTTTGCGCATTATTCCCCTCGTATTTTTTAATGAAAAAACGCAATTTTTTTGTGGAATTTTATAATTGGAAGTTTATTTATTTACATAAACATCACACCTGTATTCTCTGAAGGGTTAAGCAGAGGCGTATAGTACACCCTCACTTCACCGTTATTTTTAAGTCCCATGTAATAGAGGGCGAGCCTATTGTCATCAGCCGCGCACAAACTACGGGGCTGCTACTGAGAAATCCTACAAGGAAAAACCCAATAACACATTGCCTGATCTGGGGATTTAACCTGTGGGGTCCTGCCTCACGCTCAGTAGTCGCGCTTGCGACCACTAGAGCAACGAGGCAGTTTCTTTATTTTAATGTTTTATTTGCTTGCTTGTACCAATATTCAACGTGAATATTGGTCCATGAAGTCCAAGTATGACTGCCTCGTTAGTCCCGTGGTTCGATCCCCAAGTTAGGCAAAGTGTTATTGGGTTTTTCGGTGTGGAAATTTCCAGTAGCAGCCCGGAGTCTGGATTTGTGCCCGGTTGATGGCAATGGGCTAGCCCCCTATTACATTAGACTTAAATATAACGGCGAAATGGGGGTGTTCTATACACCTCTGTCAACCCTTCAAGGATGATGTTATGTTAAGTCCAAGTATTAACTCAGACAGAGCACTAGATGCGTTAGCTAATCTGACAATTTCAGCCTAAGCGCACAAACCAATCGGGGTGCTTTCAGTACACTAGATTCAAGAGGCAACTAGATACGTTAACCAATCTGACGGCTTGGCCATTAGCATCAGCCAATTACATGAGGATCAGATTACGTATACGATAGGTAGGTGACTGTAGTGCGGGGAAAACGGTAAAGCTTATGTATCGGCAATAGCAATTCTACTGTGCACTTCTTTTATAACAGGCCTTTTATTTTTTCTTTATTTATACGAGTACTTCTATGCACTATGGTGGTAAGTAAGGCGGACTTAATGCCATAAGGCATTCTCTACCAGTAATTTTTTGGGTTAAAAAGGAAAGCATCGAATTAGGTAAACAAAAAAAATTGTTGACAATTTTGTAATAAATAAACTGCAAATTCATCAGATAAATAAAAAATACACATATTAAACAATACAGTAATAAAATATATAGATATATTTTGCAATATATATCAAATACAAAATATAATATTATGAAAACCTGAATGCAGTTATGACGAAGACTAAATTAGATGATTAGAAGTGCAGCGACTTCAAGTGGTATTCGCTAACTTTGCATTTGAACGAGAATTTACTCGGAGCTTTCTTAATAGCAAGGGGGAGCACGTTCCAAACTTTGCTTGCTGAGAGATTATTTTCCAACGGAACGCGTATTTTACGTAGATCGTTACGACGTAAGAACTCCCTTTTTTTTTTTTTTTTATCGTGGGAAAATCCTCATGGATACCCTTCGCCTGGGGAAGGCGAAGGGTTATGCCGGACTCTTACCGGCTAAAAACCCACGGTGTTCCTACTCCTGACCCTTGGCCGGGGTCACGGGATTCGCAGCTGCATGCACCGCAACCCCGGCAGGCCTCGGTCCGCCAGCCCCTGGCGGACCTCTCCTTCTGTGGGGCCTTGCCCCACGTCCTCCTGAGAGGCGCGCACGGAACACATGCGCGCCGCCTTCTCGGGCCTGTTACTGGTCGGGCGACGGGTCCACTAACCCGTCGCCCGCAGGCCACACACTAGGGTGGCCGGAGATCGTCGCGCGCCCTCCGGCGGCGCCCGGTGCGTCTGGCGCGGGAAGGGAGAGTGGCCGTCGCCTCTCTCTCCCTCTCCGCTCCCTCCTTGGTCGCCATCACCACCTCGCAAAAGGAGGTGACGGCTTCCCACGCACTCTCGCTCCCGACCATGGACAGAACCACGGCCGGAAGCGAGAGGTCACCACCGATCGCCGCGACTAGTTCACGGCGCTGCGTCGCCCACGCACGGCACTCCTGCAACGTGTGCAGCGCCGACGTAAGAACTCCCTGATGCGTTTAAAATACGCGTTCTGTTTGGTGACTCCTTTAACGTTTCTCCAGTATCGTTAGTGCGTTTACAGACACAACTCTTCAAATGCACAAACACCCAGACCCCGAATGGCTTACAGACATACATTAAGATCCCTCCGTATCTCGGTGAGCATGTTAACCTGTCGGTCCTGGGTATCATACGAACCCGAAAGCCTGACAACTGGTCTAAATTTTGGATATCGGCATTACCCAGCACCTAGGGGCCAATTCTACTAACAGAAACTTTTATCAATTGCAACTGAATCGTTCATTCACGCAGTTTTCGTTTATAAAAACTGTCAAAACGTTATATCGTTACGTCATAAACGTTTCTGTTAGTAGAATTGGGCTCCTGGATTGCAGAAGTCTGAAGTCGCTCCATGTAACCTGGTATTCAGCTCGTATTGATAAACTGAAAGCCGACCTCAACATAGGAAAAGAATAGGCAGAACATAAAAAAAATTGTGGAATAATTTACGCAGTTTTTTTTTTTAAATCAGTGTCAGATTCGTTTAAAAACTAACTTCGGAGCTAATTATATTAGTTCAAAGCAAATATAACGCAGTTTATTAAAATAAATATGTCATCAAGCTCTTTTCCTTTGTGAACTGGCGTCGGAACGACCTCGAATGATTAATTGCATTTTGTTGAACTCAAAGCACAGCCAAGAAACAAATTGGTTGAAGATAAAAAAATAATATAATCCCTATTAATTTAATGCGAAAGTAACTCTGTCTGTCTGTCTGTTACGCTTTCACGCCTAAACCACTGAACCGATTTTGATGAAACTTGGTACAGAGATAGTCTGGAAACCGAAGAAGGACACAGGCTACTTTTATCCCGAAAACCGCGAAACATCTACTCGATAAACGAAATCCACGCGGGCGAAACTGCGGGCGACCTCTAGTGATTAAAGTCTCAAGTACTGTAATTATAGACACAATAGATAAACAATGGCACTGACGAACCGGTTCGTCGGTCGGGCCGCTAGGGGTTAATATCCTTATTATTGTTGACTGCCTCGTTTGTCTAGTGGTCGCAAGCGCCACTACTGAGCGAAAGGTCTCCAGGTCGGGTAGAGTGTTAAAGGGTTTTTCCATGTGGAATTTTTCAGCAGCAGCCCGAATCCTGACTTTTTGTCCGGTTGATGACAGTAGCCTCACCTCACACGACTTAAGGTCTTGGCACATTATACCGGCACAGCTGAAGAACGGCGTCGCCTCGAATTTAGGCTACGGCTAGCCTCTAGCGCGCTAACTACGAGTCGTCCGCGAGGTGCACGCTCGAAGTCTGCGCGTCGCCCGCGAGGTGCAAGCTCGCAGTCCGCGCGCCGGCCGCGAGGTGCAAGGGGAATAGACTTGCCCCCTATTACATGGGACTTAAACAAAACGGCGAAATGAGGGTGTACTATACACCTCAGTCCAACCCTTTGAGGGATACAGGCGTGATTTTATGTTATCCTTATAACAGTATGAGGGACAATTAAAGTGTTTTTATTTTTTTGTAAGTTTACTCGTTTTAGTGACTTATAATTAATATACTTTTTGAAAACACCTATTTATTTAGTTTTATTTGAAACTGACTGTTTAAAACTTCAGACATGTGTATTTTCGTCGTCTTGCTCCAATTTTCTTAAACGCTCATAAAATAACAGAATCCACAAAGCTCGTTTACACATTCTCACCTTCACACCATAAATATTTGAACACAATATCAATAATTATGAACAACGCGATATTCAAACAAAGCAAGCAACAGATTTACAAGAACTATGCACTTCGCACTGAAATTACACATGCCAGTTCTATTTCCACTCGGAACCCATAGACATTCCTGTCTAATATATTAAAATAGACGTATTACAAATACACACGGCGCATAAATCAATTTATTGTTGAAACAGCAGAACTGTGCGAGTGAATTGTGCAAGCGCAGAATTGTGATGTGGCGCTGACGAACAGGACATAATAAAATAATTTTGTACTTATGTAATACCTTTCTGCATATACAGAGAATAAATTAATTAGTTTCTTATTTTGTGCTGATAAACTGCTGAATTGCTTGACTTTAATTACATTTAGGTATTTTGCATTAAACATCAGTTACAATAGAGATAGATAGAGATAAACTCCTGCATTATAAATATGTAAATAACACACACACACACACACACAAACACACCCCCACCCACAAATACACACACACATCTACAAACACACACGTGCGCGAAAAGACACACACAAGCGCACACGCGCGCTCGCACTCAAAGACATGCACACACACACCTACACAAACACACACAAACTCATACGCACACCCACAAAATATACCTAAGATGCTACTCCCAATGGACTGTTAAAGTACTCAGAGTACGCTGCTGCCCATCCCCTAGTGAATCGCTTAGTCGTCTTGACAAAATATTAAATACAAAACAAGTAAAAAAAAAAAGGTTTCATCGAATGTTCATGTCACATCACTGGCCTTTCCTCTCACAAAGTGCGACACTAATGCAACTCACTCAATATCGCTGAAAGTCACGCAATAGCGTGCTGGGCTAAAAGATCACGATAGAGTAATTAATGATGAGGTACTACCAGTCAACTAAGATTACTGGGACGATAGCTCTATCAGCTGTTACACTTAAGGGACACGCTTTCTTATAAGTGATTAATATTCTACAGAATTTTAAAATAGAATGCATTGTTATTATTTTATGGAATACAAAGACGCTGTCTATTTTGCATGCATACCATTATCATAAAGTAGTTTTAGAGAAATAACTGTACTTAAAGTTCATCAGTCAGTTGTGTCACGAGTTAGTAGTTCCAGGAAATGGATTCGTAAGATCAGAAAGGTTGATTTTTTAAATGAATGAACAATAAATAATGATGTATTGAAATAAAAATAATCCAGTCTTCTGTTACATTCTTGCTTAAGATTAACAAAATATAGTGCTTAACTGTAATTAATCATTTTTTACACATATTTTGGCGTTGACCCCTAAACTAGTTAAAATCTAGTTAAGTAAATAAAGTAAATAAAATAAGTAAAGCAAAATAAATAAGTAAATAAACTAGTTAAATCGTTTGTTAACACTTGCTTATAATAGTTAACCTTAACAGTGATATTTTAAGTGGCTAACTCAAATAAATCAACAAAAGTCTATAAATATGTTTGATGAAGAAAGTACCTACTTATTTAAAAAAAATAAGGAAGCTAGATTGCATTAGGAAATGAAGGATTATACTATTATAAGTATGTACCTACATCACGCTCGTCTTACTCCTACGTCATTCGATTCTTTTGTTGTTAGCCGATGGCATTATATTAGGTCCCGGAGGAGGCAAGCCTATTACCTTTTATCAGGCACAGTGCTTTCTATTCCTGGGCTTTCATCGATATTATTTCTTAGAAAATAGAACTCGTAGGTAGATTTTTTCCTGAGCTTGAAGTTCAAAGTTCGGATTAACATTATGTTCGTGGCACTTTTAGTGTGATAGACAGTTGTTTTATTTAACTAGGAATTTAACTGTGCCAGTTAAAAGAACCATACTATACAGATGTAAACCAATTCGTGTAATTCCTTAAAACCACCTGATTTAATCCTAACTTCCTAACTAATATTATAAATGCGAAAGTAAGTTTGTTTGTTTGTTACCTTTTCACGCTTAAACTACCGAACCGATCGTCCTGAAATTTTGCATGTACATTGTCAGGTGTACAGAAACGGACATAGGGTACCTTTCATCACGAAAAAAAGCACTGTTCTCCAGGAAAACAACAATAACGATAATAGCCATCTATTATCGTTATTATCGATCGTTATCGTGTTCTTTCCATCCAATGGTTGTCTGGAAGAAATTGCTTTAAGCGATAAGACCGCCATTTGTACTGTTCTTAATTATGTGTATTCCTTCTGTTTTATTTCTTTTAGGGGCGATTTTTCAATCGTCAGATAAATTTTATTCAAGGAATAAATATTACGGTTTGACATATTTTCTATACAAAAGTTGTCAAAACGTCAAACTTATTCCCCAGATAAAAGTTATCTGACGATTGAAAAATCAGCCCTTAGTGTACAATAAAGTATATCTATCTATCTATTTATACGTAACAGAATTTATGTCACTTTCATTTGCAGCTCAACTTGGTCACAAATAAACTGGACAAGTAAATAAAGAGCTCAAAGGCTTTACTTTGGAGGTAAACATTTATTTATTTATACGTTCGGACGTTGCGAGAATACTAATTTAGTGAGATCGAGAGAACAGATCTTAGGAATTCGGACCTAGCATGTAGCTAGATTGAAACCTACATATTATATTATTGTAGCAGATCTAAGATTGAAAGTAATTGAATATAGTCCAATTCCTTTCTTCTTTTCATGTTATTTATTTAGCTACAGATAAAGAACAACTTTTGTGAGAGCCTTTCATGTTTACGGATGTATATGATTTTACTCACGTATGTTATTCGGGTATACTCGACTAGTTTCAAACTCGACCGGAGCTATTCGGGTATACCCGACTAGTTTCAAACTCAACCGGAGCTATTCGGGTATACCCGACTAGTGTCAGACTCGACCGAAGCTATTCGGGTATACCCGACTAGTGTCAGACTCGACCGAAGCTATTCGGGTATACCCGACTAGTTTCAGACTCGACCGGAGCTCTTGCGATTAAGGGCTCCAGTCGAGTCCCAAAACTAGTGGGGCATATTCGAACAACACCGTGAGTAAAACCGTGTACATCTGTATACGATGATAGAGACCCTTGTGTTAATTATGGAGGTAGCTAACACTACACTGCTTGTGTGGATTGATTTGTTTTGGCTCATTCTGAGCGTTGGTTTTGTCACACACACTTGTTGTTTTTTAACTAGAGACAACATTTATTGATATCGAGTTCGCCAGTTTGCTGGATCGGAAAAAAATATAGCATAAAAACTCACAACCGCTTATTCTGCACGTTCTTTTCACCAACTTGGTTTAAAAAGGTCTTGAATAAATTGAAACGTCCGACGAAAATAGAAACTTATCGGAGAAAGCTTTAGAATAAAGTCCGCCATTCAAGACACCGCTTCGAATGAATGAACGGCTATTTGTTTAAATGCAACATTTTATCCTTACATCGACAGAGTCCAAATAACAATGGCGGCCTTGGATTATATACTGCGGCTTACAATGACGTACCAAAGCTTTTAGTTATCAACTTATGCATTAGGGAGAACCGTTTTTAGTTATCCAAAATGTGTTTGTATTCCTAGAGAATTATCATTGCATTCGCGTGCCTATCTGCCTCGGAGTAATGAGCTCTGCAAGCGAATCTGGAATCTTGAAATGCTGGGTTTAGAAGCAAAATAGACGTTCTAAGGAGTTGGTTGTATGATAAAACGAATGTATCCGATACAGCTAGCGGTCACTAATGTGTTTTGATACGAAACAGGTGTTTTTATATTTCTGGAATAGAAATGTAATAGAGTAGTTATTTTATGTATTCAATGCAGTTCAGAATTAACCTGGTTTCTAGTGAGTTTCGTCTAAATTCAGTATTTAGTGCGTTATTTTCTCGATTTATTGTTTGTCTATACTGACTTGAGAGTGAAGGAGGTATAGAGTGAATTAGGTTTTGTAATACTGATCTTTATAGTTGGTATCCAGCAAGACTACCGGGGCAGACGCCGCAGTGCTCCCTATGCTTGGGGCCCCAATTAGTCAAAGAGCTTCTCGACAGACCTTCGATCTCTTGCTGCCTCGGAGCCTCAGAGCCGCTAACTACGTTCCTCATCAATTTTGAGGCAGCAACATTGATTCCTCTCTTGTGGGAGTCCATGCCGGTGGAATTGCATAGTGGCTCCCTGATCTTGACAGATAAGGAGGTACCTATGAGACTTGCAAAGCCACAAAAAGAGAAGAGAGCCAAGAAAAAAATATGAAAAAATAATAATTGACAATTCGAACCTGGAGTGCAAATGTGGCGCTGTTCCTCAAACAATGGGGCACTTCACATCATGTCCTTGTGCTCTGACACCTGCATGTTAGAGGACCATATGGACGCTAGTAATAATGCAATACTCTTAGCAGAGCTCTGAGCGGACACAGTTTAGATTGCCATCGACACGCTAAGAAGTAGAATGTCGAACATGATTCTACCTTATTTTTATTTATTTACTTTACTTTAATTAAAACTGTCTAGGACGAATTACAACGTATTACGAATTAGATTGAATTACAAAGATAAATTCATACAGATGAATGAAGAAAATAAAAGAATAAAATATTTGTATTATAATTGTTATATGTAGGTATAGGCTCTCCCGAAACTCAACGTCAGGCCAGGAACAAATGATAAGGCAGATAAGGACGGTTCAAATTTTTTCAAGGACCACACTCTTGAATAAAGAAAACTCATTTTATAGTTTTTTATTCTCGGTAACTTTGAAACTCGAAAATGATTAAACTTCCATTTTTCAATACAGTCATAAACTGCCCTATTCAAATCCTGCCCTAAATAGTTAAATCTCGATCTCGATGAGCGAGCAGCGAGTAGAGCTAGAAGTTAGAAACGAGTTGGCGAGCAGCGAGAAGCGAGTGTGAAGTTCCGATAGTTTTGTCGCTGGGCTATAAGCGAGTGTGCGAGTGCGACGGGCGATTACTCGCTCCACTCGCAAATGACCGCTGGTTGGTCTCTCGGCGTGAGTTCTGACCGCTAAGCGAGCATCGCTAAGCAAGTATCGCTGAGCGAGTATTATTTTTGATAGCTCTTGTCGCTCAGCGACAAACTACCGGAGCGAGTCCTCGCCGGCAGTGTGAACAGTCAGCGATTAACTATTAATATATGCATCTCTTTTGTTTACACGGAATGTAATATCTATTGTACGTTTCATGAACGAAAAAATAGCCGATAGTTAGTCGTTTCCTCGCCGGCGGTGGGACAACTGCCTTATCCGCAAACAGATCACAATACATATTAGAATCCTAAAGTTCATTGAGTGCGGCGAGAGCGCAAGGTATAAATCGCTTCAACGATCTTGTCGCACATAATGACACCAGTAATCCTGAAGACTGGCTACCATATTAGTGGTATTCAGAAAGCTAAAATCCACCCAGAAACACATGTTAATGTATGCCAATTAATATCAACCCAAAGCACTGCTTATTTGCAAAACACAAACAACGAGATCACAATTAACATTGTATCAACAAGGTATTAGACATTGTTTCTATTAGGTACCTATATCCTGTGTTATCTTTGTCACTTAATACGATAACAGACATCTGTAGTAATTACCTGTATAGGTATAATTAAATAATTGGTTTTGTGAAACTGGTCTAGAATATCTCTAGAATAGAGGCTAATTAACAACCGCGTGGATCATATGATTTGTATGGCTAGGCTGCGCTTGCCGCGGTCAGGCTGTGGATGGGTGAATATTCGTAAGTGCGTATACACGTAGAAAGCGGGTTGTCGGCGCCGATCTGTCAGCGCTTATCGGTGCTGTTCCGCGACGTTAGTCGACGCAGGTAGTCTCTATACTGTGTGGCGAACCAGCGCCGACAAGCTCCGAACTGCGCCGACAAGTTCCGACCTGCTCCGATCAGCGCTGGTAAGCCATAATTTGTTGCTGTATTTACAAGCGAATAAGGCGTATTTTTGTTAAAAAAATGCCAGCCACTGCTTCTACCCGCTTCCTTTATGTAGCGGTTACCTATATGGACCAGTACCAATAAGCGCTGGTAAGTCGGCGTTGGTTACCAGCTTCCTTTATGTATACGCCCTTACTCATCGAGATCCCTTCGTGCCTCAGAAAGCACATTAAACTTGCGGTCCCGGGTGTCGAATATCTGTGACAGGCGTTACGGGTAGTCAGAAGCCCGAAATTCTGACAATCGGTCTAAGCGTAAGATATCGGCATTGCCCAGTAGCTGGGTTGGTAAGGTCTGATGGCAGTCGCTCCGTGTAAAATACTGGTATTCAGCCGCATCTGGTTACACTGGAAGCTGACCCCAATATATTTGGGAAAAGGCTAGTAGAATAGACTAGAATATTTGCAATTTTAACACAAGCAAAACTTATCGTTTTCTTAACATATTGCAAATCCTTAGGTAACAGCATAGGCAATCAGTTATTCGGTAAGCTGCTGTGTTTTACGTGTTTTTTTTTTAATAAATCGTTGCCCCACTCTAAGATTTCTCTTGTATCGTGGGTGCGTTTACATACACAAATCTCACATACACAGACGCCCAGATCCGAAACAACCATCTGTAGGCCATACAATTTTTGTTCCGTGTGGGAATCGAACCCACGACCCGTAGCGCAGAAGCGATTGGCTTAGCCACTGCACCAAACGTGTCGTCTACGTCGTTTCCAAGTTTCATGTGGAATAAACTGCCTTATGCAAAATGAAAACAGCCTTAGATCTCAACGGGAGAATAATTTGGACGCTCGCTCTCTACCGCAATCATCTATGATTACTAGGCTGACATACATTCCAGGCAACAGCATTCTTGTGTCTAGGGACTATAATTTTCCTAAACACAGCAACTTGGACTTCCGACTCGTCCCAACCCTAAAGGATTCGTGCGGCCGGATGTTTTTGACCCTAGTTTAGTGTATAAAGGACAGGATACAGGAAATGTCCTTCTAGTGTTGTAGGTAGATGAAAGCTGAGCGGATTAGAAGTACGTACACGAATTGATACATTTAGATAAAGGCGAATAGTAGTGTAAATGGCATGAGCCTTGAACATCGTTGCAGAGTAACTAGCTTTTCGGTGTTTTATAGGGTGCATTTTGGAGAGTGTGCGATGGAATTATACAATCTTATCCCCCCTAGCCCGTTCCATCACCGGACGACCGGACTTAAAGCGGCTCCGCTTTATGGTGGATATTCCACTCATACGCACAAAAAGTTTTCCGATAGCTGTAGTCTCAGAGTTTTCAAATTTCGAGTTAAAAGGTTACTTTTAGGCGAGTGTGCATCATCGTCAACCGCATTTTCACTTACGATCGGGTGAGATAGTGGTCAAACGTGAGCCTATAATTAATTTAAAAAAATAACTGTTTCTGTTGAGGTAGAAAGATTGAACAGTAACGTTCTATGAGTTGACTTGAATAAAGTTAGGGCCAGAGTTATTCTAGGGATCCATTATTGTAATTAATGATGATGAATGTGTGATGATAACTCAATCTCTAGGAGACATTATCACCACTACTATAAACAATAGTGGTACCTAATGATAATGACATCAAAGATGTTATGCATATTAGGGCTATACTCATTGAGGTACACTCAACTGACACGATTATTAGATGAATACTTCAGGACGAATAATAGGCACGTAGCTTCTGAGATTATTTGCGTCTTATAAAAGTACATTACGGATGTACAGTCAACAAAAGAGTTAGGTACGCAGGCAAACATCGGGTATCAATGAACTACGCAGGTGTGCGTAATAACTTTTTAAATGCAAGACTCGCTTAGACAAGCGATGGCAAAGACTTGGCAACTCAACACGAAATACGAATGTAATTCGTTGATTGTATACTTATCTCTTTAGTTGACTGTAATGGTAAAGATACACGGCGACACTGACATTCGACACAATGCAATCGCGACACTGAAATTAAACCAGAGCTAATGCGCAACTCAGTGTAACAGCGATGTATACACTACGACACTCGGTGTCGACACTCAGTGTCGAGTGTAATGTGTAGCCGTGTATCCTTACCATAATACATTAAGTACGGCTATTTCCAAGGTATATTCAAAGCAATGTTTATTTTTTATTTTTCATTCATTTTAAAATGCAAGTCTCTTCGCGAGTAAATTTAATATTTCGCAGCAAGTTAGCAAGGTTAGCTCTTTTCATATAAGCTTTATATAAAATTCATGCGAATGCGACTACTGACCAAACGAATTTAACTTAAAATGTAAATAGTTTTACAAATTATTTAACTTTTTCATATTTCCGACATTTCGGGAATTTCAGCTTTTATTTCGTAATTTTTATTACATTGTTTTAATTTATATTATTTCCTTTTAAATGAAAACGTGATTAAAAATGGTGAAGCTGCTAAAATAGAGTATTTATTTTGCAAATACTTAATCCCTACTAATATTAAAAATGTGAAAGTAACTCTTTCTGTCTGTATGTTACGCTTTCACGCCTAAACCGCTGAACCGATTTTGACTAAACTTGGTACAGAGATAGTGTAAAACCTGGAGAAGGCACGTAGGCTACTTTTATCCTGAAAAATACGGAACACGCGATAAACGACACCCACGCGATAAACGACACCCACGCGAGCGAAGCCACGGTTGACCTCTAGTTTGATATAATTGTCAAATGGCTTTTGTAAGGTGCGCTCTTAGAAGAATAACTAAAGGGAGCGCCACCGTCATAGACGCGTTATTTGCGTGTATATTTTAAATGGGTACAAAAATTATATCATCATATCAGCCTATTGCCGTTCACTGCTGAACTAGGCCTCCCCCAGAGATCGCCAACCATCCCGGTCTTGGGCAGCCCGCATCCATCCGCTACCAGCCACCTATTTCAAATCGTCGGTCCATCGTGCCGTGCAGGGCGTCCCACACTACGTTTGCCCAAACGCGGTCTCCACTATAAAAATTATATAGATTAATTAAATTGCACAATAATGAAGTACATTATTCCTTGTTTACAAGTTACATATTTAATAACCAGTTACCTAACCATTACTAGTACACATTGCCGCGTCAATTAGCAATGCAGCCTCTCGCTTCTCGCTCAAAATCAATCGTCTAATTACATAAACAAACGAACCGTGCACAAATAGCGCGCGACTCCAATTATTCTGCACTGAAAATAATTTAAATGAAATTATTAACGTACATGACATAAAACATAACATCACGCTTGCATTCCACGAAAGGTTGGGCAGAGGTGTATAGTACACCCACATTTTGCCTACATGTTTAAGTCTCATGTAATAGACTTCATCAACCGGCCACAAATCTAGACTCCGGGCTGCTACTGAGAAATTCCACACGGAAAAACTCAATAACTCTTTGTCCGACCTGGGGATCGAACCCAAGACCTCACGCTCAGCAGTCACGCTTGCGACCACTAGACCAATGAGACAGTCAAAAAGTATAAACGAACATTTCTATAAACACTTCGGATCAAAAATAAAGAACCACAAAGAGATTATTTTACGAAAATTATCGAAAAAATGGTCGGTTCGTATTTTCTGAAAATGACACAAGAATATTGGGGTCGAGATTGCCGCTCGGGGCTCCGATAGCCGCATAGATGTAGAATTTGTATTGATAATTGTTTTACAATGTAGATATATAGAAGATGCTTTATTGTACACCATAACATTATATTTTGGTTAACAGTTCATGTTACCTGTTACCCCTCGAACAGTGCATGGGCGAGAGGTGCGCACCAGGCAAGTTTTGCTACTAGTTCTTGCAAATCTAATGTAGGCGAGCGCTCACCGCTGCGCCGCTTAGTCGACACATACAATAAGCGATTTAGTGCAATATTGATTTAATGTATACCAGCAGATTTACCTTTAGAAGTAGGCTTGCCAACCTTTATGTACTCGTACGAATTTACCGGGACCTTGGCAGTCAAAATGCGGGACGTGACAAAAAAAAGCGGGACCCAACTGTCAAAATAAAAGGGAGGCGAAAAATACAATTGGAAATTATTTTTTCGTTCGTTCGACGCGAGACTCGCGGTCGCGATCTCCACTCTTCTAGTTAAACAAATTTCAGGGCTCCGTGTCACGGTAATGAAGATATGTTTTTGTTTATCACCCAAAATCTCGCCTTTAAGTCGTCATAACTTTTTTGTTTGCGCTTCGATTCTCAATTCGAAATTAATTATACAAGGTTAGTCGGAAAGGGGGTACTAATCCGAAGCCCACTTATAGTATCGCTGATGACTGTTCGAAAGCAAGTGTTAAAATTTTAAAATTCGATAAGTATTTTTTTTTCCAAATAAAATGATTTTTATTTTAGTTTTTTCAAAAATTCTTATTTCCTGCTTTAGTTACAAATTCAGAAAATGGTGCTTCTAATTCATGACCCCAAATATGACCTAAAATGTAAACACAGCTGATCATAACTGGGGATAGATAGATTTTAGAGATATTTTTTTTGAGATTTTTGAACAACTGTTTCTCTTAAAATATTGACTTTTGGGAAAAGTTGTAGAACAAAAGTTATTCATTATTATGTGTACTTTAACACTTTTTCGGATTAGTACCCCCTTTCTGACTAACCTTGTATAGAAACTAAATGCTATTTTTAATTTATTTAGCTAGCCAATCCCTCAAAAAATTGGGCGGTCCTTCAACCGAATATCCAGTATATGTGGTGAAAGTAAACCCGCATGAACGATAAAAAACTTTTTGTTTACAGTATAAAATCGTCGGACTTCGCCAATAAACGCCACATCCGCGATTATTTATTCTGTACACGTATTTAAAAATATGCAACAAATGATACAATGGTTCGCATCACTTTCACACCCACGCTTTGAAAAGTAGATAAATGTGCTATCTACTGAAATAATCTTCCTATATCTTAGTTGCTTGTATGAACTACTTACTATTGGGCAGGCTTAGCTTCGATCCTTGTGTTGGTCAATATTCTAGCATTCATTCATACATACATAAACTCACGCCTTTTTCTCATGGCAGGCAGAAACTAGAACGCCGCATGCAACGATCCTTACATACTCCTGTCGCTTCGTCCACATTCATACATCTTGTCATACACGCTCGCCGGTTGACAGTACTGTTGACGCACCTGTTTTTTTTTGAAGAACATAACCAATAACAGATGTTATTATTATTTAGATATGTATGTACTTCTAGAGCGTCCTCTACTGCCGTTTCCATTGATATGAATTTACTCTAGCATTCAGTATAAAATTATAGCCATCTTATTCAATGTTTTCAGTCAGTGAAGTGTATCCTACTAATTTATGATGTAGTGTATACCAGGATGCCTCATATAATAAACAACAACGATATAAGTTTGTTTAAAATATATTAAGATAAAAAACGACTTATGATATTTAAACAAATTTGATTTTTATGAAAGTACAATTATTTAAACGTTACAGAAGTACTGTTTTGAACAAATTGTATTCCATACATTTCGTGACCAATAAATTGGCCTTAGACGTATGACCCTAATAAAGTATAGTATGAGAAAGATATATTGGATGACTGTCGCGGACGCATGGTACTCAAAGTTAAGTATATACTAGAGAAAGACATATAGTGTAAAATATTATACTTTTATATTACCTACCGTCGTTATCGTAAAGGTGAATGGTTGAGTATAAGATACAATGAACGATCTTGAGGTAAATCCTATATAATAGCTTGATAACCCCAAGTTACGAAATATGACAGAACCTTAGTCGTTTTTAGGGCCTTTTCATTGTCATGCGTGTTTGCGCCCGCGTGCAGGCCAGGCACGCATGCTTGTTGCAGGCCGCACGCTGAGCAGATTATTTTCGCCTCGCCGCCACAGTATTGTGCGTGTCGCCAGGAAGAGAACTCGTGTCAAAATGAATGTAAAAAAAATCATATTGATCATACAACGTGCGTGCGACCCGCTTGACAGTAAAAACAAGACTGACTGTCAAGGTTCGCCACACGCACACGGGCGGCACGCATCCGTGCGAGCCATCCGCGATCCGCCCGTGTAACGCGTGCGTGTGGCGCGCTTGACAATAAAAACATGTATGATACGATAGTTTGCGGGCAGCACGCATGCGAAGCTGGCCAGCACGCGGGCGCAAACACGCATGACAATGAAAAGGCCCTTAATGACACCTACGAAGTGCCTTTTCACACGTTTCGGTTGCCAGGTAGTCGGCGTTGGATACCCGGTGCTAAAGTGTATTGTAGGCTCGCTTTCACACGCACCGGCGTAATTTACTCGGCAGGCGCTCGCTAGGTGCGCGCCGGAACCACCGCTGTGTGTCCGGTCGCCGTCTGCTGGTGAGCCGGCAGCGTGACTCAAAGTGGAGTATGGAGAACAACGCAAGCTTTCTCACGCGCCTGTTGGCCAGTCTCAGAAGTACAACCACGAAGAGACGAAGCATGTGTGCGGGACTCTACTGCCGAGCCGTGTGTAAGCTCATTATAGCACCAGATACCCGACGCCAGCTACCCGGCAACCGGAACGTGAGAAAAGGCTCTTAGGGACTAATCACGTTAATCAACATCAATTCGCAAATTAACATTATCCGCATTACCTGTGAAATCATGTGCTTTCAGCTGTGAAACCATTGTAACGAATGCGTAATCGTGCGTTAGCGTGACGCATGGGAAAGCCGAATCGATGCGAAATATTTAAAACATGCGTACATGTTTACACAAAATGTCTTTTTTGTATGAGTGAAATGCGAATTATTTGCGTGTCCCTAAGAGAATGGCTGGTTCCTGAAGACGGGAACCACTCGGAGCTTACCAAAAACCCTTAGAGAGCCTTGTTACTATGGGGGTGACACTATTATTTTGTAGTAGTTGAGATTAGTCAGTCTGATGAGTCCAATGTACACCAAGTCATCGTACCTACACACCTAGCCAACGAACGCCAACGAAGACCAACGAATGTGGCCCTTTACCGCTTATATCCCACTGAGATTCGTTCTATACAAAGTTTGGTCAAATGAACAAATGACGAACGTTCGTTGAGTTCTTCGGCTTGGTGTGTATGTCTCATTATTGAATATTCCATGATTACAATATACTAGCTGTGCCCGCGTGGAAGTTGGAAAACAATAATTTGTCGCAATAAATAAACTTTCTTCTTGATAACTTTAAATTCTAATATCTTTTGATTAAGCGAACTGATAACGATGAAATAAAAACTAAATGTTACTCCGAGACACGCAAAATATTTGTCTATAAAAGTCAACCGAATTGAGTCACCATTTTTTACGTGATACGAGCACAAACAAACAGACATCTTCATCATCCTCCTGCGCTTATACTAACTTATAATATTTGGGGTCGGCGTAGTATGTATTTTTTTCCATATATTTGTATTAGTCATCTCAGTAGTCACCTTCTTTCTAGTCATACCATCTTTTACATTATCCATCCATCGTTTCTTTTGTCAAAAATATTCTAAAAATGCTTATGACAAATATTCCGAAATTAATTCTATTGGTTATCCTTTAACACCCCCGCTATTTTTGTTTGAAATATTTGGAATGCGCAGACACGCCAAGTCTACAGATTTATTATACGTATAGATAGATGGTACCAATTACTGAAACGTATTAAGGCTGTAATACGGGTATTACAATGCGGGTATGAACTAATTGACTAGTTTAATCGATTGACTATATTTTGGGTAATTACGTCAATTCTGGTAAAAGCCTGGGCTTGCGCCCTGTTTCCATTACCGACCGATTTTAGTTAATGACAACTTTCGAAACTGTCACTAAAATAAAGTGTAGACGTTATAGTGTAACGAAGTAGTTCTATTATGTTAGTAACACTAACACTGGTAAGGAAAACTATTCGTTTTTGGATAGAAGAACCGAGCATTATACAGGGTGTAAACTCACACTAAACTCACCCAATCCCCCACCAGCAACGCCCTAAGCCGAGGTTCGAGTACTACTAGTGGTCGCCCTTAGTGCTGTTGTTGCTAGTAGTCATGATGTTAGTGTAGTATAAGTATTTTACTCCCCCCCCCCCCCCCCCCCCATTGGTTGGAGACCCTTCCAGTCTCGCTAATACCTGCCCGGTTACGTAGAAACTGACCGCAAGGACCAATTACAAGCAGTCAATAGAAAAAAAATGTTCTAAACGAATTCGTGTAATTCCTGATAGTACTTCCCGGATGCGCTGTTACACAAGAAGCTCTACTACTACTCCCCCCATTCCTACCTGCTCAAAAGTAGCTCTACAACTAATTTATTAACATAGCAATCCAAAATGAAATGACATAACAACATTAACAGATAATACCACTTTCCGAATCATTAGTCATTACACAGCGAGCGTGCTATCGTGACGTGACATGACGTCGTGACGACTGCGTTGCGTGACGTCGCGTCGCTCAGCCGAGCGAGTGAGCAATGACAGCAGCATTGTTTCGTCTCTGAGGGCCCGTTTGATGTGCTCACTCCGTTATGAGATTAACAGAAACGATACAGGAACGGAAGGACGTCATGTCAAACAAATTGGATTTTGATTGGGATGTATTCGTAATTTGTGTTGTTTTAATCAAGGTCGGGGATGTGAATTGTTTGTATTATGTTACGGCTTAACCCGGCGTCATGGGGGTGGAAAATTGTTACACGGGCGTGGGGGCTGGGTCATCATTACCCGGATAAGGAATGTGAATATTTCTGTATGTATTTGAGAAAATTATAATTTTTTGTTGCCTACAATAATTGTCTGTTATAAGGGTAATAAAAAACTAGAAACATAATGGAAATAGAAAATTTTATTAATAAGAACAACGTTTTGAAAACTATGCACTAAAAATCAACAAATTTGGCTTCCTTTAGCAAAACTTAACATAAATAAAATATTAACCAGTCTTTAGTTTTCTAATGGCATTTTTATAAATGTTCTTATATAAAATAATAAAAAAAAGCTAATCAGGCTCATCATTATTGATGCATCATTGTTGATGCACATGGCTCCTGCTGCAGATTTGCGTCAGACTACCCTATTTCTAATTGTCGCCAATGGAACCTCGTCCTCATCCGAAATCTCTTGCTCCGTATTGGTAGCTTCACTACGCTCACTCACATAGTCATCATCCTCTCCAGACTCCTGATCAGACGGCAAAACATCCGAGTCCGATTCTTCAAGTATCGCCATAACACGACGTCTTTCCAGTTCTTCGCGGTCCATTATTACTCGTACTACCTACCGAAAAAATAAAAAAAACGTCAAAACCACAAAACAATGTAGTAACACAAATAAAAAGCATCGTAAACAACAATAAATCATTTAAACATTGATTGATAAAAATGGCACGAAATAGTTACACTGAATACAGGCATGGGTCATATTTACCTTTTTTCCAATACAACACTTGTAACTCCCAACGTGGTCCCCGCACGACTGATTTCGCGTCTAAAACGTGTAGAGGGACTCAATAACTCCAGCTACTGAGAAGAGCAGCAACGTCGCGTGCGTCGTTTTAAAATTATAAATGAACTACAAAAGCGCGGGTAATTTTGACCCAGCCCCCATGACGCCGGGTTAAAGCCGAATGACGGTTACACCTAGGTTTAGCCGGGTACAAATAGGTGCAATCAGTAGCAGTTGGTTAGAACTAGGTGTAGCTGTAAAAACAAATGTAAAACTTAAGGGGGTGTTTGTTAGGTTGGGTTTCCAAAGCAGAGTCGACGGAGCCCCGCGCAGCGGGGCTCCTATTTCTGTCTGCAGGGTTTAAGGTAACCTAACGCGAAGGGGAACCCTTCGAACCTAACCTATCCGTGTTGGGGTTCCCCTTAACCACCGGTGTGCGGCTGCACCTAGTTCTAACCGCTATAATGAAGGCTAAACCTAGTTCTAACCGAAGATGAGTAAGATACATCTAAGTTTAACCGCATGTGGCCGGCTGCACCTAGTTGTACCCGGCTAAAACTAGGTGTAACCGCACTTCGGCTATTAGCCGTAACTTATACACATTGACTGCCTCGTTGGTCTAGTGTTTGTAAGCGCGACTGCTGAGCGTGAGTTTTTGGGTTCAATCTCCAGGGCGGGCAAAGTGTTATTGGGTTTTTCCGTAAGGAATTTCTCAGTAGCAGCCCGGAGTCTGGATTTTTGCCCGGTTGATGGCAATAGGCTCGTCCCTTATTACATGGGACTTTAGCATAACGGCGAAATGTGGGTGTATTTTATTATTTGTTATTATATCCATATATTGTTATTTTTCCCTTTATTCATCTTTAAACTTATAAGTTACATTTTTAAATATTTCATTATAACAATAAAAAAAAACATTTAAAAATATAAAAAATAGGGGTCCACCGGCATCGGGAACAGGGTCCAAGCTTCCGGTGGTTAGGGCTCCAGAGATGGGAACCTCCTCACAATACGGGCCGTGTCAAGCGGCCTTTGGTCCAGCCACCTAACAAGAGCCTCATGAGGTGTTGGTCGAGGCTCTTGGCCATTATTTATTTTTATTTTTACAGGTATTCTTTGTATGGTAACGTTTTGTAGACAAACTTCAGGATTCACTTTACGTTGAAAATGGTAGCTATAGCAAATTTTGTTGCGCCACCGACTTTCAAGCTGTGCACACACCCGCGGGAAGTCAACTTCTGCACGTTTTACGAACTAAGCGAGCAATGGAGTGCAATAACTTGCACAACAAAACTTGCTAGAGGATTTGGCGATATTCAAACCATTTAAAAAATTAAATTTCTTTCACTATTCGTGATTTTTTAGCATTTTTTGGGATCAAAGGACCAAATAAAGAATTATGTATAAACAGACTGCATTTTTCCAGTTATGTTATTTGGTATATGGTAAATAAATTTGCGTCAGACATCGTTGTTAAAACGAACAGAATATTAAACACACGCATCTGCATGATCTATACACAAGAGAACAACTTTCATTAAAAAAAATACTGTTGAATTTTTTTCACAAACAAACACAAAACAGTGACAAACAGCTCTGAGGTTCTAGCTATGTCTATGCTTTTTGCGTGAACGCCTTCCACTTAACGTCGCATTTGTCTTAACTTAAATTAATGGTTGGAAAAACTAGAAACTACTCGTAACAGCTGTGAACTTGACACTCCGCGTCGTAAATATGTTACTGGTGTAGGTCAAAACACAACTTACATGTGAAATTAAAGTAATATGTTATTTTTATTTACACGTGTGTAGCGTGGAGCGTAGCATGCAGCTTAGCGTGCAGCGTAGCATGCAGCGTAGCTTGCAGCGTAGCATGCAGCGTAGCATGCAGCGTAGCTTGCAGCGTAGCATGCAGCGTAGCTTGCAGCGTAGCATGCAGCGTAGCATGCAGTGTAGCGTGCAAAGTAGCATACTGTATACTGTAACAGTATACCGTGCCACGTAGCATACAGCGTAGCGAGTACTGTGTAGCGCGCAGCGTAGCAAGGGATAGAAAATTTGCGAGTAGGTTAACTTCATCTATGAAAGCGCTGTAGTGTACGCTACACGTACCATAGTACGTAAACGCAGCCTTATTCCGTCCTTTGCTCTACACTCATGCATAAAAATACATTAAAATATTAATGTTGTTGGTGCATTAAAAAAGCCTTTAAGCCCGGCACTCTCTGGGCAGTCAGCCCCGCTACCAACCTTGTTAACTGGGTCCACAACACAAGGTATTCTTGTATAGCTCATACCAACATAAAAAAAGAAGCTGGGGCCCTACTCCAAAAGTTGAAATATGAAGTTTCGGCTCACTGGACCGCACGTTTTCCAACCACGAAAGTGATTCGGATCTGGCGATCGATTAGTTTTACGCGATTTGACATTTTGTCTTTCATTCACCCTACTCCCAAATGTTAATTGACATCTAATAGTTCGTTGATTGACAATACCTTGATTGTATATTTATAAGCTAGATGTTCGTAGTATTTTCGTTTCCTTCAGCAATAGGTACCCAGCACCATAATAGTCACAAAAAAAAAACAATGGAGAACTTGTGTTTTTAAGCTCTGCGCGGCCATTGACAACAATCTATTAGTGCTTCTGATATGCGGTAGATAGGTACATAACTATAATACCAAAACACTTAATATTAATAATGCCACTTCAAATACAACTCAACCTGTAAGCGAAAAGGAGCGGAAAGATAAGTAGATAACATCAAAAAGCTGATACCGTTAAGCTAGTAAATGTAGGGACAATTTTATCAAAATATCAAATTACTTTCGCTCTATTTGTTATGAATTTAAGGACTATTGGCATTCTTTAGGCAAGGATTCGACATGTATTCGTACCGATTGGGCTAAGCAGAGAATGGGGTGCATTGAAAGAGCCTCCATGATACTTTAGGATGTCCGGCGTATCCTGGACAGTCAGCCTCGCTGCCAACCTTGCCGATTGACCAGTCTTGTCACCCAAGACAAAAAGAAGCAGATAACAATGTTTGTCATGCGTTATCACTACATAGTATAAAACAAAGTCGCTTCCCGCTGTCTGTCCCTATGTATGCTTAGATCTTTAAAACTACCTAACGGATTTTGAAGCGGTTTTTTTAATGGATAGAGTGATTCAAGAGGAAGGTTTATGTGTATAATACATACATAATATGGTAGAGAAAAACGCGGAATACGCGATATACGACATCCACGCGAGCGAAGCCGCTGGCGACCTCTAGTTTAATACATATAATGTATTCATAATATTCTTTATTTAGGTACTGTATGTACTTTTTTTTTAAATCAACCTACCCTGCCTTAAGTTCATAGACACTGGATCTTGCAACACAGTTATTACTAGCGCAGGAGTGAGAGAATTCTTGACTATGTACATTAATTTTATGACAAATAAATATTATTCTAATCATATCACGATATTATAAATCTAATAGCATTTTTTTACCTCTCACGATGCATGTTCCTACTCGCATATGGTCGTTCTTGAATGCTAAACTATTTTTATTGCTGTGGGGGGGGGGGGGGGCTGGTAACCTGTACCACAGATTTTGTTCCAAAACCTATTTCAGGCACCAGTCTCTTACAGCGGTGAAATATGGTTATTTACATTAGTTTTAAACTATGTTTATTTTAAGGCCACTAATGTCAAGAGAGAATAAATGACTTTGAATTGAATAGCATCAAATACACATAGAAACTATCATAATATCATTATATTACCATACTGATACCAGTGCATTTGCACTTCGTGGAAATTCTTAGTGACTACAAAATCTTTTAGGTAGAAAAGAAGGATGGGTAGCAACGTTCAACTGTGTATTTATAATATCACTTTACAATAACCGATCTGCTGTATTGTCAATTTAAGTAAATCTCTCAATTAACATTTGTGGTAAAGGCCTAGTTAATAATGTTCATATTCGCAACTACAATATAAATATTGTATGAAATGAAGCACAACTTTCATTCAACCTATATTTTATAGGATGTGATATTCCGTTTATTTTATGAAGGCTAGCGAGTTGTTAACATTTTTCAAATTCTAATAGAGCTGATGTGAAACTATCGACAGTTTTGCAAACTTTATTCCGTATTGGATATTGGATTACTTTTTCAATATATACGGTTCAGCATTTATTATCAACGTTTTATATTTTTATCGAACAATGAAACTTTCGCTACATTTATTATTGATAGAAAATGAATGAACTCTTGATATCCTACCCTACGTTTATTTAGATAGAAAGTTATTATTCTTGACTGCCTCGCTGATCGTGGACCGTTCCGAGCGCAGCGTGGGCGCCACCGTTCGAGTATGAAATTGATCACTTTTACCCGAGATTAACATACTGTTTTTCATTTTGTATGTGAGGTCAGTAATAATACAGAATAGGTAATATGAGCAATCATACCAAAAAATACTCCGACTGACGACAGATGGTTGTTGTAATATTAATTATCAGCCAATGTCGGCAGGCAAAGATCCTAAAACCATACAGCCTCGTACTCCGACTGAATGATATATTTCTGGTTTTTATTCTTTTTATTTGCTGTTATGTACGTTGAGAACAAAAACTGAGGATTAAAAAAACATAAATATACAGGGTGTTAACGAATTCGTGTAATTCCTTAAAACCACAATGATCTACTACTGGTGTAGACTGGCCCCGCACGGGACTTAAATTGATTAAAAATATTTTTTTTTTCTTGCGGCTTTATTACCGATCATAGGTATCTAAACCACCTTCAGTAAAAAATAAGTTTTTTTTTTTGCAAATAAATAATTTTATTTTTGTGAACATTTCGATGCCACGCATTATAAATTAATAAAAGTACGGTGACACGGCTGGCAGGAACGACTAACGCGATATCGCTCTTTGCAGTCAGATAACTCAAGGCTCTAAAAAGACTCAGAAACTGAAAATTAAAAAAAAATGATTTTCTTTTGTTTTTTTTTTCGAAAATTCCCATTTAGGGTTAATCTGTGTCACCATTAAATCACGCGGTTTGAAGGAATTACACGATTTCGTTAACACCCTGTATAGACAGAGTATAAAGAAAATCTTAGTTCGATTTTCAAATTACTTTTCTGCCCTAGGGAAGAAAAGACGCACTTTCTCCCCAGCTTTTGAGGTAAACAATGACGCACTTTCAGAGCATGAGGGATAAAAAACAAATGCTATCGAATTCTCTCAATACAAAAATCAAAAACAAATTCAGAACTCAACAAGATATCATAAATATCTCACAGACTAGCGACAATCAGTGCGACATTCTCGCAAAAGGGATTGCAGCGCCACACGATTCCTTCACGCGTCGTTGCTCTCAGTATAACTTCCTTTTGCTCCCACTTACTACTTTATCTTCGCTGAAACATTTATTCTGCTCTGTGACATTGTTTGTCTTTTCCTTCCTTAAATGGGAGGTCTCGATTAATAGTGCTTCTGTGGTGCTAGTTTAAGTCAAGATTTAATTCAAGGTTGATATTAGTTTGGTCAAGTATGATGAATATCTTAGTATTTTTTTTAAATAAAAGCAGATTTATTAACAGTTTCACTAACTACACTACTCTTCTCACTTTGTGTAAGTTGATGTTTCAAGGTTTTTTTAAAGTACCCTATTTTATAATCTGTACAATAAATTGTTCTAAAAAATTGAATTAGATGTCAACAAAACAAATTTAATAGTCGTTCAAGTCGTTGAAGCCGTGTTTGCTATTTTTGTGATAAAAGTCACGTACTCGACACTGAGGGGATAGACTTTATTAGAAATTAGGTCTTTACAACAAATCGTAACAGACAACTGTACCCCAAGTGTGAGTTTTTTTCGTTAACTACTGTAGTTGCGTCACGATAAAAATGTATGAAAATTTAGGCGGTGGCTCTGGGCGCCCCGTTCAATACTAATATTCGCGCGTAAATTGAACGGGGCGCCCAGAGCCACCACCTAAGTTTTCATACATTTTTGTCGTGACGCAACTACAGTAGTTAACGAAAAAAACTCACACTTGGGGTACTGAATATAAATGGAGTAATTTATATCAATTCTACTGTTCCTACACGTGTAGCTTTAATTTTTTCTCATGGCCATACTTCAAACTTCAAAACTCATTTATTCAAAATAGACTAGAATTACTTAGTTCTTTTTGAACGTCAGAATTATATACATCAAAGACAGCCCCAAAAAGCGCCCTCCCTTCACCGCTTCCTAGTGTTTTTGCTGTGAAGAAGAAACGGCGCAACAAACTCCCCAGCAACACATATCTGTCTGTCAAGTGAATAAATTAATTGAGTCTATACAAAGCAAAAGGTAATATTAATTACAATAGTGAAATATGCAAAATGCGGATTATAGAAAAAGTATAAGTAATACAATTCTGGTTGAATTGTAACAAAATTACCTAAAGTTATCTAAACAACATAGATAATTCAACATAATATAGGTACACATAATTGTATACACTCAATATATTTAATTCAATACAATCATATTACAATAATGTGAGAATAATGTAGGTAATTGTCAGAAGTACATGAATAATAATGAAAAAGTGCCTAACAACTGCCATAGTAAGTATGAGCCGACCAGTCCCGACAGACAGCACCCGTTCACGAGCATGACGAGTGCACCAGCGTCGCTTAACTCAACCATATTGTAGGGAACTTGACGACCCGATACACAACGCCACCGTCAGCAGGACATTTTAGTGAGCATGACAGACTCAAGCCACCAGGCAACGGGCAGGTTTATGTAGGAGTAAGCACCTACAGTAAAACGTAGTAAACAATAATGGCTACATGATACTCACATTTTACATTTGATAATGCTTAAATACTAAATAGATCGTTGCCAGGGGCAATACTAAAAGTAAAACTGATAAATATCAGAATATATTACGTTGTAAACAATAAATGTTACATGTCTTAAAATAAAAGTTATATAATAACTATGATACAATATATAATGAGTAGGTAACAAAAATGATACCTACAGTGAAATATTAAGTACATATAAGTGAAAATTTACATTTAGACTGCCAGTTAAGGAGTGCCAGTGGGTCGCTGTGTGCAGTTGGGAATCGTATTCCAGACATTTTTATCTTCAATGTACTGGTTTATGCTATAATATGCTCTTGACATTAAGATACGCTTTACTAAGGACTTGAATTTCATGTAAGGCAATTCAGTGATACAAGGTGGAATTTTATTATAGAATCTAATACTGTTTCCCAAAAATGACTTACTAGTTTTACGAAGTCTAAAACCAGGCACCACAAGTTTGTGCTTATTTCGAGTGTTCAGGCTGTGTGTATCGCTGTTTTTACTATAGTTCGATATGTTTTTACGAATGTACAGGATATTCTGGTAAATGTACAGAGATGGTAAGGTAAGTATATTTATGTCCTTAAATCTTTCGCGAAGAGACTCTCGAGAGCTTAGATTATAAATGGCTCGAACTGCTCGTTTCTGCAGTATGAAAAGTGTCTCGACATCAGCAGCTGACCCCCACAATAAAATGCCGTAAGACATAATACTGTGAAAGTATGCGAAATACACCATCCTAGCTGTAGTCACATTAGTGAGCTGCCTTATTCTTCTAACAGCAAAAGCAGCGGAACTAAGTTTGCCCGCAGTTGCCTCTATATGAGGCCCCCATTGTAATTTAGGGTCTACTGTGATACCTAAAAAGACAGTTGAGGGAACCAGATCTAACCTTTTTCCGTCCAGAACTATATTTGCATTAATAGAAGCTACATTCGGTAAAGAGAATTTAATACACTTGGTTTTCCCTGCATTTAAAAGAAGATTGTTAGCAGAAAACCAGTTAGAGATTAAATTTAAAGTGTTATTAGGCTCTATAAGATCCCTGTCTTTTCTATTTACTTTAAATATTAATGATGTGTCATCAGCAAATAGGACTATATTTGACATGTTATTATCCTTCATCATGTACGGAAGGTCATTAATATATACTAGAAACAAGAATGGACCAAGAATTGATCCTTGGGGTACGCCCATTCTGACTCGTGAGCCTGTAGAGATGACATCACCGATAGCCACCCTTTGTTCCCGATTTGACAAGTAAGACGTCACAAGATCGATAGATCTACCTCGGATTCCGTAGTATTTCAATTTTAGGGTGAGTGTGCGGTGATCCACGCAGTCAAATGCCTTAGAAAGGTCACAAAACACACCTAAAGCATCCTGTGCCCCCTCCCAGGCCCCCAGTATGGTTTTAATTAAAGTGGATCCAGCATCCTCTGTAGATCTTCCCCTCGTAAAGCCAAACTGTTTGTCATGTAATATTTTATTTTTATTAAAGTGGGTAAGCATTTGATTTAGGATTAATTTTTCGAAAATTTTGCTTAGGGCTGGGAGTATTGATATCGGCCTATAGTTGGACGCGTTATTTGAGCAACCTGCTTTAAAAATGGGTATGATTTTACTGGTTTTCATAAGATCGGGAAATATGCCTTCTGTAATGCAAGAGTTAAAGATTTTTGCCAGCATTGGGGCGATCTCGGTAATTATTGCCTCCACAGCTTTAGTTGATAATCCCCAAAGGTCCATCTTACACATTACATATTCTTACGTAGATTTTGTTCTAAATAGCATTCTCTGATTACAGCATTAATATGTGGAGAGGTCTTAATAGTTTATAGGACTGTCGACTCAATTAATGTCTGTTTCTTTATGCGAATATTTAAATAAAGTAATAAAACCTTCTTGTATAAACCAGAAATAAAAATGTTCGCGCAGTATTGTTTTAAAAATGGAACATCATTTTGTTCTTATTTCTAGAGGATATGGATTGTCTACGGCGTCGTTTGTAGGGGGACGAATTAAGAATTCATTTTCCTCTCTGTCGCCGGGCAAGAGATTCGTTAGGCGATGAACCTGGCACCATAATTGTGCAAAATAGCCTCGCCACCATGGGACTTAAATGCTAGACGTGAAACATGGGTATACAGACTCCCTTAATAGGAGAACACTTCCGCTTACCCCTTTGGGGGTAAAAGGCGTGAGTATAGTATATACAGGATGTAAACGAATTCGTATAATTCCTTCAAACCACATGATCTATTAATGGTATAGATTAACCCCGCACGGGATTTAGATTGATTAAAAATAAAAATAAACTTGTTTTTTTCCCAAATATTTTTTAATATGACAGAAAATTTTGATGCCATGCATAAATTAATGAAGGCACGGCGATACGGCTGACGAGCACAACTAGCGCGATATCGCTCCACGCAGTCAGTTAACTTTGGATGCTAAAATTACTCAGATACAGAATACAATGGTTCATTTTTTGAATTTTTTTTGTTGATTGTGAATAATACCTACGCATGGTCAATCAGTGTCACTAGTAGATCACGCGGTTTAAAGGAATTACACGAATTCATTAACACCCTGTATATATATGTGTACAGCCATTATCTTTATGTGCTGATAAATGCATGTTGCGATCACCAATCCATTAGCCAAAGCTGGTAATTATGACAACGTAATGTTCTATAAAGTGGTCGATATTATTATTCAAAAGAAAACAAGAACCGGCTGATGCAATTTTTATTATTATAATAGCAGTAATAGCCTAGCGGTTGAACGCTTGCCTAACAGGGTTATGGGTCTGAGTTTGAACCCACCCCGCTATGACTTTTCGAATTCATGTTCTACCTAACCTTTTCCTAATTATGCCGGGGTCAGCTTCCAGTCTAACCAAATGCAGCTGAATACCAGCATTTTATACAGAGCGACTGCCATCAGACCTCCGCAACCTAGTTACTGGGCAATGCTGATATCCTAAGGTTATACCGACTTTCGACTTTGTCAGACTTTCGGGCTTCTGACTACCCGCAACGACAGTCATATGTATTTGTATAACACCTGAGACAGACAGCATAACATGCTCTCCGAGGCATGGAGGGGTCTCGATGTGTAACAAATGGTCACCCATTCGCGGACTGACCGTAGCAAGCGCAGCATAACCTTACAAATCATATGATCTGTGCGGTTGTTAATTAGCCACGAGCCCCCCACTTTTCGAGTTCATATGTGGATCAGAATTTGATTATCATTTTCGTTAACAATGAAGGAAAAAATCTTGATGAAATCTGCACACCTTAGAGGGCAGTTTTCAATAGTAAGTGCAGTCCACCAAATGGCACCAGGCAATCGTGGTGGACTAAGGCATCATTTACGGAGACGCGGACGTCTCGCGTCGCGTGCGGCGTGGCGTCTCGTGGCGCGTCGTACGATTTTTCTGTTTACGGAGCGGCGGCGCGTGCAGCGGCTCGCATCATCACACGCGCAAACGCTAACATATGGCAATGTACGATGTTGTTTATGAAGATGCGGCGCGTGCGACGCCGCGGGCCCCGCCGCGTTTGACGCTACGTTTTACAGTGGACGGAGAATTGCAGGAAGCTGGTGGCAACGCTGCGTGCGCCGCCGCAATCAACGTCGCGTGCGACGCGGCGATGCCATCTGCGGGCTCCGCCTGCATTTCAAGCAAACGCGTGTAAAATCGCTTCTCCGTAAACGCTCTCATATAACGCCATATGTTTGAATTCAGTGCGGGCCGCGACGCCCCGCATCGCCGTGAATGAGGCCTAAGGCTGAAACCTATCTCATTTTGAGAAGAAGCTCGTTCCAAGTAGAAGGATAGTAATGGACTGATTATGCTATGCTTAGTATGCGATGGGACTATAATCAATTTATTCTACAAGCAAATATTGTCAAAATCTATCTCTAAAAGTCATTTTCCTTTATGGGTCGAATCCAAGCCATATCAATTCACATAATGTGTTCCCATAACGCTCCGGTATATGTGGACATAGCGACAGACATACGGAAACTACCCCATTAACTGTCCCGCGGCTGCGAAACGTGAAACGGACCTCAAGAGGAAAATATTAATACACAATTGTGAGCGGAATAAATCTATTAAATGTCCCTCCATAATATTGAAAATGGGTATTCTATTTTTGGTTTCGTATTTTTAGAATTTACAACTTATCTTTATTTGTGGTAATGGTAGTGGTTAGTGGCAATGGTCCGCAAATCTTGCCGCCTTGCGTTCAATTTTTATATTAAAGACAAGAAAAAATATTTATCTTACGCAATAAAAACAATCTTGGTTCAATGTACACTCGGAAGCAATTAATCCGGGTCACCAACATAAACCTTAATATCTCGGAAACTAAGAATGATAGGATATACAAATTAAAAGTATTTTATAGACTATTTAAGAGGTTTTATTAAGTTTATTTGAGTAGTATTAAATAGTAGACTGCCTTGTTCGTCTAGTGGTCACAAGCGCGACTGCTGAGCGTGAGGTCTTGGGTTCGATCCCCAGGCCGGGCAAAGTGTTATTGGGTTTTTCCGGGTGGAATTTCTCAGTAGTAGCCCGGAGTCTGGATTCGTGCCCGGTTGATGGCAATAGGTTCGCCCCCTTTTACATGGGACTTAAACGTAACAGCGAAATGTGGGTGTATTATACACCTCTGCCCAGCCCTTCCTCGGAATGCAGGCGTGATGTTATATTATGTTATTAAATAGTCTATGAAAAAAATTATATTTCAATAATCTATCATTTTTAGTTTCCGAGGTATTAATGTTTATGTTGGTGACCCGGATTCATTGCTTCCGAGTGTACATTAAATCAAGATTTTTTTAATTGCGTAAGTTAAATGCCGAACATGAGAGCACGATGGACCGAGAAACAAAGGATGTACAACAAAAGCTACTGCCTTCCCTTCAGCTAGCACGTGGTGGCGTGTAAAAGTGTAAAAATAAATTGATATCTCATGATAAGAATAAAACATGAAAGCTTTTTGTTAAGCCTGCACTTCAGTTTATCAAGATCACGCTTGATAGTCATGAGTACGTTTTGCATCATCCGCGTACCACTAACGCAGCTGTCAATGAACACTAAATCCCTGTTTTCAGATTGCAGAATGACCCGAATTATTCAGTCTGACATAGATTGTAGCGGTGATATTGAAAACTGTGGCAGCGTCAACAGTGCATCCCTGGATAATGTGCACCAAAGAAAATGGGTGAAGTAACACCACAATTTACCGACAAAAAATGGAAAAAAAAGTGACACACAAAAACATCATATTTTTTTCGAAGCAAAATGTTTTTTATTCGCATCATAAATAAATTCTCATCAGTTCTTTGCTATCATTATCATTTTTATTTAAACGTAATACCCGCAATTAATAAATGGTAAGTATAATTTTTCAAAGCGATATTAATTAAAAGGCATTTATGAATTAAAACAAACAAAAGAAATCTATAAATTTTGTTCTATTTTCACCCATTTTCGTCTGTCCACAATATCCAGGCACGCACTGTATAGGTAATAGAACTATTTTACGCCGTAAATAATTTTATTTCATAAACCAAAACTTTCATATCTCGTAATATTCCTACATTTACTAGGCATAATCTGTGATAGTATGTATTCTCAACGGCTACAAACATTCCCTGAATTAAGTTACATCGCACTTGACGTCAAATTATGTTAATATAATATCCGCGTTTTGGACTCCTTTGAAGGATTTTTGGCGTTCATGAAAGAAGTATAATAATGATACATTCTCGACTTAGCTTCGTGTTAAAGCCTCTTCAATAGAGGCTCTCAATAAAGTCTCTTCAATAAAGTTTCTTCAGTAAAGTCTCTTCAATAAAGTCTCTTCAATAAAGTCCCTTCAATAACAAATTGTGTTAAGTCGTTAATTAATACATACTCGTTGTTCATCTTATGAAAGGGGAAAGAATAACAGACTTATTCTTGTTTATTGTTTCCACTTTAATAGATAACCAAAATAATATTGTAAAACAATTTATCTGTTGTTGAATCTGCAATGATATCGGAGCCGGTGTGATCTGCAGACTCAATTTAAAAATATTGAATTTATTGAATTTCTGGTTGAACTCGTAGAATTTGAATATCGAACTTATTTGAAAGTGGAATAGCAATATTGGAAGAATTTACTTAAATCTCTATTCTAATTCAGATATGGAAGCAAAACTCAAAGATTACTCATTTGTTTTTTTCGTTTTGATAATCGCCGCTTGATTAATTGCATTGGCTATAATTATTTTTGCAAATGAATTTAGATTCTGTTTATCTTTATCCACTTGTTCTATGTCGAAAGATTTATTATAATTAACTTGTAACAGTAAAAATAATTCTAAAATCTACTAAAAAAAAAAACATTTACGTACCTACATTCAAATAAGAAAGCATTCATAATCCCAATTCAGGCTACATTACATCTAAATACCTGAACCAGATTCTAAAATTCGACCACAAAAATTCCTTTCACTCGTTTCAGGGGTCGGAACTACGAACGATTGCCAGTCACAAAAATATTCACTTAGAAGTACCCTCGGGAGCTCGGTCACAATACATCAGCGCCACGCTGCCAAGAATCCCATCTCTTCGCGACAAATGACGTAGAAATCGCCCGTTCCTATCTCGGAACGTTCGGATTTGGACTTACAACTTTTTATTATTGAATTTTTCGGTGCGGGATATTTTCCGGCCGAATGGTAAACGATAATGGTGACCTTTTTACTTTTATAATGTTCAGTATAATGTGTTATCTGGTGCGAATTCTTTCCGCATATTTCGTTACGATATTAAGGTAATTGCTTCTGCATGAATTGCGAGGTATTCCAATTATTTTTTTAATAAAAATTGCTATTTTCATTTTGCTTTTCAACGTTTTAATTATGGTTGGTATTCTGAATAGTGTCCGGTTTTCATTGTATCTAGTTCATTTATTCATGTATTAATATTAAGTGAGCCTTACGAGTCACAGTCTGCCAACTCATTTCGATTTTAAACTTGAAAGGCAGACGCCGTTTTCTTCCAGAAATAGAAGTTAACCAACAAAATAAACACCTCTTTCCATAGAGCAGATATTTTTTACGACATTTTACAATAGTTTTGCACGCCCCCAGGACGGTCCATAACTGTACTCTAATAGTGCAGTCGGGAATAGTCCCCGGTTGGTGCCACATCCCATTTTAAAGATCTCAAAGGGGCCTCCGCCGTGTATCTTCTAAAGGACCGGACTTCTTCCACACGGAAGATGAGAAATGAATCCCTAAAGTGAGCTTTAAAAAGATAAATATTCAATGTAGAGCAATGTACATAAATCCCTCTCTCATAAGTAAAGTTCGCCGTCCCAGGCACACACTTTTAGAATCCGATGACGAAACAACCCTCCTCCAGGAGGCGAGTAAATCGACCAGCACAATACACAACGTCCGCCGCCGTCCGGCATACCGTCCTCGCCGACGAGGCCCGTCGCGACGTCCCACCGCCGCCGGTCACGATCCACCGAGCTCTCCCGTCGTAGAGCCGGTCGTCTCTTCAGACTCCGCAGTCACACCGATAATTCAGCCCTCATCAAGCTGTCTCCCCCCCCCCCCTATGTCCACGCCAGCAACGCCCTAAGCCGAGGTCCGAGTCCCACTAGGGGTCGCCCTTAGTGCTGTTGTTGCAGTCATGATGTTAGTGTAGTACAAGTAGTTAGCTTAGGTTAAGTATTTTACTTCCCCCACATTGGCTGAAGACCCTTCAGGTCTCGCCAATAACTGCCCGGTTACGTAGAAACCGTCCCCTAGGACAACCTACAGCAGCCAAATAGAAAAAAAAAAAAATGTACATAAATGATATGCCCTCAATTATAACGAATCGGTGCTTTTAAATGTTATCTTCCTGTAATCTTTTCCAAATCTATACCCTTTAGAAATTCTGTTACGAAGGCAAGAAAATAAAAAAGATTTGTATCAGTTCATTTGGACTTAGAAACTGAATTTGTGTTAAGCTTTTTACAGGAGGTACTGTGGAACATAATTCTTTACCGGGCAAGGCGTGCGGAAATCTCAAGACCGATCTAGAGACAATCGGAAGCAACTAAGTACTATTAACCTAATCTGATTAACTTTAAAGAAATCTGCCTTATTAAGGTTGAGCACTTTGAAATTTGAAACAGGAACTTTTAGTACAAGTTCTGTCAGTTACTTGTTGCGCCTAATTGTCCACGAAATGGTCCTTAATTTAATCCGCGGATTAAAAATATTTTTCCTAAAGTAGTAGATAGATAGAGTTTAACAATAATATCTAAATAGTTAAAGTATAAATATACTATATCATGCTTATTTATGACTAGTTTTTGCCCGCGGCTTGGCTCGCGTTAATTTACAATTTGACAATCAACTCTTAACACACTACTAAAGTTTCTATAATAATATAATTCAATCATGATTCGAAAGACACATGGCGCCATCTATTAACGGTGTTGTTGTTTACCTCAGGAAAAAGTATTTTTTTCGGGATGAAAGGCACCCTATATCCGTTTCTGTACACCTAACAATGTATATGAAAAATTTCAGGATGATCGGTTCAGTGGTTTAGGCGTGAAAAGGCAACAAACAAATAAACTCACTTTCGCATTTATAATATTAGTTAGGATTAGTTACGATTTACTCACGTGCATTTTCGACAGTACGGTCGTGACCGTGATTTTGCGCGCACGCGAGGTTGTTGACCTCTGCTACGACGATGGATATCGCATCGAAAAGATTAAAATGTTCTTATTGTAATATTGTCATATGTGAAGTTTTAGCTTTTGTTCAAAATAAAATAGATGTTATGACGGAAGAAAGCCTCGTACAAATATGTGAAAGTGCTTTTAGTTCGGATGAGATTGAAGTAGCGAAATCGTTACTATTTGAATCGGTGAGCAAGCGGTTGAAGACCAGAAAACGTCAAGGGAAGACTTTGAGGAATATTGAGGACATCATCTGTCTGTTTAAAGAAACAGACCCCGAACAGGTACCTATATTTGTGGCAAAAAATTTAGAAAAACTTCCACCCGTCACATTCGATCATGTTGATGTGACGCCCTTACTTAAGAGAATAGTCCTTTTAGAGAAATCCGTGCATGACATTCCACGTAATTATGTATCTAAAAGTGAATTAAAAGATCATATTATAGGACACTATAAAGATAATAATTCATGTCTAATTCAAGAGCAAAATGTTAATAGAAAAAGGGGAGGTGGATTAAATATTACGATTGACAGCGGACCGATGGCACTATCAACGTCATACAACAATGTATCATTCACTGACGAAGTAAACGAGCCCAGTGAGTGTTCATCTCTTCCACATAAATCAGTAAACAAATCTATGCGTTCTTGTCACTCATCGCCAATTATTGAGACACGAATGACTAAGAAGGTAGAAATGCCGCCGAGATGCGGCAGCGTAGATAGCGAGAGCGGGATAGCAGGTGAGTGCATATTGCACCGTAGCACTAGCACTAATAATGATGTTCTAACTACGGTGAATGAAACAGCTGTGGAGCGCACGGGCAGGTTGGTAAATACTGTTATTGTTAACGATAAGGAGACTAATAATATAACTAAGAATGCACTATCGCCGCCGAAACACGTCTCCTTTGCCGACGTACTTCAGAGAGAGGGTGAATGGAAGGTGCCGGATAAGGGCGAGAAGTGGCATTTCGTACAGAGACAGAGATTTAAAAATCGCTTGATTAGTCAGACAGGCAGTGCGGTTACTGATTCTAGTGAGAATAGCTCCAGGTTCAAAGCGGCGGACATGAAAGTGCCACTATTTATATCTAACGTGCATAGGGATGTAGCTGAACAAGATATTATTAATTACATATACGAGAAAACGCGAGAAACAGTTTCGTTGGTAAAAATCAAAATGAAGCATGAAAGGAACTACAACGCTTATAAACTATATGTAACAAAATATAAAATCGCAACGTTTCTGGATGACAAGTTATGGCCGTCAGGTATATCGTTCAGGCGCTTTGTGAATTTTTACGAGAGTAGAAAAAAGAGCAAGGCCATTGAAGACAGTAGTAGTACAGATAGACAAATTAATAATAATATTTGATGGATAATTACAGCGAAATAATTAGTTTTAACTGTAAATCTATGAAGAGATCTTTAGAAGGAATCAGAACGTTATGCTCAACAGCCGATGTGGTAGCCCTCCAGGAGACCTGGCTGCTGCCGCATGACCTGCCGCTGCTCAATACGATCGACGACAAGTTCGGGTGCACCGGCACGTCTGCGGTCGACACTGCGGCGGGTGTACTCACCGGGAGGCCCTATGGCGGCGTGGCGCTGTTGTGGCGTAAGAGTGCGTTTGAGTCTGTGTCCGCAATAGAATGTAATAACGTGCGGGTCTGTGCGATAAAGATAACTGTGTGCGGTAGGTCAGCAGTACTATTTAGTGTCTACATGCCTACAAACTCTTACGACAACCTACCTGAGTTTACCGCGTGTTTTGGTGCGATTCGATCGGTAATTGAAGTGGAGGAGAACAATGGAGTTGAGGCCTTTTATATATTGGGCGACTTTAATGCCCACCCAAATGAGTTGTTTTACAATGAAATGTTAGATTTTTGTGTGGATCTTGATTGGCTTTGTATAGATTTAAATATGTGCCCTAAAACTACCTATACATTTTATAGTGATGCGCACGGTTGTACTAGATGGTTGGACCACTGCATTGTCACAGAATCAGCACGGGATTCAGTCGTTGGTGTAACTGTGCGCTACGACGTGTATTGGTCGGACCACTATCCACTCATAGTGCAATGTAATCTAAATAAGCTTAAGCCTAAAGTTAATGATTTGGTACCGGAAAAACCTGTAAACCGTATCGTATGGGGCGAGAGACAGATACAACAAATTAATCGATACCATGACATTTGTCATTCAAAACTACGGTTAATGGATTTTCCACAGGAGTTGAGTGAATGTTGTGATGGTTTTTGTACTAACAAAGAACATCACTCGGTTCTTGATAAATTGTATGAGCACATTACTGGTACGCTGTCTCGAGCAGCCATTCTAACATATAGAAAAAAGTGTCGCAGGAAGGGAGGTTATGTCATTGGTTGGAATAAGCACGTAGCAGGCCCACATCGGGAGGCGCGGCTTAAATTTCAATTGTGGAATTTAGCTGGGCGACCAGCTAATGGTCGAATCTTTGATGAGATGTCGGAGGCAAGGAGACATTTTAAAGCTAAATTAAAATGGTGTCAGGTTAGACAAGATCAATTTAAAATGGATCTCCTTGCATCTGACCACTCCTCTAAGGATTTTAAAAGCTTTTGGAAACATACCAACAAAATGAACGTTAGGCCTAGCTTCCCGATGAGTATCGATGGTTCTGCTGACCACAAGAATATTGTCGAGGCTTTTAGAGAGCATTTTACTATACGGTCGCCCTTAGGTCCCATGTCTGGTGAGGTAAAAGATGGTGAGCCCATTGTGACGGGGCAGAATGTAAAGATACCTGCCAAAAGTGTGGCTAAAATTATTAGAAAAATGCAGCGTGGAAAGTCTCCTGGTCACGATGGGCTCAGCATCGAGCATTTTAAATATGCGGGGGTTCACTTGCCACGAGTACTGTCCATGTTTTTCAGTCTGTGCATCGGTCACTCGTATATGCCGGAGCCGCTAATGCGGACAACAGTTGTTCCTATCGTAAAAAATAAGACGGGTGATACGTCTGACATAAGTAATTATCGGCCCATCTCACTCGCTACCACAACAGCTAAGGTGCTTGACAGTCTGCTGAACAGTCGCCTCACTGCACAGGTTGAGTTGCACGATGCCCAGTTCGGGTTCAAAGCAGGAGTTTCAACGGAGAGCGCTATTCTGTGTATGAAGCGAACTGTCATGTACTACACAGCGAGGAGAACGCCGGTATTCGCGTGTTTCCTCGACTTGTCAAAAGCTTTTGATCTAGTTGCATATGATATACTGTGGAACAAGTTGAGGGACGCGGGTGTATCGGCGGAGTACACCTCCCTCCTCAAATACTGGTATTCGAATCAAAAGAACCGGGTGAGGTGGGCAGGTACTCTGTCGGACGAGTACAGGCTGGAATGCGGTGTTAGACAGGGGGGGTTAAGCTCGCCTCTCCTGTTTAATCTGTATATCAACCAGCTTATCGAGCGACTGAGCAGTACACATGTCGGCTGCCATATTGATGGAACATGTGTAAATAATATAAGTTATGCAGACGATATGGTGCTGCTCAGTCCATCGATAGGTGGGTTGAAGAAGTTAATATCAACCTGCGAGGCCTATGCGGAGGAACATGGCTTGATATACAACTCGAAAAAGAGTGAGCTCCTTGTATTTAAAGCACCAAAGCAGCAGCCGCGCAGTGTTCCACCCATAAGTCTCAACGGCGTAGCATTGAATATTGTCAATAGTTTTAGGTACCTCGGCCACATTGTCACAAGCGACTTAAGGGACGACGGGGACATAGAAAGGGAGCGCAGGGCGTTGTCTGTGAGGAGCAATATGCTCGCCCGCAGGTTCGCTCGTTGTACTACTAACGTCAAAGTAACCCTTTTTAAGGCGTTCTGTCAATCTTTTTACACGAGCGGCCTGTGGGTGTCATACACGCGGCGAGCCTACAATGTCCTGCGTGTTCAATTTAATAATGCCTTTAGGATGCTGTTGGGACTGCCATGGCGCTGCAGCGCGTCGGGAATGTTGGCGGAGTCTCGCACAGATGGTTTCCACGCCATCATGCGAAAGAAAGCGGCCTCCTTACTACAGCGCTTGCATGGTAGTGACAACAGCATTTTGAAAATGATTGCTGCCAGACAGGACTGCCCTTTCCAGAAACACTGGGTAGGCACAGTCATAAATCTGTAAATAAATAAATTGTAAAAACTAACAATACTAACCTATTTCCCTAAGCACTATTGTTACTAACACTAAAAAAGTACTAACAAAACTATGGACTGAAGTCTGAAATAAACTTTATTTATTTATTATTATTATTTTTCGGGATTGGCGTGTGTTCAGCTCACGATTAAAGGCTCCATTTGGTTTCGAATCTAGTCGGGCGATCCCAAAAAATGCACGTGACTAACCCGTACTTAATCATAAATATGAATTTGTCTCATGAGAGTTATAATACAAAAATATATCGATCTTTAATTAAATTATTAATTCTGCATCAGTCCTACTTTCAGGTAATCTGATTTTCTAACAACCAACCATTCCCATTTACAATAATAGCATTCACTTCGAAATCTGTTAACCAAAAGCACAATTGGAAATAGAATTTCGGCGTTCCGTAATCAATCAATTCAGAAGCAGCATCATCAGCACTCAATATGGCCGCGAGAGCGTTATTCTGCTATTTTATGATTGGTAAACATTGAGAGCGTAACGACCGGTAGCCATCCAGAGCACGCGCACTCGAAGCCGCAACTCTTGACCCGAAAACCTTGTTCGTTTGTAGCCCAGAAAATAACCCAATAATATATATCTGGAGCATTCTTGTCTGGCTGTGAAAGGCAGCAATTGTTGCCGTCGATTTACTTATGTACTGCTTCACAGATTCAAAACAATGATACAATTGTTCGGGTGCCTGATTTTTTATTTCAGCTTTGGTTAACTTTTGAAACCGATATTTGTGCTATTTCTGTACTGTATGCAAAGTCTGTTTTGTTTAAGAAGCGATAATCTACCGTACTACAAATGGAATAACCAAAAATTTTACTTTTATTGATTCTATAAGTGCTCATTCACACGAAGACGATTAGTTTTTTTGACGAATCGTCTTTTTTCACGATTCGTATTTTTTTTTTACGGCGGCTGTACTTTTTACTTGCCCGTGTTCACACGCATCACGAATCGTGAAAAATGTCGGACACGTCTTAAATCACGTAGTCTTTTAAAAAACATGTTCGTCAAAAAACACGAATCGTGATTCGTATTCACATCCATCGTGTTCGATAGTTCATCCAAGACTAAACTCTGAATCATGAAACGAATGTGAACATCAATTCGGATACTTTACTGAATGGTGATAAAACACGATTCCGTATGTAATTTTAACGTCCATTCGTCATGACGTATCGTGTTTTATGACGAATCGTTAATGATAGAACCCGTGTGAATGAACCTTAACTTGAATATAGTCCAAAAAGCTATCCTCGTCCTCGACAGCACTTATGGGAAATAGGGGCTGGCCAAGCTAGCCTCACACGTGACCTAAAATATTAGAACAACTAAAAAGCTGTCCTTTGCAACACTCTTGGAAAATAAAGTACTGCCCAAACTAAACTCACACGTGACCTTTAAAGCTTAGAGCAACTAAAAAGCTGTTCTCTACAGCCTTCTTGGAAATTAGGGGACTGCCCAAGCTAGCCTCATACGTGATCTTAATGCTTAGAGCGACTAGAAAACTGTCCTATATAGTACTCTGGGGAAGTAGAAGGCCTAAGATAGCCTCACACGTGACCTTAATGCTAAAAGCGACTAAAAAACTGTCCTATAAAGTACTCTTGGGAAGTAGAAGGCCATCTTATAGCCTCACACGTGACTTTAAAGCAACGCGGCCTACGACGGTCTCCGAGTCGTCCATGGCCGCATTTCAACTGTTTCTCAAAGAACAAGATGTAGACAAACAAACATTACAACATAATGTCTTGCTAACTTTTAACGAGTTCAGCGTCTAAATGTCCATCAGTGTTCAACTATTTAGAGCTGTCTTCGAGTTTAAAATAATAGCTCTTCTACGAGGACAGACTAACAAAACAGACTGTAGCGTCCTCCAAAGTGTTGTTTTGTACATTTTTTATTTCTATTTACGGCTTGACATTTATACAATTGTCAAGAGAATGAACAAAATAATATGATGAGCCACTTTCATTGGTATCTTGAGACAGGTTTATTAAACAAGGTAATATTATGAACCATAGTATTATATTATTTTACTACGGTGGACTTTGTACGTAAATGTATTTTTTGTGTAGAATATTTTTAATTTTCTTACCGATAGATCGATATATAGAGGAGGAGCTCGTGGCTAAATAATTACAGCCGCATAGACCGATCTTCCGGGTTAAGCCACGCTTGCCGAGGTTGGTCTGTGGATGGGTGACCATTTACCATAGCGAGTTTCCTCCGTGCCTCGGAAAGCACGTAAAGCCGTTGGTCCCGGCTGTCATTTGTAGATCTTTGACAGTCGTTACTGTTGGTCAGAAGCCAGAAAGTCTGACAACCAGTCTTACCAAGAGTATCGTATTACCCAGTTACTGGGTTGTGGAGGTCTGATAGGCAGTCGCTTCATGTAAAATACTGATATTCAGCTGCATCCGGTTCGACTGGAAGCCGACCCCAACATAGTTGGGAAAAGGCTAGGCAGATGATGATGAGATCGATACATAGAAAATCTATCTGCCTAACCTTTTTCCAATCATGTTGGGGTCAGCTTCCAGTCATATCAGATGCGGCTGAATACTAGTATTTTACACGGAGCGACTGCCAACAGACCGCGGTAACCCAGTTAGGTGCTGGGCAATGCCGATATTCTAAGGTTAGACCGGTTGTCAGAGTTTTGGGGTTTCTTTACTAAACTAATTATGTTAATGTGTCTGTTATTTGTCAAAAGAAAAGAATGGATATGGAAGTATAGATGTAACAGTTAAAACTCTTATTCAGATTAAACGCGTTTTCACTTGTTGAAACTATGGCGCAGCACGCTCGCTCGGCTCGCTCCATGTTGTGGTCACAGATTAAACATAATTGACCATGACATGATTTGAACCGAACATGATCTTTCATTTCATCCAGATTCCTGTTAAATAGATTTATAACACACACACCAATTTCTGGGGTTGTTATTCATTCACACCAGTAATTAGTAGTAAAGGGTCAAGTAATAAATACTACTTGACCAAGATAGAACAGAATTCGTTATTAATCATTTCGTTCATCGTTTCATTAGAACTAGATTATACTAGTACAAAAGCGTTCAGTCATATCTGCAAACGGGTTTTAACGTTTATAATATGCTTTAGGTGTTAAAATATTTGTACACAGTAGAATTTATCACCATCTTAGCTTTTTAAAGGGAAATATAATACAATATATGTTTTATGCGATTCCTGCACTCGAGGTCTACATTACTGTCTCATAACTATGCCAAATCTTAACTGTATTTACTGAAGTTGTTAAAGATATTGATTTTAAAAGAGTAACCATGGAGTTTCTTGCTGGCTCTTCTCTATAGGAAACGACTAATTGGAACTATTCCCATAAATTCGACTTTTCATAAGCCCCTGTGATGGTTGATGTGAAATAAAAACTTTTGATTTTGAAACAATATAACAGCTCTTCGCAACCAAAATACTTCCGTGAAACAAAAATCGAAGATAAATTTACCATCACAACAGAAACAGTATTTCCACAAACAGCGTTTGCTTTGATATAGTCAACGTGGTGGGGAATCATTAATCATTTCATACACAGAACCGGTCAGTGAATGCGTCAATCGATACGTTATCCTGGACGCCTTGTTGCTCTGTTTGTGTTCTATGTTTTGCTAAACGAGACATAGGTAATTTATTGCGCTATGTGCTGCAGTTTTATTAGTTATGTTGCTAGGGTTGAGGAGTTTATTTATGTTCGAAGATTGGAGAAAATTTGACGGGAATGCGGGCCTAGCCACGAAAAAAATAACCACACCAAGTAGAAGAAGATATGGCACACATTCAGAGTAATTTGTTACCATTAAGGTAATTTCACGCAACAACTAAGTCGATGGTAATTTTGCAGAAATTATTTGCGAAGTAAGGGTTATTGCTAATTTACTAGGAGTGAGTTAGAAGAAATATATAAATAATAAACAATAGTGCAAAACGTTATCGTCATTCGTCAGTTCAATGACACCTTTGTTGTTATATTTATACATAGGTAAATACTAGAATTTTACCAAAATAATTTACTTCTTCCGAAAGCAAAATTAATTTACTGTATAATTTTCACACTGTTTTTATATAAGACTATAAAGAATACTTCTATTAGAGCCTATGCACACGACGTCTTTTCTACGCGCCGTCGACGCGCGTTTTCGTCATCATCCATACATAAAAAAAACGTGATCATGTTTCTCAAGTATGGAGTTTGAGGGAAACGCGCGTCCACGGCGAGTAGAAAAGACATCGTGTGCATAGGCCCTTACCGTCAGCATTCTAATTGTGCAACACACTTGTAATAGCTATGGCTTTGATTTTGACAGGTCAACAATTTCCATAGCAACGTATGTATTAACAATCCGACTAATATGTATACCACGCAATGAATATTGTTCTTGACACATCAACTGTCATGATTGATATTGGTTACGTTACACAACTGCCCTGCAGATTTTTATTGGTGAAAGTGTGAATAAGTAGCGCTAAACACAGCAAATTAAAATTTAAAATTAATGTAAAGTAATTAATCATCGTCAACGGCTCAAATGTCTGTCAAGAAATTCAAATTAAGTAATCCGAACTTTTGACAATTCTCGAAGAATTGATCACTCAAGTGATTAAGTATTTATCAATTAAGTTACTTGGAAACTTGAGCAGACAGCACTGAAATTATAAAGTCTATTATTTAATTGTATAGTAGGTCCATTAACTTCGTGAAATAGTGACGGTTAATTAAGATTTTAGAACTTTGAAAGTTCCGAAGTTTCGGGCTTTGGTTGGTGATGTAGCAAAAATGTTGTTAGTGGTAAATGATATGTCAATCTGATTGAAAAACGAGAACTATTCGGAGAATAGACGAGTTATAGCCAATATGGAATGAACAATTAATCCATCTTGCTAACGCGTAAATGTCAACTGTTGAACATGAACTATAACAAACGAGTCTGGGCGAATATTGCTAAATCCATTGTTATAACCCATGTAAGATGGATATGTTATAGGAAAATGACGATACCAAATATTTTACGGTAAGGATACACGGCACCACATTACACTCGACACATAGTGTCGACACCGAGTGTCGTTGTGTGTACATCGGCGTTACACTGTGTTGCGCATTAGCTCGGGTTTAATCTCAGTGCCGCGACTGCATTGTGTCGAATGTCAGTATCACCGTGTATCCTTACCGTTACAAAATCTCTAGTGATACCACGAAACACGGGTAACGTCGAATATTACGATCGATTACCTAATCTTACTGAAAAAATGTAGTGAGTTGATAAAATCATAAACTTTTTACCGTCGTTTCACTAGTCTGATTCTAATAAGATGTCACAACGTCGTCACAAGCAATAGCAGAAACAAAAATAAATAAAAAAGTCGCAAGCATTAAAGAAACTAAAAAAAAAAACAATTTAAACCATGACAGGCGCTTACAAAAAGACAAATTTGGTGCACGAAACCGAAACAGGGTAACTATATTCGTAACTTATGCATAGGTTTATTCAGTTGTAAATAGTTCTGCATAAACGAATGAGTCAGTCAGTCTTGATCATACCTTCTTTTATTTTTAAGAACTACGCTTCAAAACAGAGTGTACATATTATTTTCTAAGAATGTTCTCCTTAAATTAATCTATCGGTCAAGAGTTTCAGAAAAGGTTTATGCTATACAGACTTGTGAGAAGATGTCTCAATATATAATATTGATAATGCACTTGTTCTAACAACAGCATTAGGCTGCGTTCACACATGCGCGATTTTTTTCGGTGCGAAAGCGCGCTTGCCTCACGTACGAGTCGCTCTCTCCCCAGAAACTTTGAATTTAGTAATAGTTAGTCCCTTCTTAATGAACATTTTTTATCGATGTAAAGTACACGCGCACGCTCAGCGCCCGAATAGCTATTGCGTAGTATACGCGTCGCAATCTCGCAGCGCCCACGCCGCCTCCACCATCCCGGCTAGGATAGCAAATGCAATTTGAAATCTATTGATGTGTCATAAGACTCAAATTATATACAACAAATTTCAAAGCGAGTTAGATGCGGGTGCAGACGCGCGTGGCGTGCGCTTAGCGGGCGCGTGTCATCTGAACGCGCCCTTATGCTGAGCGATGGCCATTTTGCGCGGATGTGACGCATATTTTCTTTTTGGTTTTGTGTATACTTTTATTTTATTTTTGTGCGTCATGTTGGCGCGAATAAATAATTTATTTTCTTTCAACAATATTAATAATTCTTGTGAATCCTAATATCAACCAATAACCGTAACACTTGAAAGTTCTATATCGCAAATCAAATATGAAAGAGCACAGCACTTAATAACTTTTTATAGACAAAAATAACCGTTATTTTTTATCGCTTTAATAAATCTTCAAACAACTTATACTAAATAATTGTATCGTTATACAGTACTCGTATCGTGACTTAATGAATTACAAATAAGGGTAAGCTAAATTTTAATTTATGTTCATTGTTGTGTCTTAATAATAAAACAGGCCATTAAAATTCCCCAATGGCCGACAGAGGCATTTCGTGAAATATGTGTCACCATAAAAAAACATGAAAATAAGATTTTTGTGAATAAATTTTTGAATACGAGGCCCTTTTCAATGCGTGGTCTCCGGCGAATTTTATTTTCGTATTTTCCTGGGATTGTATTGTGATTTTAAAAATTCGTGACGTTGGCCCCTGAGAGAAATATCCTCCGACCTTCCAGTGTTCTCGTCCTCGCCTCTGGAGCATATTAAGGCTGACAGTATGTGTGAAAGCGCCATACAAATGAGGAGACAGGCGAGAACTTGATAAATTTGTTACAATAAAAATATGCGAACAGGATAACTCGCGAGCACCCTTGTTATGTTAGCTTCTGACTTTATTTTTCCTACAGCCGCTGTTGTGATGATGTGATACGTAATTTAATTAGTAAAATGATAAAATAACGAAGAAGAGTATTTTTTCGGTAACATTTCACAGATCCAGGTCGTAGGCTGTGGGTACACTTAGCAGCGAAGCGATCACAAGCGATTGAAATAGATTATATATTTATGTGTTACATTATTCACACAGCGATTTTTGCTTTGATATTTTAGACACATCCGAGTACGTGAATAATAATACATTTGTTTCAAACGCTTGCGTCGCTGTTCGCGTTGCTGCTACATGTAGCCTAAGCCTTAAACTCGATTGAAGAACATTAGTGATGTAATAATAAATAATATAGCAGATTAAAATAGCTGTTGCTATATTTACTAAATTTTTATCTTACCAAATTAGATTTACATAAATATTTTTTACTCAAAGTAAACTTATGTATTCTCGTTTTAACAGTGCTTATAAGTGCTACTTTTCACTAATTTTATTTGCTTTCATTGTCGGGCCAAGTTGTTACTTAAAAATAGCACACTCAACGTGCTAAGCGGCTTACGTACTTGGACGTGTAAGCCACGGTTTATTTTTAAAATAATGTTCATCTCTAGTAATAGGACGTGCAACAATAAAAAGATAATCATGGATATTGAATTCATAAAAACATGTCGAAATTAAAATTAATTGAAAAACTTTTTTATGAAGTAGCGGCGATTGATTTCTAATAGAAAAATCTACTTCTATGAAGCACAATAGGTATCAAATGATGACAATATTTTGTGGGATTTTGACATGATTTTATTACGGATAAGATACGGAATAGTTCTAGTAAAATACTCATAAGCGGCCATGCTTTAATGCACAAGAGAAACTTTCTTCCTATCATATTTTAAATTCACCATTTTACTTACAAAAAAAGAAGTGAGGAGCTCGTGGCTAAATAATTACAGCCGCATAGACCGATCTTCCGGGTTAAGCCACGCTTGCCGAGGTTGGTCTGTGGATGGGTGACCATTTACCATAGCGAGTTTCCTCCGTGCCTCGGAAAGCACGTAAAGCCGTTGGTCCCGGCTGTCATTTGTAGATCTTTGACAGTCGTTACTGTTGGTCAGAAGCCAGAAAGTCTGACAACCAGTCTTACCAAGAGTATCGTATTACCCAGTTACTGGGTTGTGGAGGTCTGATAGGCAGTCGCTCCATGTAAAATACTGATATTCAGCTGCATCTGGTTCGACTGGAAGCCGACCCCAACATAGTTGGGAAAAGGCTAGGCAGATGATGACTTACAAAAAAAATTCTAGCACTAGCATTACAAGCGAGCACTGAACAAATTATTTAAACATGTCGTGTATTCAACGCTGATGCGGTTTACGAAAAGTAACAAATTCCTCTTGAGAGCAATAAAAGTCGTGTTTCCAGTGTACGTTGTCCGCGACTCAAAATATTTCACACTTGAAAAGAAAAACATGTCTGCAACCTTACAAATAAAACCTTCCACAACTTTTTAACTGGAAACTTATAGAGTGAACTAGTATACGATATATTTACCCGACTACGGCGAAGCAAAAAGGAGGGTATATGATTTTGACCGGTATGTATGTGGGTAGGTATGTATGTATGAATGTTCATCTGTTCCCTACTAACTTCCAAACTACTTATCATAATTTGACAAATGAGGTATAGTTGGAAGCGTCTTGATCGTCCTCTGGTTATAGGCTATGTGACGTCACATTAAATTGAATATGGCGCCCCCTAGAGTACATAAAGTCGTGAAGCAAAAAAAATATGTTTTTTAATGAAGCCATGTTTGGTATAAAATGCCCTAACCACCTACCCTAACAAAACAATACATTCTAACAGTAGTAAGCAATCATAAGCTTTAGGGCAAAGCGGCATACGACGACGGACCACGGCTATCCTTTGAACATCACTATGAATATGGGTTATGTGCTTTGAAATGTATTACGTGTAAGTTGTTTATTTAAATAAACGATAAATATGTAATAGTTTGTACATAACAATTTCAAATGATAATATTTTCTTGTTCCATGAATTTTTCAGTAGTCGGGTTTTAGTTTTTGAACTTACTTTTTTTTTAAGACGTGATAATGTAAACTAAATGGAAAAATTTTGCACCCCATGAATCCCAGACAAAATTCAGTAGATTACGATAAACACTAATATTAAATTTTAGTTCTCTCATTACTATCCTAAATCATAGTATTGTATTCAATGAAATTGTTAAAGATATTCTTTTTATAATAGTAACCGTGGAGTTTCTTGCCGGCTTTTCTCCATAGGAAAGGACCATTTGGAACCGTGCACCTAATTTCGACTTTTCATAAGCGCCTGTATTGGTGTAAATATGTGAAATAAAAAAAGATTTTGATTTGATTCATAGGTTTTTGAATAATAACCAGAATTTGTTATTCAATATTATTTATCGAATCATCATCATCTTCCTGTCCTTATCCCATGTTACTTGGGGTCGGCGCAACGCGTTTTCTTCTTCCATTCCTGACCTTATTTTTAGTCCTGTCAACCGTCATGATATCACTGACTCCCTTCTCTTTCATATCGTTCTTCACACAATCCATCCATCTTATCTTTGGCCTCCCTCTTCCTCTCCATCCATCCACATTTATATTCATAACTCTTTTGGTCACATGTGTTTCCTCCTCTTCGCATGCCCATACCAAGACAAACGGTTCCCTTTCAACTTTTCTGTCACTGGCGCTACTTTAAACTTCCTCTAATATACTCATTCTTGACCTTATCCATTCTGGTCACTCCACACATCCATCTCAACATTCTCATCTTCGCTACATGCAATCTTTTTTCATTTATCGAATAATTATGAAAATTTTAATTTCTCGAAATCTACTGATTTTCGCTAAAGGTTTATGGGTGCTAATTTGTTGCTTAAAGAACACACTATCACGCCTTACAAGGCATACGTCGAATACGTTTACCCTTACATATACTTATATTATAGAGAAATCTTTTTCAGAATAAGCGAGGACAGCTTCGACGACAAATCCTTTACATATCCTCTGCTTTCTCAGATTCATTCGAATGAATACGCGTCTGAATATGTCAACCAAATCCAATATTTACTTTATATACGATTTCAATGTGTTATTGTGTTTTTTAGATACCGAAAGTCTCATAAAAAAGAAATAGAAAAGCTTTGCAGCAGTTTGCTCTCATAAAAATCAAAAGTCGCAGTACAACTTTTGATATTTATTTATACTTTCGAACAAAATTTGTACAGAGACGGACTTAATGCCTAAGTAATTTTCTACCAGTCGACCTTAGGGTGATGCAGAGAAAAACATGGTAGGTGCACTACAAAGAGTATATGTTATGATACGCTATTCAAATTAAAGAAAGATAACAGAAACATTTTTGGCAATAATATTACGTACATAAATAAGTACATGAATAATATTCAAATTTAAAGATATTTACGTACAGTTCAAATAAATGTTAGATATTATATACGTAATATATAAATATACAAAGTCGGAAAGGGAGCACTAATCCGTAGACCACTTAAAGTGTCTCTGATGACCGTTTAAAAGAAAGTGTTAATATTTCAAAATTCCATAATTTTTATTTCCATAAAAAATGATTTTTATTTTAGTTTTTTCAAAAATTCTTCATCCCTGCTTTAGTTACGAATTCAGAAAAAGAAGCTTCTAATTCTTGACCCCAAATATGACCTAATGTAAACACAGCTGATATGATAGCTTAAGGATAGATAGATTTTAGCATATTTTTATGAAATATTTAAACAGCTATTTCTCTTTAACTATTGACTTTTGGGAAAAGTTGTAGAACAAAAGTTAGTCGTTATTAAGGGTACTTTAACACCTTTTCGGATTAGTAGCCCCTTTTCGACATACCATGTATATTAATTAATATACCTACAATACAATAACTACCAAAATATGTAAAAGGATAAATCAGCGCTGAGATGATTCTGACAATGTCTTGTGAAAATGTTCAGGTATTTTAATTTTAAAGGAATAGCGACTGGTGGCCATCTTGATTTCCAAGGGGAGTGCGTTCCACAGAAGAATGGGCTGGACGAAGAAGGAAGAATGTATAAAGTTAGAACAAGGAGAGGGACATTGAAGGAGACGGTGTGAAGAGAGATGTTCCTATTCAGAATTGTATTTTATTCAATCGCACGGTCCATGTTACGATTTTTGAAAATTCTATTTACCCTCTTGGGACGAATAACCTGCCGATGTGTACATTACTAATGGAACCGCTTTATACGGTACCCGATAAAAATGAAAAAGGTAAACTGAGCAATATTTCTGTCGCGAAAGTCGGTTAATACTACGTAAATAATTTCTTCCCCAAATGTAATTCATTTTTAATAGGAGCTGTTGAAGTATCTTAGACTTTTATTAACATTCAAAGATATTTTATATTCTGTCTCTCTGTCTTTTATTTTTATCGAGATGGGTAGAATTATGAATTAAATATGTGCCTTGTAGACTGGAGAACTTCTTTTTCTTCTCCATTGATAATTATGTACTATTTGACTACGTTAGCCCAGACATAATAAAACGAAGCTTTGAATAAAAAATCAAAATGAATATTTACTAACGTTCGTTTCAAAATCCCTGAGACAAAATTGACAGGCGCAAATGTGAAACTTGTTAATTTTAGTTTTTTTTTTCAAATTTGACGTTTTGCGCATGTCAATTCAGTCTCAGGGATTTTGAAACGAACTTTAAGGTAGGTATACGAAAATAATATATACAGGGTGTAAAAAGACCCATCACGTAGCCGAAATCTACGCACTCCGTACATCAAACTAAATTACATTGACCGAAAATAATTGCTGAGAAACGGCTTTTATTTTTTGGCATAAAAAAAACTCTTTTTTTTGTAGCGCGCAATGTGTGGTTGTGGCGATGCCGCGCGTTTGCATGCGTGCAGCGGCCACACAGCTGAGCCAAGGCGGTCGTGTGCGTTTGATATTCATTGCGTTTTTGTAACTTCAAATGCGTAATTTGTGAGGAAAAATTGAAAATTTCAATTAGGTTGTTTGGAAGAAAGTTTAGTATTATCACTTATTTTAAAAAGTTTAGTAAAAGTTTAGTATTATCACTTACGTTTTTGGAAAAAACTATCAAAAATGTATATTTTGACCTTCAATATCTCCAATACCAATGATTTCCCAGGTATGGTCTGGTAGAAAAAAATGTTCCCAATGATGGGTAGAATATATGGTTTTCGTTATCGTTAAGGGTCTTTTTACACCCGATATGTAGTAACGTTTTTTTTTGTGTACACAACATGGATTCTTTAATTTTTATGTTACCAGTTGCAAGCTACTTACTACACGTATGAAGCTAAAGCTAAAGACACCATGAAAAGAGCATGGAAAATGGGTGCATGAAAATAGCCTCTACGAGTGACGATACTTATATACGTCCGGCGCATCCTGGGCAGTCAGCCCCGCGACCATCCTTGCTGACTGGCTAATCTTTTCACCATGGCTTGAGCTATTCTCATGTTGATCGTGGCAACATGAGAGAAGAAGAAGAAGCTAAAGATTCGCCAAAAAATGACTATGTGTAATGGTAAGGATACACGACGAATCATTACACTCGACACTCAGTGTCGACACCGAGTGTCGTAGTGTGTATATCGCTGTTACACTGAGTTGCGCATTAGCTCTGGTTTAATTTCAGTGTCGCGATTGCATTGTGTCGAATGTCAGTGTCGCCGTGTCATCATCTGCCTAGCCTTTTCCCAACTATGTTGGGGTCGGCTTCCAGTCGAACCGGATGCAGCTGAATATCAGTATTTTACATGGAGCGACTGCCTATCAGACCTCCACAACCCGGTAACTGGGTAATACGATACTCTTGGTAAGACTGGTTGTCCGACTTTCTGGCTTCTGACCAACAGTAACGACTGTCAAAGATCTACAAATGACAGCCGGGACCAACGGCTTTACGTGCTTTCTGAGGCACGGAGGAAACTCGCTATGGTAAATGGTCACCCATCCACAGACCAACCTCGGCAAGCGTGGCTTAACCCGGAAGATCGGTCTATGCGGCTGTAATTAGTTAGCCACGAGCTCCTCCAGTGTCGCCGTGTATACTTACCATAAATCTGGCTTCAGATGGGCCCTGCAACATTTATGATCAAAATGTTAAACACAAAATATGATCGATCTCTATGAGTTAGCAACAGTTATTTTCAACATAATATTGATCTATTTTGGCTGCAAGTTCCAATGCGGCTGAAGTGTTAAAGAACTGGAATCCGACATAAAACTTTATGGCTCCCAGTGATATATGCTGCGTTCTATGGCTGACCGTGAAACTGTTACTACTGTACGAGCTGGCATCAATATAAAATATTCACTTTTATTTTGTAGTCTTGCCCTTCGCTTACAAGGTAAAGTCTGGCCCAAAATTATTTGAAAAAAATGTAATTAATGGATGATGAATTAAAAAATCTTTTTTTTGAACGCCCGTTTTATCAAAAAAAAAAAACTACAAACGTAAAATTCAATCAGAAATACGTAGAATTTGATTTAAAAAATATCTTAATTTTCAGCCCGGCCGCACATTATCAGAAACTGTCAGAAAATTTCTGAAAATTACTAGACCCCGCACAATATCAGAATTTGCCGCTTCCGGCAGCTAGCTGGGTCTAGTACAAAATGTATATGCACAGAAGCTTCGGACATGCGTCAGAAATTTTCTGACAGTTTTTTTATAACGTGCGGTCGGGCAGATGTGGCGAAATACCAGTATTTTACATGGAGCGACTGCCATCAGAGCTCCACAACCCAGTTTATGGGCAATGCCGATATACGAGCCCAAAAATCTGACAATCGGTGTAACGAAAGTTGTCAGACTTCCCGCAACGACAGTCGTAGGTATTAGTATGACAACCGGGACCGACAGATTAAGGTACTTCGAGGTACGGAGGGGTCTCGATGTGTAACGGACGGTCACCCATCCACGGACTGACCGCGGCAAGCGCAGCTTAAACTCGCAAATGCTATGATCCGCGCGCTAATTAATTAATTACGCGCGCGTGTTAATTAGATTTAGGGCGTTTGTGTATGTGAGATTTGTGTCTGTAACCCACGATACAGGAGAAATCCTAGAGTGGGGGAACGTTTTATTAAAAAAACCGGCCAAGTGCGTGTCGGGCCACGCGCAGTAATAGGGTTCTGTAGTTGCACAATAATGCGGACTAAGAAGTGGGCTTAGTAATTTTTCAATGGAATTTGCACGAAATTTTTACTTTTCCGGTTGGTCGACTATTACTCGTAAACTTGTAAAGCCTACTTAGCTGTGTTAGTTTTCCTTTTAACTGCGTTATATATACTACTACAGTAAATTTTTTCACATATCCAAAACTAACCGTTTAGCTGACAGGGGGGAGACACTTGACTCTAACAAAAATTAACACTTTAAAGCTTAATATTTCAGAAACGGATCCCTTAATCGAAAAGATGTTAACACAAACCCATTATATTTTTGAAAGACCTATCCAATAACATCCCACAGTAAGGGGTAGAGACGAAAAAAAAAACATCCCCACTTTAAGTGTAAAGGAGGAAAGATAAAAAAAAACATGATTTTATTGTACCACTTTGTCGGCGTGATTAATATGTATATCCATGCCAAATGCGCTAAGCTGCGGACGGACAGACGGACAGAGCGGACATGAACATGGCGAAACTATAAGGGTTCCATGTTGACTACTGAACCCTAAAAAGTATTGTTAATAATTTCGCAAATACCTACAGAAAAAATAAATAACAAACTTAATTACATGCAGTAAACTATAGCCCCTATTCCATCCAACGACCTAACCTAACCCAACAAAATGGGAACCTTTCTCTAAAAATGCAAGAGAAAATTCATTACAAACTTTTACTAGCGTAATTAACTGCTAAGAGCTGTTCAGGTCACCGCTTAAATCCGGCTGAGCAGCAGCTAATGTAACAAAGCTCGGTACCTACCTCCCCCGACAACCCCCGGTAACCCCCGGTTTCTTTACCTCAGATAGGCGGGTACCAGCGGGGCTACAGCTGTCTATAAATAATTCCCCGACGAACTCCCGACGGGAAAAATCGAAACGTCCGATGGCATATAGTCGAAACTCGAAACTCCCCGAAGATTCGCACTATCGTTCATAATTTAGCCATCAAGGAGATTAACGGTGAGTTGTATCGTTATTGTTTCCTCGTTACGATAAATGGAAGGAAAAGGTTTATTTCTTGGTGTAGTTAGAAGAAATTAATGTGCTTACGTAATTGATTTTTAGGGTTCCGTACCCAAAGGGTAAAACGGGACCCTATTAATAAGACTCTGCTGTCCGTCCGTCTGTTACCAGGCTGTATCTTATGAACCGTGATAGTTAGACAGTTGAAATTTTCACAGATGATGTATTTCTGTTGCCGCTGTAATAAAAATACTAAAAAAAAGAATAAAATAAATATTTAAGGGGGCTCCCATACAACAAACGTGATTTTTTTGCCGCTGGACGCCCGTTCGTCTGTCACCATGCTGTATCTCATGAACCGTGATAGTTAGACAGTTTAAATTTTCACAGATGATGTATTTCTGTTGCCGCTATAACAAAAAATACTAAAAAACAGAATAAAATAAATATTTAAGGGAGCTTCCATACAACAAACATGATTTTTTTGCCGTTTTTATAGATAATGGTACGCAACCATTCGTGCGCGAGACCGACTCGTACTCGGCCGGTTTTATTATATTTATTATGCTTTGAGGTTTTAGCATATAAATGATCACCATGATCTCTGTTTCCTTGGGTGTCTTAAAAGTTAACTAAAGAATTTTGTTAAGAGAATGAATGCTCTTTCTCTTGACTCTTATAAGAACGTACGTCGATCAGTAATCCATTAGCCAAGTGTGGTGATTCTGGCAAAGTAAGACTAATATAATTCTCAGAATTCACTAGCCTATAATGACATACATTCTGACCAGCAACAATTTTATTCTCTGTTGAAGAGGCTTTTTTAGGTTAAACTTAGATAATAAAATATATAATAATAATAACGCAAACGTAGATAAACAATAATAATATAAATATAAAATAATGAATAATAGATAGTAAAGTAAACATAAAATAATGAATAATAGTTAATAAAGTAAACATAAAATAATGAATAATAGATAATAAAGTAAACATAAAATAATGAATAATAGATAATAAAGTAAACATAAAATAATAATTTAACGTAAAAACATATTAAAATCGGAGTGTTTTATTTAAAAAATTGCATAAATATAATTGCAATTGTACTCTAAGGGTATGTATCAGCGAAACTTAATGTATGACAAGTATAACATGTGTATTTACCTGTGACAAAAAATAAATGAATTAAATTGAATATCCCTAAAGATAAAGTGTTACTTGTATTCCCAGCTCCATAGCTGTTCACAAAGTTGGGATGCACAAACCCAATAAAACCATATTATAGTTTAGAAGTCTTTGTTTCCTTGCCAAGTGTACGATTCGTTACAAGTTTTAACAACATGAAATTATTCAAAAGTTTTCTTCGTATTGTTCTTATTCAAAGAATTCTTGGGACTCTTATTTTATTTGGATAACGTACAACATAGGGAGTAGAGATGCAATTGCCTACAATATATTAGCCATTGTTTTTTCATATACAGGGTGAAATTGAAAACACAAACCGAAATAGGAGATTGTAATCATCACTATGAACAACTTTTACTATGAGAAAAAAATTGAAATCGCGAAAAAAAAATCTTCTGTTCCCTACATTTTGACGAGTTATGCGAACATAAATGTAGGGAACAGCTGTTTTTTTCGCTATTTCAGGTTTGGTCCCATAGTAAAAGTTGTTCATAGTGATGAGTACAATCTCCCATTTCGGTTTGTCTAGTGTTTTCAATTTCAGCCTGGAGAGAATAATTACGACTCGTGTGACTTTTTTGCAAGATCATTGGTGACGTCTGGTGCAGTGGCTGAGCAATTGGCTTTTGTACTACGTATCATGTGTTCGATTCCCTTACGGCACAAATATTTGTATGTCCTACACTTGTTCTGTGTCTGGGCCTTTGTATTGTGAGATTTATGTTTCTAACCTCATCCACAATAAAGGAGCAATCCTAGTGAGGGGAAACGTATTTATTTTAAAAGTAATAAGTAATAGAAAGACATATAAGATAGTATTTATTACCATTATTAGTTTACTTTGGTACTTACTTCTAATGATATTATTAATACTTCGACGTAGTCAGACATTACAGAGGTGGCTTTTTAGTAATTATACGAGTAGGTCAATATGACCGATGTTTTAATGACAAGACAGGCTACCTGTACTTTTATAAGTATACACTCTACTTTAATAATACTTTCGTTTCGTTTATTTTTAATGTGCTCTTTGACGTAGTTTGAATCAATATGAAACAGTTTATCAAATTGTTTGTAAAGAACACACAGAATTTGAAACAGTACAATATTTGATTTTAATACTTATTTATTTATTACAATATACTATTATTATACAGGGTGTCCCTGGAAGTATGGATCAAATGGAATAGGGGCATGGGCAAAGTCATTTCCAAACTTTTTAACTCCGAGAATGTCGGTGCAATTTTTATTTCAATCTCTTTTAGTGAGCAAAGAAAAAACATTTAAAAAAAGCTATTAGAGATATCATTTTTTTCAGGACTTTGCACTCGTAATGTCTTGAGTAAAATTTTTGCCAGACCAAAGCCTTTGCAGTAAATGTTTTATTTTTTCTTATTGAATACATGTTTTCTAGCTGCGTAAAAGTATTACCACACGATAGGCGAAGAATTCGCGTACTGAAAAAAAAATTGATAGCTCTGATAGCTTTTTTATGATTTTTTTCTTTGCGTACTATGAAAAGTGATTGAAAAAAACAAAAATTGGTCATAACTTTTGAACCGTAAAAAATTACACCGACATTTTCAGGGCTAAAAAGTTTGGATATGACCTTGCCCACGACCCTATTCGATTTGATCCATACTTCAAGGGACACCCTGTATTTACGTTTTCTCCGTCCGAGTGTAAATTCAAGGGCGCCAACTAAAAATCAGCGCTGGGTGTTTTTCGAAGCATTTGTTCTCCTTTCGTGACTCCTACTTTCTAAATATCGACACTAGGTAACCGCTATACAATTACCGCTTTAGTTATGAATATGTGTGTTTCAACCCAATCTTATTAAATCTATTTACTGGCCTTTGTAACACAGTTCTATTACTAGCGCAAGGGCCAGAGAATTCTTTTAATATTGTACATGTATTTTATGTCAATAAAGATTTATTTGTTATTATTATTAAGCAATTGAGCTGCCCTCAATATAATCAAATCTTTATCATAATACTGTTCACAAGATACTTCCGTTTCCTCTCAAGTATAATAAACAAGGCATTTTATAGGACCGTCATAGGCAAGGACTTTCCCTTTAGGCGAAATAGGGGAACCCCCTATCAATATGATAATTTTCCTCACACTGACCTAGAAATGCAAAGCGTTTCGGTTGCTTCGTGTACAAAAAACGAAATCAGAGGGAAAAGGGGTTAAATGATTCAGTTTAGGGCGGAATTACTACTAGGCGGTAATCCAACCGTAACAGATGCATGTGATGTATAGAATATCCCACACTTTCCTCACTGGTGGATGTTTTAAACGGCGACTAAAGCATCATGTATGGAGACGCAAGCATTATTTTTATTTTATCTTTGTCACCATGGGACGTGTTCGGGCTGATGTGTTATAATAATAAGTGATCATATTTTAGCACAACAAACTCGTGTTGTCGGCATGTGGGATGTGGACTCAGCAGTCATTGTCCCGGTAGTCGTTACGGCGAATGGCTTAATAGCCAAGAGTCTTGATCAACACCTCATGAGGCTCTCGTTGGGCGGCTGGATCAAGGGCTTGATACAGAAAGCAGTACTCCTTGACACGGCACGCATAGTGACGAGGTTCCTTTCTCTGGAGCCCTGACTGCCGGCAGCTTGGACCCTGTTCCCGATGCCGGTGGGCTACTATTGTTTTATATTTTTAAATGTATATTGTTTTTATTTTAAGATATTTATTAAAAACATAATTTTTAAGTATGTTTACAATGAATAAACGAGTGATCATATTACTTTTTGGTATGCTATAATCTGAAGAGCTACTTTTCAATCCTTCTGGCGTTTCCCAAGACCAGTTTTCACTTATAGGCACTGAGTTTGCGCAAGCGTCACGAGCATTTCGTTCAATAATAATGGTGGGCCGTACTTGCAACCACAAAACTAAGAAGGCAATTAAATTTATCATGTCAAAGATAATTATGATAATAACCATTCCCATCATATTTTATATTCATAAATCTAGATTCCACACTTACTTATTGTATGAAAAGTGATGTGCATCTGAACTGAGGGATCAGATCTTAAATCTTTGCGAAACAAAAAGACAGAACTAGTAAAAAAATGGGATACTCCAAAAATTTGTTAAATGCGGTTTAAAAAAGTTATGGTCGAATAACTTGATCCCTCAGTTCAGACGTACGAAGTGTCATAGCATGAATCTCAGAATATACTGTACAAGCGACCCGCCCCGGTTTCGTTTGGACGCAATGTATTATACATATAAACCTTCCTCTTGAATCACTCTATCTATATTATTAAAAAAAATATAGATATTAAAAAAAAACCGCATCAAAATCCGTTGCGTAGTTTTAAAGATCTAAGCATATACAAGGTTAGTTTTAGTATATACTAAACCTGAAACTAGTTTGTTCAGAATCACTAGGAGAATCGATTGACATATTTTGTACACGACTTTTTTTTTTTTATTTTTTTTTTTCATAAATTTCAATTTTGTTTCAGTAGTTTTCTACCCATAACAGTTGACGGGAATAGACACCTTGAGGCTTGAAACGGTCCTCTCGGTCAGTTTCCGTGTATTACACAACCCCTGCATAGCACATCTCGGTCATTTCACACTTTACTAGGGAACTTAACGCGACATAAACTAAGGTGTAACTTGGAGATTTATTAAAAAAACACATATTCAGGCAGTTCTGATGAAAATCTTGTTGGGGTGTCTCGGTTTTCGTATAAAGTAAAAATAACGTTGTATAGGGAGGGACAGACAGCGGGAAGCGACTTTGTTTCATACTATGTAGTGATGTGCAAGTAAAATATTATCGTGTATGATAATGAAGTCCATATAACACAAACTAAAATCTTAACCTGGCTAGTACCCAGCCTTAACCAACCCTCTTATGTAGTGATTACAACTCGCCCGCGCTCTAACAGTGTTAAATATGGCAACAATATGAATATGGCGAATTTAGAATAATCACCGCATCTCCGAGCTTTTATAGTCATCATCTGCCTAGCCTTTTCCCAACTATGTTGGGGTCGGCTTCCAGTCGAACCGGATGCAGCTGAATATTAGTATTTTACATGGAGCGACTGCCTATCAGACCTCCACAACCCAGTAACTGGGTAATACGATACTCTTGGTAAGACTGGTTGTCAGACTTTCTGGCTTCTGACCAACAGTAACGACTGTCAAAGATCTACAAATGACAGCCGGGACCAACGGCTTTACGTGCTTTCCGAGGCACGGAGGAAACTCGCTATGGTAAATGGTCACCCATCCACAGACCAACCTCGGCAAGCGTGGCTTAACCCGGAAGATCGGTCTATGCGGCTGTAATTATTTAGCCACGAGCTCCTCCACCTCCACGAGCTTTTATAGTATGCATCTGAATAGAGTTAATCAGCCGTGTGCCCTCCAGGGGATACCCCATTTCTTCTCGAGACTGGAGTACAAACGGTATTTTTTCAGTTAGATTTTGATCAGAATGAATGGTTTATCGATGGTATCACACTACTAAGATCTGGTAACGTAAGCGTTACGTGGAGTGAAACTGCAATCTGGGCGGATTTAAAGTGTTTGAGAGGCCCTGAGGTAACGAAAAAGTGGAGGCACATTGAAACGTTTTTAAAAAAATACCTCGTGAATGTAAACTTTTTGCTCTTTGTCAGAAATGGTATGTCTACACCCGTGCGCTTTCATGTTCATCTTGCGCTTTCAACATTCAATTACTCTTGCGTCAAGCGCATGCAATATTGATTGCCATAAGACGCATGCAGCTTATCGTCTACACCGGTGCGCCTCGGTCAGTCTTCAGTCGACATACAATAGACGGATTAGCGTGCGCTAGGGGCATGCGCTTTTGTCGAACTAGTATTGAGGCATGCGCTACTGCATGCGCTATGGCGCTTGATGCATGCTTCAGACGAAGACACAAGATGAACATGAAATCGCACTGGTGTAGACATAGCAATATAACTTTTTTTTAATAGTTATATCATTGCTACTGCATCTATCTTGGTTGTATTGGTGTATTTAAATGAATGAATTTGAACTGAACTTACTTAATCATTTAGTTATACTACTACTAACATTAGTATTTTTTTTTTATTAAACCACTAGCCGTGCCTTCCCACCACCGCCCGCGTATTTTTTTTTAATACTTTTTTAGTAATCTTTGAAGGCGTGCGCATAACATCTCACCAAAGTTTCATTGTAATCGGATGATCGGTATAGGAACACATTATGGGACAAACAAAGAAACATTCATATTATATATATTTTGAATTATTAGAATATTGTAATTTATTAATGCATATGGATAAATTCCAAAATAAATGAATATTAATTATAATAAAAGCTACGTACCGAGGATATCTGAATGGATAGATTCAATGGAAATTTCTCGACAGCATTTTCTAGTTTATCAGACAATGCCATATAACATGTGTTCAGCGAAAAACTTTATACTTTTTCCAATAAATCCTAAGCTTAACGTCATTCGGAATATATGCCAGAGTCCATTTTATTACAGCTGATGCTAGGGTGGACTGTTTTATGACGTCACGATGCATTGGTTATTGCAATCTAGGTAAGTATTTTTATAATGATACTCTTGAAAAAATGAAGGAGTGCCATTTGCCTTATTAAAAAAAGTATCACGACACTTGACTGTAGTATTGCTAATCTGTGCCATTGTTATGTCGGTAAAGTGAGGCAACCCGTTATTTGATTTAGAATTACTCATTAAAATAATTTTGATATTAGCATTTTCCAAGTTCGCTTCTGTCTCAAGGACATGATGCAAAACTGGTGTTGTTGGCGCATTATGAATTCCAGAATTCCATAAAAAATTGTTATCAATTTGCATTACTCGAATAAATGGTAATGGTTATCTTCTTAGCTTAGGCTTTGTGCCAGCTTTAATTTTCAGTTAAAGTTTCAGCCAATTTATCTTGTCGACAAAATAGAGAATGAAACTTTTGGCTCTTAGCGTTAGTTTTCCATGAAGAAGACTAAAAATTGGACGTAAAACACGGTACCTACTAAAAGTTGAATACCGAGGTATAGAAATATGATTATACAGATCTATTTGCAGAAGATTATGCAAGACATGTTAATGAGAGCATTGAAAAGGTCCCAAGAATGCATTCAGTAGACGATGAACTAAGGAATAACAACAGTACACAGAAAAAAAAAACTTGAACCTAGATTTTTTTTTGGAAAACCGAAAACGTCTCAGATAAAGTAACTGCAAATTTTTACTTCGTTCAAGATAATTAAAGTCTTCCTCAATATTTTCTTGAATCACGAATATTTATACCACAGCCAAGAATTTCTTTTTTTCTGTGTAATTCTGTTAACCATTTGTACCTAAAAGCAAAATATAATAGCAGAGTTATGTCAAGTACACAGCTGAAATATCATCTATATTTTATTTTCCACATCAGTTTAATGTTCTACACATAAGCCAGTTTCATTTCAGGCCTTAATATTTGCTTTAATATGAAGGTCAGCATAGAAGTCATGAAGATGTAGACATTCTTAATATGAAACTACAAAACTCATTTATCCAAAATATACTAGAATTACTTAGTTCTTTTTGAACGTCAATGTTACATGTGGGACAGCCCCCAAAAGAGCCCGCCCTTCATCGCTTCCAAGTGTTTTTGCTGTGAAGAAGAAACGGCGCAACAAACTCCCCAGCAATGATTTTATTTTGATACTATATACACCGTGGGCCCGAGGTACCCGTAAGATTTTAACCTTCGATTCCGATGCCTAATTGGAGATGAAAAGCTGTATATAGTTTGTTGAAAAAAGCTTAATTTTCGAAATATTCATTATTTAATGAAATTCACAACTCGAAAAATATCTATGGTAACAAGTCCCAGGAGCGCGGTGTTGCGAATTTTGTCATACCATACCCCTCTTGCCGTACGTCTGATTTAACGGGGAGGGTTGTGAAGTGAGAAGTTTCTTATCCACTCACTCGATAATTTATAAATGTTGCCAGTTCAACCTAAGGTATTGTTTACAAGGAAGCACTAAAGTTAATTGATATATTAAGTTAAGAAAAAAAAAAAACTTAATTGGACTTTTGTTGATATAACATTTGACTCATAATACCATCACAAAGGCGTGCTTAAAATCTTTCGGGTAACTCGGGCCCACGGTGTATAATGTTACTGTTGTAACAGATTCGGAAATAGTCTCAAATTATACCAGAGTAGTTTTCACTGTCTAACTATGTATCATCTTCAGGCAATTTGTCTGGAATAGACAATCACATCAAAAGGGTACCTATCTCAGTTCCAAACTCGCAAACTGAATTATCATTAGAACGTTTAGCGCTCCCTCAATGTTTACAGAATTTGCGAATTTGGACCTACAGAGATACAAAGTTAATGACAACGAGAAGCTTGGCGGGCCAGCCATATCTAATCTTTTGGGACTTGGATCACCGCCAAAATACAGATTAGCAGTCCCCTAAGAAATACCCTTTGTGACCGCCTAGCTTACAATCCGGTCAAACTTTAATAACAACTTGATTTGGTTTTGACAAACTGGAAATTAACGTTGGAACTATTTTGTGTGATTGGTTGATTTCAAATGTTTGCCATTAGGTATATCCATTTCACTGTAAGATGATTCCTGACGTTTCTTAACAAAACGCTACCATACAAAGAACTTCAAATATTTTTTTAAAACAAAAGAATTCGTGTAATTATTTCAAACCACGTGATCTACTGGTGACACAGATTAACCCTAAACGGGAATTCATGAAAATTAACTAAAAAAAAAAAAAAAACTCGGTTTTTCTATTTCTGAGTCATTTTAGAGCCTTAAGTTATCTGACTGCAAAGAGCGATATTGCGTTAGTCGTGCCCGCCAGCCATGTCGCCGTGCTTTCATTCATTTATGCGTGGCATCGAAATGTTCAATCAATAAAATATTTTTTTGCAAAAAAAATATATTCTTATTTTTTTACTGAATCCTTATTAGGTGGTTTAGTTTAGATACGATCGATAACAAAGCCGTAAGAAAAAAAAAAGATTTTTTTATCTTTATTTTTAATCATGCTAAATCCCTTGCGGGGCCAATCTACACCAGTAGTAGATCATGTGGTTTTAAGAAATTACACGAATTTGTTTACACCCTCGGCTGTCCCATTTCAAAAGCTAGTAAGGGACACTTTTTACAAAAGTCGTTTTACTGCATAATCTTGCTAATCTAGAAAGTCTCTACCAAATACAAAAACACCAGCGTTAAAAACTCACATAATAAGCAGATATTATTTAAGCATCGATACCTAGGAAGTGCCATTCACTGCCTCTGATCATTTTAAAACCTAGTAAGTCCCTTTAACGACACGGTTTTGCCTAACATAAATACTTTTTAAGAGCTGACCGATTTAACGTTTATGCACTCTCCTGTAAAAATTCGTTATAAGCCCTTACTAGGTTTTGAAATGGGACAGTCGCCCTGTATACCCATGTTACGGTTTTTGGTGATGTCCTTTACGTTTTTTTGATAGGGGTTTCCTTACGGCTACAATTTACAAAATGACCGAGCTGTCAGGCTCATCTTTGGGTGAACATAGGCATAGTTTTAAGTAATGTTATAGTTTAGCGCTATTATCGTTAGTCGATTCCACGTTTGAATTTTGTCTCGGTCTTTGTCTATGTTTTATTTTAAACTAGCTTTTGCCCTCGGCGTCGCTCGTGATAATTTAGAATTTGACAAGCAACTCTTAACACACTACTAAAGTTTCTATAATAATATAATTCAATCATGATTTGAAAGATACGTGGCGCCATCTATTAACGTTATTGTTGCTTTCTTCGAGAATAGTACTTTTTTAGGGATGAAAGGTAGTAACATAGAGTATGTCCGTTTCTGTACACCTGACAACGTTTATGCAAAATTTCAGGATGTTCGGTTTAGTAGTTTAGGTGTGAAAAGGTAACAAACAAACAAACTTACTTTCGCATTTAAAATATTAGTTAGGATTAGGTTATTCTATTATGTCCGAAAGCAGCTCCAATACGTGGGAGGCTCAAAGATGTTTTGACCTTTATAAATCTAAATTAAAAATATCCATTGTAACGTAATCGGAAATGTAAATTGCAATATTTTGTTACACTTTGAAATAATATTCCAGCGGATGCTTTTGTTGATGTTGTAGACATTGTAACTATATACTAATTGGCGTATCTTTTTCTATTGAATATTGCAATGGATTTAAGAGCTTCCCTTTAAATTAAATATAGAAAAATTGATCGCTAGATATCTACAACAACAATTATTTTTATTATAACTATAATATTGCAATTTGTCAGAATTGATTTCGGTAAAAAAAGAATTACAAAATAATGCTGAGATTTTAATAATTCCATCTCACATTAAAACATCCCTCGTTGAGTATTCCAACCATAATACGGTGGAGTGCAACATAAAATACGTTACATTTCACAGCAAGATATATTAACGTGAACGCAACAAGTTAAGCCAGGCTGACCCAGCAAGCCTTTTGTTAACAGTGTGATTATTCAATTACCTCCACTAGTATGAGCAAACTTTTGTTGTAACCAGGCCCATGGAAATTGCTATTGTCTTATTATGTTGGCTGAACGTGACTAATATGGCCATATTTCGCTCGTGGCTGTTCAGCACAATTGTGCATTAGAAGGCCCGTGTTTAGCCGTAAAGGTTAACGGATTAATGTAATGATGTTATGGCAGCTAATATAGCTGTGTGTATTTATTAAAATCATTCAATATTCCTCATTGAAAAGTAATCATGTTTATACACGAAACATGTTTCTGGAAACATAAAAGGTCAAACAGAGCTTTCGATAAAGCTTTTAATTTAATTCATAATATATACGCATAATTGAATAATAAATTATTTGGTGTTTTCAGGCTTAAAACTAACTGAAATTTATAATAGGCTTACAAAATAAATAAATAATTATGTACATACCTAAATAATTAATTATCGCAGAATTCGTGGCCAAACGTAAAACGCTCGGAAAATACCAAAAAGGAGAAAAAATGGAATATTTTTCAAAAAACGAACACGTTTGGAAAAAAGAACACTGTTTGAACTGTTCACTTGTCCACTATATATTGTGCATAGGTTCGTAGACGCGTGTTGTGAGACGGGAGCGCGCGAAGCGTCCTCAGTGGGCGGTGGCGGCGATTGCACTGGTCCTGCGTTCCCGCCCGCCCTGCCTTCCCCTATACCTGTTACAGGTACGGTCCCCATACATCCAGAACTAAGTAGCTGCTATTGATGGACAAACCGAATTGATTTTCGCGCGGCGCGATTACCGTGTGTTCGGATACTTGAGATTAGTACGGTATAGCTATGATTTTTTTTCGCTTACAGTGTAACGCTTCCCGGAATTTGCTGGAGATTCATAAATTTTCGTCTAACGATAAACATCAGCTAGACTTGTGGAATTTACCGAAAAATCTTCGGTTATTACAAATAAGTAGGTAACTATAACGTGATTTTTATCCGTCATCATCTGTTTGTATTTTGTAATCTCTATTTTTGAGTTACAATTATTTTTTGTCGGGCTCATAATATTTTGTCAACATTATTTTGCTGTCAGTTGAAGAGTTGATGTAAAATTAGAAAATCATCATGTCATTATTAATGTGACCGCGTAGAGCTTTTAAGCGTCACATTTGCTGCCAAAATAAACATTATGGAAATTAAAACGTCATCGTAAAATGACGTATCGGGCTTTGAAAAACATAATTCATATAAAGATGAAGCGAATAACAAATGTATACAGTTATGACCTGTTAAAGTCAAATAAAGTCGTCGTCAGCGTCGGATTTCGATAAACAATAGTTTATTGCGAAACTTGTCGGCAGATTGCAGATAATCATAAAATATTATTAACAAAGAGATTTCAACTTTCCGTAACTAGGAATGTTATGACATTAGAAGTGTTCACATAAGTATAGTGCGAATATAGCTAGAAAAAATAGGCGTAGCACGAAACATGAATGTTTTGACAAGTAACGTAAACATAACGTTAATGTGAGTGAATTTTGAATCGAAAATACAACTATCCTATAGCATTTTGGTTTAAATTTAGGCGACAAGAACAATTTGTATCATACACAGATATGAATAAAGTTTTCAATTCAATTAAGTATTAGGTGCGAAACGTGTAATATTTCCAATTCAAAATCCACTCGCCTTGGCCTATAGGCGTTTGGTGCAAATTTTCGATTAATACCACTATTATATTTTATTGTTTATATTTAGCTTTCGCCTGCTACTTCACCCGCGTAAACTTTGAACCCCCAATACATCCGTTTTAGCGTTGAATTTTGAAATATTTCCCTTTCTTAGTACTTGCCTACATTATGTAAGGAACTTCTGTGCAAAATTTCAAAATCCGTGGTTTGAGCTGTACACTGTCTGTCAGTCAGTCACGAAACTGTTGAAATAATAGAAAATATTTTGTAATAAAATTGAAAGTTCGTGGAAAATTTGTTTTTTTTTTTTTTTTCGACCATTATGTTTACATCCGAGAGAATAATTTGGCGTCGTATAAGTGAAGTAAGAAATAGAGTAGATACTTACATATTATTTTTGTCCAATGTGCTTTTTATGCAAAATCTCATAATTTACATAGGCAGGATTTAAATAACGATAAATAGAGCTTTTGGATAGACAAAGAAGATTGTAAGGAAAGTGGCGCCATCTTCACTACAACGCAAAAACGTATGTTCATTCATAGTCACATTAGTCATGTATTTATTTAAATTTACAACTACCTATCCGTACACTACGTTTAAATATATACGTATGCATATTATAAAATACTGACTCGGATCTAATCGCGTTGTATAATTTTAAAAGTCACAATACACGCAACTAGACCCTCGTTACTATTTTTATAACATTTTTATATCGCGAAAGTCTAAAAACATTTAGTATGCATATTGTGGTATACGTTTTAACATATCAATTTTTTATTTTCAACAAAAAATCTTATGCTTCTAAAACGATTTCTTGGTGTCTTATTTCAAAAACATTTATGCGATACTTATCTCTTAAAAGATATTTCCGGGCCCCTATAATCTTCCTGAAATTAAGGTGAGCATTGAAATAAAAAGACACCACAATGGCAGAAAGAGGCGACCTTTTTAAATTTAGTTGTTCGACTTAATAAAATTTACAAGGAAAACTCGTGTAAAATCTCGGGTAGTGAGCGCACAATGGGATCCTTGGGGGTTGACACTTCACATTCCTACACACACACATATGTAGTACAAAATCACGAGTTTTTCCGACGCCAACGCCGACGGCGCGAATGCAAATTGTTCCCCCGCCGAATATTGAATTCAAACCATTGTGCAAATCAAATTGTCTAATAAATTGCTTGGAATCCGTTTTTAACTTTATTCCTTGGCGTTATTTGGTACGATCAATTGATCTGTCTAAGTGATTTCCATCTAGATATTATATTACGTCGTTAATTCTTTAATGGTGATTTGGAAATAGAATTGATGTTCTTAAGCTTTCGTTATATTGGATAGAATATTTCAAATATTACGTGCAGGATGCGCAAAACACTCATAATCGCTATGGCTTTGACTTTGACAGATCAACCTTTCCATAGCAGCGTATGTATTAGCAATCCGACTTCTCCACAACTATGTATCGCGCAATGAATATTGTTGTATTGACAAAATTAAAGCTATTGAAGTTACTAATGTGATACGCCATTCGGATGCTGTTTCCTTGATATATGTTTTAAAAGTAGCAAGACTCTTCAAAAGACTAATTTATTGTTTTGCTTATTAATATAATTTATTCGCTAGAGGATGGGCAGCAGCGTTCTCTGAGTACTTTAAGGCCAGGTTTTTACAGGCCCAGTTTCTGACCATCCAGTAGTCAGCAACTGTACATTCTGCTGTCTATACAGTACTGTCACTTTCCCGATGTGTTCTCACTACTGGGTCTGCATAGGAGACAGCAGTACACGGCTACCGTATTACTAGTTCTGGCCTGGTGTTTCTGACCCATCTAGTTGCGTTCGTATGGAGCTAGTGACGACCCAGTAGCTGTCCTTGTGGGAGTAGGGGAAGGTCAGTGCAAAGTAGAAACAATAATTTTTGAAGTAGTTGACCGACAGCAACTGACCGGTCAGTACTGGCTCAACTTTGTTTTCACGGACCGAGTAACTGTCCTTCACTGTCCGCTAGCTACTGAGCCTGTGAAAACTAGGCTTAACAACCATACTGCGATCGCCAACCCGCCTGCCAAGCGTGGCGATTATGGCAAACCCCCCCAACATTGTTTGGGGGAGGTCTATGTCTAGCAGTTGACGTCATTCGGCTGAATGATGATGATGATGAATTAATATATTTCAGCCTACAATATTCCAAACCGTACCTATTGTAATTAGTTAGTAAATATTGCAAATAGGCCTCTCGCTCATTATTATAACGTGATCGATATCAAAGCTCGCAAGTAACAAATTCCCGATGGAATCGCTCATTATTAATTTTAGATACGATTGGTGGAATATCGTATCTCGCTTTATGAAGATAAACTTCGCTGAAAATGTTCCGTGTGAAATACTTTCTTAGTTTGTTAAACTTGAAATAAGATCATACAGATTTCCTATATGGTACAGTCAGCAACAAAAATAGCTGAACATTTGAGTTTTTAAACCTGGCATTAATTAGAAAACTAATTGTTTTAAAACAAAACCTAGAGCTGCTAGATACAGTTCTAAGTATGTCTTAAAGTTTTTGTTTCCTATCAATTAGTTTTCTAATAAATGCAAAGTTTAAAAACTCAATTGTTCAGCTACTTTTGTTGCTGACCGTACATACAAGATATATTATACAAGGTTAGTCAGAAAGGGGGTACTAATCCGAAAGGGTTTTAAAATACCCATAATAACTTTTGTCATACCACATTCCCCAAAAAATAATAGGTAGTTTAAGAGGTATTTAAAGGTAAGAGGTAGGCTGTTCAAAAATTACAAAAAAAAATATGCTAAAATCTATTTATCCTAGGCTATGACCCAGCTGTATTAACATTTTAGGTCATATTTGGGGTAACGAATTAGAAGCTCCATTTTCTGAATTCGAAACTAAAGCAGGGGTGAAGAATTTTTGAAAAAACTAAAATAAGAATAATTTTACATGGAAATAAAAATTATCGAATTTTGAAATTTTAACGCTTAAACCGTCATCAGTGATACTTTAAGTAGCCTGCGGATTAGTACTACCTTTACGACTAACCTTGTATTATACAAAGTGGGGATGACGATACAACAATAAATGATGCCACGTGTTCTATGATGATGATGTGTTACAAAAAATCTGTTACTTCCAAGCACATTTTTTTTTTCTTTATTTATTTGGAACTTTTGAACACAGTTCATGTCAGTTCCATCATAAACATAATCTCAAACAATATCACACAAAAAAAAACAAATATGTAGATAATCACAATTTACAAGCACACTATCTTTAAAAACTAACTAACGCATAAATCATCATAGAAGCACATTTTTTGTCGCATGATTTTTCAATTTCACTCATTCATGTTGATGAAGGGACGTTTAAGTGGAAACTTATGTTAACTATATCTGTTCTACACGTGTAAATAAAGATAATTTTGGTTTAAAAGGGTCATAGAGTTACATAACTTTGGGTAGAGATCTTGATATTTGGAAAATTATTAAATCGTACGAAAATTCCTGTGACTAAACTATTGAATTTACATGACATACATGATATGAGTTTTACTCATACATCACACTTACACTCACTCATCATAGAATACGTGGTATCATTTAATGTGCGAGTCCGACTCGCATTTGGCGGGTTTTTTATATTATATACTAGCGACCCACACCGGCTTCTTAATGTCGTAACGTCATCCCCACTTTGTATATTATATATCTGTCATACACGCTTAGTGCCACTAACAGAGTAGATAGAGTTACTTTAGCACAAATGCATTCTGTTTATATAGTATCGTTTATTTCCAAATAAGCAGAGCATGTTGTACGTGTGATACACTCAAAGACGTAGGTAAATGTACGAGTATAATAAGTAACAAGGATTGAAAGTTACTATAATTGTAATATTTTAGACAAACACTTAGCCAGATATTAATTCTAAAGCTAGCACTAAATGCTAATACAAAAACACGCAAGCATGCACATTCTTTGATTTTTTTTTATACTTAGAATCTACTTAATTATCAACCATCTCTGATATATTTTGCTTTTGGATCCCCTGGGTCTCGCGTAGAGATTTCGCAAATTTATATTATACTCTGTTTCGCGAAAGATGAGTCCTGAGATAGCGGAAAAAACGTAAACAGTAAAATCATCAATCAGTCACAAAAAACAGTAAAATCGCATTTCAGTGTTTTTTTTGATATTCTTTGTAAAAAAACCCAGGATTCACATAAAGTGGAACAGAAAGTACATAGAGTGTACATAGTGTTATCGCAAACTAATAAAATAATATAGTAAATAACGCGGCCAAAATCTACGAAAAAAATCGCAAAACTAATTTTCTTGTAAGTATTTGGACTTGATGGATCGTGATAAAACAAATGTTCATAACATAACATAAACTCACGCCTTTTTCCCATGGGGGTAGGCAGAAACTGTAGAACGCCACATGCTACGATCCTTACATACTCCTTTCGCTTCGTCCACGGTCATACATCTTGTCATACACGCACGCCGGTTGAAAGTACTACCCACCTCTCCTCTTTGAAGAACATCACCAATCACATCAATGTATGTCCTTCTAGGGCGTCCTCTACTGGCGTTTCCACTGACATTTGCCTTATAAATTCCTTTTATTAATCGCCGTTCACTCAATCTTTCAACATGCCCAAACCACCGAAGCATACTCCTTTCAATTTTTGTCACTACATCATCTTTTAAACCGCAACTTTGTCTTATCACATCATTCTTCAATCTATCATTCAAAGTTACACCGCACGAATGTTCACTAAAGCCCAAAGTAAATGTAGCTCGAGTAATAGTAAAAATTAAAACGAATTAATGCACGCTCTATTCGTTTCTAAATCGTGACCACAGATTAAATCATAGTTACTACGACGAGACCTCAACGTCGTCGGTGTCTTACGCAGCCTGTTCACTGGAGCGGAAAGGAGCGGAGCGGTGCGGTGCTAACCAATGCACACAATTCACGAAGCGGAGCGGAAACGTGACAGCGTTACTCGCTTTAAGAGGTAACCTGTTGCAGGTAACAGTGTGGTATTTTCGGGATTTAATAGTTTCGAGGTTGCGACTCGAACTCACCGCTTTTTGATTTGTATATTAAATAAGATATAGAGCAGTGATAGATTATACTTTTATAGTGGCTATAATAGTCTAAGATTTCTGTAGATCAGCCGAATGAAAATAAATACATACCGATACTTGATGCCGACACTGTAACCAGAAAGGTAATGGTTTGTTATTAAAAACCTCCTGGAGTACAGGCTTAGTCTAGTGCAGAAAGTTTTTGGAAAACTAGGCTAAGTTTTCTTGTAATTTTAGTACTTATACTTTTGTTTATTCACGCAATAGAACTGTAATTCTGTTAAAATAAATAAATCATTTTATTTCGTTTATTCATCTTTAAACATATTATTTTATATTTTTCAACAAAAATACATTTAAAAATATACAATATTGTGGCCCATTGGCATCAGGAATAGGTTCCAATCTACAGACGGTCAGGGCACCAGAGAGAGGAACTTCCTAACAATACGCGCCGTGTCCAGAAGTACCGCTTTCTGAATCCAACCCTTGATCGAGCTGCCTAACGAGAGCCTCATCAGATATTGGTCGAGGCTCTTGGCCATTAAGTGGCTCTAACGACTATCGGCACAATTACTGCTGAGTCAACATCCCACATATAGAGAACCTCGTGTGCCAAATCGAGATATTTGATTTAAACAAAAATTTTTAATTATTAAAATTCTGATAATAATACATAGCATACATATAATAATGCATTAGTGGAAATATTTAAAATTGCATGCATTGAACAAAAAACATCTCGCAATTAAGAGCATTAACCGATTCAAATTGAAAACAAAGCTGAAATATTTTACAATTACATCGTCATCAACATCGCTATAAGATCGTTCATATTTTAATGTGTTGAGAACACAAGAGATCTGGCTTTTTAATATCTCTCCGAGTATCTAAATGCGTTTCATTTGGTGGCCAGATGGTACGCCAGGTGAATTATTGTCCGCAATTTGGAACCTCAGCCCCGCCCGACTTTTTTTCTTTTCACTTATCCCACCTCTCGTGACTAATTCGGGCTATATAGACGTAAAAGAGATGATTCTATTTGTGAAATGTTTTACTGGAGTTTTGTGAGTAAAGCTATGTATTTTTTTCTAAATATTTGGTAACTAGATTTTGCCCGCAGTTTCTCTCGCATTTATTTAGAATTTGACAATCAACTCTTAACACACTACTAAAGTTTCTTTAATAATATAATTCAATCATGATTCGAAAGACACGTGGCGCCATCTATTATTATAAGAACGTTATTGTTGTTTTCCTCGGAAACAGTACTTTTTTCGGGATGAAAGGTACTATGTCCGTTTTTGTACACCTGACAACGTATATGCAAAATTTCAGGATGATCGGTTCAGTGATTTAAGCGTGAAAAGGTAACAAACAAACTTATTTTCGCATTTATATTAAGTTAGGATAAATACTAAGTTAAAAACAAGAATCTACGTTTTTTGTAAACAGATTGTTGTAAATAACACTGATAGTTTTTGATGGCAAAAGTTGCGAAACTGTTGTTGATGACTGCCTCGTTGGTCAAGTGGTCACAAGCGAGGCTACTGAGCGTGAGGTATTAGAATAGAATAGAATAGAATAGAATAGAATATACTTTATTGTACACCAAAATTGTAACATAGGTATTATTAGGTTTTTCAGTGTGGAGTTTCTCGGTAGCAGCCCGGATTTGTGACCGGTTGATGGCAATAGACTCGCCACCTACTCTCACCGTAATTTTTTTTTATTTATTTTTTCTTGGTAAAATCCTCATGGATGCCCATCGCCCTGGGAAGGTGAAGGGGTATGCCGGACTCTTACCGGCTAAAAACCCACGGTGTTCCTTCTCCTGACCCTTAGCCGGGGTCGCGGGATTCGCAGCTGCATGCACCGCGACCCCGGCAGGTCTCGGTCCGCCAGCCCTTGGCTCTTCTTCTGTGGAGCCTTGTCCCACGTCCTCCTGAGAGGCGCCCACGGAACACAGCGCGCCGCCTTCTCGGGCCTGTTACTGGTCGGGCGACGGATCCCCTAACCCGCCGCCCGCAGGCCACACACTACGGTGGCCGGAGATCGTCGCTCGCCCTCCGGCGCCCGGTGCGTCTGGCGCGGGAAGGGAACCTACTCTCACTCTCACCTACCTCACTCTCACCTACCTCACTCTCACCTACGTCCCACATGGGACTTAAACATAACGGCGAAATGTGGGTGTACTATACACCTCTACCCAACCCTTCGAGGAATACAGGCGCGATGTTATGTTATTTTATGAAACATTGGTTCTAGAAACATTTACGCTGTTGGCGACTTGTATCTGACACATTGTTAACTAGTGAATACATGGCTTTAAAGTCTAACAGGTATGTTCTATTGTAGGGCTGAATACTGAACATTTGGGTGTATATGCAGGCTTGAATGGATAGGTGGACGAGCATAGTAAGATATATTTTAAAATTAAATAACAAGCTTATTAGCATATTAGTTCTTATTGTTTGCACCTTCATTTTTAGGGTTTCGTACCCAAAGGGTAAAACGGGGCCCTATTACTAAGGCTCCGCTGTCCGTCTGTCTATCTGTCACCAGGCTGTATCTCATGAACCGTGATAGTTAGACAGTTGAAATTTTCACAGATGATGTATTTCTGTTGCCGCTATAACAACAAATACTAAAAAAACAGAATAAAATAAATATTTAAGGGGGCTCCCTTACAACAAACGTGATTTTTTTGCCATTTTTGTGCGCGAGTCCGACTCGCACTTGGCCAGTTTTTTATAGCCACAAATATCATTTTTATTTTAATAAAAGTTTCAAAATAAAGATCTTTTATTCAAATTAGAATTAAAATATTACACACATTTGAATATGTGAAATCGTGGGTAAACTTTTATCGGCTCTTTTGATAATATGGACTGTTATTTTCACTTTAAAATAAAAACCTTTGAAAACGTAGACATTTACTAAATGATAGAAGGTCAAGATTAGAGGTGACATTGCAAAACATTTAAATAATCTACGTCATAGTTTTAGTTTTATTTACGAAGGCAAATTAATAATGTTGCTTAAAATAAATAGCTTAAAGTATGCAAAATATTCTTTTTAATAAATACCCTTACAGCAAAAAATGACAAACAATCAATTTTTTTTTTGGAATTCTTTTGTTTTGGATAAATTTTTTAACGAAATCTCAATCTCTCTGTAAAGTTATTCCTTTTTGAACATGGATTAGAAAATATTGTCAATCTCCATACTATTACGTGAGACAGAACATGTGGGAAATTCACACTATACCGAATACGGTAACTGGACATAGGCCTCCTCCAAGCATCGCCACATCGACCGGCCCTGTGCTTCTCGCATCCAGCGGTATCCCGCGACCTTGACCAAGTCATTGATCCACCTTGTGGAAGGTCTACGCTGCATTTTTAAGTAGGGCGTCGCCACTCCAGAACCTTTCGGTCCCACCGGCCATCCGTACTGCGAGCAATGTGCCCCACACACTGCCACTTAAGTTTGGCAATTCTTCAGGCTATGTCGGTTACTCTGGTTCTCCTGCAGATATCATCATATCTGGTAAGATAACGTAGGGAAACTCCGAGCATAGCCTTCTTCGTTGCCTTTTGACCTTGAGCCTTCTTATGAGGCCCATTATGAGTGACCACGTTTCAATGCCTTAAGTCATCACTGCCACCACGCACTGGTCAAAAACTTTCGTCTTGAGACACTGTGGTAGATTGACGGAAATATATTGCGTAGCTTCCCGAACATTGCCCAGCCGCCCAAGTAACAAAATTTGGTACTATAAAAGTCCTGAGAACGTTTTGGAGCGTGCTATTTAGTGTTTATGATTAGTACTATAATGGTGTTGTAAACGTTTACAGAACCCCAAATAGGCCCTAGTTTTATCACTGATTTATTCTATAAGCATTACATACAGGCTCTCACGGTGATAAATCAGCTCTATAGTTGAAAATTAAAAGTGTCGAGAAACGCTTTTTAGTACTAAAATAGTGTTTCTGCATCGTTTATGTCACAAATTTGCACTATAAAAGTAACCAAAACATCTTTATAGTGCTATTTTGCACCGTAAACGATTCCAGTGATCTTTTTTATCACACATTTTGTTCGTGTTGTGAAAATATATCGGTAATTGTTGCATAACGTAACATGTAATAAAAAGGACAACTTCAAAACATTCATGGATCGTAATTCTGCCATAACTTGCACTTGCGAAAATAATTGTATCGATAAAATAATTATGCTGATTTCAAATTTGACAATGCGCCCGCATAATTTTCGTGTTTTAATTAAATTTTAATTAATAAAATAAGGACTTGTCCCAACTATGGCTGCTATAGTACACATTGGCTCCAGCCGTGCTGCTAATGTGCTATCATGGCGTAAAAACAGCAGCCATTTTCACCGAAAACGAATTAGTCCATTAATTATTAATTTTAGTGCTTTTATGTCACGATTTAGTACCTTAGTAGTGCATTAGGAGTCGCTATGGTACTATTTAGTACTATAGAAGAGTTTTCATGACTTTTACAGAATTAGCGCCATAGCGATGTTGAGGGAGCTTTTAAGGAGCTAAAAGGTTACGTAATGGTTGTGCAAGGTACTGTTATAGTGCAGATTGATACTGTAATAATGTTTTCGATACTTCTACAATACTAGTACTGTAAAAGTTATTTTTACGCATTATTAGTGCAAAATAGATACATAAAAGTGTCAGAAAGGTCGTCTATAGTACTAAATAGTACCTTAATCGCTTTTTTCACATCTATTATAGTGCAACACTTTAAAGATTCTTTTGTATGGTCCTGTAAACGTTCTAAGAGCTAAATTATAGAACTTAAATGCTCTTTAATCTTATAGAACCAAAACGCTCTTTTAAAAACCTTTATAGTACAAGCAGGCACAATGGTTACCACTATAGGCCTACTATATCACTATTTGGTGTTATAACACCCTGGTTATAGAAGCTTTTGTTACTTGGGCGGGTCGGATTTGACGATTGACCTCTTTTGAAGTTGGACCTACCTGACTTTACAATTGGTAACTACGTATTCGTGACAACGTCTGTGGTCTAGTGGTTTGAGTGTCGGACTGCTGATCACGAGGTCGTGGGTTCGATTCCCACACAACACAAATATTTATGTGATGAACATAAGTGTTTGTGTTGGTCTGGGTGTTTCTTATGTATTATAAGTAGGTATACAAAAAAAAAATAAGTATATAAGTATTATATCCACTGTTCAGTATCCATAGTACAAGCTCTGCTTAGTTTGGCACTAGAAGATGGTGCTGTGTAATAATGTTCCAAAAAAAATAAATATTATTCACTATAAAAACAGCTAAATAAATAGGTAAAATAAACATGGACATCAATAATTCATACTAGTATAACAATACTCTCTAAGAAGCAGCAAAAAGATTAAACGTCTGCGGATGTTCTCGTAAACGTTCATACTTGAACGTTAACAACGCTTTCGTCCGAATAAGAGAAAACTAATGATGTCCGGTCAAAAACTAAACATGTGATGACCCTTAACGTAACACTCCATAGCGTATAGGGGTGAATACATTCGATATAGGTATTCTATCCGAATAAAGAAGATAAAAAGGGACAATGGGCTTTATTGACATAACGTTGGGCGATATTAGGCTTTATCTACAATGTAAACATTATAGTGTTTTTACTCGTTATATACGAGGGATTTTTAATTAGGCCTTGTGTTGACTTGACCTTATTTCAGAGGCGTAACTTGGGACTTTAAGTGGTCACTATTTTCATTTGTATTTAGGCCCTTATTTGCGAAAAGTGATCAGCCTTTGCCGAACCTTTTATGGTAATGAATACACTGAAAGAAATGGACAACTAAACTAGTTTAGCAATTTCATAAATCGCCAAATTTTCCTAACTAGCAAACAAAGTTTGATTAAAATTAGCTTGAAGTCGCTTGTTAACTGATGTTACTGTACCCCAAGTGTGAGTTTTTTACGTTACTACTGTAGTTGCGTCACGTCAAATTTGTATGAAAATTTAGGCAGCGGCTCTAGCGGCTGATAGCGTTACTAAAAATTTGTTTGAGATTTTTGCGTGACGCAACTACAGTAGTAACGTAAAAAACTCACACTTGGGGTACTGACTGGTAGATTATTGAGTTCGTTATTAGTAGCACAAGTTAAGTAGTCACTTTTTTTAACAACTAGTATCGTCGTGTTACTTACAACAAAAAATTTTTTCATTGCAAATATTTAGTATAATTGAAATAAAACAAAATGAAAAGGCTAGTAAAAATATTTTAGATTTCTTGTTTCAGCAAAAAATTCAAGTGAAACTAGTATCGGCAGGGATCATTTACATATTTGTGCATAACGATAGAACAATTTGTTTGTTATGCATAATAGTTCACTTCATTTACATATTTGTGAATAACAACTATTAGTTTATTGTGCATAAAATGTGTGACAAAAATTATAAATATATTCAATCTCCTTCTCGTTACTGTATAAAAACGTATGCAATACATCGGGTACAGACGACCAAAGAGGTAAGTATACAAGCAACTAATTACATTCGTAGTTTAAGAGTCATGCGTATGTTGAGTGGCCAAGTTTTTGCCATCGCTTGTCTAAACGAGTCTTGCGTACAAAAAGTTATTACACACACAATTATAAAGACTATTGCCCGCGTAATACATTGATATCTGTTCTTTGCCTGTATACCTAACTCTTTTGTAGACTATACATGTGCAAACACTTTACATAGAAAATAACGACGCAAACGTGAACCTACTACTTGCGCGCTTGAATACATATTTCAATGGTTTGAGATATCGCGCTGCAAGCCGGTGAGCGAAAAGAATGAACCAGAATATATTATTATGTAGGATAACACTACAGACTATAGTTGCTCCGGGTCTGTGCATTTTTGCATGTGAAGATGTGTGTCTGTATACGCACCCACTTCTAGAGAGAGGCTATTTTTTGTGTGCGGGTTTATAAATGACTAAAACGTTATTTTCCTAAAAAGTTACGAAAATATATATTAGTTTTCAAAATAATAAAGTTACTTGGTATTTCTACCGAAATCATTGAAAGGAAAGGCACATAAGTCTTGGTGGCTTGTAACATTTCTGGCTTGACTAGCAAAGGAAAAGTGATTTAGAACTACTTTACCGCTTATATTTTTATTATTTCGAAATTGACGTGGTTTCAGTAAGTTTAGTAGTTTCCTGGTACACGACTAGCTTATATGCTTATTGTACTTTGGTTTCTTGGATCTCAAGAACCTGGCATACAGTCGATCCCAACCCAAAATATCTGGATAGATGTAGGTTTTTGACTCAAATTCAATACAAGTAATATCGAAAACGTTATTAATATAGGCCGATAGAGAAATCACAGTGATATATCTATCACTTTCAACCGAATACGCTCCCGATACCTTTCTGTTTTTTTTAATGAGTTCTGCCTAGCCTTTTCCCAGGGTGCCCGTGTTTTTGCCGAAGTATTTTAAATCGAATTTCATTACGCCGACAACGATTCGATGACGTAATCTATGCCGAAGCAATTTTTACCCTAATTTGATTTCGCCGAATGATTATTAGCCACCGTAATTATTTGGCCAAAAAATCATTCAGAAATTTTGTTTTAGTCGAATACTTATTTGGATATTGTTTAATTTGCCACATAAGTATTCGCACAACGTTATTTTCAGACAACGGAATGGATGTTAATCCGACTCAGCGCACCCCGACTACACGTGGTCAGACTCTGTCTTACCCCTAGTGTTCTTTAAAAGCGTGGAGCCAGAAGCTCACGAAGGAGGTCCTGAGTGGAACGAGTGCACGAGGCCGAAGCGCAGCGAGTGGGGGGAGGTGGCGAGCGAAGCGAAGGGGCGACAAAGCGAGTCTTCTGGCGCAGCAAACCCAGAAACACTTGCATGCTGGCTTGCTTTCTTGCTGGCATGGTGGGAAAATGAGCCATCAACAAGTATAAAGTGGCCAATAATACAGTTGACTAATTGAAACAGTGGCCAGCAGACTAGTCGGCGTAACAAAAAGTTACAAAACATAATTAGGGACTTTAATCATTCGGCGTTTTAATTATTCGGCGAAATGAAAAGTGGCGAAAGGTTGTTGGCCAGATAAGAATCGGCTAATAATATTTCGATATTCCAACAGAGAACCCTTTTCCCAAATATGTTGGCCTCAGCTTCCAGTTGCGGCTAAATACCAGTATTTTACACAGAGCAACTGTTCTCTTTTTTTAATGATTTGGATAAATTCATCGTAAAAGAAAATGACGTAAGTAATTAACTGCGATGTACGAAATGAATTTCAGTTAATGCGAGTCGTATACATAATGGGTGTTCTAACTTCCCATAAATCCATAAACATATGTATGAGCCCCCAATGCATCGTACACAGGGAAATAATCGGACACTTTGCGGTAAATGGAAACCGTATTGAAAAGACGAATTCGTGAAAGGATTACGCATCTTTTTATGTAGGTACCGTACCTTTGAATAAAATCTATTTATCCTTCGTATAAGGAATCTATAGATGCTATGACATCCCAATCGGAAATATTCTTCAGAGACGGAAGTACCGCTACTACATTTTAATAAACATCAAGGCCGGAACTTAGCGCTTTATTATATTGTATTTATTTTTTCCCTTCATATTTTTGATTAACGAAACTGTTTTTAACATAAGAAAACAATCTCCCTTAGCGTAATAATCACTGCCCTCTTCTCAGAATGCGAAGGGTTTAGGCTTTAGTCAACCACAGTGGCCTGAGGCTTACCTACTTCGAAAATTGAACTATGAAGTTTCGCGGCGGATCGCACATTTTCCAACCACAAAATTGTTTTGGATCCGACAATCGATTCGATTTTTGCGATTTGACATTTTGTCTTTCGTTCATCCGACTCCCAAAAGCTATGTTTACACCAGTGCGCTTTCATGTTCATCTTGTGTCTTTGTCTGAAGCATGCGTGAAGCGCCATAGCGCATGCAATAGCGCATGCCTTAATACTAGTTCGACAAAAGCGCATGCCCCTAGCGCACGCTAATACGTCTATTGTATGTCGACTGACGTCTGACCGAGGCGCACCGGTGTAGACGATAAACTGCATGCGTCATATGGCAATCAATATTGCATGCGCTTGACGCAAGAGGAATTAAAAGTGCAAAATGAACATGAAAGCGCACTGGTGTAGACATACCAAAATATTAATTGACATCTATTAGTTCGTTGTTTGACAATACTTTTTCGTATAAGTTCAACGTTCGTCGTTGTTTCGAGCACGTTTTGACATAGAATACTACAATACATCTCTCTCTTATACTGCAGTAGTAAAAGTACCTACCTATACTTGTAACTGATTACAAAGAAATAAATCTAAATGTAGGGATTGTCTGTCACGTCATCAATGACCGCGACCATGGGCGTTGTTATAGCTTCGGATACGGGATCGTAAACTTAGAAAAATAAATAAAGCAAGAATAGACAAGAAAATATTTCTGTTTCAACTGACCTTACTGCATTAAGTATTAGGAAAACACCATCAAAACTAAATTCTTCAACGATTACACAAATTTGTCTTTAATTTCAAAATATATACTTTATAGTTATCAATATAGCATTACATATTCAGCCCATTACTCTCCCACTGCTGGGCGTGGGCTTCTTTTCCTATGAGGCAAACTCGGAATTCAACGAAAACAAATTTGATGTTCTACCTATACAAGGTTAGTCAGAAAGGGGGTACTAATCCGAAAGGGTGTTAAAGTACACATAATAATGAATAACTTTTGTTCTACATTTTCCCAAAACTCAACAGTTTAAGAGAAACAGTTGTTCAAAAATCTCAAAAAAAAGCTCTAAAATCTATCTATCCCCAGTTATGATCAGCTGTGTTTACATTTTAGGTCATATTTGGGGTCATGAATTAGAAGCACCATTTTCTGAATTTGTAACTAAAGCAAGGATAAAGAATTTTTTAAAAAACTAAAATAAAAATCATTTTATTTTGAAAAAAAAAATCAAATTTTGAAATTTTAACACTTGCTTTCAAACATTCATCAGCGATACTATAAGTGGGCTTCGGATTAGTTCCCCCTTTTCGACTAACCTTGTATACAAAATTAATAATCAATGTTGCTTAACAAAATGTATGGAACTGCTGTTTTTTTTAACGAACTCAAAAACTTATACTTTAGTAAAAGTTGTACAGAATGATGAGCAGAGTTCATGGTTTCCGGATGTAAAGTGACAAAATGCTGTAAATTTTTCATTTGCGTAAGTGAAGGTTTTTTTTTTTTATTCCTTCATGTGGTCTCATTTGGCCTTCGTCGCACCTGATGGTAAGCGCAGACAGGGTCTAAGATGAAGCACACGAATCCAAGTAAAAGAGATATAGAGAGATTACCCTATACCCCTCTGGCTCCCACATACACACGACGGAACACAGTTAACTGCTTGGCGCCGGACTTTAATGTGAGGGTGGTAGCTAGCCAGGCGGACCGTAAAGATCCTACCACCAAGCGAAAGGATGTCACCTGATTGGCACCACCCGGGGACCACGTGTGGGGTTTCGAACTAAGGGTGCCTTCCCACGAACAAGGGTGACTCACCCCCCAAAATTGAAAGGAATTGGAACAACGCTCTCTTGTTCACGTCGTTACGGATAGTCAAAAGCCAGAAACTGACAACCGGTCTAACCATAGGATATTAACATTGCCCAGTAACTGCAGCAGTCGCTCTGTGTAAAATACTGGTATTCTGCTGCATCTGGATATACTAGAAGTTGACTCCAACAAAGTTGACAAGAACGAACTCCCATCTAAAGAATGCAAGCAAAACTTCCGAAGCATCAATAAGTTATCGTTCCTATGAGGTCCTACGAACAAAACCGTCGCTCAATTTCCCAAGCGCTCTATAAAGTACCAAGTGATTTACTTCGACGAACTTGCATTCTACCTGATTACAGAGTCTATTCACGGCCCACCTACACTAGGTTTTTTTACCTTTCTACCGATATTGTAAAGAAAAGGTAGATAATCTATCGTGAAGGCGTGTAAAGTTTGTATAACAGTACTTACCTGCTTTTTGCACGACCACATAACAACTACCCCAACGCTCCATGATTGTAGGGATGAATTTATTATTTTATACTTCTCGACATAAGAAATTCAAAACAAATGTAGATACGTACTTATTGAGGAAATTATTTGACCTGCAATTACGTAACATAATCATCATCAATCATGACAGTTGATGTGTCAAAACAATATTCATTGCGTGTTACATAGTTGTCGAGTCGTCGGATTGTTAATACAGACGTTGCTATGGAAATTGTTGACCTGTCATAATCATAGCCATAGTGATTATGAGTGTGTTGCGCAATTAGACTGCAGGTGTTACTTTGCGGAAATCCATGACATACAATATTTAAGGCATGACACCTTCTGCATGTACATAGTGTTGCGGGTGGGAGCGCGGTGCTGCATACTGCATATAAGCTGGATGAACTACTTAGTTTGGCAGAATTAACACTAAATATTATAATTGCATATTTGCACAATAAACATCCATACAAGTAGAGATATTTGGTGCCGACAAGTATTTTGCAACAACACAAAACGTCAACACTTTTCTAGAGAAGTTTTCGTTCTTTTTTTACTAACTATATCTATTAATTCATATGCCTGAGGAACAATACATTAGGGCACTAGTCGCCAGACAAGTGACATCTGGCAGCGATGGGCGGTGTCGCTGGCGACACATGTTGCGCGATCCTTGTCGTGTCTTAATGTTGTGTTTTGCCTAATGACAAAGACCGGAGATCGAGACACGAAACAGAGATAGGAGTACATACACAAGCGAGACCGACCGAGGAGACTGCAGCAATGAACACAGTACGAAAGTAGCAATCTGGTCTCCGGTCTTTGTCTCTTTTCTCGGTTGTTTGTGGTCTCTTGTCTCGGTCTTTCCTCTCGGTCTCTTGTCTCGGTTTCTTGTCTCGGTCTCCTATCACGGTCTCCTGTCTCGGTCTCCGGTAGCTGTCTCGCGTCTCGGTCTCTTTTCTGTCTCTTGCCTCGGTCTCTTGTCTCGGTCTCTTGTCTCTGTCTCTTGTCTCGGTCTCTAGTCTAGGTCTCTTATCTCGGTCTCTTGCCTCGGTTTATTGTCTCGGTCTCTTATCTCAGTCGCTTTAATCTGCACGGTAGTAGAGAGGAACGCCTAGTGAGAAAATAAGGTGATTTATCGCCCGTCACCTCGGACCCTGGTGTATTATTTTTAACAGAGCCCGGAAGGGTCGGCCCGATGACACAACGGTTTACATTCAACTTAAAAATGTTGACATGCATTGTGTAATCACGGGTTTACTTCCCTCCATCATGTTTTTATTCTGAGGTAATAAAGTGAGGGCGATTTGTGTTGTATTTCTGAAGGTATGATAAATACCCTTTGAAGTATGAAGCGACGATATCGTATGTGGCCATTTTTGATTTTTAACTCTTAATCGATACGATTAACGGTTATACGGCTTAAAAGATACAGTTTTAAGAAAAGTAAATAACAAAAATTTTTGTATTTTTTATAAACAATAAAAAGAAGGGAAAAAGTGATTTTTTATGAATCATTTTTATTTTATATTAAAGAAAATAGTAAAAAAATGTCCAGTTTCAAAATAAACATATAAGAAAGAGGATTTTGCGACGTCTCGTCTTCCAAAAAAGTTGTTGGGAAATATATTCCGTTTGCCTTATTAAGGTTTAACGCGTAAAATTGCCAATGAGTTCAGCCAACTATATGATATTTCCCCGCGATCTTCACCAGATCATCGGTCTACCTTGTCTGGCCTACCCACGCTACGCCTTCTGGTACGCGGTCACCACTCCTGAATCTTTGGATGCGAGAAGCACAGGACCGATCGATGTAGCGATGCTTGGGAGAGGCATATGTCCAGCAGTGGACATATTTCGGCTGAATGATGATGATGATGATGGTGATATGATATTTTACTGGAAAACTTTATCGAACGTTGTCCGTAAAGATTACGTATGCATCCGGAGGTACCAGAAGAAAATGTAATTCTTTTTTTACGGGCTGATAAATTGTATCTTATTTTCGCTGAGTACTATAAAGGTAAGGAGCTTTAATATAAGGATTAATATTATACCAATGTTGGTTGTATCATCCGGCTTTACTACGAAATATAAATGGATCAGACGTATCGAGGAAATGAATAATTAATAGGAATAGATGGGTCTAATGGATACATCTCGCTTATTTCCATGTTGCAGTGAAGATGAGAGCGTAGGTAAATACATTCCTAAATATTTAGAAATTGTAAAGGAAAATATATTGAGGTAAAATAAATCCCTCGAGATCCTGAGTGGTAAAGTTAAATAACCGCGAAATAGACATTCTAATGTGTTATTTATTTCATGATTGATTTTCCTATACTGATTGAATTTATAGTGTGTTGAGAGAAGTTTAGCCCGAATGTCAAAATTGTGTACAAAAACCATTATTTAGTTACAGTAACCGAATAAAAAAATCCCATGTTGGCCCTACATTAGCATCTCTTTACCGATCGTATCAAATTGTCGACGATAACATTTGAACCAACATAAAAACATAATTATAATCATCTCCCTAGCCTTTTCCCAACTATGTTGGGGTCGGCTTCCAGTCGAACCGGATGCAGCTGAATATCAGTATTTTACATGGAGCGACTGCCTATCAGACCTCCACAACCCAGTAACTGGGTAATACGATACTCTTGGTAAGACTGGTTGTCAGACTTTCTGGCTTCTGACCAACAGTAACGACTGTCAAAGATCTACAAATGACAGCCGGGACCGACGACTTTACGTGCTTTCCGAGGCACGGAGGAAACTCGCTATGGTAAATGGTCACCCATCCACAGACCAACCTCGGCAAGCGTGGCTTAACCCGGAGGATCGGTCTATGCGGCTGTAATTATTTAGCCACGAGCTCCTCTACCACCAACATAAAAACATAGTATCTATATAGAGTGCTAAATCAAAATCCGCTTTAGAGGCGGGCGACCCGGGCTCACCCTAGGCGCCAAAAGGGGCGCCGCATCGCAAGTGCGCTTTAACCTACGAATTAATCGGTTGAAAATTAACAACTTCATTAGAAAATATACAAAAAATAAAAAAAAACAGTTCAAAGAATTGAAACAAACTTGATCAAAACCGGTAATTTTGCCTTAAAACGGTAATTTTACCTGTTAGTCGTGGCAGAATACTAACGAATAGTAAGAAAGAAATGGCGCCAAAAAAATATCTCGCCCAAGGCGCCTGAATAGCTAAACCTGGCGTATAAACAAAGTCTCTTCTCGTGACAGCTAGATCACACGACCATCCTATTCTACGTCATAGATACTGATACACCAATCAGCTCCGACTTCTGAGGACATCGCGCGAAGAGAATACCAGGCGGAATTTATATACTATGCATAAAGGTAAAAGCGGGTATTTCCATTTTCAAACAATTAACCTATTCTAAGATTAATATAAAAAACAGATAATGAAATCCTTTCATAAGTAATGAAGTGCGCTTATCGCCAAATTGTGTAATAGCGTAGTCGTGTTCAACAAAGAGGTAGCACACGTCGTTAGCACACAATAATAATATAATTATTATTCAGAGATAGTAATGGAGTGCTGCTCAGTATATTAACGTGTGTAGGTAATGTGTGAAGGATCTCAGGTAGTTCTGGAGGTAAATTCAAGTTGTAATATAACCTTAATAGAATAGTTCACAAACATTAGGTTACTGACACTCAGACCGAGGGGTGTCAATAACCGTAGGAATACCTATTACAGTCCTTACGGTAGTCAGAAGTCCGAAAGTCTGACAACTGGTTTAACCTTAGGATATCAGCACTGCCCAGTAATTGGGTTGCGGAGGTTTGATGGCAGTCGCTCAGAGTATAATACTGGTATTCAACCTCATCTGGTTAGACTTGAATCCAACTCTAACATAGTTGGGAAAAAGACGCACCGGGCGCCGGAGGGCGCGCGGCTATCTTCGGCCACCGTAGTGTGGCCTGCGGGCGGCGGGTTAGGGGACCCGCCGCCGGATCAGTAACAGGCCCAAGAAGGCGGCGTGCAGTGTTCCGAGCGCGCCTCTCAGGAGGACGTGGGCCTAGGCCCCACAGTAGGAGAGGTCGAGGCCTGCCGGAGTCGCGGTGCATGCAGCCACAGTATAATAATAAGCTAAAACTTTAGCTTATATGTCATGTCTATTGTGATGCAGCTGCGAATATCGCAACCCTAGCCTAGGGTCAGGTTTTAGCCGGTAAAATTCCGGCATAACCCTTCACCTTCCCCGGGCGAAGGGCATCCATGAGGACTTTCACAATAAATAAAAAAAAGGTCTTGCACAATAATAATACAGACCTTAGAAAACTTTAGAGTGAGAACAGATTTACAATAAAGTGTTTGGCTACGATTAAAAATGTATAAGAACATTATCTATATAAATAAAAAGAAAAGTCCTGATTGACTTACTGACTGACTGATTGACTGACTCATCAACGCCCAGCCCAAACCCTTGGACTTAGAACGCTGAAACTTTGCACAGAGGTTTCCTTTAAAATGTAGACAAGGAATAAAGAAGGATTTTTCGAAATTCAACCCCTAAGGGAGATAAATAGGGTATGAAAGTTTGTATGGAAAATCGTCACTTAACGGGTTCAAAATTTTACGCAAGCGAAGCTGCGGGTAAAAGCTAGTATTACATATAACCATACTTACATCATTGGCTGCGAAACTCGAGGTCTTGGGTTTGAATCGGGTCAGGCAAGGCGGTATTTGGGGTTTTCTGTTAGAAAATTCTTAGTAACAGCCTGCAGTTTGGAATTGTACCCTGGTAAAGGCACTAGGGTTGCCCTCTAAGACATGGGATTGAAAACCTTTATTATTATTTCATGACAGGACAATCTGCCGTGTCAATACGCAATAGCTGGCATGTGCTATCATGCAGACTTGCCATGACCTGTCAGTCATAAAGACGTTTACCGATTGATAGATACGGTGCGTCCCAGTTAATGCACTGGTACGAACGCTTTGCCGTGCTGTTGCTCTATGGCGTGACATAAAATGCAAGCATTGATGACGTAATTTGTCACTGCAGAATGAAAAGACTGGTGTACGGAGTTGCGTGGCACTGCCAAAGAGTCACGCCAATGTAGACACACCTTTCATCACATTGGAATTGATTTTAAGTGAAATAAGGCATGTTAACACGTTTATTGTCCCCCATACAAAAGGCAAAGTTTACTCCTCAAGTCCACTTCGTTAAGGGCCCATTTCACCAGTAACTATTGACCAGATAAGCTAAATGTGACCTACAAATATGATAGTTATGTGTTCAATAATCTTGTCATTATCACTATTGACATGTGGTAAAACGCAAATGTTAGCTATTGAAAAGTTTAGAGACCGAATTAGCTTAATGAACAGTTAATGATAGGTTGGTGAAGCAACCCCTAATTCGTTTATTTTCAACTAGCGACCCGCTCCGGCTTTGTACGCGAACGTTTTATAGCTTAAAATTTTTCTCTTGAATCACTCTATCTATTAAAAAAAACCGCATCAAAATCCGTTGCGTAGTTTTACAGATCTAAGCATACATAGGGACAAACAGACAGCGGGAAGCGACTTTGTTTTATACTCTGTAGTGATGATGTATTATTGGGTTTATTACAGGTCTCAGGATCAGCGTGCAATCCACGAATTTAAGGGATTTACATGTCGATCATAAGACCTGTCGTATTGTATGGATCTGAGCGTTAGGCCACCAAGGTGATGGATGAAAGGAGAGTGCATGCAGCGGAGATGCGCATGTTGAAATGGACGTGTGGAGTGACAAGAATGGATAAGTTACAGAATGAGTATGTCAGAGGAAGTTTGAAAGTAGCGCCAGTGACTGAAAAGTTGAGGAGTAATAATAGGTTAGCGTCGTATGGAAATGTTATGCGGAGGGAAGAAAGTCATGTTACTAGAAAAGTGTTTATTATGAATGTGGATGGATGTACAAGTAGAGGTAAGCCAAAGAATCTTTTTTATTTCACTATGGAAAGATTGTGTGAAAGATGATATGGGTAAGAAAGATGTGAGTACGGAGATGACGGCTGAAAGAGGAGAATGGAAGAGGAATACATGTTGTGCCGACTCCACCTGGAGTAGGATAAGGGCAGGGAGATGACGATGATATTGAGTTTATTACTTTTTTTTAGCAATTCTGGTATGTTTTTATGTGTAGGTACCTAATAAGAGCATATGCGTACGTGTGAGCATCACATCACACTGCTCCAAAAGCTTTAGCTTTGGCTCTTGGGAGATACTGCTAAGTACAAATGTAGAATTTTTAGTTTTGTAAGATATCTATGTCTTTCTAATAGTATTATTATCTTACAGAGAAATTGTTATTTTGACAGCTTTTGCACATAAATCTGTCAAATCGTGCACATTCCTCAGATGAAAGTCTAATTACACTATCATATATATAACTATATATGATCATAGATCTATGAGTCATAGATATGTGATAATGTAATATAGACATATGAATCATATCTCCATACAAAGATATGACTCTAGAGGTCAAATAAGACATGATCCTATATATGATCCAATATATTTGATAGTGTAATAGCCCCCTAATAATCGAATATCCGGTCCTGTCATAAAAATATCCCGTAGAAAAAAGAACTTTCAGTTTTTCCCGAATTTTTCAAATTTTTCGGGCAACTTTTCCATTTTTTATTTTTATAAAAAACTAAATCAGACAGTTAAAAAATAATTACCTAATCATTACAACCGTTCTCAAGTGATGAGCTACCAACGAAAAGCATAACATTTTTATTTATTCATAAAGATGATTGAGCTTTTTTAAAAGCCAATCTGTTTATAAGCACACGAGCAACCCTTAAACATAAAAAAACGAGTATATATATCCATAAATATTGCCAAGCACTTTCTTTGCTGGCAGAGCTGAATCTGTTGACAATAACTTACAGCGATTGGGTGGCAAACAATCACACGCGGTTATCGCTGCCTGGTTGACTCAAGTAATATGCGCGGGATAAGCCACGTTCCTTATTATCCTACACAAAGTGTGAAAACATTTATAAGAAATAGGAAAACTTTGGGAAAATATAACACTATGTGTTTTGATTTATTTATTTCACAATTTTCCTAGAATTTTTAGAGTATTTTCAAATAAACAAAGTTATTCATAAAGGCGTACTAATCCGAAAGGATGTTAAAGAAGGCATAATAACGAATAACTTTTGTCGTACAACTTTCCCCAAAAGTCTCAAAGTTACAGAGAAATAGCTGTTTAAAGATTTCATAAAAATACGCTTTTTTACTATCATCATTTCTGGGGTTATGGATTAGAAACTCCATTTTTTTAATTCACAAGTAAATTAGGGATGAAGAATTTAAAAAAAAACTGAAACTAAAATAATTTTGCATTTAAGATTATCGAATAAAAAAAAATTGACGTAGTTATGCTTTAAAACAGATAGGTCAGCAGTATATCAGTCATACTTTTACAGGACAGCGGATTAAAGTACCCCCTTTATGACTAACCTTGTATAAACAAAGTAACTTAACTGCCTGCCATATTTAATTTAAATAACACCTTTAGTTTCAAAGAGGCTTGTCACAAACAAACTTCTCTTCAAATTAGGCAACATCAAGTTACCAAACATCGTCTGCCGCCTAAACAATGCAGTTCGGAGTTCATTACTTACGGTTCCTCTATCCGCCTCGTTACGAGAAACTTTCATATCCCTTGAAGGTTGGACAATAACGCCATTCTACGTGCCAGTACCTTCCAAAGTTTGTGCAAAACAAGCCCTGGAAATCTGAGTAATGATTTGTGAGGGTATCTGTACGTACACATGGCAGAAGAGTTAAGTATGCGGGAAAATACATAATATCTATTTACGTACTATGCTAGAGACTGGCTTGTATGTGCATTGTGTCCGTAATAACCCTCAATAGGGCAAAAGGGTTTTGTCACCAAATTTTTTGACAGATGTCGCTAAATTCTCTTTCTTAAAGTTCTTTTTTAACCTGGCTATATTAAAATAAGTCTAGTATTTTCTTTAATAGAAAATAAAGTGACACATTTCGTTAATTTTTTTATTGACTGCTTCGTTGGTTTAGTGTGAGATTCTGGGTTCGATCCCTAAGTCGGGCAACGTGTTATTGGGTTCTTCCGTGTGGAATTTCTCCGTAGCAACCCGGAGTCTGGATTTGTGCTCATTATAGTTAATAGGTCGTTAACCATAACGACCATTTATTAACTATAATAAGCTCGCCCCCTATAACCTGGGACATAAACATAATGGCGAAATGAAGGTGTACTAAGTGTGAAGGTGTGCTATACACTTCCCCTGAGCCTTTGGGAAAAACAGGCGTGATGTTTATGTGTTATGTTGTGTTTATTATTTACAAAAATATCCCAAATTGTTTGATATACATGATTTTAAAAACCTTATGCCCGATTAAGGGATAACTTGTTATCAATAAGCCCTACTCAGACAAGCGATGGCAAAGGCTTGGCTACTTAGCACATGTACAGCTCTAATAATATTCAAATTTAGTTAGCATGCCTGGATACCAATTCATTTTTCCCACTGTATTTAGGTACATTCGTGGCCCATTTGTCAGAACTTAGTGTCGTTTACATGTCTGTAGAAGGAAAACAATGGGTGATTTGTAAGGCGTGAGATAGAACTCAAGATCGTATTACGGGTAATTCATGCTAGATCCCTACATTCGTGATGTTTGCTGACAACTTGTGAAAGAGACACGTTTGTTTTATGGAAATATTGTCTGTAGATCTCGTCGAAAGTTTAATAGGAAATTTGTTTATTTCCATGTAAAAATGTGACTGATAGAACAGTATACATTGTAGTTATTATTTTATGTAGGTTTTTAAATAAAATATGTGCAACTGCGCTTGAGCTAGGCTGAGCCTCTAGGTCATAGTGCTTTCCCCAAAGTTGTGAACACTAAATCAATGATGAGGCAATTAATATTACATTTTTAGCACTTTACAATGTCTGTGAGAGTGAGTCGTGTGTACGTGTGTGTGCGTGTATGCGTTTTATTTAAATTTTTTTAGAATATCCTCGGTTGCTTGATAATCGCAGGTAAATAGGAAATGTAACAATTTACTTTTGCATTCCAGTTTGTTTAATGTATAGATATTAAAGTTAGCTACAAATATATTTTTAGTGTTATTTCTTTTTAATTAATTCAAAACTCAAAACGACTCATCATAGTTAGTTACCCAATCCGTAATAAAACAGAACAGTCAGTCTCGGAATTAATTCCGTAAGTGTTCCGAATCAATATTATTATGGACCACTTAAAATAAGTGGAACATAACGTATATTATTCATTTGTATTCGATAGTTCGTAGGATTTCAATATAATAATTAAATTGATCCTGTTTTTAATGGAAAGCACGGGTTTTACACGAACTTGCATAATACAGGCCTGTGGAAACAAAAAACTATTTTATTAGTCTTTGCACTATACTGCCGTCATAATGAAGAGTGCAGTAAGTGCAATTTTTGAACATAGAATATTTAACCTTTTGCGTCTGCGTAACCCAACACTAAGGTTCAAAACTCTATGTTCAAAAATTGCACTTGCTGCACTCTTCGTTATGACGGCAGTATAGCAGAGCGGAGACAATAAATAAAAAAATAAGAACACGTCTGCTCAAAAAATACTAAGTAACTAAAAAAGTTCTCAAAAAATAAGTTGTGTTGAACTTTACAACGCAAAACAGCAAATTCTGTACGTATCTGTTTTTTTTTTGTTTTTTTTAAAAAAACGTTGCCCCAAACTAGGATTTCTCCTGTATCGCGGGTGCGTTTACAAACACAAATCTCACATACACAAACGCCCAGACCCGATACAACTATCTGTAGGCCATACAAATTTTTGTTCCGTGTGGGAATCAAACCCACGACCCGTAGCGCAGAAGCCAATCGCTTAACCACGGCACCAAACGTGTCGTCAAAATTGTGATGTAGTCGGGGGACAATTTTTTTGGAAAACAAATTATGGTGCCTCGTCTGCATCACACACAATACATACATTCATACGTTATCCCTGAAAACATAACAGTCCTTTTTTGGACAATCGCGTAAAACTTGACCAATGGGATACTAAGGCCTCATTTACGGAGACGCAGGGCGTCGCGCGTCGCGTTGTGCGGCGTGGCCCGCACTGAATTCAAACATATGGCGTTGTATGAGAACGTTTACGGAGAAGCGATTTTACACGCGTTTGCTTGAAATGCAGGCGGAGCCCGCGGATGGCATCGGCGCGTCGCACGCGACGTTTATCGCGGCGGCGCACGCAGCGTTGCGACCAGCTATTCCTGAAATTCTCCGTTCACGGTACAACGTCGCGACACCCGCGGTGGGGCCCGTGACGTCGCACGCCCCGCATCTACATAAACAACATCGTACATTGCCATATGTTTGTGTTTGCGCGTGTGATGATGCGGGCCGCTTGACGCGCCGCTGCTCCGTAAACAGAAAAATCGTACGACGCGCTGCGAGACGTCACGCCGCACGCGACGCGCGACGCCCCGCGTCTCCGTAAATGCGGCCTAATAGTAGGTATTACATGACATAGGATGAGACGAGTGGATTTTACGATCGTAATGGTCGTTTCTTGTCGTATCCATTTCTCTCCGCTTTAGAAGAGGCAGCCCTATTAAGAATCGCTTATTTAATAGGTATTGAGTCTTATTTAATAAAAAAAAAAACTACATCAATTAAAGGTTTTATTGTGAAGAAAATATTTACGCACCTATTCATGATGAAATCACACTATGCACAAAATCTCAGTTATGCCAATAACGCAGTAAGCATTGTTTCCCAACCGACATTCATCTCTCACCACGCTCCGTCTTAACGCTCCTTCCAAGTCGAGAAATCCCAAAACAAGGAATCCCAGTTAATTATACGCAGTTGCATCTCGAGTATTATGCGGTATTAAACAATAACAGCTGCGAATTTCATTCAGAGGATTCCAAACAAACCTAGAGCGCCAAGTTGGCGTGCCAGAATAAAAAGCTCTTGTGCGAGTAGATAATACTTTCAAACTTTTGACCAGTTCATTATAATTTACTAACGAATAGACTTTACGTGAACAAAACAAATCGACTGACTTTTCACCTTACAGCGGTTACGCACTGCATCCGATCCGAATCCGTGAAAATACGTTCCGAAGTAGCCATAAAACTATTTGTATGGTAGTTTACGCATAGAATAGAATAGAATAGAATAGAATAGTTATTTATTTGCACAGAAAGCAGGTACAAGTTTCAGATGTTAAGTTTAAAATGATCCGTATACTAACTACCTTAACTAAGGCATGCAAACAGTTTAAGCTTTAATAACAAAACACACTCAATAAAACTATCATTATCACATTCAATCAAATCAATACAAGTTTACCATGTCAAAATGAAATTCAGTAAATAATTTGAAATAGGCAATATAATACATAATGTCATGTTTAATAAAATGGGATTTTAAATACATCCGGCATCCGTCATCCGATTTCTATCCGTCATCCGTGAGTTTCTAATTCGGAAGAACAATTGACAGACGGAAGTAGCCGTAGTACTGTTTGTATGAACGCTTTCGCATTACCTCGGATTCAAATCGGACGCCAAATGGATATGCCAAAATGGCCCCTGAATTGTTTGAATTTGGATCAGAGCGGACAAGTGAGAAGAATGAGACGGTCCGAGATTTTTACTCTAGATCGGTATTTTCACGGATTCGGATCGGATGCAGTGCGTAAAGCAATATCCGAATTCGATCCGAGTTTTTTATATCCGTATTTTGACGGATTCGGATCGGATGCAGTGCGTAATCGCTCTTAGGGTAAATTTCAAATAACTTCAAAATCGTCAAAATTATAGACAATATTTTATTAATCTAAACTAATTAATTTTATAATATTTACACAAACAATATGTATTTACATAATTACAAATAAAGTATATACAAATAAAAAAAATATCCTAATAAAACTATAAACTAAAAGGGAACTATATTTTTTGTCAGCAAAGTTTATATTTGTCATCAACTTGCATCATCTAATTAATAGATTTATCGCCACGAAATATTTTCATTCTCAGATAAATTAAAGTGTCGCCAGTTATGAATTACCAAATTAATGTCAATATGTATCTAACTTATGAGATGGGTTATCAATAAAATAGTAGTTCATTCCTTGGATAAAAATTTTGTTCTCAAAATAATAGGTTTATCCCTTAAATAATAGCTTCGTACTCAGAATGGTATATCTGTCGCCAAATAAATCGATGATCATCCCCAGATTGCGACTTGTTTTTATTTGTTATTTTGTCACCAGTGCAGTAGTTACATTTTATTTCGTTCAGTTATCAAAATAATACTATTCGTTACTAATTAAATAGTTCTGTTTATAAATTTAATGAAAAATTTATCAAAGGGTCGGAGCCAAATTGGCGCGCTATGACATTATTATTTTAAGGGAGTGCCTCCGACCTCGGTAATTTGGGACACCTTGACGCGGATAGGTTAGGTTCGAAGGGGATGACGGGGGCTGGAGTGAGCGAGCAAAGCGAGCGAGCGAAGCCCCCGTCATCCCCTTCGTGTTAGGTTACTTTAAACCAGGGACTGAAAACTGTTGTTAAATTTCGGTATTTAACCAGCCCAAATTTCCGATACCATTTTCTCTACCCTTTTCTTTTATACCGTTATTTAACCCATATTTATTTCGGTACCGTTATACCTACATCGAATTTCTAAATTACCTACGGCGACGCACGCAACTATACCTAATAATAACAATCTCGTCGCTCGAGTACTGAACTGACATTGTAAGTATTCGCTTTTTATGCAGGCGGGTTTTAGATTTTTTTAATTTAATTTTTTTATGTACTTCTTTTTACTTTTATTTTATTAATGTATTGTACCTATTTTAATTGAATTACCCACCGTTGTAATGAGGCCTAAATAAATCTATCTACAGACACCACGTATAATATACCTACCATCAATCGCTCTAATCCGCAATGTAGATCCTACATAACTTTCAGGTCAGAATTACACAAATTCTTAAACGGAGCTTATGGTTGTAAAATGGTCAAGGAAACATCATGTTAATTTTAAAAGATCTATTCAGCGATACCCCACAACTTATGGTACGTTTTATTGTTTATTTTTTTACTACGTTTTCTTTTACCTCGGACGCCATTTTGTTTTTATAAAAACTAAACCTAGCCTATAACCATCCCACGACTTAGACGAATCGATAGATACCTCATACATTAAAATCCATCCAGCCGTTGGGATGCTTCGAGGGTATAGATACTTAGATACATAGTTACATAGATACGCGTGAAAAACATAACCCTGTCTTTGCTGTCGCGCAGTCGGGTAAAAAGACACAAACATATCAACATGTCTAATTACTGGCTGTTTATCACAGATAAGAGCCCCCGCAGACCACAGACTTTCTATCGGCCGATAGTTTGGTCGGTTTTATAACGAGTATGAAGATGTTTGCAAGTGCGCAGACTATAACGATTCAGTATCGGCCGATAAAAAAGTTCGATGGGCTACACGATTGCCTTCAAACTCAACTGGTATCTGGTATGCGCACTCACCCGACTGTTTAGTTTATTTATTTTACTTTAATTTAAACGATCTTAGACCAATTAAAATAATTAAAGATAGGAAGAAGAGGAATGGAAGAAGATAGTTGGCCTAGTGTGCGCGATTGTCCCAAGCTGTTGGGCGCGGCCGGGGCGCTGTCAACGCTGCTTCCCGTCGGGGTCGGGGCGATCCGGCCAGTGCGAGCGGCGCTGGCTCGGGAGTAGGCACGGCTCCCTGTCGTTTCGGGCGACGCAGGTGCTCTCGGGGCACGGTTGCTTCGGGAAGTACCTGTGTCGCATAAACAGGGAGCCGGACGCCCGGTGTTACCACTGCGGCGATTGCCGGGAGGATACGGCGTGGCACACGCTGGCAGAGTGTGCCGCTTGGGAGGAGCCGCGCCGTGCTCTCATCTCAGGAGTAGGCGGTGACCTGTCGCTGTCGGCCATGGACGAGTCCATGGTCGACAGCGAGGAGTCCTGGGACGCGGTGGTGTCCTTCTGCGACACGGTCTAGTCGCAGAAGGAGGATGCGGAATGGGTGAGGGAGATCACCTCCACTCACCCAGCCCGCAGCAGACGCACCTGGCGTCGGCGGAGGGCGGACAACGCCCTCTTCCAGCCCCCCTAAATGGGTCCAGGGGCGACGGACTTGGGGAAGTCTGTCGCCTCCCACACATCAGGACCCGAGGCGGCGGCGCGAAGTGTTTCAAGCGCGCCCCTCTTAGACGGCGCGGGGGGAGTCTAACACCTCACTCCCCCCGCTAACCCGAGGAGGCCCAGGCAGTGGCGGGCCGGCACCAGCCGGGGGTTGCGGAAGTATCGTTAGTTCCCGTGACCCCCGGCGCAGGTGTGAGATGTTGGTTTTAGTCAGTAAGAGTCTGACAGACCCCTCCGCCCACCCTAGGGCGGAGGATGTTCATGAGGACAAAAATCCCAAAAAAAAAAGTGTGTGCGGTAGTAGCCCAACGCGACCAAACTATCGGCGGATAGAACGTCCGTGGTCTGCGGTGACTCTAAAGGAAACGCGCAATCACTTACATTTATTTCTAACCAGCAATTCTATTATTTGATTACATGTTTTAAACTTTGAAAAAGAAGTACCGCTTTCTGAATCAAACCCTTGATTCAGCTGCCTAACGAGAGCCTCATCACATGTTGGTCGAGGCTCTTGGCTATTAAGCCATTGGCTGTAACGACTATAGCTACAATGACTGCTGAGTCAATCTCCCACAAGTAAACAAAATCGTGTGCCAAATCAAGATATTTGATTTTTTTATCATTTTCGGATTTCACAAGATTCTCTTCATGCGGAACCGGGATATCAACAATCATTGCGAGGCGCTCTGATCGATCTCTCACCACTACATCAGGCTTATTGACTATAATAGTCCTGTCAGTGATAATAGATCGATCCCAGTACAATGTGGCATGACCATTCTCGAGAACTGGGTCGGGCACATACTTGTAGTATGGTACTTCTGCGTCCACAAGGTTGTATCTTAGAGCAAGTTGCTGGTGGATAATCCTAGCCACGAGGTTGTGCCTGTGCAAATACTCACCGTTAGCAAGAAGAGAACAACCAGAGACAACATGTCGGAAAGATTCACCGGGACAGTGGCATGTCCGACAGATGTCAACCGTACCGTCCTTCACAATATATTTTGTATAATTGTTCGTCATCATAACTTCGTCCCTAATTGCACAAACAAAACCTTCGGTTTCCCCGAAGAGGTCACCGAATCGTAGCCAGGCCACGGACGCTAGGAAATCTACATCGGGCCCATGCAGGGCCTGGTAAAATCATCCGTGAAGCTCTTTGCTCCGCCATACATCCTTGCGGCCATTGGTATCCAGTACTACAGTTTTGCGCCAGTTCTCTTTAGCCAAGGAGAGCGGGGTGAGTCCTTTGTCCACTGCTACTATATCTCGATGCATCCCCACGTCGGCTTGGGAGAAGTACTCCCTGAGACTGAATATCTCGCGGTTATGGAGGGTCTTAGCATTTAAAAAGCCTCAACCGCCACACTTCTGCGGGACTTACAGTCTCATTACCGATGAGCGTGGGTGATGCATTCGATATGCAGTCAGCAGCGTACGGACGCTCCTATCCAGGGCGTCAAGTTCGGTCTGAGTCCACTTGAGTATGCCGAAGGAGTATGTCAAGACTGGCATGACCCAACCGTTAAAAGCGCGCACCTTATTTCCGCCTGACAAAAGACTTTTAAGTACTTTTTTCAGGCGGCCATAGAAGCGCTCCTTTAACGATTACTTCATATCAGCCTCACTGATACCTAACACCTCCGGCATGCCCAAGTATTTGTAGGTTTCGGTTAAGAAGAGGGATCTAAGGTGTATGGAATCCGAGAGTCGGGGGTTCCCACGGATTCTATAATCCTCCCTCGCTTTACATGCATGACTGCACATTATTTTGTCCACACCAAATTCCATCCTGATGGAATTACTGAAAGTTTCAGTTACCTTCAGTGAATCCAGCAGTTGCAAATTGTTGGGGACAAAGAGTTACAGATCATCCATGTAAAGGAGGTGGGATATTACTATTACCTGACCACCTCTTCTCAATCGATAGCCTAACCCTGACCCCTCCAGCAGTGTGCTTAGAGGGTTCAAGGCCAGGCAAAACCCCAGCGGGCTCAGACTATCGCCCTGGAATATACCCCGCTCAATTTGATTGGTTCTCCTATCCCTTGAATTTGCCGACATCCTGGATAGCGAAGGACCGTCCTCCATTGCCCCATACATGACGTCAGGAAGGCGCATAAAGTTGTATTTACTTTATACAATTCCAGCACCCTCATGAGCCATGTACATATGTGGCACCGAGTCGTAGGCCTTCTTATTGATTATGTGGAGGAACGAGGTGTGGTGTTCCTCCATCCAACGGGAGGATCCTCCAACCAGGCGGAGTCTTATGCCTGGCGGGCTACTGCCCAACGGTTGATGTTGGGAGGTTGTATTTATAATATCTGCGTGTTAAATCATGATAGCGCGATGTAGGAACTGTCATCTATGAGAGTTGTCGATATTGTTGCTGTAGTCATCTACACCACCGATGTGTTGCGTAGTTCGCATGTGGCGTGGATAGATGCCGCCACAATTATAATAATTATAAAAAAAAGCTAATTAACATCAGAGTTATCGTAAGCATAACAAGGAATCAGTACTTACAGACTGAGCGGGCCCTGTTGGCAAACCCTACCTCATCAAGTACCAGCATGACACGTTAAATGACATGTCCTCTTTCACCCCATATATGTCTCATGCTAGTACTCGCCGATTCGTCGTCCGACCAGTAACAGGCTTGAGAAGGCGGCGCGCAGTGTTCCGCGCGTGTGGACATGGGGGCCAGACCCCACAGAAGTAGGGGTCCGCCAATGGCTGGCGGACCGAGGCCTGCTGGGGTTGCGGTGCATACAGCTGTGAATCCCGCGACCCCGGCCATAGATCAGAAGAAGAAACATCCTGGGTTTTTAGCCAGTAAGAGTCCGGTATAGCCCTTCACATTCCCTGGACGGAGGGAATCATTGAGGATGGTAAGACGATAAAAAAAATTGTTGCCTACAGTGTATATTCAGTCTATTAATCTGTCCATCAATAATGACGAAAAAATTACGCGTTGATCTGCAAACAAACATACGAGGCAAGCTAGTTATATATTATTATATTTTTTTAGTAAAACTTACTCTTTTAATCATTTTATAGTTTTGTACGTTTACTTGTTTCAGTTTTCACTTTTGTTTTTGAGTAGGTAGTTCGAATTACGATGCTAACGCTAGTAAGTAACAACAATAACAGAGATGAGCGACGTCTTGACTATCGACCTTGGAGCGCGCGGTTAAAATATGTATACCGTTATTTAACAGATATATTTCGGTTAATCGTTATTATTCGATATCATTTAATTTCGGTATCAAAATGTATCGATACAGAAATTTTACTATACCGGAATTTTAGGATACCGGAATTATAGGATACCGGAATTTTAGGATATCGGTATTTTAGGTTATCCGTTTTAAATCGATATGACGTCATACCGCTAAATTAAGATATCCCAATTTTTCGGTAATTCAGTCCCTGCTTTAAACCCTGCAGACAGAAGTAGGAGCCCCGGCTTCGTCGACTCTGCTTTGGAAACCCAAACAACCTTACAAACATCCCCTTAAGTTTTTCATTTGCAAATATGATGCTACTACTTTTGGGACTTTTATGAATTTTTGAAGTGCTATATAAAAAATTTTTAATGATCGTTTTGAATAAATTGATTATACAGTTATCAGGACAAACTTATTATAATAAATCGAAACCTGTTTATTTGATACTTGATAGTATATCCCGATGATTATATGTGATTTATTATAGAATTGTTTTTATATTGTTTGGCAACTACATTTTGGCGACAGATCTACTATTTTGCCGACAAACCCTATTATTTAAGAAATTCAAAACCAATTAAATTGACGACAGCTTAAATCATACCCAAACTAAAATAGGGCACCAAAATATTCCTCCGCATCGCTGTCGACTGGTAACGTGCCCAGAAGGCTGGCAGCATTGCCACGTTGTATGGCAATGCTAATCCTTTGACCAAAGTAGAGGCCAGCCTTCGGGTAACGGAAAGTGTCGACTAGCCGCTTTGCGACATCTCTGAATAGGAGTTGCGCACTTGGACCCCATGGCCCGAGTGTTTCGACCCCAAACGGCTCGAAAATATAACTACTAATAAAGTTATTATATTTTCGCCGCTGGAGGGCCTCCGCAGCTGCAGCAGCAGCGCCAGCACAGCCTTCCGAGCTAGGAAGATGGGATGGCGCAAGGGTATCGACGCACGTTGCATCCCGTACCAGAGGCCTACCCATCTTCCACGGCATCAATGACATTCCATCTGGTCTCTTGCCATCGTCACGTGCCAAGCCATTTGGTTCCAATACGGCTGGAACGCCAGTGGTGACAAGAGCACGACGGATAATATCATTTAAGTTGGCGTGCCGTGCTATACGGCCTGCACTCCTGCTGCAAGACAAGCCGTGGTGTCCGAGGCTGTCGACGGCTTCACCGCAGTGGCAGCGATGCGGAGCACAGCAAATTTTCAACTCAAAATTATGCAGTAATTTTGAATTGAAATTTTAAACATGAAAGCAGGACCCACATTCGCTTCGGTAATTAACAGGTTTTGCTGCCGCGAGAAAGTCATGTGTCTTCACAAAACTAGGTACACAGTATCCTAACCAATATTATAAATGCGAAAGTAAGTTTGTTTGTTACCTTTTCACGCCTAAACCGATCATCCTGAAATTTTGCATATACGTTGTCAGGTCTACAGAAACGGACATAAAATAGGTACCTTTCATCCCGAAAAAAGGTACTGTTCCCGAGGAAAACAACAATAACGTATTTATGATAATAGATGGCGCCTTGTGTCTTTGAAATCATTATTAAATAAAATAAAACAACGTGTTTCAACAGAGATTTGGAACGACTAATTTATTCAAATAGAATAATAGACAATAGCAGTTTTGTTCACAGGTTTGTCACAAGTAGTATCTATATTTTGTCTTTTACAACACTCCCACTCAAAATATAGATCATATTAACCTTATAAACTTATAACAGATACTTAGTTAAAACTATACTTCAACAATTCCTAAAGCATCCAAATGTTTATAATGTTTTACAGCACTTAAACTTTTAGCGAGCAAATCTGCAGGCATATCTGATGTACATAAGTAATTAACACTAACAATGCTATCATTTATCATTTCTCTGCAATAGTGATACCTGACATCAATATGCTTAGTTTTATTATGGAATACAGGGTTTAGTAATAATTTCTGCGCACTCATACTATCATTATACAAGGTAATACAATACAGTCTTTTAGTAACTTCATATTGTAAGTTTCTTAGATATGCTGCCTCTTTGCAGGCCTCTGATAATGATACATATTCTGCTTCTGTACTAGAGAGTGCAATACATTTTTGTTTACTGCAGCTCCAAGATATAACACAACCTGACAATGTATAACAAAATCCTGAATATGATCTCCTATCATTAACGTCATTGCTCCAGTCTGCATCAACATATCCTTCAATATTAACATTCTTATTCTTACTATATTTCAAACCTAAGACTTTTGTCTTTTTTAAATATCTTAATATTCTTTTAGCATAAACCCATTGTTCTTCAGTATTACAATTATTAAATTGACTTAGATATGACACTGCATAAGCTATATCGGGTCGTGTAAGCACAACTAAATACATTAAGCTCCCGACTAGCTGCTGATAGGGATTCTGACTTCTACAATTATCCTCCCTTTTGCATTTTAAATTTACCTCCATTGGAGTATTCACTGTTTTACAGTCAGCCATATTAAACTTAGACAGTAACTTATCAATATATCTCTTTTGACTCAAAGTTACAGTACCATTTTGTTTATCAAAATCAACTGACATGCCAAGACATTCTTTTACAATCCCTAAGTCTTTTAACACAAAATGTTTACCTAACATGCTCTTAAGATGGTTAGTTTCACTTTCGTCATTAGAAAAAACGAAAAAATCATCAACATACAATGTCACAACGGTTTTGCTACTGCCAGCACATTTTAAATATAAACATGGTTCTATTTTAGATTTAACATAACCATCCGCTAACATACAACTATCCACTTTCTTATACCATGCTCGGGATGCCTGTTTAAGACCATACACAGCTTTTTTCAATTTTAGAATCTTTTTATCATTTCTACAGTTATAACCTAAAGGTTTCTGCATATATATAGTCTCAGACAGTTCACCATTCAAGAAGGCGGTTTTCACATCTAGATGAGTCACATTTAGATTCATCTGCACTGATAAAGCAAATAATAGCCTAAGTGTTGTATGCCGCACTACAGGAGAAAAAGTTTCACTATAGTCCACACCATATTTCTGAGAACAACCTTTAGCCACAAGCCTGGCTCGATAACGGACATTATTTTCAGCATCACACTTCTTCTTAAGAACCCATTTGCATTTTACAATATTGCCACTTACAGGAATGTCAACAAGTTCCCATGCATTGTTGTCTTCAAAGCTTTTCAGCTCTTCCTTGACAGCTTGTTCCCAATGCTCCTTCTCTGGTCCTTGCAGTGCTTCTTCAAATGTCAGTTCATTGCTGAAATATTTATTACACTCATCTGTGCACATTAGTCCATACCTCTCTGGTTGTTTTCTCTGCCGTTGTGGTAATGTCCTTACTATGGTGTCTGATTGCAACTCCTCTTCAGATGTCAACTCCTCATCTGGTATATAGGTTTCATCCTTGTCACTTTCCAAAGAAATGAACGAATCCTCTTTACTGTGGTCTGAAAGCTCTCCTACTGAAGACGGATGTCGCCTGTTCTGTGTTGGTTTGTCATCTATCTCTTCTACTTCAATCATATTTTCTTGATGAGACAATTTTTCTTTTATGATGATGACATCTCTACTAGTTGTAATAGCTTTCGTTGACAGATTATATAACCTATATCCTTTAACATCCTCAGGGTAGCCAACCAGTATGCATTGTTCAGCTTTCTTGTCCCACTTATGTCTTTTCTCCTTGGGTATGTGCTTCATGACAGTACTACCAAAAATCCTTAAATGACTGAGGTTTGGCTTGGCCCCTGTCCACAACTCGTATGGTGTACGATTGTTCAATCCAGTTTTTACAATTCTATTCTGTAAATAAACAGCAGTGTTAATGGCTTCTGCCCAGAACTCCTTACCAAGTTTAGCATCGAACAAAAGACATCTGGCTTTTTCAATTAGAGTTCTATTCATGCGCTCACATAGCCCATTTTGTTCCGGTGTGTAAGGATTTGATTTATGGTGAACTATACCTGCTTTCTTCAAAAAGCTATTAAAATCTCTATTACAGAACTCTCTGCCATTATCACTTCTTAAAATCTTAATTTTATTTGATGTTGAATTCTCAACTCTTGCTTTATACTCTTTAAAACACTGTAAAGCCTCATTTTTACTTTTCAAAAAATAAACATATGTCATGCGGCTGTGGTCATCAACGAAAATCAAGAAATATCTAGATCCTCCTAGTGATACATTCTCCATCGGGCCACAGATGTCGCTGTGTACCACTTCCAATAGCTTAGTGCTCCTGTTCCCTTCATGAGCAAAAGGCAAACGACTCTGCTTACCTTCGCAGCACACAATGCAGTTAGACTTGTTGATATTGGCCGTCTTAGTAAATTTGACTCCCTCCACAGCATCCTGCATTTTATTCATGTTATAACTGTTGGCGTGTCCCAATCTACGATGCCAAACTTCTGGAGACTCTGCTACTGCTGCCACCAAACAAGTAGAAGTCTTTAGTTTGTAAACTCCATTCACAAGCGATGCAGTAGCTACTAGAGTATCCTTTTTGTTGAGTATTTCACATCCTTTGCCAGTGAAATGCACCTTGTTGCCCTGCCTTATCAACTGGCTCACTGACAATAAGTTAGTAGATAATTCGGGAACACATAACACATTTTCAACAGTTATGTTAAAATCACATTCTTCAGTCGACGTTGTTATGTTTACGTTTCCACAACACAGCACTGGGATTTTATTCTGATTAGCTATCAAGATTTCTTTGGTGAAACCAGAATAACGCGTGTCGATCATCCAATCTTTATTACTTGACAAATGCGAACTGGCACCACAGTCGACATACCAGTCACTCTTATCAAATATTCTGTTGAAAAACACGGCACTAAACGCATTACTTGTTTTTGACGATTGATTTTCTGAATTCCTAGAAAATTTATCTTTGTTATTGCATTGGTTACGATAGTGACCATGTTGTTTACAATTGTAACATTTGACATTTGGTTTTCCTTTGACAGATGTTGACACTTCTGCTTTCCCGCCATTATTGGCCACAGACTGTGTAGACTTTCCATTCTTTGAACGTGGAATATGATTCTTGCGGAAACATGCGAACGCATTGTTGGCATCACTGTCTTCTGGTTCCATGTCCAACAATTTCCCTTTAATGGCGTCCGATGTAATTACGATGCCTGAATGTTCGATGGCCATTATCATGGGCATATATTTTTCGCTTAGACCAGCCAACATGATAGAGCCAATCCACTCGTCAGTTATGCCAAATCCCGTACCTTGTAATTTTTGCCCAGCTTCAACAATTTGTGTTACATAGGCAGTCATCGAAGTGCAATTTTCCAATCGAATAGATATCAAATTCCTCAGGAGACTAATTTTCCTAGTAAATCCTGAGTCATCAAATAACATCTTCAATTTATCCCACAATTCTTTCGATGTTCTGACATTTTTTATAAGCACATAAAGAGCCGGGTCGATTGTCAATACCAGCTTGGCTTTTGTTTTCGCGTCATCTGCAGCTACTGGTGGATGACCTGGTTCAGGTTTTATACACCCAACCATTCCTTCCAATACCAGGAAATTCTCTGCGGCGAAACACCATTCACTATAGTTCTCGCGCCCTTTTAATTTCGGTACGCTAACAAGATAGTTCGAACTGGATGCCATGACTGTCAAGCACGTCGGCACGTTGTTTCTTGCCGGTATTGAAATAGCTGGTTTTTGCTTACTGTTCACTCTACACACAAGTCTGATGGTAGAACGCACGGTCTATTGTTCATCTTCTGATAATTCTAACAATAAACTCACAAAATCTAGCTATTAAACGGGTCTGGGCCCATAACCTAAAATAAAACAACGTGTTTCAACAGAGATTTGGAACGACTAATTTATTCAAATAGAATAATAGACAATAGCAGTTTTGTTCACAGGTTTGTCACAAGTAGTATCTATATTTTGTCTTTTACAACATTAAATTATATTATTATTGAAACTGTAGTACATATTGTGTTAAGAGTTGATTGTCAAATTCTAAATTAACGCGAGCAAAGTCGCGGGCAAAAGCTAGTATTATACACACATCAAAAACAGTTTGCGATCACTTTGAAAAATCGAAATCTTTTTTTGTTTTCTTCTTCTTCTTTTTAGATTCTTTATTTAAAAATATAGATTTAGAATATAAACCAGTTCAATTGTTTTTTCATGTAAAAAGGCTTTCAGTCCTAGCTTACGCTCTTTTTATTTAGACTACCTACCTCTTGGATAAGAGAGATGAAGAATATTTTGTTGCTCGTCGTCGTGCAGTGCAGCGTCTATTTATGCATTTTGACCTTTAAGCTGGAAATCTTCCTACACATCGGTCGCGTACGTAGTTAGCGCGTAGCAACCTTTAACCTTATGTTTAATGTCGCAGCGCAATGATGACGTATCTACGTGACGTGTACGTGTAAGCTCAGCATAGCACTTTGAAGCGTATCTTATTATGTCCAGGGTTATTGGAAAAACACTAACAACCTCTTAATCATTCTCATTGTACTCATGATTATGAACAATTTTTACTATGGGACCAAATTTGAAATCGCGAAAAAAAAATCAGCTATTCCCTACATTTTGACGAGTTACGCGAACATAAATGTAGGGAACAGCTGTTTTTTTTCGCGATTTCACGTTTGGTCCCATAGTAAAAGTTGTTTATAATGTCATCATTATAAACACTCATGTACTCATGTACAATGACCCCATAAGAGGTTGTTAGTGTTTTTCCAATGATCCTGTATATTGCAATGAGAACTGATGTCAACGTAGAACTCCTATTAACCCTATTACTTTCCCAAGTTTAGGTATACTATGCTAGATGTGCGCGCGACTCCTTTCGCGTGAAAGTCGGAAACCAATATTGTGTTGCAAAAACTAAACTTTCTTCTTGATAGTCACTTGTAATTCTAATAGATTTTTATTGAGCGAACCAATTAACGATAAAACGAAAAACCAAATTTCACTCCAAGATACGCATAATATTTGTGTATAAAAGTCAACCGCATTAAATCAGTAAAGGTACAAGTCCAAGACGGGCTGCAAACTGCAGACTGCAACCGCAGACCGCAAGTCACATTGGTTTGTAGGAACCAGTGTCGCTTGTATGCTGCTTTCATCTGCGGTTGCAGTTTCCGGTCGCCGTTGGAATACTACCTTTAAGTTGTGCACTTTAAAGTTGTTATTCGGATGGCGAGTTGCGGTCTGCGGATGCAGTATGTAGTTTGCAGCCGTCTCGGACTTGTATCTTAAATTTTACGTGATGCGTGCATAAATAAACCGACAAACATATAAACAGAAAAATATTCCAAAAATGATCGAAATGGATTGTATTATCATTTAATGGAAAAGTTAAAAAAGAAATGATTTACGGGTACGCTTAGTTTACAGATTTTTATATGTATAGATAGATTTTCTCCGTTCACAGCCAGACAAACAAAGAACACCGACATACTCAACTAAAACCTAAATCTGTGTACCAAAATATCCTTCATACAGCTACCTAATTGCGTAGCATGACTCATAAATCTCCCAAACCCGGTTCAAGGCCCAGCAATTAAACCGTACGGGGAACTCAAGTATAAATTGCACTTAACATAATTCAAAATCCTGTATGTTGTTGTTATATTCCGCGCAGAACTGTTTTCCTGTTTAAAAATCGTATTAACAATACATTTTTGGGGAAAATGTGAACGTTTTATGTTCACGGAATTATGAAGTCGCATCGGTAAACTTCGTGAAACCGATCGCTTCCGAACTGAGTGCAACTTCAAGACCACGAATGTTTGTTAGTACTGCAGTAAAAAATGATCTTTACGCTGACGCGATAAGTGTGAGTGGAGCGAAAATGAGCGAATGCCATTGGTTTTTCGATCAGGTACATCGATGAATGTAACTTATTAGTTGTGTTTAAATTAGTATACCTATGGGTCGCAACGCAAAGATGATGGAACTTCTGGGTCGCAATTCTTTGTACGTGATACGGTGATTGCTGTATAAATTTCACCAGTTCCCTATACATAGAAAATAGGTTTGCCCATATTTATGATTAGTTACAGTTTACTAACTTTAATTTTTCGGGATTGCCCGACTAGTTTCCGACCCAAACGGAGTCCTTAATCATGAGCTTAATTATGAATCCGGGCAATCCTGAAAAATGCACGTGAGTACCTATTTTCCTATAGGGAACTGTATACGTAATATCACAGGTAGTTATAATACAAAAACAGGTTTGCCCGTATTTCTGACACTCCTTTTGACGGCTTAGGTGGCTATTCGGACACAAAAAATCTCGGCACCGGCCGAGTTTCCTATTTTTAAATTTTGATGTCGTACATTCGCCCGAATATTTTTGTGCATGTTGCCGAGTTTACACCTTTTATAACTCGTAGTAGTACATTCGGCCAAAACAAGATTTCGTGTTTTCGGGAGTTTCATTAATTCTTTAATTGATAGTGAAATAACGATAGGTCACTGTATTGACAAAATAGCACTATGTTTATGAATATATAACTTTAACATCGGTATGTATCATGCGTACAATCGATTCTAATTAAGATTAAAATAATTATTGCCATTCGAAAATATAAATAAAACTCCCTATTTCAAACATTTCTGTACAGTTTCGTATATTATATAATTTATTGATAACTACGGTCAATTTTATTGATTACCTCAGATATAAATATCGTCGTAAGGATAACGAATTTATACGAAATCTTATTTTGGCCCAATGTACTACTACGAGTTATAAAAGGTGTAAACTCGGCAACATGCACAAAAATATTCGGGCGAATGTACGACATCAAAATTTAAAAATAGGAAACTCGGCCGGTGCCGAGATTTTTTGTGTCCGAATAGCCACCTAAGCCCTTTTGACACAAGCAATGAAAGTGATGACAAAACTGCACGACAATCTATTTCGTAACTGTAAAGAAAAAACTAAAATTTTTTTTTGTCAAATACACATAATTTGTAATCGATGAAATTATGTAGGGCTAAGCCATGTAGCCTGATGTCAATCATTAATTACATAATTATCAGTAATGAATTCAGATGATCGGCGAAATACGGGCGTCATTTAATTAATCCTATAATGAGCTTATGGTGTTACAATTATATATAGGTACCTATTGATACCAGTTTGTTGAAATGATTGTACATGAATATAGGATATACTAGGTAAAATGGAGTTATGGGGCTTATAGAGACGACGATGGGATAGGAGACCTTTTGACGTATATTTTTTAAACTACACTTCTCATCAAAAAAATCGAAATGATTTTGTATTTTTTTTACATGAGGAATTAATCCTCTTTTTTGATTAAAAAATGAAGCAAAAAAAAAACTGAAGTGTTTCGATCTTTTTGATGCGAAGTATATTTACAATTTCATCATCATCATCATTCAGCTGAAAGACGTCCACTATCCAAGCCATGTTGGGGAGGTTTGCCATAATCGCCACGCTTGGCAGGTGGGTTGGCGATCGCAGTATGATTGTTAAAGTACTCAGAGAACGCTGCTGCATCCTCTAATGAATCCCTTAGTCGCCTTTTACGACACCCTTGGGAAGAAATAGGGTAGTGCTATTCTTTAAGTCAGTACCATACAGACAAAAAAAAAGTATTTACTATTTGTATTATTGGAGTATACATTAATATTGAAATCGTAAATACACAGCACCTGCGGCCTTAATGGTTTCTGAAACACGTTCCGTAACTGAATTCCTATTAGTGCGGTGGTTCTCAAACCCCAAGGTGGTTTTCAGAGTAGTTAGCCTCCACGAGTGACGATACTTAAGTGCGTCCGGTGCACCCTGGGCAGTCAGCCTCGCTACCAACCTTGCTGACTGGCTAATCTTTTCACCACTGCATGAGCTATTTTCGTATAGCTCATGCTGACACGAGAGAAGAAGAGTAGTAGAGCTCCTTGTGAAAGAGTCCATCCGAGGAAGTACTACCTCCATACATGTTTCTGCTTCTATGCAGCATTGCTGTGTTCCAGTTTGAAAGATATGGGTGCCGGTGAAATCACAGGCACATGAGTGAGTGTACTACGGAATTTCGACGCACAAAATATCGATAAATGCTAATACGATGCTACAAAATTGCGATTAACGTTACACTGTTGCTTCACTGTTGAATGCAGCGTTCGCCGGCCGCTGCCACGACACGCTCGCTTCGTCGCTCGGCTCACGCGTGGGTGGTCACAGTCCTAACCTAACCTAACCTATCTGGTCGGGGTGCTCTAATATAGTCACTCCGACTTTTACAACAACGAACGTCGCGATGGTAAACTTTCGCGGTAACGTACATCGCGGTAATGAACTTCGCAACTATGATTTACAATCCACATGAGTCTTTTCAACTTTGTCTCTAAGTTTGGCAACGCATCAGCAATACTCTTGGTGTTGTAGGTGGGCGGAGATAACCACTTACCATCACGAAGGGTGGCTCCGCAACTATGATTTACAATCCACATGAGTCTTTTCAACTTTGTCTCTAAGTTTGGCAACGCATCAGCAGTACTCTTGGTGTTGTAGGTGGGCGGAGATAACCACTTACCATCACGAAGGGTGGCTCCGCAACTATGATTTACAATCCACATGAGTCTTTTCAACTTTGTCTCTAAGTTTGGCAACGCATCAGCAGTACTCTTGGTGTTGTAGGTGGGCGGAGATAACCACTTACCATCACGAAGGGTGGCTTGTTTGCCAAACTATTACATAAAAAAAAAACGTTAATTCTAAAGTGCTGCATATTTAAATTGTTAATATTTTAATTTTCTATTTGATTGTGCTGTTAAAATGTTACCAACTTTAAAATTATTGTATGCCATTATGGCGGGTCATAGCTGTGTACAATTTCGGAAACATGTAACAACTTATTGCTTACCTATGTAACACATTTTACGGTACATATTCATAACAAAAATGATATCAAACCTTTTTTAAAGGAGAATGACCAAAAGTCGTACCAAAAAGTCTCATGCCTATAGATCTAAATATTATAGTAATTATTTTCATATTTTTTACGACATTACGCGTCGGGGATTTGATTTTTGAACAGGGAATTTAATTTAAAGTAAAAGAGTGTTTTTTGGTTATTACGTTTTTTTTTGTAAATCTCCGAAAGCCTGGTTTTGTTTACAAAAAGAACTTTTGTAGGAGTTAAGATAAGTGTAGTCTATAAAACAAAGTTTGACTTTGATGCAGCACGGTACGGGATTTCATACATCCATGAGCATTGTCCTTTAATCATTTTTTACACAGTCCTGAATAAAACAAAAACTTACCTATATTTTTTTTAAATCCTAATTGAATCCCAAAATCGTAAAGTACGGCGCAATAAATTTTATTTAAAACAAAAACACAACACTGAACGAAACTGAAATGATATTCGTGTGTATTCAAAAAAGTTTTATACCTACGAAATTGTGAAGTTTGTTTTATTTCATATTCCGTGTACAGATCGGAATAGGTTAGAAAAATGTAAACGTGTTGGCAATATTCAACAATGGTTTGATCAAACAAAACGAGTTAAATTGTTTGGCCATTCACCGCTATAGCTATAACGTAAGTATGTAGTACAAATAAAATAACTTTGTCCCTCTCAAGTGAGGAACAGAGGGCCTACTCCGAAAAACGAACGCCGAAGTTTCGGATTGAAACGAAACAACAAAATTATAAATATACGATCAAAGGATTGCCAAATAACGAATTAATAGTTGACAATTAACATTTGGGAGTAGAGTGAACGAAATACAAAATGTCAAATCGCGAAAATTGAATCTATCGTCGGATCCGAATCATTTCGTAGTTGGAAAACGTGCGATCCGTCAGCCGACACATCGTAGTTCGATTTTCAGAGTAAGCCTCCATAAGGGTGTCTTTCCACCAGAGATGTGCTATGCAGCTATGCTGTGAGAATGTAAAAGCTAAGCTACGAAACTATGTGACCGTTTCCACTGATGCTAAGCTATGTAGTTGTGCGAGGAAGATGCGCATCTCGAGCTATGCGACGTATCGACAATAGGGAAGGCACGGGGAGCGGCGGGCATAGCTACACCACTCACGACCATCCATAGCACGCATCCATAGCACGCATACACATCACACATCCTTCCATATAAAAAACGTAGCTTAGTTGAATCAGTTTCCACCAGTGCTATGTTATGTGGATCAATGAATATGATTGGTGGATATCAAACGCATCCATAGCAACGTTGCATAGCACATCTCTGGTGGAAAAGCACCCGAACGCTGAAAGCGTGGTTTCAGAGCGGCAAAGTTATTTTACGCGTACTGTATGTAACTAAGAATCTATTTAAATTAGTCCTGCGCTTAGCTCTGAATTGTCTGTGATACATCACGTTCACGTTATAAAATTGTACTTTTTCGGACATCGAAGACAAATTCTTACATTTATTTAAAGTTAAGGATAGTTCTCGTATTTCGGAAGGGAGGTGGTATATTGTTCCAGAGCTTAGCTGCTGAATGTAAATAATGCTGATGGCTGAATTCTGTGGTTCTGCCTAGCCTTTTTTTCAACTACGATGTGGGGTATTTTACACGGAACGACTGCCATCAGACCTCCGCAACCCAGTAACTGGGCATTGCCGAAATTCCTAAGGTTAGACCGACTGTCAGAGTTTCGGACTTCGGACTACCCGTAACGACTGTCATAGGTATTCGTATGACACCTGGGACCTACGGCTTAACGTGTTCTCCGAAGCACGGAGGATCTTGATGTGTACCTTGGCAAGTGCAGCTTAACCTCGCAAAGTCGCAAATCATATGACCCCCGCAGTTGATAATTAGCCATAAAACCCTCATTTCAGCCGATATCTGAATTGTTATTCTATAAAATATCATTCCACATTTATAACAAAGACTTTTCATTTACATAAGCCTGTTAGAACACATGTATATTTCGAAATAAACTCTAGCGTGAAAACAAAGTTAGGACCGACTTGCACGGCATCGTTAGCCTAGGGCTAACTAAACAAATCCCTGTCACAGCGATACTATATAAACTTCACTGGAATATCGCTTTAGCTCTTTTTTTTTTCTTGGGAAAGTCCTCATGGATACTCTCGAAAGGCGAAAGATTATGCCGGACTCTTACCGGCTAAAAACCCTCGGTATTCCTTCTCTTGATCTATGGCCGGAGTCTTCGCAGCTGCATGCACCGCAACCCCGGCATGACTCGATCCGTCAGCTACTGGCGGACCTCTCCTTCTGTGAGGCCTTGCCCCACGTCTTCCTGAGAGGCCCGCGTGGAACATGGCGCGCCGCCTTCTCAGGCCTGTTACTGATCGGGCGACGGGTCCCCTAACCCGCTACCCGCAGGCCACACACTAGGCTGGCCGGAGTACGCCGCGCGCCATCCGGCGACGCCCGGTGCGTCTGGCACGGGAAGGGAGACTGGCAGTCGCCTCTCTCTCCCTCTCCGCTCCCTCCTTGGTCGCCATCATCTACTCGCAAAAGGAGGCGATGGCTTCCCATGCACTCTCTTTCTCGACCATGTACAGAACCACGGCCGGAAGCGAGAGGTCACCACCGACTGCCGCGACTAGTTCACGGCACCGCGTTGCCCACGCAGGGCATGCCTGCAGCGTGTGCAGCGCCGTATCCTCGGGGCAGTCGACGCAGTAGTGACATTCGGGCGTCTGCTCTCGGCATATACGACACAGGTACTTCCTGAAACAACCATGTCCCGAAAGCACCTGCGTCAGCTGGAAGCTGAGGGCGCCATTCCGCCTCTCCAGCCACTTTTCCATTACGGGTCTTACCGCCGCTATTACGGCGTGCCCTGCGCTGGGTTGCGCAAGTCGTTCCCTCCACTCAGCCACTAGAATCTGGCGGACCTCACTCCGCTCAGACGCCTCCTAGCGCTGACGATTTCTCAGCGCGATGGCCCTTGCCTCCAGATCCAAGGGCATCGATCCGGCCAGGAGGCTTGCCGCCTCGAAGGAGATCGTACGGTACCCCCTTATCACCCTGACGGCCATCGCGCGCAGGATTGCGACGTTGTGGGCCGTCAGGGTGTCCGCCCAGATTGGCGCCCCGTATAGGGCCATGGACCGTACGATCCCGGGATCGCTTTAGCCCTGGACTAACCGATCTTGTTAATCTGTTTACTGCAATTTGATTTGGTAATTTCGAGCTTTATTACAAATTTTTCTTAGGAATTTTATATCAAATGGCCCCCAAATTACAGTTCGTGACTGTACCTAATAACGTTATTGACAAACTGGGGGTGCACTGTAGTATACCTCTGCTTAACCTGCTGGAGTTTTTTTTTATTCCTCATCTTGCTCACGTTTAACCCTAGTCGCACGTGATGGTAAACACAGACAGGGTCTAGGACGGAACCAACAAATTCAAATAACAAATATATAGAGAGACTCTCCTATACCCCTCTGTCTCACATACGCACGACGGAATATAGTGAACTTCTTGGCTCCGAACTTTACTATTGTGGGGGTGGTAGCTAGCCAGGTGGACCGTATAGATCCTACCAAAAAGAGTGCTGGATTTTGTTGAATCTTACAACACGCGTGTATTTCTAGCGTGCGTTGAGGAAGATTTATTTTCTAGCCCGTCCCCACACGGGATTTCAGGCTACGATGGTGATAATCTATATGTATACATCTGTATGTACATTTAATAAAATCTTAACGAAGCAAAAACTGTACGTTAAATTTAATGGAAAAAATTGCAACGTGTACTAAGAATTAATTATACTGATGCCGAAACAAAAGTTTTTAGAATTTCTATCTGTTTGTATGTTTGAGCTTCGCGCCAATACTACTAAACAGGTTTAGTTAGAATTTGGCAAAAAGTTCGATAAATAGAGGGTCAGGTTAAAGGGTACAAAATATCACGCTATTGAGTGTGGCTGATGAGCAGTAATTAGGTGTAAGATATGAAATGCAAACAAGAAATCCCTACCAATATTATAAATGCGAAAGTAACTCTGTCTGTCTGTCTGTGACGATTTCACGCCTAAACCGCTGAACCGATTTTGATGCAACTTGGTGCAGAGATAGTTTGTAACCTGGAGAAGTACATAGGTTACTTTTATCCCGAAAAATACGGAACACGCGATAAACGACATCACGCGAAGCCGCGAGCGACCGCTAGTAGACTATACCTAAACTATAATATAATATGTACAGTCACGAGCATAAATATATTACTATGGGCACATCGGCAATTATATCTGCCCTAGGAACGAGTTCAATAATATCTGTCTGCACGAACGCAACACAAACATCTGACCATTCATAGGCATCATATTAAAGTGACAACTTCATAAAGCAAAAACATGTGACGATATTAGTTTCAAAATAATGTGATACCTCTTCGCAGCACAAACATCTGATCGTTCATAGGCATCATATTAAAGTGACAACTTCTTAAAAGCAAAAACATGTGACGATATTAGTTTCAAAATAATGTGATACCTCTTCGCAGCACAAACATCTGATCGTTCATAGGCATCACATTAAAGTGACAACTTCTTAAAAGCAAAAACATGTGACGATATTAGTTTCAAAATAATGTGATACCTCTTCGCAGCACAAACATCTGATCGTTCATAGGCATCACATTAAAGTGACAACTTCTCAAAAGCAAAAACATGTGACGATGTTAGTTTCAAAATAATGTGATACCTCTTCGCAGCACAAACATCTGATCGTTCATAGGCATCATATTAAAGTGACAACTTCTTAAAAGCAAAAACATATGACGATATTAGTTTCAAAATAATGTGATACCCCTTGGAGTGCAAAAATATGTGCCGTTTACTAATTCTATGTTTCTGTCAGCATTTGCATTGATTCCTCAGTAACGTGCATAAATATATGACGATAAACAGATGGCAAAAATATCTGACATAATTCTATCTTCCATTTTATCTTTCATGTTAATTTTGTGTTTGTAAAATTATTATATTTTGGATAGATTTTGATACTATGCTTATATATCTACAAATTAAAAATCAAAATTCAATTATTATATTTTTGTGGGTAGATATTTTTTTCATTTGACGCTATCGTGTTTTACTGTACTATAATTATGTGTAAGCCTTTGAGAGTCGAGATAATATTCAAACATACATTATCTAAGTTCTAAGCCTAACTCAATTCCACTGTCTACGTGATTTATCATATAACCGATCATTTAGTTTAGACCTAGTGCCTATGTATACGTATTGATGGAGTGTGCCTAATAGCCCCATTATGTCTAGATTAATCTATTAAGACTTAGATTTAGACACAATTGAATCAAATAATGTTTCACATATTCATAGAGTTAATGGAGTTGGTTAGGGCTTTGAATGCATGTACATTTTGTAAAGAGCTCAACATGTAATAATGATTGCAAATCGCATTAATTAAAAGCTTTAAATATATATAATGTTGTTTGTATGTTAGAGCTCTTACACACCACGTTTTTTTCAGGCGCTTTTCGTTTCGCTATCGCGCGTTGTTGTTGTTGTTGTCGTGCGCCTAGGTTTTTGATCAAAAACTTAATTTTATGAAAAACCTGCGACATAAAATCCATGCCAATAGTATAATATGTATAGCTTTCTAGTACTAAGAGTCTCCGAGCTAAGCTGCCGATGGATGGACAGACGGACAGACAGACAGACGGACGGACATGGCGAAACTATAACGGTTCCTTGTCGAACCCTAAAAATGGTTGAGTTCACTCCAAATAATTATTTTATACAACCACCAGGAACAGTTACCAATAAAGGCAATCTAAATGGAGTGTCCGATGCAACCACAGAACAGATAAAAGACGTTAGAAGGGCCTTGTGGGCGGGGCAGGCGCGCCGCACATATGAGCAAACGCTCATATTCAACCGAAATTTGTTTTACCGGTCAACAGTCGCGCTCATATTGTGACAGCGTACGGAGATCCGCGAAAAAAAAGAATTATGCCGTCTTGCATTATTATAACGTAACGGAAAAGAAGCTAGTTGAGTAGTGTAGCCAGAGAAGGGATTTCTTTTCACCGGCATGTCCAAAAACCTTATAATATCAGTGATATTTGTAATTATTGCAATAGTATTATGTAATTTGTAGAAAAAAACGATACAATCGCACACAGATGCAAAATTATACATTGCTTGCAATACATGGGTACCATCTTGTACTACGTGAGCGACAGCGCAATGTATTGCGTTCAATGCGAAAGTCGAATGCAGCGAGCAATTGTTTTCATTCAGCGAAATCCATACGTATCGATAGTGTTGTACCAAGTTGTAAACAATATCGGTATTAAATATGTGTTCTATCTACAAATGATTATTATCAGTAATATTATAATTAAAATAACTTTGTTTATTGCCACGAATTATATTTTAAATTTTATTTTTAGGTTTCCAACAGGTCCAGACAAACGAAAACTGGATTGAGACAACTGGTAGAATTGAATGGATACCTATTAAATGTAGCACAATTTGTTCTTAACATTTTGCAGAAAATGATGCAATTAAAATTCAAAGGGTTATTCAAATTAAATTAATTAAATTATATTATGTTAATACGCCTACGGGAAAACATTAAATATGGCCGTGAAATTCAAAATTTCTTTAGTTTTTTGCAAATTGTAGCTTTTATTTACGTTTATACTATTCAAAATGCGATTTGCGCCGGTAACGGTTATTCAATAATATATTCAATATGAAAGTCGTAAGTATACCTACTTTTCTAGGTTTACGATGCTCGAAAATAGAATTGTTTCTGAAAAAAACATGTTTTAGAGCATTACGATGATGATTCATAATCATTGACATGATTTTATTGATTATTTTTAGCAAACTTAGTATCGTTACGGGTGCAAACAACATAATTATGATGTAAAACAGACCTGCAATTAGCAAAAAACTAAAGAAAATTTGAATTTCACGGCCTCAGATTATAAAACAGAAGGCAGATAGACTGACAGGAACAACGTGAGTGCGGCCAAAAAAGCAAATACAAATTCAAAAGCGAATACAATCTCGAGTCAGTATGACACGAAGAGCCGCATTGTTAGGACGTCATCGATAATTTTAATATTTATGATAATAATGCCGTCTTGCGTTTTTAAACATTGCAAAAACTGTTCCTAAAAACAAAATAAAGAAGACGGAGTATCTTTTCATAGGTTTTATTGATTATTTATCTATTTGGATATTATTTTACGTGATTATTATTAGTGACATCTTGGAACACAACACCTTAACAAAAATTATTCGGTGTTGCTTGTTTATATTGAAACATTTACCCCCTAAGTTAGGAAATAAGTAAAGAATACAGGAATAACGATATACAAAAATATTTATTTCGAATAAAGTGTTTTATTTATAGAGGAGCTCGTGGCTAAATAATTACAGCCGCATAGACCGATCTTCCGGATTAAGCCACGCTTGCCGAGGTTGGTCTGTGGATGGGTGACCATTTACCATAGCGAGTTTCCTCCGTGCCTCGGAAAGCACGTAAAGCCGTTGGTCCCGGCTGTCATTTGTAGATCTTTGACTGTCGTTACTGTTGGTCAGAAGCCCGAAAGTCTGACAAAACCAGTCTTACCAAGAGTATCGTATTACCCAGTTACTGGGTTGTGGAGGTCTGATAGGCAGTCGCTCCATGTAAAATACTGATATTCAGCTGCATCCGGTTCGACTGGAAGCCGACCCTAACATAGTTGGGAAAAGGCTAGGCAGATGATGAGTGTTTTATTTATCGCGTTTTTTGGTTGGTATGTTTGTAGGTATGTGTGTCCGTTTGTATGTGTCTTCGTAACTAAAACTACTTAATGTATTGTCTGTCTCTAATAATAATCATGTATGTCAGTCGATTTGCCAACATAAAGTAAATATAGCTATCAACAACATAATTACAACCATTCACGACTATACTAAATGACTGCCATAAATCCACAAAATATTTCTATTTATCATCTTCTATTCTGTAATCTGAGATTAATAAATTTCTAAAGTAGGTACTTGCATTAAAATACAATCTGACTCAATGGCAGAGATTCACTTTATACAGGGTGTTAACGAATTCGTGTAATTCCTTAAAAGCACATGATCTACTACTGGTGTAGAATGGCCCCGCACGGGATTTAGCTTGATTAAGAATAAAAAAATAAAAATTCTTTTTTTTTTCATGCGGCTTTGTTATCGATCATATCTAAACCACCTATTATGGATTCAGTAAAAAAATAAGTTTTTTTTTTGCAAAATAATAATTTTATTTGTGTGAACATTTCGATGCCACGCATAAATTAATAAAAGTACGGTGACACGGCTGGCAGGAACGACTAACGCGATATCGCTCTTTGCAGTCAGATAACTCAAGGCTCTAAAAAGACTCAGAAATTGAAAACCAAAAAAAAAATTTGAATTTTTTTTTTGGTTTATTTTCAAAAATACCCATTTAGGGTTAATCTGTGTCACCAGTAGATCATGCAGTTTGAAGGAATTACACGATTTCGTTAACAGCCTGTATACATATGTATAACTCTGTATGTATCTGCATTTTTCGGAGACAGTAAATTGTTTATTTAATATAATGAAATATTATGGGAATTTTGTCATTATCATGGCAACCGTACACGCACAAAGAGGCAACGTGTTCTTATAGTGCTGTCACGCACACATGTCTACAGACGTGCCTCACATTAGGGTTCAGTACAGTCTATCTGCCTTCTGTTTTATAATCTGAGCTCACGGCATATCGGATGTTCCCCCTTAATTTGACATTATTATTTATATGTGTTGAGGAAGTTCACACTATTCGTACCCCGTTCGAGGGTCTCAAAATTAGAGCGAAAAATTGCAAAACTTAAAGTAACAAAATTACAGTAATTTTATCGATATAAGTAATCGACCTTTTGGTCGCCGTAACATGTATGAGAAATAAATTTGAATTTGCGCGTGTGTGAGTGTACGTCGAACGCAGTATTTGCGTTAGTGTGACAACTAATAGCAAACTTGAAATCTATGTGCTTGTGGTTTATTTGTGTGCGTAATGCGCGTACGTATTGGGCTCGTGCTTGTAGTAGAGTTAAAGAGTGGGAGAAAAGCGGCGACACGCGTTCTAATACAAATCAGGAATTATTTCCTTTCTAACCTCTTTATCTGTTCTGTGGATGCAACTGTTAAAGGTTACAACGTAAATGTATCGGACACAGCCCATTTTCCGTATTATTAAACTTTAATTGCAAATTATTACAATTCAATTAGTGCGCCAGTGATTTTATGGGCTGTAAATTAATTATACATTCATGATGTTACCCATCCCACTAGAGATCGGTATAATGATTCATATTATTTCAATTAAGAATAATAGAGCTCCTTGTGAAAAAGTTCGTCTTGGGAAGTGCTACCTATATACATACCTATTTCTGGAGTTCCGGTTTGAAGGGTATAGCTATGTCTATACCAGTATTCTTCCTACACTTTCTTTAAAATAATACCAACTTGTTGTATTTATAATAGTAGTCAGATACCCTATTCTGTCTTTTAATTTTAACGTGTTTTTATTTTAATATTTCTATGTTCCAGTATTATGTTTTATGTAATTGTGCTTTTGTGTGTTATGTTTTCTGTATGTGCCAAATAAATAAATGTCTTATCTATCTATCACTGCGCTTACGTGTTCATCTTGCGTCTTCGTCTGAAGCATGCGTGAAGCGCCATAGCACATGCAATAGCGCATGCATTAATACTGGTTCGACAAAAGTGCATGTCCCTAGCGGACGCTGATCCGTCCATTGAATGTCAACTGACAACTGACCGAGGCGCACCGGCGTAGACGATAAGCTGCATGCGTCTTATGGCAATTAATATTGCATGCGCTTGACGCAAGAAGAATTGAAAGTTGAAAGCGCAAGATGAACGAAGATGCGCAACAATGCGTAAACAATAGTGTACTTCCCGATTTAGCCCAAAAATGTATAGAGCTTGAATGATCTCTTTTCTGATAACGTGCGGGCGGGCTTTATCGTACCTCTGCATGTGCATGTGCTGGCGGGAGGGTCGCGCTGCATACTGCATTCAATCCAAGCTTGATCAACTAGTTTGGAGCAATTGAAACTAATATTGTAATTGCATAGAGGATGGGTAGCAGCGTTCTCTGAGTATTTTAACTACCGTACTGCGATCGCCAACCCACCTGCCAAGCGTGGCGATTATGGCCAACCCCCCCAACAGGGCTTGCGGGAGGCCTAAGTCCAGCAGTGGACATCTTACGGCTGAATGATGATTATGATGATGATTCTCTACATACGTATTATTTGTATAATTCCATATTTTTATTATGGCATTACCATTTTTCACTCTAAATAAATGAGCAACGGAATATTCTGCGAAACTGTCGTACAGGAATATACGGGGAATAACAATTACATTTAACCAAAGTAATATAATATTCATTTCTGAAACAATATCCAACCCGTCACCGCTATACACACGTCATGTTGAACTACCGTAAAAGACCTTGTCCCTGTTATAATGACCCCTGAGGGTATCTTCAGAATTGGTATTCATATTCCATACATAGCGTACGTTCCAGTTAATTCAGTCCAAATTGTTCGTGTTTGAATATTAAATCCATCTTCATTGTATTACGAATAATTTCTGTGCTTCGTTTGAATGGATATTTGAGTAGTCCGTACCAAAGTTAAGTACACCTTTCATATAAGTAGCTAAATAAATTGAAAAACAGCTGTGGTTACAACCCATTAAAATAAAACCCGTGAGAGGGATGGGATAAAATATAAAATATCCTCACCGCACGCTAGGAATAGACGTGTGTTGTAATATCCAACGAAACCCAGCACGCTTGGTGGTAGGATCTATACAGTCCGCCTGATCAGTTACCACCAAAGACTATAAAACCACTTGACGGCGCATACAGTGCCCCGACGCTCGAAAACTATTAGTATTTTGTCGCCTATATTAGGCTACTTGTACTAGTGACCATTTTAGTTGTGTCCAAGAGTTAGATCTGTGTACACGCTAAATTAACATAAATTGTTAAAACTTTTATGCAATTATAACGCATCAAAATGCCTTCATGTGCGGTGAAGTGGTGTGGAAAACATTCCAAGACGTCTAGTTACAAAAAGGATGGCATAACTTTTCATCGGAAAGTAAGCAGTACGATTTTTTTTTTGATTTAATCGTATTATGAGCGACCTGCATGGTTCAAGATAAAATGGTGGTTGGGTAACGGATGCACAATGCGGAAACGCGCGTTGATGTCTTTTGGAAAAGTCTCGTTCTTTCATTAGACAATTCTAATGCGTGTATCCCTTTCTTTCCCTTTGTAGGTTTATCGTAAAAATTAGTGCTGTTACCTTTAATTAGCTGAAGTCAATATCGAAAATAATAAAATAAAATGTAATTAAAATGTGAATTTAAATATTGTAATAAAATACCTATATATTTTTCATCTCCGTGTTTGATGAACCTAATGTACCTACATGTTTTTATTTTAGACTAGCTGTGCCCGCGACTCCGTCCGCGTGGAAGTCGGAAAACAACATTGTGTCGCAACAACTTTAAGTATATTATGTACGCAATTTATTATAATAATAATTTACTATGCTGACTTCTGAAAAAATCTCTGAAATTTATGATCATTTCTTAGGAAACATCTACTCAGTACCTACCTATTGTAAGTAGCGCGATAATACATATCTCACGTATTAAACTTATCCGTAGATAGGTACCTATCCGACATATTAAGCTTATATATCGCAGTATGTGGAAATAATGTTCTGCTGCTCGGCTCCTATGAACAATTAAATAGCGAGATGGTATATGTACCAGCATAAGAACAGCTTTTTATGCAACATTGTAGCGAAAGTCTCATCAAAATCTATCCACGGGGTTTTAAATATTGTACCGCTGCACGGCTCCTATGAATAATAGCGTGATGGTATATCTATCAGCAAAATCCTCGCTCCTTACGCAACACGTTAGCGAAAGTCCCATCAAAATCCGTCCACGGGATTTTACATGATGCCTGGACGGAAAGACAGACAGACAGACAGAAAGACAGACAGACAGAAAGACAGACAGACAGACAGACAGACAGACAATAATTCCAAAACAAATTGTTTTGGTTTCTCTATCGATAGTATAGTACCCCCCAATCGAAATTTTGCCGTAATATTTAATGTACAGACAGAGAGTTTTATTAATCGTATAGATAAAAATATTATCAACAGGTGCCACCAGATGGTATAGCTTTGTCAGTTTGATTCCCGGTGCAGGCAAAAAAGTCAGTAAAGGCAATATTTCTTACTTTTAAAAATAAAATGAAGTCACCTTTGAGAGAAATTTGCAATTTTTAAAATTTTAACTACTTTCCCTTCATGGCTATGTGTTTTGTGACTATACCTAAGGCTTAAATAAACTTAATAAAACGGCGATGACAGGCTTTGAGTAGTTCTGACAACAATGAACAAAATAAAATATATAAAAACGTTCCAAAAAAATTACAAAAAGTGTATTTTTTTAAAGTGAGGTTTTAACGTAGAACACTGAGCCAGTGACCGTTCACTGCAGCACTTACTTCTGTCTACAGCTTATACTACGCAGTATATGGAAATAATGTTCCGTTGCTCGGCATCTATGAGTAATAGCGTGATAGTTTATATACCAGCATAAGCGCAGGCCCATCAAAATCGATTCACGCGATTTTACGATCCGAATATTAAGCTTATACTTCGCAGTATGTGGAAATAATGTTCCGCTGCTCGGCTCCTATGAACAATAGCGTGATGATATATGTACCAGCAAAATTGTCACTCTTTACGCAACACATCAGCGAAAGTCCCATCAAAATCCATCCACGGGATTTTACGTGATGTCCGGACGGAAAGACAAACAGACACAATAATTCTAAAAAAAAATGTTATGGTTTCTGTATCGATAGTATAGTACCACCGAATCGAAATTTTGGAAAATTATTTAATTACAGACAAAGTGCACTTTGAATTTTATTAATAGTAAATAGATTTATAAATACGTATTTAAGTATTCGTAATAAAATATATGAGTATTTCAAATTAATCTATCGTATTGTCTTGCACAATTAAAAATTTAGAATACCTACACTCGCTTATGAAATTGAATGTATTTCTCTTCCACTGCCATTCAGATAGATAGGTACCTAATAAATTTTAAATAACATTATCTTCGTTTTTTTTATAAAAGCTAAGTTATTACCTTGTTCGGATAGCATTTCAATAGACCTTCCATAGACTGAGAATAGTAATATATTCGTTGATTATATTATTTTCCTCACAACGTGATTTGATACACGTAACGCCATCTATTGAAAAGAAATGGTATACACAAATAGATGCTAATGCTACGTTTGTTTTATAAATTACGTTTGTTTTTTCATTCGCTATCGTGCTGTCGTACGTACCGGTTCGGTGTCAACGCCTTAGTTATTTGTGCAAATCTACCCTCTACTCTAACTAAAATGTCCAAATGTGATAGTTGCAACAAAGGTATAACCAACAGATCGCCAGGATTGGAATGCAAGTCCTGTGCCAAGACTGTTCATGCAAGCAAAGCTTGCTCTGGTCTAACCGCGAAGCAACTATCTGCGCTTCGTAATGCGGACAGCCTAGACTGGATATGTGAGGAATGCAACCATAACTCGCCTAACAGAAAATCATCTTTCTTTATTCCGGACGAGGAAAACGAAGAAGAGGAAATTGCAACCTCCAACAGAAATTTGAGAAACTGCAACATAGATAGTGAAAAGTTTTTGAAAGATATTACATCTGAATTAAAAAAAGTCCTAAAGAAAGAATTACAACCAATAGAAACATCAGTAAGCTTCTGCTGCAACAAAATAGACGAACTTACAAAAACCATGGAAGCTCAAAATAAGCACATCCAGGAATTGGAGAAGAAGTATACTCACCTGAACAACGAAAATACGCATCTTGAGCTTGAAATGAGCTCATTGAAACAATATCTGCGTAATATAGAACAACAGCGCCTAGATAACATGCTAGAAGTGATAGGAATCCCTAAAGCCCAAGATGAAGACCTTGATTCGATATCTGTCAAGCTGGCTGAAACTCTCAACGTGGACAAAGCACAGATACTTAACGTTAAGCGCGTAGATGGACGTAATGAACGTGCAGGAAACATTCAGGTGGAGCTCAAGCAAATAGAACATGCAAGCTCATGGGTGCGGGCATCCAGAGAGGAAGAAGTATTAGTAGAACAAATCGTATCTGATGTCCCTGTAGAAATGGCTAAGTCGAAAGTGATTCTGCGACGCGCTCTAACTAAAGCTAATAAATCTTTATTGTGGCTAGCCCAACAAAAATTGCGACCAGCATATAAACATGTGTGGTTTCAGGATGGAAAGGTGCTGCTACGTAAGGAAGACAAAGACAAGCCTACAGTCGTAAGGAGCGAAGCGGACATCGAAAAGCTTTCGACTAATACGCAGACAGGAAGCAAGAATCACTATCGGTAATAGTTTTAAAATAAGGCACCCTAGTTCTTTCTTCTGATCACCAAGAATTATTCGACTGTCCCAACATTAATGACTTTAGTAAGCATATACCCTCTATTTATAAAACTAATCTGAATATTGTTCACATAAATATTAGATCGATAATTAAAAACTTTTGTTATGTAACACAGTTAATCAACTCATCTAACATAACTATAGATGTCCTAATCTTAACAGAAGTAAATATAAATGAAAACATTGTTCATATGTACAACATCAATGGCTATGAAATGCACAGTATGTTGCGTAAAAACAGAAAAGGCGGTGGAATAATAATTTATGCCAGAGATGGATACGTATTCACACAAATAAATCACTCCTTAATGCATTGTGAATGTATTATTGGTCAAATCACTACACCTCACAACTACCACGCATACATTTGTGCAATTTATAGACCACCGAGCGAGAGTAAGCATCTATTCGTAAAAGAAATAAATAGTCTCTTATCCAATTCTCAGATTAAATCATACGACACTTATCTGCTGGGAGATGTGAATATAGATTTAAAGACATACGACAACATTCGAGAATACTACATTAGTAGTATGTCTGAGTGCGGTCTAACGAGCGCGATATCTGACTACACAAGAATTGAAACACGCGGAAATAACACTTCCCGTAGCTGTATAGATCACATTTTTACAAGAACGCGCTCGTTAGATCTGTACTCAGCCGCACTCGGAACTGTAATGGCAGATCACCGCATGTTAATACTGTCGTGCCGGGGAATAGACCCAACATGCATACAGGTTGATACAAAAAAAAAATCAACATATTGACAATGTTAAAATTAAATCTTTACTTAATAACTTAGTCTGGAGCGAAATAGACGATACAGAGTGTCCAAACACAATTTACGACTGCATTAAAAATCAATTTCATAGATGTTACGAAGAATCGAAATATTTCAGAAAAATAAACAAAGCCAGTAAGAGATACAAACAACCCTGGATAAATAATAAAATTGATAACATGTGTAAAAAAAAGGACTTGTTATTTATAAAATGGAAGAATGATTCAACAAATAAAATACTACGATTGGAATATAATAAAATAAGAAACAGAACACATAAAATAATCGAAAAATCTCGGAATAAACATTATATGGAACAAATAAATAATAATAAAATGAATCTAAGAAAGCTATGGCAAATTCTGAATTCTTTGTCTGGTCGCAACAAAAAGTCGGTTGACGAAGCCATCTTAAGAGCCTTCAAAAAGAATAATATAGAAATAAAATCGATAGCTGATAACTTTGCCACAGAATTTAAAAACAGTGTAAAAAAGATCTTGCCCAAATGTAACCATCGTCTCCTGAGTGAATCAGAATACATGTTTCCCCAGAATAAATCAATGTACTTCAAGAAAGCCACAAATAACAGTGTGCTTAAATTAATTAGAAACTTAAATACAAATAAAGCTCCTGGGGTAGATAATATTAGGTGTGTCGACATAAAATCCATCTGTGATGAGATGACTGGCGTTATTGTCAAACTAATTAATACTAGTTTAAAGCAAGGGAAATACCCGGAAGTATTAAAAACAGGTATTGTGCGACCAATACATAAAAAAGGCAGCTATGCCGATTATGCAAATTATAGACCAATCACTATTTTACCAGTTATTGACAAGATAGTAGAAAAATATGTTTGTAACCAGATACAAGACTTTTATATAAAAAATGACGTTTTGTCTAATACGCAATACGGTTTCCAACCAAATAAGTCCACCTCTCAACTGTTATCAAAGTTTACGGATGAAGTCAACCAATCTCTTGGTGATAGAAATCACGTAATCTTGCTATTTATCGACTTCACCAAAGCGTTCGACACGCTTAGGCACGACACGTTGTTGACGAAACTAGATAACTCTGGAGTTCGTGGACCAATACTAGAATGGTGTAAGGATTACCTCAAAAATCGTAAATATAAAGTTAAGATCAGTAACGAAGTCAGTGATGATGTTGAAGTCACTGAAGGTACGGCCCAAGGTTCAGTACTTGGACCTTTACACTATCTGGCATATGTCAATGATATGGAACACGTGGTCAACCACTGCTCCGTTTATCAATATGCAGATGACACATGCCTTGTATCTGCCAACAGCGACATAAAAATAGCAGCTCTAAGGTTGCAGCAAGATTTTACTCGAGTTTCCAGGTGGGCACACGATGCTGGACTGGTTCTGAATGCAGGTAAAACTAAAATAATCCACGTCCACTCTAGCCATCTAAAACACGTTACTTCTTTTAAGATAATTGCTCACAGTCACAGTTGTCTTCACTCGACATCTCTAGTTACATGTAAATGTGACGCAATTGATCAAGTAGAGCACCACACCTACCTGGGATTAATCGTAGACAATAGATTTAGCTGGAGCTTTCATGTGGACTCAGTCTGTGACAAGTTGCGAGCCATACTGGCAAAATTCTACATTTTGAAGCCTAAAGTTCCGTTTAAAATCTTACTCAGTATGTATATTTCTTTAGCGGAATCAATTATAGCATACGGACTTACGAGTTATGGGCGAACATTTAAATCATACACTGAAAGGATATGCAAACTGCAAGTTAGACTTTTGAAACTCATCGTACCCAGAAAAATAAAACAAAAACAAAAAGATAACGTCATAGAATTATTTAAATATTGTAATATATTACCAGTACAGATTAGACTTAACATGGCCCTTTTAATTGAACAATTTGATAATAATAGCATTCAAATACCCATAACTCATAAAATAATCACTAGAAGTATTACCAAAAATAAACTAATAGTACCTCAGGTGAGAAATTACTATGGTAGGCGAACAGTAGAATTTATAATTCCCACAACACTCAATAAAATTCCGCAAAATATAAAAATGGAAATAAATTCAAAAAACTATAAACAAAAATACAAGCAATATTATTACGACAACATAAAGAACTTAGCAATATAACAGTAGTTAATGAAACATTTGCATGATGTAAAAGAAAAAAAAAAAAAAAAAAAAGAAAAAAAAATAAAAAAAAAAAAAAAACTTTAGATGTGTAGGTACCTCAATCAAAGAACTAGTATAATAATACTTTTTGATGATACAGTATGTAGGTGAACAAAATATGTCATTATGGTAATATTTTTGAGTTCTTAATTAGTACACATCAAACTATTAAAGTCAAGCAACCTGTATAGGAAATGTTTTCGTTGACTCGCAGAACCAGTTTGTGCAATAAGCGGCCCAGCGGCGGGCTGCTCAGATTCGAAACGTTACATGTAGCTTTTGTCCTACGTGCGAATAAATGTTTACAGCTCAAATGATTAGGTGCACAATATTATTGATTTGTATTCTCTTTTAAGTATTAGTAATTAAGCAGTGTCGTTATAGCGAATGTGAGTACCAATACAAACCATTCCCGGTTTAATGGTACAAATCTAACTTGGAAATGTATTTGAAACTTAAGTAAATAAATCAAAAAAAAAAAAAAAAATAAAAGCTTAGTTATTACCTTCTTCGGATAGCATTTCAATAGACCTTCCGTAGACTGAGAATAGTAATATATTCGTTGATTATACTTCCTCACAACGTGATTTGATACACGTAATGCCATCTATTGAAAAGAAATGGTATACACAAATAGATGCTAAGTTCTTCTAGAAAACTTAAAATTCGCATAACTTTTGATTGCGTGAACCGATTGCGATGAAACAAAAAACATATGTTACTTGGAGATAAGCACAATATTTACACACATCAAAAGTGTCTAGGGATCAAGCATTTTTATGCGGATTTCTTGAGATTGAGATGTGGCTTTGTAATAAATTTATGATTTTATAAATTTATATGGATCCTTTTTGGTGCATTTCATAATTTGAATCAGGAACTGTGAATCAAATTCGAGTAAAAGATGAAAATCAGCTGTCAATATTTTCCCTATAAAAACATACAACGCATTGAAGACATTATTAGTGCTACTGTTTCCCTACTACTGATTAAAACCAACGTTATTATGGAGCGGCGACGTCATTTAAGCAGGGAAGAAATGCTCAGAGCCGTGGGAATGATAGAAGCTGGTTCCCGGCAACGTACTGTGGCTTTAGCTCTGAATACAAGTCAGAGTGTTATCAGTCGACTTTGGACACGTTACCGAAGCACTGGTACCGTGGCTGAGCGCCATGGAGGACGGTATCGCTGCACCACACGGAGACAAGACCGATACATTCAAATCTTAACTCGAAGAGCTCCAACAATAACCGCCATGATGTTAGCCGTGAGGCTTCATCACTCTTCAGGGAACTTAATTAGCGACCAAACAGTCAGAAACCGCTTGCATGAAGTGAACCTTCATTCCCGAAGACCGCTACGGGTACCACCTATAGCAATGCACAATCGTAGGATTCGATATCAATGGGCTCTTGGACACAGAAATTGGGCAGAAGAACAATGGCGTTTCGTGTGCTTTTCTGATGAGTCTCGTTTTGGTATGAGACCGGATACAAGACGTATACGACACTGGAGAACCCCTGGACGCCAACAGCGATTAAAATCCTGCCAGGAAGTCCATCCTTATAGTGGTGGAACCATCATGGTATGGGCGGGTATTTGGATCGGCGGAAGAACTGAGTTGATTTGGATCAGAGGCAACCTCAACGCTCAAATTTATGCTGAGACGATTGTATCAGACGTCATCGTTCCTCTACAAGCGCAAATCGGTCCCTTATTTCAGTTAATGCATGATAATGCACGACCGCACACCGCAAGAGTTGTAAGACAGACTCTCGCCGCAGCTAACATCAATGTCCTGCCCTGGCCTGCTCAGTCGCCAGACTTGAACCCGATTGAGCATGCATGGGATATGCTACAGAGAAGAGCTCTGCCGAATATGGAGGGTATCCAGTCGCAAGAAGACCTTTTTTTGTTGTTGCAACGAACATGGGCGGCCATTCCACAGCGTGATTTGGATGAACTCATTTTGAGTATGCCAAACCGATGTTCTTGTGTTGTTAGTGTTCGCGGTAGAAACACGGATTATTAATTGTTTAAGTTACCCAATAAAATTTTAAAGAAAACTGTTATTTCAGTCTTTTTTTCGAACTTTTGTGTTAGTGGTTCAAATGTCAAAAATCCCTTTATTAGGAAAATGGCAAATTTCTTTATTAATGCAAAGGTGACTTGGTTTATCGTTACTGTGACAAACGAAAACACTTTATTTGATGAATCCTTAAAGAAAATTTTAATTAATATCAATCAGGAGAAAAGTTATTGCAAAAATATATGTTGATCCCTAGACACTTTTGATGTGTGTATTTATAAAAGTCAACAATATTGGATCGGTTGTTTTTACGTGATGCTTGAACAAACAAACAGATAAACAGATAAACAGACAAACAGACAAACAGACAAACAGACAAACAGATAAACAGACAAACAGACAAAAATTCCAAAAATGTTAAAAATGGGTTCTATTGGTTATAGTTTAACACCCCAACCAGGTTTTTTCAAAATATTTGCTATGTACAGACACGCCATGTCTACAGATTTATTATATGTATAGATTTCCGAAGATTCCGGAACTAAAAGAAAAGTGGATAAATAAGATTAATAGGGAAAATTGGTTTCCAACGAAATACAGCGCTGTCTGTTCAAGGCACTTCACCACCGATTGTTTTGAATATTTAAAACAACGCCGCCGTTTATTTAGTTCAGCGATACCAACGATGTTTTTGCCAATTTTGGTATGATTATTAGTATGATATGATAATTAAAATTATATAAATAATATTTATTATTTATATAATTTTACTTAATTGAGCATTTTTCATAATTTCATAGTCCATTTTATCGATATCGACTATTTTCCTTTAATCACGTAGAGCAACCCTAAATATTGGCATACACGCAAGTTGATCTTGAGGTGACCAATGGCAGCCGCGCGTACTTACCCGTCCCCCGGCCCGCTGTAGTGAGTCGTGTACTTAGAAGAAATCGGCCTATAAGCTCTCTAGTGGTTTTATTCTCTTTGGTTACCACCCTCTCATTAAAGTCCGGTGGGGTGCATGAAAAGAGCCTCCACGAGTGACGATACTTAACACATTGACTGCCGACGTTAAAAAATAGGTTTCCATTCGAGCCGTGACGACCCGTTGGCCGACAACCAACTCTTCCTTTCGGCCCGCGTCGCCCACATGGGACCACTGTTACGCCTTTATCTAAAGAGTATGAAAAATTGATTTTTTCGAACTTATGTAACTTGGCGGAGAATGACCCTACAGATTTGATCCAATAGTAACAAATGAACAGAATAACACGTGCTAACGGGATATAACAAAATTTTTGTTTGGCCGGCACTTTCAGATATAGCCCAAAATGAATGATCTCCTTTATGTAAATAAAAAATAAAAAACAGTGCATTAATGACAAACAGTGCAACAATGAGCACATTTCTGCACTGTTTTGATTCTAAGCAAAAAATACGTCCTTTGTGATCGGTTTTGTAGTGATTAATGATAACATTAATACGTAGTTGAAAGAAAAATATATTTTAAACTTTTCTTCATGCGAATGCCATTGGGTATATTCGACTATAAAAACATACTTAGTATTTTCAAAGATATCAGATTCTTCAGTTTTAATTAAAGCTTTTCAGTGATTTACGTCTGTGGTATATTTCTATTTGGAATTTAAACTTAGGTATTCGTACCATTTTCATTTCAACTCGTTTGACTAATTGAAAATTAATTTGAAGAAATGCTATCGTTTTCAAAATTATTTAATTAATTGTATTATTTAGAAGTTTATTACTTTAGTTACGTCTTTTCAATATTTATAAACAATTTAGGCAAGTAATCTTTATTTTACTTATTTCTATTCCAACTATGTTCGCCTTCACAAAATAGAGCAATATGTTACAATATCTTTTTCACTTTTCTTGATATCGGAGTCGCGGCACGTATACACTGTAATTACTTCGTAATATTCTAGTAATAACTTCTACGATCTGCCACGGTGCACATACTAATGAGAAAGGGGCTTAAGGTGACTGTATGTTGTAAAGATAAAAATGTGTAGGTATTCCCTGAAGGGGTGTATAGTCCACCCTCATTTCGCCGTTATGATTACCAGATACTTAATAAGGGATGAGCCTATTACCATCAACCGGGCACAAATCCAGTACCTATCTGGGCTGCGACTGAGAAATTGCACACGGAAAATACCAATATCACAGGTTTTTTTTAAGGTTGACCTGGATATTGGGCCCAAGGCCTCACGCTCTGCAGTCGTGCTAGCTACCACAAGACCATTATGAGCAGTGTTGTAAAGATAGATTACTTCAAAGCCGCGTATTCACTAGAGGACAATTTCGCGGGACATTTGTCGCCTGTGACATAATCCGACGTCGATATACATCGGTCGAAGTCGCCAGCATCTGTTTCCTCGAAATTTTCATGCCATAACTAGTTGTGCAATGTTGCCAGACATGACACGAAATGTTCGACTAAATTGCGCAGTCTCCTGTTTTTTAACCGACTTCAAAAAGGAGGAGGTTCTCAATTCGGTTGTTTTTTTTTTTTTTTTTTTTTTTTTTTTTTTTTTTATTTTTTATGTTTGTTACCTCATATCTCCGTCATTTGTGAACCGATTTGAAAAATTCTTTCTTTGTTCGAAAGGGTATACTTCCCGATTGGTCCCATATAAATTTTGTTACGATTAGACTATGAACTTCAGAGATATGGAACGGAACTCCTCATCGGATCAAAGCAAAATTCTCAAATTACTAATATTGCTTTGTTTATATTTGTTGTTGGGAACTGACTACTGGAAAAGAGGAGGGGGTGCATGTCCCCCCCCTCCCCCTTTGGAATGTTTTCATTATATCGTGTAAGGTATCATTTGAAAGGGCTTTTTATGCCCGACTACGTCAAAGCCAAAAAGAAGGGTTATGAAGAGGAGGGGGTTAAGTTTATGGCACTAAAACGTATTTAATAAAAAATAAACTTTAAAAAAAGTAAAAACCGACTTCAAAGAAAAACTAAAAGGAGTGAAATAATTACCATAATATAAAATTAACAGTTTCAGAAGTCGGTGCAACTCTACACTGAAGCAAATAGAAGCCACCGACTTCTGAAACTGTTAATTTTATATTATGGTAATTATTTCACTCCTTTTAGTTTTTCTTTGAAGTCGGTTTTTACTTTTTTTAAAGTTTTTCTTCCTGTCTTAATTTAATTTTAACCACGAGCCGAGCGATTTATTTAGCCACAAGACCCTCGTTATCATTGTTGTCATTCACCATCATCAGCACTTACTTGTGCTTAGCATTAACCTGATCTGGACACGTAGGTATGTGGTCCAGCCGTGAGACACATTACACTTAAAGTAATTTATAAAATTTTAGTATTTATGTAATTTTGTTCTACTTTTATGTTTCATTGTATATATTATGCTGTGTCTCTAAAGCCAGCTCTCCCGCGATCATGTTTTTGTTTGCAATAGCCCCTAACATGTTCTTCTAACAAAATTGGGGCGTGGCCTAACTGTTTACTGTGTTGTAATTAGTCCGATGACCTGGTGAAGTTCGCGGGAATCCGCTGGAATGGATGCGAAAAGCACAGGACTGCTCGATGTGGAGATGCTTAGGGGAGGACTATGTCCAGCAGTGTACGTATTTCGGCTGAATGATGATGAATTATTCCGAGTGTTCGTTTTTTTTTTGTTAGATTTTTGTCGCACAAGACCCGGCTTTAGAGCTGTCTAAATAAAGTTTTCATTAATTCATTCCATACATATTGTAATGAAATAAATCACTTCTTGCGTAATTCTATTGTAAAGTAAATTACAAGAGTGTAAGACAGGTAAGTCGAGTGCTTTAATCGAGTTTCTTACACCCCGATTATTCTCCACAGCTATAAGGTCTCACTTGTTGCCTGTCATTGTATATTAGTTATGCTAGGCAAGAACTTATCTTGAATACGAAATTTGGTTAGCTTCAAGCTATCGTCCCCACCAACGATTCCAAGATTTCTGTTATATTCACAAAATAGTGAATAAATAGTGCCACACAGTAACCAAAACGAAATAACTAGTGACGTAATACTTTTCGAGTTATGAGCAGTTATTAGTGGGGACGCTAGTTTGACATCGTTCGTGGGGTGCACGAAAAGAGCCTCCACGAGTGACGATACTTAAGTACCTACGTCCGGCGCACCCTGGGCAGTCAGCCCCGCTACCAACCTTGCTGTCTGGCTAATCTTTTCACCACGGCATGAGCTATTCTTGCATAGCTCGTGCCGACACGATAGAAGAAGAAGCTTGACGTCAGGTCAGCGTCCCCACCTTTTAATTCGGAAACCACAATAACATTGAAAAAGGAGTTAAGCTCAAAAGATAGTGTCATTTCAAAAATTGTGATCTCATAGGATTGGAGATAATTTCAATGTGTTGGCGACGCTAGCTTGATGCTAACAAAATTGGTCACGTAATAATAGATGGTTTATGTAAAAGAATATAAAAGCCGAAATCATGACTACAGCTCAAAAACCGACAGGCCGAAACCGAACCGGTTCCGTATAGTCGGCTTAACGCACACCCACTCAGTCCTGCCCAGTTGTGTCGGTTTCGGCGGGACGTCCCACTTTCAGCCCTCTGAAGACGCATCCCGTCAGAACCTTGAGCGGGACGCCTAAAATCCCGCTATTTCACCGAAGTAAGTATTATTGGCGCCGTAATTTAAAAATAATGATTTCATTTTTGTCAGTGATTTTGTTAATTGATGGAGTCTTATTAGAATTAAAAGATTTTAATCATTGTTATGCTGTTCTTCTACGTTCCTAGTCCCGCTTTTTTTCATTTCATCATCATCATTCAGCCGAAAGACGTCCACTGCTGGACATAGGCTTCTCCCAAGCATCGCCACATCCACCGGTCCTGTGCTCCATGTTGGGGGGGTATGTCATAATTGTCACGCTTGGCAGGCTGGTTGGCGATCGCAGTATGGTTGTTAAAGTACTCAGATAACGCTGCTGCCCATCTTCTAGTGAATCCCTTAGTCGCCTTTTACGACACCCATGTGAAAAGATGGGGTAGAGCTATTCCTTACGTCCGGCACCACACGGTAACAGTTTTTACATTGAAGTCCCGGTATTTGGTAAAACGGATCTGACAACACTACACCCACTCTACTTTGCTTTCATGCAAAACACATAGTTAATGGCATACAAACAGTAACAAAATTATATAAAAATGCTCGGAAGCTATAAAAAACTAGCCGCGAGCGACGTCGTATAAAGAGAGTGTCGGTCAGCGTTTATTTAAGGCGACAATTAAACAACGTGGTATCGGTATCGGTCGTTACGGCCATCTGCCGGGACCTGGCCGCAAGGAAAATAACATTACAGCCGTGAGACGCGCTCAAGAATAGGGTAGCCAAATTAAAGTTGGAAACGGCTGCAAAATCTTTTATATTGAGATTTTTAGCTTTTAACAATTTTATTGAAAGTTATGGAAATACGAGTAAGCTCTGGTGATATTACACGGTTCACTTCTGCCTTTCAATTTGGATGAAGCAACCAAATAGAACCATGTAAGTAAACATAAAGGTGAATCATTCAATATCATGGATCAATAGCATATGCTTTCATTTTTGCACCTTTCAACCAAAGTGAATCAATTTGGTTGAACCGTGTAATATCGCCATAAGGAAAATGGTTCAATTGCAGCGTTTTTAAGGTATAACTTTTATGTATAACTATGTGATACGAGACACTTGTGGCTAATTAACAACCGCGTGGATCACACGATTTGCAAGGTTAAGTTACGCTTGCCGCGGTCAATCCGTGGATGGGTGACCTTTCATTTCAATACGAGACCCCTACGTGCCTTGGAGAGCACGTTAATCCGTCGGTCCCAGGTGTTATGCGAACACCTATGACAGTCGTTGCGGGTAGTTGGAAGCCCGAAAGTTTGGCAGCCGGTCTAACCTCAGAATATCGGTATTACCGAGTACATAACTGGGTTGCGGAAGTCTGATGGCAGTTGTTCCGTGTGAAATATTGGTATTCAGTCGCATCTGGTTAGACTGGAAGCTGACCCCAACATAGTAGGGAAAAGGCTAGGCTGATTATATTTATTTATTAAGGATCTCCAACAAAGGACATACACATAAAATCACAAAAATGAGTAAATAGCATGCATAATTATACATAACTATCTAATATTGGTATCGGTCATTTCGGCCAACTACCGAGACTCGGCCGCAAGATAAATCACATTATTATTACCATGACCTGGTCAAGAATATAAAAGTTATAGTTGAAAATGTTGAATATGGTAGCTTATTAATGACAAATTATAATATTAAAATTGCCTTACTGACTCACCATAACGTTGAAGAAGTAAATTATTCGTGCAGTTGACTTGAGATGGAAGGGTAAGGTTGCGCACGCCACCGAAGATTTGGATACAGACAAGCACCGACATAAATAATATTTCATAATAATATATACATAAGGAATACTACTTGAAGTCGCTGCACTCCTAATCATCTAATTTAGTCTTCGTCATAATTGCATTTAGATTTTCATAATGTAATGTATTTGATATTTATTATAATATCTATATATATTTTATTATTTGTATTTACGTATTTTATATTTAAATTTTATCTTATGAATTCGTAGTTTATTCAGTTCAAAATTGTCAACTCTTTTTTATTAATTTTCTTTGTTGTACCTATTTCGATGCTTTTCTTTTTAACCCACAGGTTGACTGGTAGAGAATGCCGTATGGCATTAAGTCCGTCTTATGTACCACCATAGTGCATAGAAGTATGAATAAATCCTGCATTTTTTTTTTTATTTCTGAAAAGCTTATTTTATTTTAGGCGACAATTAAACAGCGTGGTTTCTGTCTCAGTCGTTATGGCCATCAGCCATTTGGCTAGATCCCAGCCTTAATAAAATTGCCTTATAACCACGGGACGCATCCGAGCATAGGGATGCCATCATTGTTTTGTACTACAAAAAAGTTAAGCACTTTAAAAAAAAACTGATCTTTTATGCATAATTCTTTGCCACCCTAATGCTAACGTCGTTTCAGAAATCGTAAAACAAACGCGGTTCCACAGTTTAAATATTTCAATATCTTGTTTTTTCCGTCTCATTGTATACTTGACCTGTTTCAAATGACAATTCCGGACTTCTATCTTTTTACACTCTTGTTAATATGCTATAAAACGCTTAATAGTCAGTAAACGTAAAATAAAATGTTTTTTATGGACACTGCAGCTTTTTAGAAACAATTTGTATAATGAATTGCTACGAGAAAGTGATGTGATAAATGCAAATCGTGTTTTTGTTTTGTTATTTTGTTTTTGTTTGCCTCGTTGGTCTAAATTTCGAGAAAAAAGACGCTGGCAACATCGAGCGATGTCTGTTTACGTCGCATGATGTCGCAGGCAACAAATGTCCCGCGATTTTGTCCCCTAGTGAGTACGTGACTTTATAGTAATCTATCTTTATAACACTGCTTTCGTTGGTCTAGTGGCCGCAAGCGCGACTGCGGAGCGTGAGGTCTTAAGTTCGATTCCCAGGTCGCGCAAAATGTTATGTTATTGGGTTTTCCGTGTGAAATTTCTCACTAGCAGCCCGAAGTCTGGATTTGTGCCCGGTTGATGGTAATAGATTCGCCCCCTATTACATGGGACTTAAACATAATGGCGAGATGAGAGTGTACTGTACACCTTTGCCCAAAACTTCAAGAAATAGAGGCGTGATATTATGATGTGTATTTTGTTTTTTGAGTAATTTCTTTTGTTGAAGCAAATGTGCTCTTAATTTGACTGCATCTTCCTTGAGCATAATTCCTAATTGGTCATCTAAGGCCATGTTGATAATTTCACGCTGTGTTACCTTTCTAGTTCATGGAATGAACCATCTATAAAATAATATTTTTTTAAATCTTTTCCCTCCGGTCTCTTTTTTGTCAATAAAGAAGAAGAATAACATTTATTTGCATAAAAATATGCTAAAGAAATCATACATTATCGGAGCGAAAATTGTAATTTTACTTTCTGATTTTATTTTATTTGCTTTTGATTTTTATTATAATTTATTGTATTTTAATTATTTGTAATTTAATTTTTGTAGATTAATTATTTGTAATTTAACGATTTGTAATTTAATTGTTTATAATTTAATTGTTTGTAATTTAATTGTTTGTAATTTAATTGTTTGTAATTTAATTATTTGTAATTTAATTTTAAGGTCACTGTTATTTTTCTGTAATATATAGTATAAATGAATTTAATTTTTAATTATTATCATTCAGCCGAAAGACTTCCTCTACTGGACTCAGCCTCCCCCTCCCCCGAGCATCGCCACATCGACCGATCCTGTGCTTCTGGCATCCAGAGGATTCCCGCGCCCTTCACCAGATCATCGGTCCACCTTGTGGGACGCCTACTCACTTTTTGCCTTCCGGTACGAAGTCGTCACTCATCATTGAAAATCATTGCAGTACATTATTAGAGCATACATGTTTTTTTAATACGAGTAGTAGTAACATGGAATAACAATTATATTGTTATTCCATAATTTAAGTATACTCTTCCATTATTTGCTTACTTTCCTGTAATAATAGCATGCAAAAATTATGCAATAATTAAATTAAGATCATTTCTTCTTTTAATGAATGTTGCTGCAACCTGATTAAAATAACCACAAACGCAATTGCACCAACGATAAAGAAAACCCACTTAAAAGAAACACGCGTAAAAATACATCTACTAAAATTGTACAGCCTGTTCGTTGTTTAAAAACAAATATATTTTAACGTGCACGATGCTCCGTACATATTTTTGTTGGCGCATCCACCACGCCACTACGTGCGTCTGATCGCTGCTATAAAATCGCTATTGTACCATAAAATGTACGCGGAACTCGAACGACAGGGTTCCGTTGAAAAATCGCACCGTTCACACTCAACATAATGAAATATGTACGCGCATAATGAAAAATCGACAACCCTTGCTTTTGTGCAAAGAAATTATTTAAGGACGTCTTTTCCGTTTTTGACTTACATTCCGCTTGTAAAAAATTGTTGAATAAAAGATAAATTATGTATATTGAGGGGTTCGTGGCTAATCATCAACCGCGTGGATAATACGATTTGCAAGGTTAAGCTGCGCTTACCGCGGTCAGTCCGTGGATGGGCGACCGTTCGTTACACATTAAGACAAGACCTCTCCGTGCCTCGAAGAGCACGTTCCTGGTTGTCATATGAATACGAAATGGGGTAGGAGTGATCAGTGTCTGTAGACAAATTTAGTGCCAGTCGATGATCGCTAGAGAATAGAAACGACAATGAGATAAGAGAGACATAAGCTTTCGACCGATCAAGCGATCTGAAGGCTTACTCCCGACAGGATCGAGTTTTGAATCGAGTCGACTTAGTGTCAATTCTTACTCTTGAAATCGACAAAAGCGCACAATTGTGCACCGGCTCGAATAAAAATTAACGACTGTTTTTGATATTTGTTAGTTTTAAATCAAACCTCAGCACGGTCGTGCAGTTTTGTCGATTTCAAGAGTAAGAATTGACACTAAGTCGACTCGATTCAAAACTCGATTCTGTCGGGAGTAAGCCTGCTGTTATGTCATTTCCATACATTTAATTGGCGTAAGTATCCATTCTCTGGCGATCGTCGATTGCCATTTATCTACAGGCGCAGAAGCCCGTAGTCTGACAACCGGTGCAACTTTAGGATAGCGGCATCGGCAAGTATCTGGGTTGCGGAGGGCTGATGGCAGTCGCTCCGTGTAAAAAATTTTGGTATTCAGCCGCATCTGGTTAGGCTGGAAGCTGACACCAACACAGTTGGGGAAAGGCTAGACAGAACAGAATAATGTTTACCTCTACATAGTATATGAAAAATAAACTTTAAAAAAAAGTAAAAACCGACTTCAAAGAAATACTAAAAGGGGTAAAATAATTACCCAAATATAAAATTAACAGTTTCAGAAGTCGGTGGCTTCTATTTGCTTCAGTGTAGAGTTGCACCGACTTCTGAAACTGTTAATTTTATATTAGGGTAATTATTTTACCCCTTTTAGTATTTCGTTGAAGTCGGTTTTTACTTTTTTTCAAAGTTTATTTTTTATTAAATACATTTTAGTGTCACAATTTTAACCCCCTCCTTCATAACCCTTCTTTTTGGCTTTGACGTAGTCGGGCATAAAAAGTCCTTTCAAATGATACCTTATACGATATAATGAAAACATTCCAAATTACACGCACCCGCATTTTTAAGTAGCCAGTTCCCAACAACAAATATAAACAAAGCAATATTAGTAATTTGAGAATTTTGCTTTGATCCGATGAGGAGTTCCGTTCCATATCTCTGAAGTTCATGGTCTGATCATAACAAAATTTAAATGGGACCAATCGGAAAGTATACCCTTTCGAACAAAAAAATAATTTTTCAAATCGGTTCATAAATTACGGAGATATGAGGTAACAAACATAAAAAATAAAAAATAAATACAACCGAATTGAGAACCTCCTCCTTTTTGAAGTCGGTTAAAAACAAAGTCATTTCCCGCTGTCTGTACGCTTAGATCTTTTAAACTACGCAACGGATTTTGATGCGGTTTTCATCAATAGACAGAGTGATTCAAGTGGAATGTTTATCTGTATACATATTATACTTAATAGAAAAAAGGCGAGAATTTCAAATATTTTTAATGTCGTTGCACCCGTGCGAAGCCGGAGCTGGTCGCTAGTTGGATATAAACTGGTTTTATTAATATTTCCTAATAAATAACTATAAAAAATCTAAGATGGTAGGTACTTATCTATCGGGAAAATATGGTATCCTCATGTTAGCTGAACAAAGGTTCGACTTTACTTCAGGATAGAAATGCATCAATCAAAATGTGCTGAAGAGAGCTTTAACATGCAGACAACTTTGTCTGGATATCAAAATGCTGTAACTACGAGTATTAAAAGACTTCCTTGCATACTAAAAGACCTGATATTTCAACATGCCAGTGTTCAATAAAATTATATAGACAAAAAAAAAACGTTTTCAAAAAAACTTTCAGTGTTTTTGAAGACGTTTTTTTTAATTACAATACGGCCGACGTATCTGTCTGAAGTTAGTTGTTGGGCTGCGCAATGAATCTTTTAGAAACGAAATTGTCTACTGCGCTGCTAATCAGCTAACTTCAGACTCGCCAAGATACGACGGCCGTATTGTACCTACCATATTATAAAATTTACAGTTTCATGAGTCGGCGTTATCCATGCTGAACCAAATTAAAGGCACCGACTTCTGAAATTGTAAATTTTATCATATGGTAATTATTTGGCTATTTTCAGTTTTTTAAGTAATTTACGACTACGAAACAATATTTTTATTTTTAGTGGCATATACAATACATGGTATACATACAAAAATGTCGTGGTGGCCCGGAGGTTACAGACCCGCTTGTTAAGCGTCGGGTTGCGGGTTCAAATCCAGGCATGTACCAATGTGACTTTTTCAATTTCATATGTACTTTCTTAGTTAATCTAAGACGCCACTGACATACGGTGAAGGAAAACATCGTGAGGAAACCTGGACTTATAATGGTCTGAAATCGCCAACCCGCAGTGAGCAAGCGTGGTGATCAATGCTCATTCCTTCTCTATACGAGAAGAGGCCTTTGCCCAGCAGTGGGACAGTTACAGGCTAATATTTATTATTTTTATACAATACATAAAAATGCGATTACAGCAATTGCGAGTGATTTGTTGTTATCCATTGAAGAGTTCCATTGTCTATCATCAAAAAATAGGACCACCTCGGGGGAATACTCTTTCAAACAAAAAAATATCATTAAAATCTGTTTACAATTGACGACGATATCGCTGAACAAACATACCTACAAAAAGTATAAGTAGATTATTAAGGAACCCTTTAAAAAAAAGATTAGACCGGAATCAGTATTTTTATAATGTGTACAAATCGCGAAAGTTTAAAAACATTTCTTCATCCTTTTTTTGGAAATAGGTTAAAAATGTTCATTAATTTAACCAATCTTCTCGCGTAGCGTTATAGCAATATCTGCTTCTCAATTTTAGCGGTTTTTGTCATACAGAACTAACTGCGTTAAACTGCAGTACAATAAGGTTAACGTTTAATGAGAACGCCACAGGTTTCACTGATAAATTATGCAATTTGCTACAACATGGGCAGATTATACTGCCAATTAATGATTGATCATGCGCTGTTCCGAACATTTACAGATAAACACACTGCGTTTGAACACATTAATTATTTAATATGATCATACTTGATATTATAGTGTTTGGAATGTAAAGAGTAAAGGCCTCGTGCGGTTAGTATTTTTTATGAACTAAAAGGAACTTGTATGGATGTACCCACACTACATCAACTCCGTAGCGTCACTGGATCGCCTCGGGCGTGTGCCGTCCACGCGCGGACGACGAGTTGACCACTCGGTGATAACTCGCTGCTCGCATGCTTGCCTCGTTGCTGCGCATTGCCAACGCACAAGGCCCGAGTGAACCGCGCGTTGCCATCGAGTGGACTCGCGACGTTTACTGGTGATAACGCGGCGTCCACCCGTGAACCACCTGCTGACAAAGAGTGGACGCCGAGCGACGAGGCGATGCGGGTCGGGTGCCGGGTGGCTCTAATGAGCTGTGACCTTTATTCGTACTTCTGATAGCCTAGCAATAGAACGCTTGCCTTCTATGCAGGTGGATCTGAGTTCGATCCCGGCCCGCACCTCTGACTTTTTGAGTTCATGTGCGGATCATAATTTCATTATCACTTGCGTTAATGGTGAAAGAAAATATCGTGTGAAAACCTGTACACCTGAGAGGGTTCTAAACAGTTTTCGATGGTATGGTAGTCCGCCAACCCGCACCAGAGCCCTGGAGGACTAAGGTCTAAATTGTTCTCGTTCTGAGTATAGGCCGTGCCTAGCAGGATGGGCTAATGATGATGATGGTGTGTACGTTGCGTGCGTTGTTTGCGTTGGCGAAAACAAAATTATGAAGTATAGCTGTGTAAAGCTATAAAGTTGGGCAAGTTTGTTGTAAGACAACGTTTCTAATAATATTATCGATCTTCTTTCGTCCTAATTAAAATTGTACGAAAACGGGCCATAAAAGTTTGGTTCTTTGTTTTCAATTTACTTCTAATGGTAGATGGTCTTTGTGGACCTTTTCTACGTAACCGGGCAGTTATTAGCGAGACCTAGAAGATCTCCAGACAATGTGGAGGGAAGTAAAATACTTAACCTAAGCCCCCCACTTATACTACACTAACATCATGACTACTAGCAACAACAGCACTAAAGGCAACCCCGAGATAGACTCGGACCTCGGCTTAGGGCGTTGCTGGCGGGAGATTGGCAGAGAGACACCTTGATGAGGGCTGAATTATCGGTGTGAATAAAGTTCTGAGTAGTAGATGTTTTCTTATACGTACTTATACAAGCTTAGTTTTAGTATATACTAAACCTGAAACTAGTTTGTTCAGAATCACTACGAGAATCGATTGTACACCACTTTTTTTTAATTTTTTTTTTTTATAAATTTCTGTTTTATTTCAGTAGGTTTATACCCATAACAATTGACGGGAATAGACACCTTGAGGCTTGAGACGGTCCGCTCGGTCAGTTTGCGTGTATTAGACAAACCCTTTTTTTTTTTTTTTTTTTCTCGTGGGAAAATCCTCATGGATACCCTTCGCCTGGGGAAGACGAAGGGTTATGCCGGACTCTTACCGGCTAAAAACTCACGGTGTTCCTCCTCCTGACCCTTGGCCGGGGTCGCGGGATTCGCAGCTGCATGCACCGCAACCCCGGCAGGCCTCGGTCCGCCAGCCCCTGGCGGACCTCTCCCTCTGTAGGTCCCTGCCCCACGTACTCCTGAGAGGCGCGCACGGAACACATGCGCGCCGCCTTCTCGGGCCTGTTACTGGTCGGGCGACGGGTCCCCTAACCCGTCGCCCGCAGGCCACACACTAGGGTGGCCGGAGATCGTCGCGCGCCCTCCGGCGGCGCCCGGTGCGTCTGGCGCGGGAAGGGAGAGTGGCCGTCGCCTCTCTCTCCCTCTCCGCTCCCTCCTTGGTCGCCATCACCACCTCGCAAAAGGAGGCGACAGCTTCCCACGCACTCTCGCTCCTTACCATGGACAAAACCACGGTCGGAAGCGAGAGGTCACCACCGATCGCCGCGACTAGTTCGCGGCGCTGCGTCGCCCACGCACGGCACTCCTGCAACGTGTGCAGCGCCGTGTCTTCCGGGCAGTCGACGCAGTGGTGACAACCGGACGTCTGCTCCCGGCCTATGCGACACAGGTACTTCCCGAAACATCCATGTACCGAGAGTACCTGCGTCAGCCGGAAGTTGAGGGCGCCATGCCGCCTCTCCAGCCACTCCTCCATAACGGGTCTTACCGCCGCTATTGCGGCGTGCCCTGCGCTGGGTTGCACAAGTCGTTCTCTCCACTCGGCCACTAGGATCTGGCGGAGCTCGCTCCGCTCAGGCGCCTCCTTGCGCTGACGATATCTCAGTGCGAGGGCCCTCGCCTCCAGATCCCAGGGCATCGATCCGGCTAGGAGGCTCCCCGCCTCGAAGGAGATCGTACGGTACCCCCTTATCACCCTGACGGCCATCGCACGCTGCGGTCTCCGCAGGATTGCGACGTTGCGGGCCGTCAAGGTGTCCGCCCATATTGGCACCCCGTATAGGGCCATGGACCGTACGATCCCCGCGTAGAGCCTCCGGCAGGAGGCGTTGGGCCCCCCTAGATTGGGCAGCAACCGCGACAACGCAGCCGCGGTGCCCATCAACTTCGGGTATTAGACAACCCCTGCATATCACACACATCTCAGGCATTTTACACTTTACTAGGAAACTTAACGCGACATAAACTACGGTGTAACTTTGAGATTTATTAAAAAAAAAACACATATTCAGGCAGTTCTGATAAAAATCTTGTTGGGGTGTCTCGGTTTTTGTATATACTAAAAATAACGTTGTATAGCGTTCATTTAAAATGACTAAAGTTCAAAGTCTGATTATCACCGTTGGTGGTTAATGATGTGTATGTCAATTATTATGTAAACAACATAAATAAATAGTTTACATTGTTATCCTTATCGAATTCAACTAAGTAATGGGCAAACACACCACTGTATATTTTGTCACAAAAGAACTGTCGAAACAATCCTGTTAATACATTATTTATACTTGAAATTACTAAGTTATTAAGGTTATACCATCGGATATATTTTCTTATTTTCTAATTCATTAGCGATGTTGGAGGTCACAAATGTTTTCAGACGATATCAATTCTGTCTGTATTAAACTCGCCGCCGATGTTAAATATTCCGTTTGCCGGCGAAGTTACTTTGTCGTCCATTATGGCGTATGACGTGCATGACCACACTCATTTTATTTCTTTCGACATCAAATATTTTTCTGGAACATTCTCTTATTTATTTTAGTGAACAACCCGCAGGGTCAAGTGCTAGTGGTTTAACAACTTAGGGCGTAAGTATTAGCTAACAACACACCAGGTTCGTCTGAACTGGTACAATAATAAGCCCAAAACTTGTCTTTTGACATTCAGCAGCTTTAGTAGAAAACGCTTAGGTACTTACTAAAATATACCTATATTTAATTAATTTATTATCTCTCATTTTCAGAGCTCCCTCTGAAGTGTCGTTTTGAAGAAAAAGAGATGATATTATTACAAAAAATAAATTGTCGATTTTTACATGAAACCGCATGATATCGACGCACTGATTTGCGGCCAGCCGTCAACCGCTCTGGTTGTTTTGGGGCTGCGGCGCGGCACGCCGCATTGCGGCTGGCCGCTAGTGCGTTTTAAGCCTAATTTTGAGAGCGACTCTTGCGATGCTGTTTGCAATCAGCCATGTTGAGAGAGGTATGTTAATATGGACCTAAGAGTAATTTTAGAAGTGGAGAGTTAAAAAGTTGGTGTGCGTTATTTTTTTCCTTCAATTAATTTTTTACTGCCTCCTTGGTCTAGTGGTCGTAAGCTCGACTGCAGAGCATAAAGTCCTGGGTTCAATCCCCATGTCGGGCAAAAGTGTAATTAGGGTTTTCGGTAATAGGCTCGCCCCCTATTACATGGGACTTAAATATAACTGCGAAATGAGGGTGTTACTACAGAGGGTGTATACACCTCTGCCTTAATCTTCGGGGATAATAAGATTTGATAAAATCTGAAATGAGATTTGTATAGTTCATATCATTCAAGAAACTCTCAACTTTGCGCATTGCTCGTCGTGAAATAATTACATATCAATTTTGTATCTCCTATACGAAGGATGGTTTGATCATTTTAGCATCAGCCACAACCCTAGTAAACGCCACAATTTTGTAGTGGTACTTTAAAACATTCTACACTACGACGTATTCACACCGCGTAACTACAATTGCAAACAATAGAATTTCTTTGTGGAATAATATTGAAAAATAGTTTATTCGAAGCTCGTGTAAATCAATGAAAGTCAAAAACATTAAGGCAAATATGATTATAATTCTCGTCAAGTTTCACTGTGGGGCACGTCCGAGCTTTCCTCGCGTTCCTTTATCTAAAGTAGATCGCACCCTCGTCATCACTACACCCCGGACGGCGCCGGGCGTAATCATTATTGTTTTTCTACCAACATCTGCTGTACGGGATAGCCTTTAGGTGCTACTAAAGGCTTTGTAAATGCGTTATTTCTTTGATGTTTGGTAGATACATTTATTCATAATGGGGTTGTAAAATTCCCATCATAAATATGGTTAAGATCGCCCTGAAGAGCAGACCCGCAACGTAATACCAAACACCTCGTATTTAGTTAATTTTCTATGACAATAAGTATTTTATTTTGTACCTACAGAGTGTCATATTTGCAATGGCGATAAAACACTTTAAATAAAGATTAAAAAAAAAAACGGTGATGGGCTCATGGCTAATTAACAACCGCGCCGATCATACGATTTCTGAGGTTAAGCGGCGATGCCGCGGTCAATCTGCGGATGGGTGACCATTTGCTACACATCGAGAACCCTCCGTGCCTCGGAGAATACGATAAACGGTGTCTTATGAATACCTACGACAGTCGTCACGGGTAGTCAGAAGCCCGAAAGTTTGACAATCGGTGTCGGTATTGCCCAGTAACTGGTTTGCGGAGGTCTGATGGCAGTCGCTCTGTGTAAAATACTGGTATTCTGCCATATCGGGTTAGACTGGAACCTGACCCCAACATAGTTGGTAAAAGCCTAGGAGGAAGAGAGGGGTTGTAAAATAAATATTCTTGAATCTTTGTGTTAAACACCAAGTGTAGATATTTTGCGTAGGAATGAATTATTTTTCATGATTTCCTATAGCTAGATGATACCTATATACATATAGAAGATATCATCTGCCTAGCCTTTTCCCAACTATGTTGGGGTCGGCTTCCAGTCGAACCGGATGCAGCTGAATATCAGTATTTTACATGGAGCGACTGCCTATCAGACCTCCACAACCCAGTAACTGGGTAATACGATACTCTTGGTAAGACTGGTTGTCAGACTTTCTGGCTTCTGACCAACAGTAACGACTGTCAAAGATCTACAAATGACAGCCGGGACCAACGGCTTTACGTGCTTTCCGAGGCACGGAGGAAACTCGCTATGGTAAATGGTCACCCATCCACAGACCAACCTCGGCAAGCGAGGCTTAACCCGGAAGATCGGTCTATGCGGCTGTAATTATTTAGCCACGAGCTCCTCCATATACATATAGAAGATAAGATAGCTTAAAAGAACGATTGAAATGAGTATCTCAGGTAGAAAAATGATGCGTTCGGCGAACTGTGCTTGATTTTTGATTGAGTCAAGAAGCTTCGCCAATCAATAGAAACTCGAAGTTAATAACAACTGAGAGTACCTATTTAACTGCTCTGCTCTGTCTTTGAACAAGAACATTTTATAATAAGTTTAGTTTTAAAAGGTTGTAGAGTTTCTTGCAAAGGAGTTCGTCCGGGGAAGTACTACCTCCCTATTTCTGCCACCAAGCAGCAATACTGTGTTCCGGTTTGAAGGGTATATACAAGGTTAGTTTTAGTATATGGGAAACCTGAAACTAGTTTGTTCAGAATCACTAGGAGAATCGATTGACATATTTTTTACACCACATTTTTTTTTGTTTTTTTTTTCATAAATTTCAATTTTGTTTCAGTAGGTTTCTACCCATAACAATTGACGGGAATAGACACCTTGAGGCTTGAAATGGTCCGCTCGGTCAGTTTCCGTGTATTAGACAACTCCTGCATAGCACATCTCAGGCATTTCACACTTTTAGCGAACTTAACGCGACATAAACTAAGGTGTAACTTGGAGGTTTACTAAAAAAAACACATATTCAGGAAGTTCTGATGAAAATCTTGTTGGGGTGTCTCGGTTTTCGTATAAAGTAAAAATAACGTTGTATAGGTGCCGGTGAAATTACAGGCACATAAGACTTTCCAACGTTGTCTCTTAGGTAGGCAACGCAGCAGCAATCCTCTTTGTGTTGTAGGTTTAAACAAAGTGTTAAAAAATCAACTCTAAGAATTTTATGGGGTTACTCGGTATCGGAAATTGAACAACTTTTGTTTTTTTTATAACTTTCCATACAAATGAAAATATATTTTAATTGATTTCTATGGACACGCATAAAAAAATTGGCGAATTTAGAAAAGTTGTAGAACGAACGTTGTTCAATTTAAGTAACCCCACAAAATTCTTAGAGTTGATTTTTTAACACAACATTATATAAGCGACGGTAACCACTTACCTTCAGGTAGGCCGTCGCCTTGTTTGCCATAAAAAAGTATTATAGTTATACTTTATACCACAGCGGCCCGTAAAACTTACAAATAAGTACACAGTGCTTAAACAAGAAAATCGGGAAACTTGAAAAACAGGGCCTAAAACATTTATAACACTAGAACAAAACATCTCTCAGCAAACAATAAAAGAGAACAAAAATAGTACCATCATTTGTAACTTTCCGACTTATTCTCTCGCAAAAAATGTTTATCTAGTTTCGTAACAAACATCAGCACACATAAAATGCGACAATTTGGTGATCATCGCGCGAATAAAACGGTTATTACAGTGATAATGTTACGGCTTGCAAGCGTGGCGTTCAGAATGGGAAAATGTCATTTTCTTGCTACTAAGGGATTGATAAGGGGTTGATGATATTATGTTCTACTAACTGTAACGGTGTGGCAGTGGTGGCAACTAACGGGGTGCGCCTATAAAAGGGCCGGCACGCTGCACTTCGTCCTCTATTGGCTGGAGACTCTTCAGGTCTCGCCAATAACTCTGCCCGGTTACGTAGAAACGGTCCACTAGGACTAGGGTTACCATTTCGAAATTTGAAAAGTCCTGACAAAAAGCTGGACGTTTGTCAAAAAGTCCGGACATTTAAAAAAAAGTCCAGACATTATAGTCACAAAATTAAATAGGTAATGGATTATTTTAAGTTGAGATGAAACTGATTAACTAGTTGAACTAGTTTTATGTAGTTCAAAAAGTTTGGAGACTCATTTAATACTTACGTTTTATTTTTAAGTAATTCAATGCGAAAATATAACATTCATTAAAAAAATCCATGTGTGTCAAAAATCCGGACAAATTGAAAAGCCGGGCAAAGTCCGGATGGAAGGCTGAAAATCCGGACATGTCCGGATAAATCCGGACGGATGGTAACCCTAACTAGGACCATCTAAAGCAGTCCAAAAGAAAAAAAAACTTCCACCTCTTTCGTGCCTCAGCAGCCGCCAATTAAGTCAACCTACACCTACACCTGAAGACCCTGGACTCCTCGTATTGTCATCGAACTACGCCCTGTAAACTGATCTTGTAATAATTGTAAAATATATATTGTATGTTTAAAAGTGTTTTCAGTTTACAGTCCTGCTAAACTTCTTAGTATCTTCCTGATTTTATGTGCACATGCTCGTTAAGGGTTGACTCCTCAAACCACCTTTAAGGCGCTTCCCCCACCGAAAGTGGCGCCACTTCAGAAAAAAAGCATTATTTCTGTCAACACACAACATATTGAAATTTCGTACGTCCAACATTTTAGTCAAGTGTTGTAGAAATTTTCGAACACCAAATATGAAAAAAACACTTGACTGAAATGTTGTACGTACGAAAGAAGAACGGTCATTTGTGACCCAGACCCGACACGAAAGAGACATATCTCAATTTTTATTTTATTTTATGCGTAGCTAGAATAAATATTTTTTATATTCGAAATCAATGGCTAACACCAAAATATTGCCTTATGTTTTTGTTCAGGCGATATACAATTGTTTAATACCTATTTAACTACAAAAACTCAATGACGATACAATAATTATGGAATTATCCAGGTGACCTGGTGATGGAGCTGGATTATGTAATTTTTAAACTTCTAGTATAACAATCGAGTTAGGGTTCATTAAAATCGTCTTAATCAGTGATTCATTGCAGATTAGAGATTACGGTATACGGTAAGAAGTTGGCTAGGTAGTGGAATATTTTGGTAGCTAGGTACTAAACACACCGAGTTTGAGCTTATCAATATTAACTCTATTTCAGTGCCGTTTGTGAAACAAAAATAAAACCGTTATTGCTATTCGTTACTAAATAATTTTAAAATATTTTGTTTGAACAAAATCAAAGGGCAATATATAGGTGTTCGCCACTGATATTCAGAATAGTGTTGATTTATTTTTGTTATATTTAATATAACAAAATAACTGAGATAAGTTCCTTTTGTGTCGGGCCTGGGTAAATTTTCTATGGGCCGTGACCCTTCTTCTTTCAATATGTTGTGTGTTGACAGAAATAATGATTTGTTTCTGAAGTGGCGCCACTTTCGGTGGGGGTAGCGCCTTAACCCGCAAAGCGTGACATAACTATTAACGGCGCGTTCCCACGGCAACATCCTCTTTTTTGCAGCAACAGTTTTTTGTAGGATCCTGTTTAGTAGCGCAGGTATTTTAATACTACCGTATAACAAGTGCCATGTTTGCGAGATTCTGCAAAAAAGCGGGTCCAATGGAATTTTGCTATTCGGTTCTGTCATCGCACGCTGGATCCCGCCGCCTTAAAAAAGCAGGATCCAGTCGAAGTGACACATATATACGTATGTTAACTAACGGCAGGCGTTCCTGTTAACTAGCAATACTATAGCGTCCGTACATACAAAAAAATGACACCAATAAATACAAAAAACACAAAAAAAAAATACATAAAAGTAACGCTTACTTATACACGCGCACTTGTCTTATCAATGTGAAAAACATGGCGACATCACATTTAACCGATATGCGCTACTATTTTTGTTTTAAACAGGCCGTACCGAATTGTTTTTTATTTTGGGATATATTTTTTGGGTGCTAATTAAACAGACTTCTTTTTAATAGCATTATTCGCCTCTAAAAATCTACATTTGCTTCTAAAGTACTAAGTCAGCCACAATTAACGAGCGTCTGAATGATACTATCTTAGCCACTAGTTATCTTCTATATAAGCCACTGTTCGTCACCCACTTTCATTTTCACAATAAAAACAAATGAAAAACAAAAAGAGTCGACGGAGCCCCGCTGCGCGCGGCTCCTATTTCTGTCTGCAGGGTTTAAAGTAACCTAACACAAAGGGGATGACGGGGGCTTCGTTCGCTCGCTTTGCTCGCTCACTCTACCCCCCGTCATCACCTTCGAACCTAACCTAACCTATCCGTGTCGGGGTGCCCAAAAATTTAGTTGGCGTTGTAAAAAAGTCGAATTAGTTTATTAGAGGTTATCTCATTTTCCCGTTGCTTAGTTGTAAAATGAGAAGTTTGGTCACGTGGCCAATAAATAAATTTGTGGCTTGATTTATTATTTCTCATATTTTTTTGCTTATTTTTGTATTTTAATTTTAATCTATTAACGATTGTTCAGGTGATAAGGTTGAGATTTGATTTTGTGGTATTTTGGAAATGAAAAGACGTGTGATTCGTACAATTATCTATTGGACACTAAATAATATGAACGTAGTAATAAGCATGAGGGACACAGAATTAGAGACATAACATTAGCTAGCTATAGAAACATTATGAACCAAACATACCGCCCACCAAAGGGCTTATAGACCTTTCTATAGTAACAAAAATAAACAAAACTAAATATTTAATACAATGCAATGTTTAAATTGAGTTGGAAAAATGCAAACTACTATACTCAAAATCACATGAAATCTTACTCAAATGTTTACACAGGTGTTTAAATTGTAGTATCCTCTCATACATGTAAATACATATTATTATAAGGTACTTTCATACTTTACACAACGATAGTGAATCTAACTATAGAAATTATAAAAATTAAATTACAAAAATAAAATAAAATATACTAAGTTAATCCTTAGTAGAAATTGGTAACGCACATAAATTTGAGATTGATCTCCGAGTTGATTTACCATTGTAACGCACGGTATACACTCGCGTTATGTTGTCTCGTCCGGGATGTTTTTCTACTATCCGTGCCAGCGCCCACTTGCTAGGGGGCATATGTTCGTCCTTTAGCAACACAATGTCGCCAACTTCAAACTCTGGTGATCTTTTCAGCCACTTAGGTCGCTGGTTAAGGCGTGACAAATATTCAGTTTGCCAACGTTTCCAAAATCCTTGAACCAGTCGTTGGGTATGTTGCCATCTAGATAACAAGTTGATGTTGGCAGTTGTATAGTCACGGTCTGGTACAGATATTAGTGCTTCTCCAATGATGAAATGTCCGGGGGTGAGTACTTGTATGTCATCGATCAAATCAACATCAGTAGATATCGGCGTCAAAGGGCGAGAATTAAGACAGGCTTCGATCTGTGTAAGCACTGTCGTGAATTCTTCAAATGTTAAGTTTGAAGTCAGTATTTTTCTTAAGTGCTGTTTCACGGACTTGACGCCGGCCTCCCAGAGTCCTCCAAAGTTAGGGCTATATGGTGGTGTAAAATGCCACTGTGTGCCATCATTTGCCAGTTGATTTTCTATGAGGCCAGGTATTTCAAGTCCTGCTTCTCTCCACATTGTAAATAAGTCCTTGTTAGCTGCCACAAAGTTAGTGCCGTTGTCGCTCCAGATTTCATTACATCTTCCTCTTCTGGCCACAAAACGTTTAAATGCTGCGATGAATGCGTCAGATGTCAGATCGCTGACCAACTCTAAATGTATCGCCTTTACAGCCATGCAGATGAAGATGCATATGTATGCCTTGCTTGTCTTGGCTCCTCTTCCTTTAGAATTTAATACATACACAGGGCCAGCAAAGTCAACTCCACTTCGAGAAAATGGGCGCGAAGGAGTCACACGAGATCCAGGTAAGTCACCCATCATCTGTTGTCTACTAGTGGATCGCTGCCGCGCACAGGTAAGACATCCATGAATGTATTTTTTCACCAAACTCTTGCAACCAACGATCCAGTATTTACTCATCAGGTAAGTAATCATCATTTTTATTCCACCATGCATTGTTTTCAGGTGTGCATCAGCCAGGACCAGTGACATGAGACTGTTTCTCTTGCCCAGTATCACAGGATGTTTTACATTCTCATCGGCTTCTGCGTTTCTTAGTCTACCGCCCACCCTGAGGATATTCTGATCATCAATGAATGGGTTTAGTGTCTTCAAAATGCTTGTGGTTCTCACGTTTTTATTCTCTTTTAGTCTTCTTATTTCATCTGAAAATTCTTCTTCTTGTACTCGTTTTAAACAAATATCTAAAGCCTTTTGTATTTCTTCTGTTGTAATTTCATTTTCTAGTTTCTTTGAATCCTTTTTCATATTCAAGAATCTTTTACAATGTACTATTACTCTCAATAGCTCAGTAAGTGAATCGTATTCTTCAAATTTCAGATATTTCTCTTCACATTCAGTTGTATTAACGTAGGACTGTATGTTTTTCTTTCTTTCTATCTCTGTAGATGGTATTGACGGTCTAGTATAGTCAATATGTTCACTTGCAAGCCAGGTAGGTCCATTCCACCATAATATTTTCTGTTGTAGCTCTGACATAAATGAACCTCTGGAAGCTATATCAGCTGGGTTATGTGACGACTGTACATGGAACCATTGATTGCTGCTTATTTGCTCTAGTATCTCCACCACGCGGTTCGCAACAAATGGCTTCCATCTATTTGGTTCACCAACGAGCCATGCCAAGACAATTGTGGAGTCAGTCCATGCAAACACGTTCTGTGATGGGATTCTCATAGCTTCGCTCACTTTGTGTAGTAGTTTAGCTAGAAGTGTTGCTCCACTCAGTTCTAGTCGCGGTAGTGAAATTGTCTTGACAGGAGCTACTTTCGTTCTTGCAGCGACTAGGTGTATCGTTGTGTCTCCACCTTTTGTTTGCACACGGCAATAAACCACAGCTCCGTACGCCTTTTCAGACGCATCGCAGAATCCATGCAGTGTCATCCAATCCCTTTCAGTGCTTAAGGTGTTTAGCCAACGTTTAATTCTTATTTTGTTGACGTTTTCTAAATCTCCTCTAATGAACTTCCATTCTTCTTGAAGTTCTTTGCTAATATCTTGGTCCCAACCAACTCCTTCCAGCCATAATCTTTGCACTAGAATTTTTGCTGTAACTATAGCTGGTGCTATCCATCCTAGTGGATCGAACAATCTTTGTAAATCTGACAGTATGGTTCTCTTTGTAATGTTTGTTGATATGGGTTCCAATTGTAGTTGATAACGAAACTCGTCCGTTCCAAGATTCCATGACAGACCAAGGGCTTTGATGGTGCCGTCTAGTTTTAGGTCTAGATTAGCCTTTGTGGTTACTTTCTCGACGTCTATAGATTTGAGAAACTCGGTGTCATTGGAGGCCCATTTTTGTAGTTCAAAGCCTCCTCGTTGCAGAATGGCTATGATTTGCTTACTGACACAGATCGCTTGTTCTGTTGTATCGCAGCCTGATGTCAAATCGTCGACGTAAAAGTCTTCGCGAATGATTTTAGAAGCTTCAGGGTATTGTTCGCCTTCATCATCTGCGAGTTTCATTAAAGTTTTAATGGCAAGGTAAGGTGCAGATGCTGTGCCAAATGTAACAGTTTTTAATCTGTAATCTCTGACTTCTGTTGACTTATTGGTCATTTTGTTTTTTACGCTACCGCGCCAGAGCAATCTGTGGTAATCTGTATCTTTCTTATCCAACAGAACCATTCTGTACATTTTCATGACGTCACTTGCGAAGCATACCTTATGCATACGCCATCTCATTATTATGCTTCGCATATCTTCTTGAAGTACTGGTCCAGTCATGAGCTCATCATTTAAAGACACGCCATTACTACCTTTGCATGAAGCATCAAATACGACTCTGATTTTGGTTGTCTCCTTGTCTCTTCGAACAATGGCATGATGTGGTAAGTAAACACAACGATTATTTATCTCTTCTTCTGGAACTTCTTCCATATGTCCCATTGTCAAATATTCTTCTAATACCTTGTCGTATTCTTCTCTTAATTCAGGTGTATTTTGAAGTCTCTTTTCTTGCTGAATTAGTCGCTTCAATGCGATTTCTCTTGAATTCCCATTTAGTGATAGAGGGTCATTGTTACGAAATGGGAGTCTGACGATGTATTTTCCGTCACTGTTTCTTGTATAATTCTCTTCGTAATGTTTTTCGCATTGCCTTTCTTCTTTCGTATATTTTCTCTTTGAATCTGGTTCTATCTCCCAGAGTGTTTTTAAGAAGTCTTCCGCTATGACTTGGTGATGCATAACGAGAACTGACTCTGGTTGTTGTTCTTGTGTTCTATCTTCTACCTTCCCGAATAGAATCCAGCCAAGGTTTGTTTTATGAGCGCACGGGGACCCTGGCGGACCTTTGATTAGTTTGTTTTGTACTATTTGAGCGTACACGTCGACACCCAAGAGCAAATCAATAGAACTTGGCTTGTAGTAGCTTGGATCAGCCAGGTCTAGCCCTTCTAGGTGAGGCCAATTGTTGACGTTGATTGTATGAGACGGTATTTTAGTAGTAAGCGGCTTTGACATAACATATGTTTTAACTTCCATGTTGAAAGCTTCATATCTCGACTTGACGTTAATCTGTACTATTTGCTTGATATCTTCTCTCGTTGATCCCACACCGACGACTGTACCCCTAACTGGGTACCTCTTGGCCTTGAGTAGTTGTGTAGCTCGCTCACTTAAGAAGCTCGCCTGTGAGCCTTGGTCAATTAAAGCTCGCAGTGTAGTCGTGTAGTTATCTTCACTTGTAACTTGTACGATTGCTGTTGCTAGTAATGCTGTGCTTTGTTTCGTAGAAACATGTGACGTCACAAATGTTGCGTCTTCTTCTTCAATCTTCTCCACGTTTGAATGTAATGCTACTTCAGTTTGTTTTGTTTGTTTGTTCTCAGTATTGCCTGTTGTAGTGTAATTACTTGCGTTGTGTTCTTTATTTTCGTGAAGAAGCGAATGATGACGCCTTCTGCATAATCGACAGCATGTTGGAATGCGACATTGCCTTACAGAGTGTCCAGGTGCAAGGCAATTGTAGCACAAATTGTTTGTTTTGCTAAATTCACTTCGTTGAACTGGGGTATATTTTCCAAACTCCTTACAATGGCTAAGTGTGTGATTTTCATTGCACATTTGACATTTCTTATTGTTATCGACGTTGGTTGCAATGTGAAACGTCTTCTCTCGCAGGAAAACAGAATTTGACTTTTGTTTCGGTTGTTCTGTGAGCTCCAACGTACGAAAACGGCTTTCAAGGAACTTGCGAAACATATCGAGCGAAGGGAGAGTGTCGGAGTCTTGGTAATTGGTACTCACATATTCTTCCCAGTCTTTATGCGTCTCAGAGTCTAGTTTCTGCACTACCACGAATATTATCATAGGATCCCAGTTCTCAGTATTCACTTTCATGTTGTTGAGGTGATGTAAGCATTCGAACGTTGTATCTAGTAAATTCTTGATTAGACTTGAATTGTTCACAGTCAGTTTCTTTTGCGAAAACAACCTCTTCATGGTGGCGTTGATAGTTATTCGTTTGTTACCGTATCTTCTTTTTAATATGTCCCATGCTTGTTCATAGTTAGAATCCGTCACTTGTATATGTTTTAATATCGATGCAGCTTCTCCAGTAAGACTTGTTTTTAAATAATGCAATTTTTGTACATTATTCAAGGCCGCATTGGTGTTCACAAGTGTATCAAATAAGTCATGGAACGACAACCACTCTTCATATTGTCCACTGTAGGTAGGTAATTGTATTTTAGGTAACACTACACGCGGTTGTTGAGAATCACTAGAATATGTTGGTAACGATGCGCTGCTAAGTTGTTGTGGAACTAACAGATCCTTCAGGTCAGTTTTCATGCTGATGTATAGTTCTTCATGCTCATAAAACTCCTGATTTGCGATGTACGGTACTTGATCTCTTTTTTCCCTCGGTGTGCTGCGTATTATTTCGCCATAAGCTTGTTTATATTCGTCCCAATAATCTTCTATACATTTCAAGCGTGCTTCGATGTAATTTCGCGTTAATCTTGCTTTTGGGCACTTTTTCAGGTTAACTTGTGTCTTCCTTAGGGTTTGCGCAATGTTTTCCACTATATTTAATGCTTTTTCCACCTCTGTAGCCATTATAAACACGAAGTAATTTCAATCGTAGCAGAAGTAATGAAATTGAATTTATTTCAACACTAATTACTTATAAACTAGTCGCACATTCGACCGCTTCTTATCTCAATCCTTTGTTCTCGGGCGGCCGGCGAGTCAGGTAACTGTCGCTGGTATCCGGTTCGATTATGGACCATATGTTCAGGTGATAAGGTTGAGATTTGATTTTGTGGTATTTTGGAAATGAAAAGACGTGTGATTCGTACAATTATCTATTGGACACTAAATAATATGAACGTAGTAATAAGCATGAGGGACACAGAATTAGAGACATAACATTAGCTAGCTATAGAAACATTATGAACCAAACAACGATGTAGATGGGTTGGATGGGTATAAGGGAACGCCCTTGGTTATTTAAGCTACTGTATTTCAATTAAGGCATTCACACGAGCGTCCCGCATAGGGTTTTTTGTTGAATGACATATGGGGTACATTATTGTTGTCAACGTCTCTGCGCTTTATACTGTAAAAAACAGGAAAGAAACTACTGCGTGAGAAACACACCAGTTTTGCGGCTACCAGTAAAAAACCGTTCCTGCAGAACTGTACGTCCGTGAGAATGGTCTGCAAAGGCAGCTGTGTACGCCTAGTATTGAGTCTCATTGAGCCAAAATTGACGTGCTTTGTCGAAGTTGTATTAATTTCTAAGTTTCCAGACTACATTCATAACCACATGACTACCTTCAAGCTAAGACTAACTTAATATTCACTATTAAATTCGAATCAATCGTCAATCGAGGTAGATTTGAAGTTAACCCTTCAAATACAAAAGGAGTAAAGATTAAAGGACCAATTAAGGGCGAAATTACAATCGACATAACCAAATGCCGGAGTATAATTACGTCTAGCCGCAAGGTCGTCAAGGCTAGCCTAGCGGTTGAACGGTAGCCTTCCATGTCTCTGACTTTTCGAATTCAGAACAGAATTAGATTATCACTTGCGTTCACGAGGAAAGCTGCATACCTAAGAGGGCACGATGAAGTTCTTGATGAGTGTGTAGTATGGCAATCCGCACCAGGCCAGCGTGGTGGACTAAGGCCTAAACCCTTCTTATTCTTGTTAAGTATTTAATACGGGAGACAAGTGAAACACAAGACAGCTATAGACACACTGATTTATTAATTCTTTGGACACATCGCGCGGGCGCAGCCACGCACACATAGACATCATTAGCACACATACCCAACAATCCCCCTATTTAACATAAATAGAAAATCACAAATTAATTTTTAAAGAACTGCTTATAATCGACCCTGGGTATGTCCCGCAACAGTCTGCTGGAACATCTCGAATTCTGAGGAGAAGGTGAGGATGACAATTCCTCATTCCTTTCTCCCTCCCCACTATCCGGCGACTGACAACCATTGGGTTCGCTTTGAGTTGGTTCGCTATCCAACATAAAATCGTCCAAATCCACGGGTGGAGACATACCTTTATTTAACACAATTTGATTTTTATGTTTTTTGACGTCAGAAGAAGAACCATGGTCTTTAATCAAATACAATACTTTACCGAGTCTTTTAATAACAGTACCTTTGCACCACATAAATTTACAATTGTTCAGAAATTTTTTAAACATGACCTCATCGGCCGGCTTATACACTTGCTTATTATTGCCGCCATAACACTTAATTTGCGAGCACTGCTTTTGTTTAACATCGTCAATTAGTGATGTGAGTGGGGTCGACGTTAATTTTGGGTGAAGTAAATCTAGACGTGTTCTAAGCTTTCGCCCAAACACCAACTCAGCCGGTGAGAAACCCGTGACAGAATGAACTGAATTCCGATAATCAAATAGATATTTCAAAATTTTTAACCTACACTCATTCTTATTGCGAGAACCTAAAACGCTTGATTTTATGCCCTTTTTGACAATTTTTACAAAACTTTCTGCTTGTCCATTGCTAGCAGGATTGTAAGGTGGTGATGTCAGATGAGCAATACCATTTAATAAACAAAATTTTGTAAACTCAGCGGATGTAAACGCAGTACCGTTATCGCTAACGATTGTGTGAGGTAATCCATACTTAGACATAAAATCGTAAAGTTTTTCAATAACGGTCGCCGAGGTGGTAGACGTGCTCACATCGTATACTTCTAACCATTTGGTATGCGCATCTACCACTACCAAGAACATTTGATTATTCAGCGGGCCAAGAAAGTCTACGTGTAACCTATGGAATGGTGTAAGGGGAAACCTCCACGGTGCTAACGGTGCCCGGGGCGGCGAGGGCCGCAGCTGTTTGCATATTTCACACGAGTATATAATTTTTTCTAGCGTTGCATCAATGCCTGGGAACCAAAACCGTGACCTAGCCTCCGATTTCGTTTTTACGATGCCTAAATGCGAGCTATGTAACTCTGATAAAACTTTCGACCGCAAAGATTCGGGAAGTACCACCTTATGACCCCTCATTAAACAACCATCCTCATGTGATAATTGTGTCTTACATAAATGATAGGGTTTCAACTGCGAGTCCACAATTTTTTTAGGCCAACCGTTTTGAACATAATTTACAACTAACTGTAATACAGTATCCTCTTTAGTAGCTTTGCGTAACTCATTCAAGGTCAACGGCATGTCGCCTTCGACAACAAAGTTAACATATGATGCGCGATCAATGGGAGCGGCGGCAGCGGCGGCGTGCGCGCCGATGTCGTCTCCCTCGCTCTCGGCGCGAGCCCGCCCTGACTCACACTGTAGACTCGCGCGAGACAGGTAATCCGCGTTGTTATCAGCGCTACGAACATACTCAATTATATAATTGTATGCACTTAAAAACATCGCATATCTCTGCAATCTATTAGCCGACACCTCCGGTATACCTTTATGTGGGCCGAAAATAGAAATTAACGGCTTGTGATCCGTGCGTAATATGAATGGATCTGATCTGCCATACAAATACTGATGGAACCGACGAATGCCAAATATTATTGCAGTCGCCTCTTTCTGTATTTGTGAGTAATTTTTTTCAGCTGAGTTCAACGTGCGAGAAGCGAATGCTACCGGGCGCTCTAACCCGTCATAATCTATTTGGGACAAAATAGCACCTAAGCCATACGGGGAAGCATCGACAGTTAAAACTATTTTGGCGTTTGAATTAAAGTGTGTTAAGACCTGATCAGACGTCAAACATTTCTTAATTTTATCAAACGCTTGTTGATGTGACGTAGACCAGTTCCACTTAACCTCCTTTTTTAATAGGTCATACAAAGGACTCAGGATACAGGATGCTCCAGGCACGAAATTCCTATAGTAGTTTACCATCCCTAAAAATGATTGCAATGTATTAACGTCGGAAGGAATGGGCGCATCCGCTATAGCTTTCACCTTTGCCGGATCTTTCTGTAATCCATCTTTGTTTATTATATAACCTAAATATTTAATCTCATTTTTAAAGAAATCGCATTTTTCTTTCTGCACTGTTAACCCTGCATCCTGAAGTCTTTGCAGAACTATGTTCAACTTCTTTAAATGCCCCTCTGGGGTCCGGTCAGTGACTAAAATGTCGTCAAGCAGACACAGGACTCCGTCTAGTCCCGAAAGCATCGTTTCCATAGCGCGTTGGAATATAGACGGCGCACTAGATAGCCCGAAAACTAGTCGAGTATAATTAAATAGTCCCCGATGTGTATTGATACATGTGACCGGTTGAGAATCTTCGTCTAACAAAAATTGATTATAGGCCATAGACAAGTCAATCTTTGAAAACTGATGGCCCCCATACAGTCTTGAAAATAGTTCGTGTACCGTGGGTAGAGGATATTGTTCTATCATCAGCTGTTTGTTAATCGTAACGGAATAGTCGGCGCACAATCTAACCGAACCGTTGTGCTTAAGCACAGGAACAATAGGTGACGCGTACTCCGAGTGCGAAACCGGTTTAAGAACACCTAGATCCACTAAACGTGTTATCTCTTTGTCGACCTTATCACGTAACGCGAACGCAATTGGACGCGCTTTAAAGAATATCGGTTTCACATTATCCTTTAATTTTAATTTAACACGATATTTATTAAATTTGCCAAGCTTATCCGAAAATACTTCCGGGAAACGCGATTGCAATTGATCCATCATACTGTGCTCACCCTTCAGAAAATTACAAGGCGTCAACTTAAGTTTAAATCTTGATATAAAATCCCTGCCTAACAACGGTGGTCCGCCATTCCGAATGACGTACATATCCAATGGGTGAGTGTGTCCCAAGTACGTCACCGGCAAGTTTACGTACCCTACACATTTCATAATGTTGCCGGTGTAGCTAAAAAAACTTTTTTTGGAATCTAGTAACGGAATATTACTGAACATATTTTTATAAGTACCTTCGGATATAACTGTCACTGCTGATCCACTATCTATTTGAAATTGTAAATTCTTCCCGTAAATTGAAACTGTTTCTGTCATAGGTTCCCCACGGTCTGAGCGTATGTTAAACAATGACTTACCGTCGTCATCCTCGCTCACATCACCTGTCAACACGTAATTAACCTTGTTACACATTTTACGCAAATGACCCTTGGTGTTGCACTTATTGCATTTATAGCTTGCAAACCGACATTGGGATGACTCATGATTATTTCGACCGCACACTGTACACTTTATTTTACCGGTACTAATGGTTTTAGCACTATTTACTTGTTTGGCGATCTTGAACACCGGCGTCTGCTGCCCAAGGACAACCGTAGTAGCGGCGGCGCCCGCGCGCGCGCACCGCACGCTCTCCGCCAGCTCCACCGCCTTGGTCAGGGTCAGCTTGTCGATGTCCTGCGCAAACAGCTTCTCTCGTTCATGGCCTGCTATCATTCCCATCACGAACCGATCTCGTAACGCTTCCTCGACGTTACCAAAACTACAATGTGCTGTAAGTCCTCGTAGCCTTGACGCCCATTGCGTATACGACTCGCCCGGCTGCTGCACAGCCGCGTAAAAATTATAACGCTCGCTGAAGCCGCATATCTTTGGGAGAAAATGCTCATCCAATAACTGCACTATATCGTCATACGGTACTTCCTGGATGTCCTTTGGCAGTGCCAGATCCGCTGCCAACTTATAAGTACCGTCACTAAGTGCGCTGAGCAGGATCGCCCGTCTCTTGGCTCCAGCTGCATCATTCTTCAGGACGATGTCGTTTGCAATAAACCATTGCGTTATTCGGCCTTTGTACGACTTCCATTCTTGCACGTTGTGATCGAATGTAGACAAAATGCCAAAACTATTCATTTTTCGATTAATAAATTAAGATGTGGGTAAAAAACTCGTCGCCACTGTTAAGTATTTAATACGGGAGACAAGTGAAACACAAGACAGCTATAGACACACTGATTTATTAATTCTTTGGACACATCGCGCGGGCGCAGCCACGCACACATAGACATCATTAGCACACATACCCAACAATTCTGAAAAGCGGCCAGTGCCCAAAAGTGGGACAGTAATGGGCTGATTATGTAATGTATGTGTCGCAGTATCATAGATAAAGCCGTAATATAGTTATATTATAACTTTCGTTAGACACATTCATATTTATGACGAACTCGTCTCGCGACGTTCCGCGTGTTCATCTCACGATTAAGGGCTCCGTTTGGACCCGAAACTAGTCGGGCAATCCCGAAAAATGCACGTGAGTAAACCGTAAATAATCATAAATCTGAATATAGTTATACTCCTAGGTATATTATTATATACCGTAACATAGTTACCTATACGAAAGCGATTCATTACTATCTTATTAGGAATATAATTATAATACGGTTCAAGTGCGCGGCGGCGGGGGCTTCGTTGTATTTGTGAACCCCTAGCCGTTTTATGATCATATTCTTAGCGATAATTTGGGGCACCCCAAAAGGTTACTTTAAACCCTGCAGACAGAAATAGGAGTCCCGCGCACCGCGCAGCGGGACTCCGTCGACTGCTTTGGAAATCCAAACAACCTTAACCTTTCTATAAGCATCTTCCGATTTGATCATATCGCTAGGCAAATGATCGTATAACGACTATAATCATGTTACTGTGACAAATATATTGTTTTATTTGATTCTATGGTAGATTTATAACTATTTAACCAGATTAGTTTAGTCGGATAAAACATATTTCTAGATTGCGACCGTAAGATAGCTAATGAATCGCTTTCGTATAACTGTGTTGCGGTATTTAATTATTTATGCCTCCCTAGGCATAAATAATTATATTATATCCCTATATAACACTATTACGGCTTTATCTATCATACTGCGACATATGTACCTAAATGTTTGCAAGATCGCCTTAAGCCCTAAAAATATGATATATTATAATAATATGTTTTTATCATTTCAAATAAACTAAGACAGTTGTAGCAACTATTTTATTTTTCGCGTAGAAAACAGTTTTACTGCCTAGTAAAACCTAGTCGTAGTAGTACCTAGTCATAAACAGTTAATGACGAAGTTCAAGAGACGCTAGTTTCGTTAAATTTGAGATAGACGAAGACAAGTACCGAATTCTGATGAATACTGAAACAACTTCCAGAAATGTTTAAATATTATTACCCTGTATAAAAATAATATTATTGGGGTGCATGAAAAGAGCCTCTACGAGTGACGATACTTAAGTACCTACGTCTGGCGCACCCTGGGCAGTCAGCCCCGCTACTAACCTTGGTGACTGGCTAATCTTTTCACCACAGCATGAGCTATTTTCGTATAGCTCGTGCTGACACGAGAGAAGATTAGCCTGTAAAATGTGTGGGCAAAGGCTTCTAATATAGAGAAGGAAGGAGCGTTGATCACCATGCTTGCTCACTGCGGGTTGGTTGGTGACGGTTTGAGTTCATTACGTCCAGGTTTCTTCACGTTGTTTTCCTTCACCATATGTCTATGGCGTCTTAGATTAACTAAGAAAGTACATATGACATTGAAAAAGTCACATTGGTACATGCCTGGATTTTTACCCGCAACCCGGTGCTTAACAAGTGGGTCTGTAACCTCCGGGCCACCATGACATTCATTCCAGAAATGTTTGCTTTATTTTATTTTGTTGTCCATATGAAGAGTCCACTGCAATAATGATGAACGTCCCAAAGTTTCTTTTATTCTAAATATGTATGTAATTCGGACACTTGATATAAGCAATTCGTAATCTCGTTTACAAACTCAGCAAAATCGCTTACAGTCCCGCGATAATACGTTTTTAAAAATTGGACACACGGCTAGAACGCTCAGCATCATAGGTGTTCATCTTTTTTGAATCTGAGTTTTCTTTCACCTTTTATAAAATCAAATAGCACATTTCTTAAAACAAACTTTCTGATGGTAATATGAGTCAATAATGTTGTGTCAACATAAGTCCAATTCAGCCAGTTTAACATTTTTGTTTTTCGGAACAGAATAAATCAATTTTTAGTACCTACTTCCCTGTAAACAATTACCTTAGGTCGACCCACAGAACTCAAAATATAAGAACCTACAGAACTATAAGTTTTGTGGGTCGAGCTGACAACATAAAAATTATCCTATGCTTGGATTAGAAAACTTTTCACTTCACGAACACCCCGATAAAACAGGACATGCGGCGAGTGGGTTATGGTATGACTAAGGTACGACAAAAGACGCAATGCCGCGTTCATATACATAGATTGTTACCCTAGAGATTTTTCGACTTGTGAATTTCCATAAATAATGAATATCTCTAAAATTAAGCCTTATTCGATAAACTATATCCTAGCTTTTCTCCTCCAATTAGGCATCGGAATCGAAGGTAAAAATCTTTCGGGTACCTCGCACGGTGTATAAAACATATTTATAAACTACTATACTGGCTATTGAAGTAACAACAAACAAAAAGTAAGTAGTTACTACTACTTCCATTAAATTAACATTAAGATATCCAACAAAGATTAAACCTTAAACCCATTGAACGTCAAGGTTCCTAAGTATTTCAAGTTCTAAGGGTCCTTATCTTTTCTTTAAGGTACTGCTTATCCTGTATTCTTATCTGCTAACGATATCGAGCTGACTTCGGAGCCCAGGGATGGAATAATTGCACAAAATGACGACGCAGGTCAAGATTTGGCTGATAGGTTACCTTTCCTGCCGTCGTATTTAAAAGTCGATAAGATTAAAACAGTATTTTGAAACTTTTAATACAAAGTTTAAGAACTGTCGAATTATAGATAGTTTATCAAAAGACTGATCTAAGTCATCTTTGTTTTAAATTTAAATTGGATTTTTAAACAAAAATCTAATTTAAGTAAATCGAGTAAATTAAGAAATGATTTCTTGAATTATTATGTAAAAGACTCTGAGGCTAAGCGTATGCTGAGACGCAGGTGACGCAGCGCAGCACAGTGCAGATTATGCCGCGCAGGGCAGGCGAGGCAGACATAGGCCATGACCGCATGCTGCGACGCAGCTCGAAGACACATTCGAGTTTTAACTAGTACAAAGAATAGACGCGTTCGAGTTGACGAACGTTTTTCTTTAATAGTTTGGATGATTAGTATCATACAAACAAGGTTCACAACGCACTAATTCAATTAAATGTTCTGTCATTGCAATAAAATTAGAATTAGCGGTAAAAAACACATGTCGACATGCACGCGTCTCGCAAAAATCTGTGCCGGCACCACAACGAGGCGCAGAGCAGGGCAGACGCATGTCTGCGTCGCACGCGTCTGCGCCGCAGCGTACGCAGCGCAGCTCTTAGTACGTTCATACATTACAAAATCTGCTCTGCGCTGCGTTGCGTGCACCTGCGTCACCTGCGTCTCAGCATACGCTTAGCCTGAAGCTCTGTGAACGTAATTAATCTCTCCGACTCTAATGGTAATGAAAAAAGAATGGTTGCAATGTTGCAAGCCATGCACGTGACTTTATTAGTCAATTTCATTATTTAACACCTACCGTGTGCTAAAACTAGCATCTCTATTTTATAACAAAACATCACATCTAGATTAACCATCTCTTCCCGTGGGTGTCGTAAAAGGCGACTAAGGGATTCGCACAAACTAAAGTGCTCAATCAGACTGCACTAGAGGGTGCGGGGGCGGGCGCGGGCGCTTGGGTCTTGGCGTCTGTGTGTTCACAGTAGTGCCGAACGAGCTATCGTACGACGCTTCGGCGGGTGAATCAAAATGGTTAAGAATCACACGCGCAGTCACGTAACAGACGCTATATCACTGTGAACGATACGGGCGGACTGAGCCATTAGAAACACCCGCGCCACTGCGCCCGCGCCCGCCTCATGCAGGCGCGCGACTCGCGGGCTCACTGTGAATGCAACTGGCGTCTACATACATTTGATTTACACGCGCCCGCGCTAGCACCCGCGCCCGCCTCCACTATGAAATACGGCTAAAGGATGGGCAGCAGCGTTCTCTGAGTATTTTAACAACCATACTGCGATCGCCAACCCGCGTGCCAAGCGTGGCGATTATGGCAAACCCCCCCTATTGGGGGAGGCCTATGTCCAGCAGTGGATGTCTTTCGGCTGAATCATCATCAAGTCTAGATTCCTCAAAGGGTTTGGTAGAAGTGTATAGTATACACCCTAATTCCGCCGTTATGTTTAAGTCCCATGTAATAGGGGGCAAGCCTATTGCCACCAACCGGGCACAAATCCATATTCTAGGCTGCTACTGAGAAATTCCTGACGGAAACTCAATAACACTTTGCCCGCCCTGGGGATCGAACTCAGGATCTCACGCTCAGCAGCCGCGCTTGCAACCACTAAACCAACGAGGCAGTCATAGTAATTTTATGAAACCCTATATTGCCTTTTTACTCCGATAGCGGCTGTTTCACTGAGCACTTATACAAATCCAACTCCACTCGCACTTCACTTGATTATACTGCATAAAACCGAGAATAAAAATTACCAAACAAGCACCATGAAATCTATTCCTAGATACAGGGTGTCCCCGGAAGTATATGGATCAAATCGAATAGGGGCATGGGCAATGTCATTTCCAAACTTTTTCACCGTGAGAATGTTGGTGAATTTTTTTACGATTCAAAAGTTATGACCAATTATTATTATTTTTTTCAATCACTTCGCATAGAAAAAAATAATAAAAAAACTATTAGTGCTATCATTTTTTTTTCAGGATTTTGGCGAACAGTAGGCCTTTTTTGTGGTAATACTTTTACGCAGCTAGAAAACATGTGTTCAATAAGAAAAAACATTTACTGCAAAGGTTTTTTTGGTCTGGCAAAAATTTTACTCAAGTTTTTACTACTACAAGTTTTGAAATGACCTTGCCCACGCCCCTATTCGATTTGATCCATACTTCCAGGGACACCTTGTATATTTCTCACGTAAAAGTCTTCAATCTAAAGTACAATAAAGTTTTATAAACCGGTGCTCAAGGTACCATAAAGCAGTCAGCAGGATAATAAAAACACCATAAGTATGAACGAAAACGTAAAAATAACAGCGGTTACGCACTGCATTCGATCCGAATCCGTGAAAATACGTTCCGAAGTAGCCATAGAACTATTTGTATGGTAGTTTACGCACTACATCCGGCATCCGTCATCCGATTTCTATCCGTCATCCGTGAGTTTCTAATTCGGAAGAACAATTGACGGACCGAAGTAGTCGTAGTATTGTTTGTATGAACGCTTTCGCATTACCTCGGATTCAAATCAGACGCCAAACGGATATGCCAAAGATGGCCCCTGAATTGTTTGAATTTGAATCAGAGATCGGAATAATGCGTAAGCAACATCCGAATTCGGTCCAAGATTTTTACTCTAGATCGGTATTTTCACGGATTCGGATCGGATGGAGTGCGTAAAGCAATATCCGAATTCGGTCCGAGTTTTTTATATCCGTATTTTCACGGATTCGGATCGGATGCAGTGCGTAATCGCTCTAACAGTAATATTTTGTCCGTGAGCTGTCTTTTTGGCAGATCTTGTATAATCCCCCCTTGTTTGTGTTTACATGTTTCACAGCTTTCACATTAATTGAAAACAAACAGTCTGCATGATATCGTTAAATCCTCCATCCGGAGCGAGGATCCAGTATTGGAGCTTTGACCTTTTTTTTGCCGCGTGAAAGAATAAATATTTTTCCTAATATTATTGAGGATTAGATTATATTGCTAACACTTCTGATAATGGTAAATGATTTGTTGCCTTCTAGTGTCTGTCAAACTGACATTTATGGGTGAGCTATTTTTAATTATTTGTTAATTATATAAATACACTGGTGAGCTATTTTTAATTATTTGTTAATTATAGAAAATATAATCCAATTGAAAGTTAGGTCGTTATGCTTCCTTATGAAACAAAAGTACTTAGTTATTTACTTATTTTTAATTACAAATTTTTAAATGGATATGCCTAGGAGCATGTTGTTCATTTCAACTTTATGAGAAAAAACAAAGCTAAGTTTACATTTCAGTAATACATTCTGTTAAAATATTATCAGTAAATCAAACTTTAATATAAAGTTTTAAGTTATTTATAGAATTGCTAATTAGTCAAGTTTTTGTACACATTTTACAACATTTACAACTTTATATTCGATGAAGAATAGCAACTCTATAGATTTATTTATTCTTTATGCACAAAATAGTACAGAGGCGGACTAATACCTTAAGCCGGCGACTGACCTGTAACATTTCGTCGTAACGTAACGTTACGTTACGACGAAATGTTACAGGTACAGGTACAGTGAGCCGATCCGCTCGCTGCGAGCGCTGCGTACTCCACCCGGTTGTCGGTATTTTCACGAATCCCTTGGAGTGTTACGTTACGCCTTAATTATAGGTCAGTACAACCCCATAGCGTCGTCGCGAGCGCATGTGTCAATCGAGTATCACATATGCGAAGTGTTATTGACGAGCGTTGAAGATGGAATGGGACCAGGATAAAACTCTGTTGTTCATTAAAAATATAAATAAATAAAATAATTTGACATTTTGATTACCAAAGGCGGAGCGTAGTCGAGCACTATGCTCGTCATGAGCAAGGGTACAGGTCAGTCAGGTAATGCCGTAACGTAACACGCTCGCCTTGAATGTTACGTTGGCTAAGCTAATTAGTCGTAAATTGTTCTTATCATTTGGTTTCATTATTTGTCATTTCGACGGTTGAAAGGCTAATTGGTCTAAGCGACATTTTTTGCGATATTGAGTTATATACATATTCGGAATCAGCAAATTTTTCTCCGTCGTTTGAGTCATGTTTCAAATTTTTTTGACTACTTTTTTGGCGCTTAGTACCCACAGCAAAACAGGCCTCATTTCTAAGCTCATTGATCTATACGACAAAAAATTAGACAAATTCGGGGACTCGGTGACTTAAGCTATTTTGATTTTTTGAACTTTTATAACGTGTGTCGATTAAGGCATTTGGCTTTTTCGCCATGGTTGTGGTTTTGTCCTTTGGCCTATTTTGCACTAAACCAAAACAGTAAGCTATGTCGTTTGGCCCATTTTGCATTCAAGTTCATTAAAAAACCGTGTTTTAAAAACCATGTCGCTTGAATCATTTTGCATTACCGGTTAAATAACTATAAATTGGCATACCGACCTCAAAAATATCTTACGGACGTTGCTGAATAATATTGATGCCTAAGCATCAATAATATTGATGCTTATGCCATATTTTTTTATTTATTTAGGCCTTATTATATTATTGTAGATATTATCTACAATAATCTAATAAGGGTTCATTTTGTTTCTTACTGCAGTCCCTCTAATGGTCATCTGCATCAAACTACTTCACTCTGGTGCAGCACCATCATGTTGCTTAACTTGCTTGACTTGGCGCTAAATTCATTTTCTCTCGTATTATTTTATTCTAAATCGATGCTTGAGCCAGTTTACTTTCAGCTATTTTATTTACGGTAGGCATTTGAACCATTTTGCCTTTCACATAAAATAGCTAAATTTGATGCATTTTGGGCTAACCAACATAAATTTTCTAAAATAATACACAATTATCAACAGTAATAGCTTAAAAAACTTCCTTACTTAATTAGGGATATACTGTATTGAACAAATAAAAGTCTATTCAATAGTTGTTTTTTTATGATTTTTTTTCCGAAAAAAGAAACTTTAAACCGTCCTCCTGCAAGTTTTACAAAATGTCGCTTAGATCAATTAGCCTTTCAACCGTCGATTTATTAATAGTAAAAATACCTAAATAACTTAAAACACTTTCGACACAGTAAAATACGCATAAAATAAAAATTTCTTCTGGCAAACGTAACACCTGCGCTGGCTTAGCTAATTATTCATAAATTGTTCTTATCATTTGGTTTTATTAATTGTCTCAGCAGAACTATTTTTCAACATTTACCGTGTCTCTGAGGTAAAACCTAGGATTTATTATGTGAATGCTAGTAACAGGCCGAAATCAACGATTTTCACAGAACAATTCGGACTTTTACCAATCGGACTTGGTAAATGTTAGATTTTACTGGAAAATCTTAGGATTTACCGTAGTTCGAGCATTTACAGTAACATATACATAGTCAAACTGATTACAGTAACAAATTGTGTTCTACGCTCAAACACAATTTGTTACTGTTGATCCACTTATCACATTTGGAGATAGTGATATTAATATTATCTAATAATAAAGATAAGCATGCCCAAAATAAATATAAAGAAAATTGATTATTATTAGTCAGACAGAATTCAGCTGTGTAGAAACCATACACGTCTATAGCGCGATAAAAACACAATCGTACTTGGAACAACTTTATCAAAATATACTTTATCAATATGTCAGGACTACTGAAAGTGTGGACAAAATTCTCAGCAGCAAATAAAGCTGGTAAAGTTTTTAACCTACGAATAGTGGAAATGCCAGAATATCTTGCTGAAGATTTCATAGAACAGTACACGAATTATTTTGTGAAAGAGGAAACTACTTTTAAAGCGGCCGGTAAGTACCCAGATCAGTATTTTCATAGTGTCTCCTGCTTGTGTTTCGGAAAACAGCTTCCCAATATCCAGTTGTATTAAAGAATAAAAATGTCAGTCCCGTGGCGGTAAAACAAAACTCTAACTCAGTCCTAACTAGTCCTAACTTCCTAACTAATATTATAAGGCTAGTATTTAAACGATCGAATACAAATTCAAAGTAAGGGTGTCAAAAATACTGATTATGGCGTACCTACTGGAATACTAAGTGGGTGAAAGACTGAGGGCGAACACAAATATTGAAAACGGCGACTTAAAAATACGAATTTGAGGTACGAGTTATTTAGAACGATCAGTATAATAATTCTTAAGTGAACAAATTTCACTCACATTATTGTTGTATGTTTTTAAGGTTGTTTGGGTTTCCAAAGGAGCGTCGACGGAGCCCCGCTGAGCGGGGCTCCTATTTCTGTCTGCAGGGTTTAAAGTAACCTAACACGAACCTAACCTGTCCGTGTCGGGGTAAGGAAATGTATATTTTCGCCCACTCAGTATTTTTTCGCCCAAGTTAGTATTTTAATGCCGCTCGGTTTAGTATTAAAATATCTCATTAACAGTCTTCCATATATTATTTATTCGCCCGATTAATAATTCCTCAATAATAAGTAGAGATAGGGTATTCGGGTGCATATGTTACGGCTAATAGCCGAAGTGCGGCTACACCTAGTTTTAGCCGGGTACAACTAGGTGCAGCCGGCCACATGCGGTTAAACTTAAATCTATCCTACTTATCTTTGGTTAGAACTAGGTTTAGCCTGCATCATAGCGGCTAGAACTAGGTCCAGCCGCACACCGATGGTTAAGGGTAACCCCGACACGGATAGGTTAGGTTACTTTAAACCCTGCAGACAGAAATAGGAGCCCCGCTCAGCGGGGCTCCGTCGACTTAAGCTCCACCTAGTTCTAACCAACTGCTACTTGTTGCACCTAGTTGTACCCGGCTAAAACTAGGTGTAGCCGCACTTCGGCTATTAGCCGTAACACATATATTTTAAGGTCCTACCTAAGGTCGACTGGTATAAAATACCTAAGGTATTAAGTCCGCCTCTGTACTAATTTTGTGCGAAAGAATAAATAAATATTTACCTGAAATTAATATTTGGCTGTGAAATTATTGAAGGGAACTTCTTAAAGGGAAATGCCCAGATGCCACACATAAAAATGCCTGAAATAAACAACAATGAAATATACGCCAAATTGCACTATAAGTCGTAGGGAACCCATATCATTTTCAATAATTACAAAAAAACTCGGCAAAACTTGTTCCAAACATCTTTTTCTAAAATATAGGTTAAGTCAAGGTTTAAGATTATTACGCAATAATTAATAAACAAAACTGCATTTAAATGTTTTAATCATCATTAAAAACCACTAACACATCATCAAGAAACTGTGCAGGAGGATTGATATTGGGTTGGTACCGGGCCCATGCTAAGTACCATATTATTGACATAGTATGGGCACAGGTACCAACTGTTCGCCGTCCCACGAGGCAGTTACAATAGCGATGCTGTAAAGCCCTTATCCCTGATAAGGAATTGTTAATTATTATATAAACAAAATATATTTTTTGAGAAATATGTCTGCTTTGTATTTTTCCTCGAAGTAAAAAGCAATTACCCGGAAGAGATAAATGCTCAACTAATTCGTTATCCAGTTCCCTACATATTTCAATCTTATAAATACCATTCGCTCGTGTGTGCTCGCCATAGTATGAGCGAGCCTGTTTTATTTGGTACGTACCACATGCCAACAAAACCATTTCGCTGTATGTCAGTTGTGGGAAATCAGCAACATTGTTAGGATTTATATTAATGCTTTGGAATTGCGCTCTGCGACGATTCAAATTATTTGTGATCACATAATCAGCTAGTATATTTTCTGTATACATATTCTGATGTATTATTTGCAAAATATCAACAGCATCTGGCCTGTCAACTATTCTAGTATAAAACCTATTAATTAATGCTGCTGCTATAGAGAAATCTACCATTAAATGTCTCGAAGCTCTATTAAAAAAATCTTGGCGAAATAATTTGAATTGCTGCTTGAATATTCCATTTACGGCTTCCACAACCCAGCGGCAAATAGTAACTCTTCGGCTTTTATTAGCTTCCAGAGTGGATAATTGAATTTCATTTACTTGCAGTGTTGATGGCATGTGAACACTATAATTGCAAGATTGCAAAAGTGGAATGGAATCCCTGAACCCTCTATCAAGAATGAATACGTCACCATCCTGAAAATATTGTCTCAATGGCTTACTGGGTTCATCAAATTCACTAATCATTATCTGAGCATCGGAAGTTGTTGCTGGATAAGGGCCTAACACATCGATTATATAGCCATCGGAGCAAACAAGCAAAAATGGCTTCACAAGGTTTCGATATTTGTGAAGAGAATATGTCTCTTTTTGGTACAAATAGTTGGAGCTTTTTTGTACATAGATATATGTTCCATCAATAATTACGACAGGCTTCCTTATTCCGTCGACTTCGCCAAACAGCCCATTTGGTAGAACAAGGTTTCTTGCTGCTATTTGTTCTCTTGTTATATGTCCAATTCCAAGGTTCATAGGAACAAAATCTTGATGCAGTTTTTCCCTTGCTTTAGCCATTAGACGTTCCAGAGTACTTCTCGGTATTTGTAGAAGAGATGATAATCTTACATCAGAATCTCCAGTTCTCAATTTCATCAGGTAAGCTCCAAGGGCAGTAGAACCTCTATGCATTTGCGCCAATCGGGGCACCTCTCCCATTAGAGTACCAAAACTATTTCTACTCATTCCTAAAAAGTACCACACCATATGTTCTTCCATTAAGTGTATATTTTCGAAGTCCAAAGCACGACATTCATAATTCACAAATGATGCAAAGTCTTCAATGTGGTCCACAGTGAATTCATGATTCATATCTTCCAAAGCAGGGAGTTCATGCCAAAAGTCACTATTCAAATGATGACTACATATTTTTGAATTCTTTGGTATATAAAACTTGTAGTCCTTGAAGAGCCACACCCTTAATGAAAGTGGTACCACATGTCTATCAATCATATTACATCCTGGATAGAAACAATGACTTTGAGTATCAACTGCTCTTCCGTAATTAGGTAACAGTACGCTGGATCTTATTTGAGGAGGTTCTTCATGTAGAGGTATATTCAAACTACCTGCCTGACTGGGTACCGGACTCGGGCTTGGTGAAGGAGTAGTAGGGGGTGAGGTAGCCCGGCTGCATCGTTGCCAACATGGGTGGCAGATCAAATCCGAAGAACGTAGCTGCAAGCAAAATGAAAAGTAAAAGTTGGTTTTGTTTTACTTCAAGCTCGATGAACGAAAACCTATGCATAAAAAAGTACTCTGTGATAAGTTTTTAAAAGACATGATAGTGACGTTATTTGCACGGGATAAGAGGGAATTACACAGAATTAGGGCAGAGGAATGAACTTACCTGGCGTGGTTGGATTCTGTGTGCTACTACATTCATTATGTGCCTCTCACGATCACTGCTATTTCTTACAACATGTGATCGTTGTCGTAGAACAGACTGTCCACAGCAAACGCACACATGTTGGTGGCCTACTTGTCTACCTGGCCGGCTGGTTCCAGGTGTCTCGGTGATAGTGTGAACCGCTAATCTAAGACATGCATCACAAACAACACTACCTGGTTCAACCTGTGAGAAAGAACAAAAAACAATGTACTAATTGTTCAATGTCAGTGCGTTCAGTTCAATATAATTATTCACAAAAACTATGGAATGAATATACTTACAGCTAATGGTGTTATCCATGCCTGTATTAAACGACGTACTTCATCATTTTGCTCTGATACGACATTACGTCTCATCGCTGTAAGATCGAGATAGCAATTAACACAGTGTACGTTTCCATCCATTTTTAAATGTACACGGTGTAAGAGTCCAAAACAATAGCAGAGTCGTATAAAAAGCAGGTCCAGGTCCGTCGTCAAAAAGCCGAGTCGTCGTCAAGGCGGGTTCAATCTAAGTCGAGTTCGAAAAGGGGTAACGTGTGCAGAAGTAAAATCAAAATCCTTAAAAATGGCCAAAGTCGTCGTTATTATATCCTATTAAGTTATACTCAAGTCGCAAACGCAAAATGTGAATCGATCAATTCAAAACCACAATTCAACGGAAAAATGAAATGCAGTAATCAATATCAAACTGTCAGTAAGGCAAAGGACATGTTATCCATGCAGCCTACGATACTTTTTCTTATTTGAAAATAATTTTATTTTAATTAATATTGACATGCATATAATATTACTTTCATTAGATAAACGTTATAATTAGGTCGAATTATTCTAAATGAACGATAACTGTGCAATAATTCTATAAAATACTTCGATAAATTATTTGAAAATTCTTGTTTGGCTGAATGTCGATTACACATGTCAGATTAAACACAGTTGTCCATTAAAAAATAAGAATGAATTAGACGGATATCAAGCGAAATATTTTAAAGATCGTTATATTTTCCTCCTACGTTTACAAACTTGAGAATTATTCATTATGCATATTTAATTCTAATTAGAATTTAGGACTATTAGTAGTTTCCGTTCATTTCAAGCATTTTATGGGCGTTCCCCTTTTTTTTTTTTGATAAATGACGTTGTTTGCTATGCCAGTTTGGTAACTATACCTACTTTACAACATTAAGTAGGTAAATATGCATCCTTTATTATTATGGTAATTCTCTTACAGGAATCGCAAAAAGTGCAGAAGCAATGGAAGAACTACGAGTACCCATTTTAAAATCAACAAAAGAAAATGAATTTAACATTGCCATTTGTTGTTTGGATAATGTTGACAACAAAATTAATGACATCATTGGGGCTTCAAAAATGGCGCTAACGTTGAAAGACGATATAGACCCACCGGTAAAATTACAATAATACTATTAGTAATACTAAAATAAAACATATAAATAGAAAAATATTAATAAGGCCTCATGGGTATCTTCTAATATGTTATCATCAGGGAACGGGTATACAATTCCACCGGCACGGACTCTCACAACACAATAATGTCGTTCCGAATCAACCTCCACCAAAGAAAGCGTCAGCCGCTCATAGATCTAAGAATCTGAGAATATACGTCTCTAAGAAGGGCCGACCTTCTCAAAAACGCACACTCCACAAACTCATAAACATAGAAATTAGTTGTTTTTTGATCTAGCATCACTTTTGTCACATTATTACATACTCCATTTGAAATAAGATTAGACATTTAAACAAACCTTTTTATCAGTCCATTCAACCGATTTTGACTTTTATTGCGTTAGTGGAAAGACAAATGGCAGTTGCAGTTAACAATTGTTATCGTACCCACTTTTCTGCTTTTAATGCCATCCTTATGCCTACGGAATAGAAGTCACAATTGATTGAACGGACTGTAAAAAGGTTTGTTTAAACGTCTAATCTTATTTCAAATGGGTATAGTTCCGTAAAATTTAATAAAAAAAATGTTATTTTTATTAGACCAATAATATAATTATTTAATGTTATTTTTATTGTATTTCAGTTTGATGCAAAAGCGGAAGAAACGAAGAAATTATTTGAACTTTTCAGTGGTATGGCATCTTATTATGACGAGACGAAGGAGTTACATTTAGATCGATATTTTATGGATAGAGGAATCTTCGTCCATCCTGACTATAGGGGGCTTGGTATTGCGCAACAGTTATTGAAAGTAAGGTTAGTGTCAACCCTTCTCAAAAAAAATTGTATTTCTTGAGGATTAGTTTTTATTAATAACATAGAATACGGAATGGGACTTTTTCGCAGTTTTGTCAGAACGATACCCACCTCATGAAACAGTTGTTTTCTTTAATGCATCTTTTCTGTTTCAAAATTATATGTAAACAAGGCCGGATTTAAGGAAAGGCAACAGCAGCCCCACAAGGGAGGGGACTGCAAAAATTGTTTTTTTTTTTTAGATGTGAATTAAATGACACCTCTTTTTCTGACGAAGAATAAAATTGTTGCATTTTTTTCTGTTGTATTATATTTCGATGAAACGAATGAAAGCACGGCGATGCAGGTGACGGGCACGGCTAGCGCGGTATTGCTCAGTACAGTCAGTAACTCAGGGTGCTAATCATCATCATCATCATCATCTGCCTAGCCTTTTCCCAACTATGTTGGGGTCGGCTTCCAGTCGAACCGGATGCAGCTGAATATCAGTATTTTACATGGAGCGACTGCCTATCAGACCTCCACAACCCAGTAACTGGGTAATACGATACTCTTGGTAAGACTGGTTGTCAGACTTTCTGGCTTCTGACCAACAGTAACGACTGTCAAAGATCTACAAATGACAGCCGGGACCAACGGCTTTACGTGCTTTCCGAGGCACGGAGTAAACTCGCTATGGTAAATGGTCACCCATCCACAGACCAACCTCGGCAAGCGTGGCTTAACCCGGAAGATCGGTCTATGCGGCTGTAATTATTTAGCCACGAGCTCCTCAATAAAAAATAACTCAAAAAAGCAGTTTTTTTTTTGTTATTGAATCTCAATAAAACCGTTCCACTGTCAATCTCTGTCACCAGTAGATCACGCGGTTTGAAGGAATTACACGAAATCGTTTACACCCTGTTTTGCCTCATAATTTTTATGAGGTATCAATTTATCAGTCTGGTCGTCTAGACAAACGATCTCTTAATTGTTATAGCCCATTTAATGGCCTGTTTAAGAGATCTTAATCATTGACTTTAGTATTTTAATGTACTCAATTACTGTAATCAATTAAGTTAAATGGTGAAACTGCAATTTTAAAAACCATATAACGTTACTTGTCGTTTTTATGAGGGTTGCTCCAAAGATTTCGTTATTAAATAACGGGTATTTGACTGAAAAAATGTAATTAGTCCGTCAGTTCGATTATCAAAAAATATTTGACCCGTATTTTTTCTTTTGTTAGGTACGTAAACCAAAATTGACGAACCTACGACACTTTTAAAATTGATAAAACGTCACAAGCAAGTACAATTTTTACTTGCTTCTGACGTCACAAGCCCCCACTCTCGAGGTTTGATGCGTTTTATCTTGCCAAATATTCATAGATTTAACAAAAGAAAAAATACGTGTCCATTATTTTTCAAAACTCTAACTGGTAGACTAATTAGATTTGCAATTTATTGATGCTGTCAACATGCCTATTGCAGATTTTGTTACCTATTTTTTGTCTGGATGTTTCCAGGCGAATGATATGCAAAGAGCACGGAATACCTGTACATGGAGCCTGGATGACGTCATACGGCACGCAGAAAGCTGCTGAGCGTGACGGCTGGGAGACTGTGTGCGAGTTGAACTATGAGGAGTTCGGGAAAAAACATGGCGTGACCTTCGATGGACCCCCGACTTCAAAATTTATGATAGCTAGAATAGCATAATTAAAAATCGCTTGGGAGGATATAAAAGGCCAGTGTCTTGTTCAGATAGTCTAAAAGACATGCTGCGCTGTCCCCAAATACATTAGCACAAGGGTTAGCGGATGAAGATGACTCACGACATAAAAACGATGTAAATAAGAAGATTTGACGTGAATAGTAAGTACATTAATTTTAGGTGTAATGTAATGTTTGTTAGTAATAAAATTATTTTTATATTAAAAGATATTAACACAATAATTAGTATTTTCTTTAACTTCGCTAGGAACGGTGCTAAATACAGTACAACTATTTAAAATCAGAACATCAGCGTGTAATGTCCGCTGCTGAAAATGGACCTCTTATTGCGATATGCAGTTTGTTGTTATAAGCAGAAATGACGATTATGATCATAATAATGCCTTAGTTACCATTTACGACACCCACGGGATGGGAAGGGCTGGCTTATTCTTTGCCGAGAACCAGGGCCGGATCCTAAAGGTTTGGGAGCCCCGGGGCAACGAATAAGTGGAGGCAATAAGCTGAAAAATAAAAAAAAAGAAGAACCTCGTTAAGGACGGGAGTCCGTCGGTAAACAAGTCCGAGTGGACTTGTTTACCGTTGTCGTAACGAGTGTCATTTTTGTCCTTATCTAAAGAAAATCGAAAACTCATATTGTAGATGCCGCTCTCTTGTGTAGTCCCCGGGATTAAAGCCCCTGTTGCCCTCCTCTAAATCCGGCCCTGCTGGGAACCACAAGAAATATATTTAAAACTAGCTGTACCCGGCCATGCGTTGCAATACCACGTAAAGAAAAAAAGTATTTGGTTTTATAATTTGTTTATTGAAGGGCTTTTGGATACACAATATTTTTGATTAGAAGGGACTCGAGTTTACCATACTGACGGGACGACCATCAAATGTTTGACAGGTAGGAACAGTTTATATGGGAAAATAAAATTGTTGTTTTTACTATTTTCCTCGCAACTTTTCCACAATTTTTTCACCACTTAAACCTTCCCTGGACTTCCACAAATATTTCAAAACCAAAATTAGCTAAATCGGTCCAGCCGTTCTCGAGTTTTAGCGAGACTAACGAACAGCAATTCATTTTTATATATATTGGGTGTAAAAAGACCCCTAACGATAACGAAAACCACATTCTACCCATCATTGGGATCATTTTTTTCTAACAGACCATAACTGGGAAATCATTGATTCCGGAGATATCGAAGGTCAAAGTCAACATTTTTTTTTTTAGTTTTTTCCAGAAATGTATTCTAAGTGATAATACTAAACTTTCTTCCAAATAAACATTATCAAAATTTTCAATTTTTCCTAAAAAATTACGCATTTGAAGTTACAAAAACGCAATAAATATCAAACGCACACAATCGCCTTGGCTCAGCTGTGTAGCCGCTGCACGACCCACACAGGCACATTCGGTTACGTGCATTACATTATGCGCTACAAAAAAACAGAGTTTTTTTATGCTTAAAAATAAGTCGTTTCCCAACAATTATTTTCGGTCCATGTTATTGAGTTTGATGTACAGAGTGCGTAGATTTCGGCTATGTGATGGGTCTTTTACACTCTGTATAAGGTCAAATCAAAATAGGTGGACAAACTTTTACAGATCACAGTACTCATGAATATGAACAACTTTTACTATGGGACCAACACTGAAATATAAAAAAAAATCAGCTGTTCCATACAAAAGTGCAATACCTACACGATCAAAATGTATGGAACAGCAGATTTTTTATTTATATTTCATGGTTGGTCCCATAGTAAAAGTTGTTCATATTGATCTGTAAAAGTTTGTCCACCTATTTTGATTGGACCTTGTATAAATAAGGCACGCAGAAACCTGCTGAGCGTGACGGCTGGAAGACTGTCATTCCAAATACAGTTACTTCATTAACCAAAAAGTCAACGTTTCAGATTGCTGCTTATGAATGCGTGTTGGTTATTGGCGTGCTTATTCTTATGAATTGGTTTATGAATCATATTTTATCTCTCCGTTATTTATTGATCACAACAAACTAACTTCAAGAATTTCTTAATTTAATGTTTACGTACATCAATAAGATTTCATAATGATAATTTACATAAATATTGGCATTAGACCCTAACTTTTATGACAATGTAGACAATTTATCACTAATTTAAGTATTTAATAAATTTAAATGGAATTGCTTAACTTGTCCTGAGGATGCCCCGTGCAGGGGCGAAACACGTGTCGTGTATTGGTTTGGTTGCATGTTGCATTATTTTTTCACTCTTTCTGCATGTGCATATACTTGTGGGCGGTGCTGCATACTGCATCCAAACTAGCGATCTTGTTCAGCGGAATTAAAGCTAGATATTTTATTTGCATTTCTGCTTAACTTGTGTTTATTGGATAGTTTTCTTTAAAGCCTTTGCGCTCTATTCGCCCTCGCTGTTGGCACGCGCGCACTGGATAGCTAAGGATTTCTGGCTGCGGATACCCGAGTGAGCCTGGCAGAGCGTAGGAAATGTGTGTGGCTCTTGTATTAACGCATTTGTATTAACAATGACCGTGTCGCGTCAGCCGCCAATGCCCAGCTGTTCAAAATTGCAGCAGGCCGAGTCAGATCCTGCAGCCAGGCTGCCAAGTCGAGCCTTATAAATCGTATGCTCTGCTGTGTCTGTTTATACAGCAGTAGACAGAAGATTAATGAGAAGTTGGAGCGGTTACGCACTGCATCCGATCCGAATCCGAGAAAATACGTTCCGAAGTAGTCATAGAACTATTTGTATGGTAGTTTACGCACTAGATCCGACTTCCGTCATCCGATTTCTCTCAGTCATCCGTGAGTTTCCAATTCGGAAGAAATATTGACGGACCGAAGTAGCCGTAGTACTGTTTGTATAAACGCTTTCGCATTACCTCGGATTCAAATCGGACGCTAAATAGATATGCCAAAGATGGCCCCTGAATTGTTTGAATTTGGATCAGTGATCGGATAAGTGCGTAAGCGATATCCAAATTCGGTCCGAGTTTTTAAGACTCTAGATTCGTATTTTCACGTATTCGGATCGGATGCAGTGCGCAAAGCAATATCCGAATTCGGTCCGAGTTTTTTATATTCTTATTTTCACGGATCCGGATCGGATGCAGTGCGTAATCGCTGTAAGAAATTATTGTAAATAAAAATACAAATTATTTGTGTAATGTATTAGTATCAAAATTCATAATTCTTAGTTAATAGTTACGTTTAGACGTATGTTCAAATATAATTATACTTAGCGAAAAATATTTTAGGGAGTTTATGTTTCACATTTTCTGTTTCTTGAAGGCTCTCCCGCTTCGATTTTTCCACGTCACTAGTCCATTTGTCATTACATTCTAGCAACCATAAATTTACAAGAAGGAGGTCCGTTATCGAAGGTAACGCCATGTTTTTTTCCATAATCATCATAGAAGATCTCATGCACGGTTTCCCAGCCGTCACGCTCAGCGGCTTTCTGCGTACCATATGACGTCATCCAGGCTCCATGCATTGACACTCCATATTCTTTACATATCATTCGCCTGGGAACAAATAATCATTAAAGTTATCTATGTTTACTGTATCAAACTGATAGACTTATGATTACTGCTGATACTATAAGTCATTTTAAAGCTGTGTTTGTACTCTTTCCATAATACGGTTAGGGTGTGCCTAAACATAGAGCGGCAAGTGCGCGGCAGCAACACTCAGCTTTCCCAGGACACAATTTAATGAACACGTTACACTACAGTTCACGCGCGGCAGACATCCAATCAAGCGCGGCAAGACGCGCGCGGCATCCGCGCACTTTTGCCGCTTTATGTTAAGACACACCCTTAGATTACTTAAAGAATGGGATTGAAAATGGCTGATTTATTATTATACACAGTTCTGTGAGCGAGATACAAATAAAGACAACGATAGAAACACCGTCATTTTCAATCCATCATTAGGTTCGGGTTCGGGTTATAGAGATAGAGAGAATGCAATAGAAAGACAGGAATAAATAAATCAAAATGCAGGTCAAAACTTAGGCTTATGGAATATACAGTGTGTCCGGCCATGGACTAGCGATATTCTAGGTACTTATATAGCAACTATTCTAGTACACAAATACACTACACACTAGGGTCCAATCCACTTCCCCGCTATTTGGCAGCCATTTTGCTTTTTTGTCGAGATAATGTCTACAACTGTATGTTTTATGTGAACTCATTGTATCGTAATGTGATGACAATATTGTTGCCCTCTGAATAAGCCTACTTTTATCTCAGTAGGACGAAAACTTTGAGAGATATGACTTTTTTTGTACACACGTACAGAATAATCTCAACAAAAAAATGGAAGTGAATTGAACCCTAGTGTATATTGTATTTGTGTACTACAATATTTGTTATTTAAATACCTAGAATATCACCATACCATGACCGGACACCAACATGAATACACTAAAAATGTCTCTGACAGGCGTTAATACATACCTCACTTTAAATAACTCCTGCGCAATACCAAGCCCTCTGTAATCAGGATGGACAAACAGACCTCTGTCGACGAAGTAACGATCCAAATTGAATTCCTTTATCATATCGTACGAAGATGTCATACCACCGTACACTTCAACCATCTTTTTTATTGCTTCTGCATTTCCTTGTAGCTAAAAAAGGGTCGAGATAATAAAATACATAATTAAAATGTGATTTAGTACGTTTTTTGCTGGCAACAATCCCCATATTAACATTTGTATTATGCGACGCAACTTCGATTTTTTCTCTTCTACGATGTACTCAATGGATACCAATTAACAAACAAACAAACTGGGTACACGTAGTTGAGCAAACAGCTTATTCGTAACGCTCCTCTTTTTTGCCTTTAAAATATTAGAAATGTCCGCGAAAAGTGCCCAGCAAGCTATTAGTGACTTAACTAAAACTGTGAACTTGCTACTGAGTAAAGTGTCGTCGCTTGAAAAGCTTATTATCGAGCAAAATAAGCAAATTAATAAACTTGTAATCGGTGAATCGTCAACAACAAAACCGATTTCTAACGTTGGTGAAGGTAATTCGGAATCGCTAACGAGTACGCGACCAATACGTGAGGCCCGTGCTCGGGCGGCATCGGCTATCTCCGCAGGAGCAAAAAAGGTAGCACCGAAACCGAGCCCTGCTACTGAGGCCGTCGTGACGTCGTCGCCGACCGCGACCCCTACTCTGAGCGCGCAGACGAGCCCACAGCACACTGGCGTCGTTGCATCAAGTGAGGTACTGGGGAGTAGTGTCAATGATAATACAGCGAATGGGGCCGACTGGGTCGAAGTTAAGTATCGTCGTAATCGACGATCACTCGAAAATGTGACCCGTGGTACGGCCTTACCCACTACTACTAATCTTCTAGCTGCGGACCGCAAAACATACTTACACCTATATTATGTAAAGGTTGGGACTACATCTGAACAAGTCATCCAACATCTTCAAACAATTTGCCCGGAAGATAATTGCTCAGCCGAGGTTTTAAAATCTCGTGGTGACTATGCTTCATTTAAATTATCTGTGCCTACCAGGAATACATCTAAATATTTATCACCTGAGTATTGGACTGAAGATGTCTGCATAAAGACTTGGAGTAATGGATTTCGTCGGCAAGCCGCACAAACCAGTAAAGTCTAAATGTTATTCATTCTTCTATCAGAATGTCAGAGGTCTTCGATCGAAATTAGACTCCTGCAAACTAGCTATTTTAAGTGAATCAGCTGACATATTCGCTTTGACCGAAACATTTCTCGTAAGTAGCATATACGATGCCGAGTTGTTTACTAACGACTACACGGTAATACGTCAAGATCGTGCTTATGATGCGGGGTGGGGAGGAGTACTACTAGCCATTCGCACGCAATACAAAGTCCAACAAATTGTTGAGATTGACGGGTATACCGAAGAAATAGAACTTGTGGCTGCAATTGTTTCTCTAAAGTATAAGAGAATACTGATATGTGTTGTATACATCCCACCTAGCTCGAATGATGAAAAATATTTGAGTACATTTTTGGTCATAGAAAATATTATATCAAAATATCCGAAATTAGACGTAATAATTCTGGGTGACTTCAATTTAAACTCATGTAGTGAAAACGTAAATATGCAATTTGTCTACTTACTTTCATTTTGTAAACTCACACAATTCAATACGACAAAAAATGCATACGGTAATATACTGGATCTGGTGCTGAGCAATCTGTGCGCTAAGTACATACGGATGACGGAGGACGTAGAACCGTTAGTGCCGGCGGACGCGCACCACCCAGCGCTTGGCGTCCAGCTCAGCGTCCCGAGGCCGACTGCGCGCGCGCAATTATCGCAACTCACAGAACCACTCACATACAACAGTTTACCACCACAATGGAATTTTAGGAAAGCAAATCTACATTCACTTTATGAATCGTTTGCCTCTCTAAGTTGGAGTGATATATTTAGTTCCGATAATGTTGACGAAGCGCTGAATAAGTTTTACGACTGTATTGATAGGTGTTGCGTCAACTCACTTGTACCTCTTAAAAATATTAATTGTAAGCAATTTGAATATCCGGTGTGGTATACGGGTGAGATTATTCATAACATCAAACAAAAATATTACCATTTAAAAAAGTTTAGGAAATTTAAGGCAGAGTTTAACCTAGAAATGTTTAAATATTATAGACTACATACAAAAGATCTTATTAAATTAGCTTATAGTAATTTTATCAAGCGAACAGAGAGGGATATAAAAAAGAATCCAAAGAACTTTTGGACGTTTGTAAAGGATCAGCGGTCTTCCAGAAGCTCTTGTACTGAATTTGAGTATGAGGGTGAGGTTGTGACCGGTTGCAGTGCTGCTAATGCTTTTGCTAGTTATTTTAAATCAGTTTTCTTATCTCAACAGCCCAATTTGTCTACTGACGTTGCTGAAAGTGAAGCGTCTAGTTCCTTATGCTCTTCCCGGATTGCACTTGACCATATAAGTTCGGCTGATATAACGGTTGCTGTGAAGCGACTGAAGGCTGATTCATCGGGTGGGCCTGACGGCATACCACCTTTTATCGTAAAAGACTGCATATCTGCCTTTGAAAAGCCCCTTTTACACATTTTCAATTTAAGTTTAAAGACTGCAACATATCCAGCTTTATGGAAACTGTCACGTGTCACACCTATGCCCAAGGATGGCTCCAAATCACAAATTGTTAACTACAGACCCATTGCTATGTTGTCGGCATTCGGGAAGTTGTTTGAATCAATTTTGAATCGGCATATTCAATTATTAATATTTATAAAAAAAAAAAAAAAAAAAAAAAATATTACTAGGCAGGTTGACCCACTACTAAGTGACTGCCAGCATGGTTTCAGGGCTGGGAAGTCAACCACTACCAACTTGGTGAATTTTGTGGATTATACTGTCACTGAAATGGATAGTAATAAGCAAGTAGATGCAGCATACTTTGACTTTAAAAAAGCCTTTGATCGTGTCCATAATGACGTGCTTTTGAAAAAGTTTGCAGCCATAGGATTTACGCCAAATCTTTTAAAATTGTTTGCAAATTACTTTAAAAACCGTAAACAATACGTTCAACTTCTCGGCTATCGGTCAGACCCTTATGAGACTTGTTCTGGTGTCAGTCAAGGCAGTACATTGGGACCGACACAGTTTCTCATAATGGTGAACGACTTGCCGGATGTCGTCAGGACAGCCAAATGTCTTATGTTTGCAGACGATTTGAAGCTATTCTTGGGCATCGGGTCCATAAAAGACAGCGACGCGCTCCAGCGGGACATTGATAATGTTGTAGCGTGGAGTGCGTGCAACTCTTTAGACTTTAACTATACGAAATGTAAAACCATAACGTTCACTCGATCTCGTTCACCCAACGCTTACACATACAAAGTCTCTGACGTTCCGCTTGAACGTGTCACAAAAATTCGGGATTTGGGGGTCATTCTCGACACTAGTATGACTCTCAACACTCACATACCTATTATCTGTACTAGAGCCTATAAGTCACTGGGATTTATTATGAGGCAATCAGCACGCTTGCAGGATAGGGGGGCAATCATGGTCCTATACTTTGCTTATGTGCGCAGTATCCTGGAGTATAACTCAGTTATTTGGGATCCACACGAGGTAAAGTATCGGACAATGATTGAGAAAGTTCAAAGAAAATTTGCTCGTTTTTTATATAAAAAACTATTCGGCTACTATCCTTTTTTGTATCCTTCGCTGTTCGTTTCTGGTATGGTGGGTTTGAACACACTGGAACTAAGGCGTAAATGTGCTTTGATGATCCATTACTACCTAGTGTTAAATAGCAGGGTCAACAACCCTACAACCCTTGCTCGTTGTTCCCTCTCAGCACCTGATCAATACACTCGGCTGCGCAAGCGTCGTCTATTGGCGGCACCGCCGGTACGTACATGTACTGCTCAATACGCTCCCACAAGTCGTGCTGTATCAATGCTCAACGCCCTGATTGCTCAGCAGCCAGATGTTGATATTTTCAACAACAACCTTAAACAGTTTGTTGTTTACTGTTTCGAGTTCTTGATGATTTGATGATTGAGAATCATGTTTAAAATTCTACTTAATAAGAAATAACATGTTAGCTTACTGTACGTGTTGGGTAACTGTAAGTACAGTAAGCAATTGCTTTTAAATAAATAAATAAATAAATTAACAAAGTCTAAAGCAAAACTAAAAAAATACAGTAGGTACATTTAAGTTAAAACGTATTTAATTTGTACAAACTTAAAATTTAGCTTTAAATAAACAAACAGATTTGTAGATTCTTTATCAAAAGACTAGATTACTTCGTTTTTAATTATTGTATATCATAAATATTTTTTACCTTTTTTTTCGAAATTTCCTCTGGTGTTGCTAACATCATTATAGATGCTCCAATGATGTCTTGAATTTCGTCATCCTTGTCCAAACAACATATTACTGTGTGAAATGATTTATCATTTTCTCTTTTCAATACGGCTTCCCGAAGTTCGGCCAGTGCGTCTGCACTCGATGATATTCCTAGAACAAAAAATACCACCTTTTTTTTCTTTTTCTTTTGGACTTCTTCTAGATGGTCCTTGCGGATCGTTTTTACGTAACTTAGCAGTTATTTGCAAGACCTGAAGGGTTTCCAGCCAATGGGGGGGAAGTGAAATACTTAATCTAAGCTAACTAGGTACTTATACTACACTAACACTACTAGCAACAACAGCACTAAGTGCGACCCCTAGTGGGACTTGGACTGCGGTTTAGGGCGTTGCTGCCGGGAGGGAGACAGCTTGATGAGGGCTGAATTATCGGTGTGACTGCGAAGTCTGAAGAGACGACCGGCTCTACCACGAGATGAAATACCATCTTTATAACTGCTTTGCACCATGCAGTATATTTTTCTTAATGTTAAAATAATCTTATATTACTTATCACAAAAATAATAATATTTTTAATCTGGCTATCAAAAATTGTGTGTATAATATGAGAATATTGATTTAATACATACCTGAAGCTCTAAACGTCGACTCTTCTTTAGCAAAATAATTAATATACGGTTCTATGAAGTCTCCATAACGTTCTTTCGGCAATTCTTCAATACGCAAATTAATAGCTGTACCAGTGCTATCCGTCACAGAGAATTTAGACCATACTTTAGGAGATCCAGACATATTTAAGAAATAATTTCTAATTTGACACAAAAACAAGTGATCCCAATGGGTTAAAATATCAAACTAAACATATCATTACTAAATTATTATTCTTTAGAATGCATTTCTTTTATCTTATCAGAGACAGTCAATATCATCTCTTATAACGTTGAGAATAAAAGTTGTTTTCCTTTAAATTATGTTTAGAATATGTACTTCCACTATCTTCAGATGTGATAAATGGATCACTATTAGCTAACTATCAATAAACTGTCTATCTTATCAGTTTGCTTAGATGTGGTATAGTGGTAGGTATGTTCGGTCGCATCTGGTCAGAGTAGAGCTCTCGAGAATTAACTACTTAAAATTAATATTGTCTTGAACTAAAATCTACACTACATGAAATATTATGTTCTATGTTTAGTTCTATTTTATATTAGTTCTATTTTTTTTACTATCATTAATCTCAAGATATATTTTATCATATTTTACAATGATTTTTTCCTTTAGTTTTGATGACATTTAATTATGTCAATTGTTTTATATAGTTTAGCTTCATTTTATCTTTTATAAATGTGAGAACTTCGTGGATATCCCTATATAATTATGTAATTTACTATTATTCATATTGTTTTTTTTTATTTTTATTAATTTTGTACTCATAACTTGGTACTTCATTACTCACAGGTCTGTCTGTGGTCAAAATCACATTGTTCTTGCATAACTATCCTAAATCATAGTACTGTATTCACGTAATTTGTTAAAGATATCATTTTTAAACGAGTAACCATGGAGTTTCTTGCCAGCTCTTCTCCATAAGAAACGACTAATTGGAACCGTGCACATAAATTCGACTTTTCATAAGCGCCTATACCTATTGGTTTGTGTTTTTTTTTTTTGATTATTGTGATTTTTGTTTTTATGAAAGTGGGATTAGATTATTTATTTTTATTAAAATAGGTCATTGTCGCCATGAAGGATATTGGTGGCTTATCTAAAATCAAACGGATAACATACACCATAAATTATAATCAGCTCATTACTGTCCCACTGCTGGGCATGGGGCTCTTCTCATTATGAGAAGGGTTTAGACCTTAGTCCACCGTGCTGGCCTGATACGGGTTGGTAAACTACACACACCACTGAGAACTTTATGGAGCTCTCTTAGATGATTCCTCACGATGTTTTCCTTCACCATTACCTATCATCACATGTGATAATCAAATTCTGATCCGCACATGAATTCGAAAAGTCAGAGGTGCGGACCGGTGTCGATATCTATACTACCATTCTCCAGTAAAGAACGCAATAAGTCGTCTATAACATTAAACTTGCCAGGTGACACCGAGCGAGTCTTTAGTCTCGTCTTTTGACGTAATTAACAATGATAAAACTTTAATGATATCTATTGTATTCGCACATAAAACCGTTTACAACCCATCATAATTAACTAGATATATTCAAATATATCTCTGCTTACCATTCACCTGTAAAGCTCGCAATAAGTCTACGACCACGTTAAACTCGCTAGGTAACACCGAGTGAGTCTTTAGTCTCGTCTTGAGAAATGAGAAAACTACAGATACTATTCGCACATAAAACCTTTTAATACCAATAATTAACTAGGTAGGTATATTCAGGTATATCTCTGCCTACCATTCAACTATAGAGCTCGCAATAAGTCCACGACAACGTTAAACTCGATAGGTGACACCGAGTGAGTTTTTAGTCTCGTTTAGTGATGTAATTGACAATGAAAGAACTGTAATATATTATATTCGCACATAAAACCGTTTACAACCAATAAATTAACTAGAAATACGAGTATTCAAATATAACTCTGCCTACCATTCACCCGTAGAGCTCTCAATAAGTTTAAACTCGCTAGGTGACACCGAGTGAGTCTTTATTAAATATTGGTACCACCATCAGACGAATAATGTAAGGTGGTCAGGTTCGTTTTCAGATGCCTATCAGTTGGAGTGTGGTGTGAGGCAGGGGGGATTAAGCTCCCCTACGCTCTTTAACATTTACGTAAGGGAGCTGGTCCGTGAGCTCAACGGCACCAGGGTAGGCTGTTCTATAGATGGTCAAATTGTGAATAACATTAGCTACGCCGACGACATGGTGCTGTTGAGCCCGTCGATTAGCGCCCTGCGGAGATTGCTGAGTATCTGTGAGGAATATGCTAGGACCCACGGATTGACATATAATGTCAAGAAGAGCGAACTGCTGGTGTTTCGGGCGGGGCGCATGACGCCCTCTTGCATACCGCCCGTGATGCTGGGTGGGGTGGCGCTAAACAGGGTCAGCCAGTTTGTGTACCTTGGCCATGTGGTAAACGAGGACCTGGCTAATGATCCGGATGTGGAAAGGGAACGCAGGGGGCTGGCGGTCCGGTGTAACATGCTGGCCCGCAGGTTTGCAAGGTGTAGTAAGGAGGTAAAAAAGACGTTATTTAGGGCCTACTGCCAATCCTACTACACCTGTAGCCTGTGGGTCAGTAACACACAGCGGGTCGTCAGCGCCCTGCGGGTCCAATACAACAATGCTTTCAGGTTGCTGATGGGACTGCCTCGCTATTGCAGCGCCTCAGCGATGTTTGCTGACGCTCAAGTGGATGGCTTCCATGCCATAATTCGTAAGAGAGCGGCATCGCTGATGCGCAAGGTGAGGGACAGTTCCAACAGCTACCTGAGAGTAATTGCTTGTAAAATAGAAAGTCCTCTATGGAGGCAATGGATACGCATCCATGTTAAATAGTTTCCTCATGTATAAAGTACTAACATTTATTATTAAGTTCTTTTTATGTATTTACTAACACTATATGGACACATCAGTCTGAAATAAACAAAATTGAATTGAATTGAATTTATTTAAATCTCGTCTTGTCACGTAAATTGACAGTGAGAAAACTTTAATTTTATGTATAGATTTTATTAATAGGATAGATATTCGTACACAAAACCGTTTATAACCAATAATTAACTAGGTATTCAAATATATCCCTGCCTACCATTCACCTGTAGAGCTCGCAATAAGTCCACGACAACGTTAAACTCGCTAGGTGACACCGAGTGAGTCGTTAGTCGCGTCTCGACGTAATTGCGCCCGTCGAGTGCACGCGCCATGAAAATGGCCGTACTCTCGGAGCCTACAACACTGTCGCTTCTACGTCATCTTTTTGTAGTTCGGCAATTTTGTTGGATATTTCTGTTGGTAGGTAGCAACTTGGATTGAAAATTCTATCCAGTTTTCTATTCCTATATACAAGGTTAGTCGGAAAGGGGGTACTAATCCGAAGCCCACTTATAGTATCGCTGATGACTGTTTGTAAGCAAGTGTTAAAATTTCAAAATTCGATATATTTTTTTTCCAAATAAAATCATTTTTAATTTTAGTTTTTTCAAAAATTCTTCATCCCTGCTTTAGTTACAAATTCAGAAAATGGTGCTTCTAATTCATGACCCCAAATATGACCTAAAATGTAAACACAGCTGATCATAACTGGGGATAGATAGATTTTAGAGTTTTTTTTTCGAGATTTTTGAACGACTGTTTCTCTTAAACTATTGACTTTTGGGAAAAGTTGTAGAACAAAAGTTATTCATTATTATGTGTACTTTAACACCCTTTCGGATTAGTACCCCCTTTCTGACTAACCTTGTATAGGTATGGGGAGCAAACCTATTTTCTAGTTATATTGTGAATAGAAATTCGCGGGGCTCGCGCGGATCATATAATTTGCAAGGTTAAGCTGCTGTTGTCGCGGTCTGTCTGTGGATGGGTGACCGTTACACATCAAGACCCCTCCGTGCCTCGGATATGCATGTTAAACCTTCGGTTCTGGTTGTCATACGAATACCTATGACAGTCGTTACGGATAGTCAGAAGCCTGAAAGTCTGAGAACCGATCTAACTTTAAGATATCGGTTTTGCCCAGTAACTGGGTAGCGGAGGTCTAATGGTAGTCGCTCCGTGTAAAATACTGGTATTTAGCTACGTCTGGTTGGACTGCAAGCGGACCCCAACAAAGTTGGGAAAAGGCTAGGCAGAACATTGTGAATGGAAATTCACAAAATCTAAGGTTTTTTTTTCTCATTGGACTCAAAACCTTGCATATTATCGATTTCTGAGTAGTTTTTTTTTTTCAAAGTGTTATTTTCGTAGAGAAAATAGCGTCTCCAAGTCGCATTCTGATCAAACAGTCACATTTACAAAGTTAACAGGCCTACTAGTAAATAGTTATTCTCGATTTCTGAACAAAAATGAAAAGTGTAAATAACTGTTTATGTTCCTTACCTCCTCTTACAAACATCGAATAGAAAGAATTCGAACAAGGATGATATTATCTCCTGAATTTATTTGTTTATTGTCATATGAGGTTCCGAGGAAGGCCAGACACTGATCATAAACCAACCAGGAATAGAAGTAGAAGTCGAGTGCTCTACAAATTTACGATTACGAATAAAAGTCCTCATGAACCTATCATAATAATATACTAAGATGTTTTTGTGCTGATCAAAAGAAAAGAGAATATTTTTCTTGAAGTTGTTTTCGCATCAATGCTATTTTTGTAAGGAATGATAGAGAATGAATTGGAAGTAATATTATTATAACTTGTGCGCTGCTGTAGTGGGAGCTTTATTTATTTATTTATATAGGAAAACCGGAAGAAAAAACTTGGCCGCGATCAATTTCTAACTACATGCAGGGTGTTAACGAATTCGTGTAATTCCTTCAAACCACACGATCTATTAATGGTATAGATTAATCTCGCACGGGATTTAGATTGATTTAAAATAAAAAAAGTTTATTTTTTCCCAATTTTTTTTATGTGATAGAATTTTTCGATGCCGTGCATAAATGAATGAAGGCACGGCGACACAGCTGACGGGCACGACTAGTCCGATATTGCTCCATACAGTCAGTTAACTTGGGACGCTAAAATTACTCAGATACAGAATACCATAGTTCATTTTTTGAACACTTTTTTTTGTTGTTTCTGAGAAAAACCTATGCAGGGTCAATCAGTGTCACCAGTAGATCACACGGTTTGGAGGAATTACACGAATTCGTTAACATCCTGTATATCTGGCTAGCTTTTTCCCAACTATGTTGGGGTCAATTTCCAGTCTAATCAGATGCGGCGATCCAAAATGTTAGGTTTTGTTTTTGTTGTCAAACAAAGTTTTTGTAAACGAAAACTGTCTGAAAAAACGATTAAGTTGCAATTGATAAACGTTTTTGTTAGTAGAATTGGGCTCCAGGGGCCTAATTCTCCTAAAATAAATCTTGATAAATCACAATCGAACCAAGGCCGAACCGTTCATTCAGACAGTTCTCAATTTCAAAAGCTGTCGAATTGTTTGACACAAAAAACAAAATCAATCATTTTGAAAGTTTTCGAAAACAAAAACTGACTGACGGTTGTGGTTCGATTGCGTTTGGCAACAATTTATTTTTGGAGAATTGGGCCCCTGGTTTCATGTATAACGCCCGAGTTGCTATTCTGCTAATATAACAAAAGAAAGACGACTTTATTTATATTTTTTACGGTGTTGTGATAGCGCCTACAGCTAAACGGGTAGCAATTGTTGATTCGTCAGGCGTTTATATTAAATTATAACCTGTGTATTCCTATTGCAGGACAAAGGTCTCTCTTCCTTCGTGATGATGGTATTGAGTTTCGGGACGTTAGGTTTCCATTACGTTCGAGCCTAGCGTTGCTGACTATTATTATAAACTAATATAATGTAGGTAACTAATATAAATGTGATAGTAAGTTTGTTTGTTTGTTACCTTTTCACGCGTAAACCACTGAACCGATCAACCTGAATTTTCGCAAATACGTTGTCAGGTGCACAGAAACGGACATAGGGTACCTCTCAGTACTGTTCCCGAGGAAAACAACAATAACGTCCATAGATGGCGCCACGTGTCTTTCGAATCACGATTGAATTATATTATTATAGAAACTTTTATAGTGTGTTAAAAGTATGTTTGAGCTTAATTAGCGCGAGCGAAGCCTCGTCCAAAGGCTAGTAAGATATATTTATGAGTCGAACCACTCGCGACCTCGCCGCGTGATCAGCTCATGATTAAGGACTCCGATTGGGTCCGAAACTAGTCAGGCAATCCCGAAAAATGCACGTGAGTAAACCGTAACTTATCATAAATATGAATGTGTCTCACGAAAGTTATAATAATAAAATAGTAAGATATAATTTGTAAAAGTGACTCCTTATAATTGTAGGTAGGTATACAGGGTGGTAATTTGAGATGGGGCATGAAGGGCAACTACCTTAACTATTGTAACTACAGGCAAACGTTCTGAGAAGACTACCCCTAACTTTTGGGATAATTTCAATCGGCATTCAAAGATTTTGAAAAAAAAGTACAGTCAGCGAGAAAAAGGGCTGTTTTCACAAATCTTTTTTATGATGCCAATCGATCCCATTTCCCATAAGGATCAAAAGACTCTTCTGGACCAACTGAGGTTCGAGTACTAGAAAACTCGGAAATCGCAAAAAACTTATTCGAGATAGGGTAGTAATAAGGGCAGCTACCTTAATCGTTGTGGCTACAGGAAAATGTGCTTCAGAAACTGTCCATAATTTTTGAAAATATTTCGAACTGCATTCACAGATTTTGAAAACAAAAAATTTTTTTTTTTCTTCTTGATCGTTACTTTTAACGAAATGTTGTTTTTCATGATTTCTGATGTTTCTAGTACTCTAACCTCAGTAGGTCCAGAAGAGTATTTTGTTCCTTATGGGAAATAGGATCGACTGGCATCATAAAAAAGTTTTGTGAGAATCGACCATTTTTTTGCTGACTGTACCAAATATTTTTTTTCTTTTTTTTTGTTCGTTACGAAATAATTTCAAAAATTATGGCCAGTCTCCTATCAACATTTTCCTGTAGCCTCCACGATTAAGGTAGCTGCCCTTATAACTAACCCGTCTCTAATAGTTTTTTGTTATTTCTGACGTTTCTAGTACTCAAACCTCAGTTGGTCCGAAAGAGTCTTTTGATCCTTATGGGAAATGGGATCGATTGGCATCATAAAAAAGTTTTGTGAAAACAGCCCTTTTTCTCGCTGACAGTACTTTTTTTTCAAAATCTGTGAATGCCGATTGAAATTATCCCAAAAGTTAGGGGTGGTCTTCTAAGAACGTTTTCCTATAGCTACAATGGTTAAGGTAGCTGCCCTTCATGCCCCATTTCAAATTACCACCCTGTATAATAATAAAATTAGGCAATTCCGTCATGTCAAGTAAAGTCAACTGCACCCTCTTGAACCCTCCTCTTGGCGCCCACGTATATTTTTCACTCTAACCTACATTGTTCTCACATAATTTTAAGCTCAATATTTTAACATAAACCGATTGTACAAGGTACATACAGTGGTGGACATATAATTAGAAACACCAAGTGTGACTTTTATTTTTAGTACAAATTAACTTGATAATTAATGTTTTACGTATCACAGAGGGCTTATACCTATTTATCTACAATGTATCCACATCATGAAGTATTACTATGTCAGTTTTGGAAATATCATACAATCATTTATGTAAAAACTGGTATACTTTATAAAATAAAATGAAGCAGCACAACGTACTAAGGTGGACAACTAATTAGAAACAGAAAAAAAACATTAGCATAAATATGAACAAAGGTAACGAAACAATAAATAATGAAGTTAAATGGTACAAACGTTTTAAAATAAACAATTAATGTTTGGTTGGGAAGCCTCTGCTGTCGATTACAGCTCTACAACGACGTGGCATTGATTCTATCAATGTTTCATACATTTCCAGGGAATTTTTCTCCAAGCTTCTACAAATGCGTCTTAAAGTTATTGTAGTATGATACTAGCAGTGGTACGATATTAGTGATATGTTTATTGGACAATGTTTTCTTTACAATGTACCACAAACTTAGATTTGATTCAAATCTGGACTATTTGCAGACCACTCTAACATTGACACTACAATAATCCAAACCAAAGAAACAACGTTAAAGCATTTCTAAGAGACTAATTAGTGTCGGTGTTAGAGTGGTCTGCAAATAGTCCAGATTTGAATCAAATCTAAGTTTGTGGTACATTGTAAAGAAAACATTGTCCAATAAACATATCACTAATATCGTACTACTGCTAGTATCATACTCTAACAACTTAAAGACGCATTTGTAGAAGCTTGGTGAAAAATTCCCTGGAAATGTATGAAACATTGATAGAATCAATGCCACGTAGTTGTAGAGCTGTAATCGACAGCAGAGGCTTCCCAACCAAACATTAATTGTTTATTATAAAACGTTTGTACCACTTAACTTCATTATTTAATGTTTCGTTACCTTTGTTCATATTTATGCTAATGTTTTTTTTCTGTTTCTAATTAGTTGTCCACCTTAGTACGTTGTGCTGCTTCATTTTATTTTATAAAGTATACCAGTTTTTACATAAATGGTTGTATGATATTTCCAAAACTGACATAGTAAAACTTCATGATGTGGATACATTATAGATAAATAGGTATAAGCCCTCTGTGATACGTAAAACATTAATTATCAAGTTAATTTGTACTAAAAATAAAAGTCACACTTGGTGTTTCTAATTATATGTCCACCACTGTATAAGTAATTTTAAAAGTAAATTAATAATAATTTCAATTCATGGAGTGGTTTGTTGCCGCCTCTTCTCCATAGGACCTACTTATTGGAAGTTTTCTGTATGTAAAGTAAATGTTAACCTATGCTGATTCCAAAACCGTTTGGAGCTTTTAGTTTGGTAAACCTTATTTTGCAATTTTTAGGTCTTAAAATTATAAGATGGTATTTATTTTAGCAGAAATGCATGAATTCACTTAACATGTATTTGACCTCTAAGTGACTATCTTCCTTTTTCGTGACGTAGAAAACTCTATGGTATTATACTTGGCGTAGACCATAGAAGTAATAAGTACTACGTACAACTGGAATGAGTACTTGTCGATTTCTGCGAATCACGTGAGATAGGTATAAGTGTACGCCTTGTCACTTTCTAACACAAGGGTAACCATATGGCTGACTTATGGTGTAATAAGTCCTGCCTAGTATTACTAAATATTGTATGTCCTTTAAAGCGTTACAATATCTTTATACCGCAAGTTAACTAAACCAATCGGAAAAAGATATAACCATAATTAGCAATGTCTTCTAACATTTACACGATTATTGTACATACTAGGGATGTTACGGAGCTTCGACTCCGACTCCGATAAGTCGGAACTTCCGATTGATATTACATCTCCGGTTCCGACTTCGGCTCCGATACTTTTAAATCGTAGGTTTGAATAGGAGGTCGAAGCATTTTTTTTATCGCCTGCACCTTTATTAAGTATGTAGGTTTATTATTTTTAATTGAAATTAAAGAGGCTGACTGAAATTATGTAAATACTATTTTATTTTATTAGGCCTGTCCTTAACACATCTCTCTTCTGCTAACACCTCCGAATCCGCCTCCGACTCCGATTCCGGTTCCGAATCCGACAAACCAAATTTAAAAACTCCGACTCCGACTTCGGTTCCGATAAAACCACCTCCGTAACATCCCTGGTACATACTACTCCTTTTTTGTTTAGGTACATTTTGTAATTATATTCAGATGTTAGGCTGGGACTATAGGTCGCCGCGCCGCCGCTCCTATTTTGGTCAGGGGGCTTACTATGACCTCTTAAAGCAGGGCAGAAGTTGCCTGGAAGTTGAACTGCCCTGCGTTTTTGTACTATGACATCGTTAAAGCAGGCCTGTAGCAGGCCTGCTAAGTTGACGTTTACGAAATCCGTTCACCTTTTCTTTTGTATAGTTTTCATACCATGATGTGTTATTTGATAGCAGCAGAGCGTATATTGAGCGGCTGTAATGTCAAAATAAGCGATCTTGAAAAAGTTAATATTTACGAGCTTATTCAACATTGTTTTTGTTATTAGAGGTAAACTGTTGTGAGGACCCATTTAAAATTTGGTCGATAAGACTTTCTAAAATCGATACTTTGTATTAAAATTACAAGTGTTGATTAGATCACACTTTTTATTGTTTTTGTAAATGTGTGACGAGTACGAGATATTTGAATATTTAGAGAGTAAATATCGTTTGGAGAAAAAGCGACGGCGTCGCATTAGGGAAATAAATAACCCATTCGAAATTGATGAAAGGAAATTTATAAACCAATATAGGTACCTATTGCAATATTATATGCAATTTATTTAAAGTTATTTCAAAATTCCCACAGGTGAAGCAGTTTGGTCATACTAACACGACGGCGACGTCTTGTTTGTGTTTCACTAAAAATAAAAGCATCACATTTTATATACATTTTAATAAAAAAAAAGAGACTATGTGCCTAGATTTAATTCGATATTTTGATAAAGGTAAGTAAACGAACGTACGACATTGTTGAAACAGGATTCACAATAAAGTATGAAATCGCAACGAAATGCTAGTTTACAATTTCATTGACAACTTCGATCGACTGACTGTGATACAGATATCTGAATGATGACAGAATATCACGCTGCGGAAACAAATTTACCTAAAAACACACTTAAAACTGCATTAACTAAAGTATCTAATAACTACATCGATGTAGTGGGGAACAAAACAACTCGAGATGTTTTTTAAATTTACGCGCTAAAAAAAGTTGACAAAACTAATCCACGTTGGTACGTTCATAACCACGTTGTTTCTTTTATTTAGAGTCACAAAGGTCTTTTGAACGTGAAACTTTTGCTTTTTAGAGCTATTAAATAATGTATCAATGCCTTGATTTAAATTTGAAAATGAGTATCATTGCGGTCTTAGAGTTACAATAATAAAAATCTTTGAAAAATAATCCCATATTACACATTTAGATTTTGTATGTACTGCTACTAGAAGTATCATGGTCACCCTAACGGTAAGAAAATTCAAGTAATGAAAAACCCTTTCTGTGAAAAGATATTCCACAGTCCGGGTAATATTCGCTTTTGCAAGCATTTACAACGCAAATTCCAAATTAATTGTGTAATAAATCCAATTATTAATTTTTTTTAATTCAAATTATCGGTTTACGTCAATGCAAATGGGGTTATCAGCATTTGTATTTTTTTTACTACCATTGAGAAGAAGCTAAATAGAAAAGCCCAAACCGAGTTCTCTTATCTTCATTACGAGTCAGATAGAGAGAATACCTAGATTTTTTTTGTTAAATTAGTAATAAAATATTTATTATAGGTACCAATCAAATCGTTTAATTTATAATATTTAGGGCTGATTTTTCAATCGTCACATAACTTTTATGTAAGGAATGAGTTTGACGTTTTGACAGCTTTTCTATGGACAATGTGTCGAAATGCCATTTATTTTTTTTTGATGCAAAAGAGTAACCATGTAGTTTACTGCCCGTTTTAATCCATAGGAATCTACACTTTGGAACGCGGCAGTAACTTCTTTTTTTTCCTATTATAAATACCTAATAAATCAAAAGTGTCTTTATATGGTCTAATTGAAATAAATGCGTTGACTTAATATCAAGCTGTCAAAAAACTATGGATAAAAGCACATTATATGAAAATCGCCTCCTGGCCTTACGTTGACGAAAAAAAGTCCTCTTACAACGAATCGTTGACGAACAAAAGTTCCGATAGTTGTATCGCGTCTCTTGGGATAAATTAAGATGAAAAAAGTTGGTTTATGAATTTGTACATTTAGTTCAAAAATTCTACTAATTTAGGAATATGCATTTTCTATTTACGTGACAACACACAGTGTGTATTAGACAGGGACACAAGGTACAATTATTGCTATCTCAAGTGTACCGTAATGTTTGCCAAGCCATATTATGTCTTATGTTTTGCATATAAAGTCTATTTTAGATAATATAAATTGCCAAGATCTCGGTCCAGTTCTATATAAAGTCCTTGGCGTAGACAAAGAATTGGTTTCTATTGTCTATGGTAACCCGTCCTATCGCGTGACGTCATCACTAGTAAAACTTTAAAAAATATATTAAAAAATAACTACCGTGTAGAAAACTAAAATATTCAAATTAGTGTTCTTTATATAGCCTAATTTTATGAAAAAAATACCAAAAAAAAAACTTTACATACCGAATTGCCTGCAGCCGTTCCAGTAGTCGCATGCTACAAACTTACTGTGGCCAGCAAAGTTCCATTTGAACATTTCAGTATTGTGGGTTTTTATAGTTATAAACACCTTGGTCTAGTGCATATCAGTCATCAATGTCCGAGTAGCATAGTGAGGTCCTGTGTTCGATGCCCACGTCGGGCAGCGTTATTTCGTTTTTCCGTGTGGAATTTATCAGTAGCAGTCTGGAGTCTGGATTTCTGCCCGGTTGATAGCAATAGGCTCGCCCCATATTACATGGGACTTGAACATAACCGCCAATTAAGTGTACTACATACTATACACCTCTGCCCAACCCTTTGGGGAATATAGGCGTTATGTTACATTAATAAATTACTGTAAAAATATCAGGTAGGTAAACATAATTATCATATTTGGAAACCATGAATTCTGAAACTTCATGCTGGGTACAGAAACAGGCAGAATTTATATTGGCTTAAAACAAAGTTACTTCTGTTATGAGTAAACATGTTTATCTGGGAGTCGTGAATTCGTGACTTATCCCACATAAGTCAAAAATTCGGGAAAGTTAGGAAGAACGCAACTTTTGACGCAAGACAATTTGTTTTATTGATAAACTCCATCTAAAATAAATCAAATTCCAAAGTTATAAAATATTGATAACTTTAACTTTTGTAACACAATAATCTCTTTTCCAAGAATAAAACATAGCATGTTATTACGGTATACATATACTACACTTTTCAATTTTGAGCGTTTTCGAAATAGTGACTCCATTTTAGCACTATTGATTAGTTCTGTCAATCTTTTGAAAATAAGACTAATAATTACTACCACACATATCTATAGCAAACTAGCTGTACCCGGCATGCGTTGCAATGCACTTTTTCTTACTTACTACTTATCTAAAACCTACCTTCAGAAACAAAATCAAAATAGTAACAAAAAGTTAAAACCATTTTCATGCATGCGGTAAACAAATGAAGAATATGGACATACTGAGATATATTTCTTTTAATGTCAAAATTTTCTTCCATAAGAACCTTCTACTGAAAATTAGGAAAAATACAAAAAAAAATTGCGAAATCGGTCCAGCCGCTCACACGTGATGCCGTGAGCAAGGGAAATAGGGATTCATTTTTATATAGGTACATAGATTATTATTTATCTCTAACGATACAAATATTGTATGACATGTAAGTTTTTCTCTGACAAATACATGATTGAATTTAAATTATAAGTAAAGAGCCGAAAAACACCGAGAAAACTGTAAAACCAGGAAGCTAAAACAACATTTTCCAAAAAATGCAACAGATAAAGGAACCTCGTGTTTATTTATTTATTTGATTCTCAGTATCAATCATGGGGTGCATGAAAAGAGCCTCCACGAGTGACGATACTTAAGTACGTCCGGCGCACCCTGGGCAGTCAGCCCCGCTACCAACCTTGCTGACTGGCTAATATTTTCACCACAGCATGAGCTATTCTTGTATAGCTCGTGCGGACACGATAGAAAGAGTATCAATCATATAACAGCTTACAATGTTTTATCTTAACTCACTAAAAGTAATTTATGCGCAGAAACCTACGGATTCAATATTTAACACGTTGACGGACAGGACTGCCATGACATTCGCTTTTGGACTATAACTACTGACAGAGCGACTATAGCAGTCCAAGTTGGTCGTCGCCCTCACGGCAGAGCTGCCAAGACAGACGTTTGATTCGTACAAAATAATGAAAAACGTTCCTTAGTGTCACTTGTCAACTTTTCCCAATCCTCTCAGTGTCCATTTGAGCAGTTTTTATACTCAAAAAACTTTTTATACAATAAAATAACTTTTAAAAAAAAGTAAAAACCGACATCAAAAAAGTAAAAAGAGTAAAATAATTACCGTATTGTAAAACTAACAGAAGTAGAAGAAGTCGGTGCAATTTTACACTGAACCTAATTGAAGGCACCGACTTCTCAAACTGTTAGTTTTACAATATGGTAATTATTTTACTCTTTTTACTTTTTTTGAAGTCGGTTTTACTTCATTTAAAAGTTATTTTATTTTTCTAATTTTAGTGGCTTAAACAATACACAAACATGCAATTACAGCAATCTCGGGTGATTTGCTGTTATCCATTGGAGAGTTCCATTGTCAATCTCCGAGGGTCTTCATCAGATCGTCACCAAATTTAAATGAGACCATTCCGGAAGAATACTCTTTCAAACAAAAAAAGAATTTTGAAAATCCGTCTTTATATGACGGAGTTATGCCAGAAGATACGTAAAATAATTACATCATTCACATAGCAGTAATCAAAAAAAAGCTCATAAAATAAAAAGTACTGAACCAAATTAGATGAAATTTTTATGGGACCAAATGGCAAGTATATTGCATCGAACAAAAAAAAGATCACACTAATCGGACCAGAAACCTCGGAGTAATCGGTGTACATACATAAATAAAAAAAAACCGGCCGAATTGAGAACCTCCTCCTTTTCTTGAAGTCGGTTAAAAAAACTAGTGTCAAAGTGGTGTGCGTCAGTGTCCGTCAACGTGTTAAGTAACACTACAATAAATAACAATTACTGTGTTAATGCAAGTTAGCCATCTTTAGGCATGTTGCCGTCATCATCAATCAGCCGAAAGACGTGCACTACTGCTGGACATAGGCCTCCCCCAAGCATCGCCACATCGACCGGTCCTATGCTTCTCGCAACCAGTGGATGCCCGCGACTAGGGTTGCCACCTGTACTCTATTATAAAGTATTATACTCTATTTTACGTAGGTGTACTTCATAATCTAAGACAGTTATAAAGCACGCTAAAATACTATTTTTACCTGACACCATTCTCATTTGATTCTCATCCTACTAGTTAGACTTTTTTGGCATAGTTTACTTACTCTATAGTCCATGGCTGTAATTGAAACATTCGAACATTTTTAAAGAATCGCAACATGTTTTCTAGAATCTAGAAGCGATGAAAAATATGTGTGTCAACATAAATAATAAAAGTACTTCCTCTTTTTTATACATCGTACTTTTATTGCTCCAAAAAAAGGTAGCAACCCTACCCGCGACTTTCACCAGGTCATCGGTCCACCTTGTGGGGTGCCCATCACTAACTTGTAAACAGTCCCATGGCACTCATGATGGAAAGTGGTTACCGCCGCCTATATTCCTAGAATAGAATAGAATACTTTGTTGTACACCAAAATTGTAACATAGCTCTTATACAATATCATTTAGTGAAGGGTACAATGGCGGTCTTATCGCTGATAGCGATATCTACCAGACATCCTTTGGATGATCAGGAAAACGATGAATAAGATAGGGGGGATAGTCCGTGGTGTACCTACTGCTGGAAAATATATATTTACTATATATACTATATTCCTACACCTACAACGCCAAGAGGATTGCTGATTAGTCAAACTGATAGACAAAGTTCAAAGTCTAATGTGCTATTACGGCACATGAGACTTTGAACTTTGTACTCACTATAATAAAAGTCACCTCTAATTTTCTTGTCTTTTTAGTGTTTTTTTTTTTTTTTCTCTCTTTATTTGAGGGCTTTGTCGCTGTGCGATAATGTCGCCCCGTGGAAGATAATCACATAAAATTAAACATCAAACAAAATAAACGTAATCTAACACTAACAATAGGTTATTTCTTTAGGGCTAATTCTGCGAGTTTGTACAACATATTGGCCCGATCGGATACTGGTTGAGCCAAGATGCTGTTACACACTCCGACATCCAAAAAACGAGTTACACCAAACAAGTGTGTTCTCAAGGCCTCGTTCCGTACACACTCCATCAGAATGTGTTGGACATCTTCCACTATTCCGCACTCATTGCAATTAGGAGACGTTATTTTCTTCATTAGATATCCTTGTTTGATGGAATGTGCCCTGATCGAAGCCTCAAGGCAGTTGTTAAGGAACATCTGTTTAACAAATTTTGGTCAATCCAAACGTTTTTAGGAAGCTGTGGCTGGATGGTCTTATACCAGATACCTTTCTCGATGGACCTTTGATCGAAATGTTCTTTCCATAAATCATAGCACAGTAATTTGAGAGCTTTTATATAGTCAGAGTTACTCTGACTATATAACTATATATATATATAGGGGCGTAACCATCAGTGGAATTCCATCAGTTATTGCTTGTTTGGCTAATTGGTCCACCATTTCATTTCCATGTATTTGAATGTGGGAGGGGATCCACTGTAATATTATAATTTTAGATTCTAAAGTCAGTTTAAAAATTGTGTTTAAAATCGTATAGGCAATCGGTGTGCCTCGTAAAGACGAAGTACACCGAGCCAAATGCCGGAGAGAACTTTTCGAATCTGACAAAATTACCACTTTATCAGCATTTATAGATTTAACATAGGAAATGGCTTCAGCTATTGCTAACAGTTCTACGTGCATAATGGATATATCCGACACAATCTTAAACTTAACAGAGGAGTTCGTCTGTGGGTCCAAAATAGCAGCACCCCTCCCAGCGTCCGTTTTGGATCCATCAGTAAAAAGTTTATAAAAGTCCGCGTAGTGATCGTTAATGAATTTAACACATTGTTGATTAATATTGAAAGTGTCATAATGACGCTTAGCTTTATCTATTGTTTTAATAGTGTGATTGATAGTATTACGTACATTAATATTGCTGACCCACGTATCTAATGAAAACATCTCAAGAACATTTACTGAATGAATAGGAACTGTTTTAAAATCATTATACGCTGACACTAATAAGGACTGCCTTCGTGTACTTGAACAACTAACATTAGGGTCTACTAAAAACTTGAGCAAATCAACTGTTTCGCTTTTTTTAAATGACCTAGATTTCAGACAGAATTTACCTGCTAGGTATTTTCTACGGATATGTAATGGAGGTAGACTTAATTCACTTTCCATTACGTGAATGGGAGTGCTTCGTATGAAACCACCAATTATTCTAAGCGCTTGATTCTGGATTCTGTCTAATTTAACAAGGTTGCACTTAAAACTATCGTCGTACAGGAAACTGGCATAGTCTATTGCGATTGCTATATACAATCGGCGCAAATGCTTCTGATGAATTCCCCACCCGGACCCGGCTAAAATTTTAAATATATTTAAATGTATGGACAATTTCTCTATTGTTTCATTAATATGTTTACGCCATCTCAATGACTGGTCCAGCCACAACCCCAAGTATTTTACATTATTAACTACTGGCAACTCATTATCCTTAACATATAAAGAAACAGATTGAGCACATCTACCTTTTTTAGAAATACACACTTTTGTTTTGCTAGGAGATATCTCTAATCCGATATCATTGACTAATGTATCAAATTTATTTAATGCAGATTGTAATTCTCTAGTAATAGTATTCAATCCCGAACCTGTTTTAAATAAAACAAAGTCGTCAGCATATTGTGACGTATCCACGTTTGTAATTAAATTGCATACTTTTAAAGTTGCTATATTAAATAAGAGTGGGGATATCGGGTCACCCTGAGCCAAGCCTCGTCCCGTTGATCTATGAAATTCGTGGTTGAGAACATTGATTTTTAAATTTCTTTCTTTTAGAAATCTCCAAATATATCGGCATATTTTAAACCCCACTCCTAAATTATCTAAAATGTTTAAAAGGCTATTAATATCAACATTATTATAAGCATTATTTAAGTCAATAAAGCAACCGACTGTCGTAAATTTTTTGGAAAAACCCTGTTGTATTTTAAGAACTAGACTGCTTAAGTTATCTAAACACGATCTACATTTACGGAAACCTATAGTTTTGTTCGAAAAAATGTTTTTACTTTCTAAAAACCACTCTAATCTCTTACCTAACATAATATGAAAAATTTTGCATAAACAAGACATAAGTGATATAGGTCGTAGAGACGAGGTTGACCCAGGTTCCCGACCTGGCTTAGGGATAGGAATAACCCGAATATTCCTCCACTGTGAGGGTACAAAACCCCGATGGAAAAATTTATTGTAAAGAGCAAGCAGCATTATTTTACCGCTTCTTGGAAGTTTGTTAATCATAGAAAATGATATTTCGTCACAGCCTGGAGCCGTGTCTTTAGACTTAATGGAATTTTCGAGCTCTTGAATTGTAAAATCAACTTCTAATTTGTAATTCTGCGAATGAAACTTGGGCTCAGGAGGGCATACAAAATCTGGCGTCAAATCATTGAGCAAACTTTGTGCCATTTCTGGATCATTAAATTGATTACTATTACTAGACTTTCCTTTCGCCCATCTCATAGATCGCCACATAACATTGGCAGATGTCGCTTCATCCACGGATGTACAGAATTTCTGCCATGACTGACACTTTGCCTTACGGATTAATTTTTGTGATTCTCGAATTCTGTCCTGCAACTGCTCATAATTCTGTGGAGAGGGATTACGTCTAAACTTTGCTAGGGCTAAACGCCGTTCCGCTACGGATTTGGATAAGTCGGGGTTCCAATAAGGTTTTGTTTTAAATTTATCACTTACATTCTGGGGTATATTAGTATATGGAATATGAGTATCTGCAGCTTTTTGTAAAATATTTTCAAAGTAGTCGTAACACAATTGGAGATCATCTGGAGGCGATGAATTTTCTAAACTGATTTCTACCATGGCCGAATATTCATCCCATTTACTTTTCTTGAAGTTCCTCTTACGAATATCTGAAAGTGATCTGATATAAGTAGTGGATAATTTAATGACTAAGTGGTCGCTTCCCAAAGATTCATTTGTAACCTTCCATGAAAAATTTAGGGCAATATCGGATGAAATAAAAGAAATGTCAGGAGAGGACCTCTGCAAGATACCATTAACCATTTTAATACGCGTTGCTGACCATCTATCATTAAGCGGAACATAATTGTGTTCTATCATCGAGTCAAATATTTGTGATCCGCGTTGATCTATTTTATAAGACCAATTTATATGGTGTCCATTAAAATCTCCCAGTATTAATGTTTTATTACCAGCAAGCGAAAAAACCTGATCCCAGTCTCTCTGAGAAGTATGGACTGTTGAAGGGCAATAGACAGATATAATATTTTCAATATCCTTACAATTAAGTACCTTAATACAAAGTAGTTCTATTCCTACGTTACAACTATGTACATTACGCACTTGAACTTTTATAGAATTATGTGTCAATATAGCAACTCCCCCATAGCCATCGTCTCTGTCTAATCTAAAAATATTATATCCTCTAATATTGAAGTTACTATCGGGGTCAAGCCATGTTTCACTTAACACCGCAATATGGAATTTATCCTGAGTTAATAACTGATCTAATAGTAATAATTTTGGTCTGACACTCTGTGCATTCCATTGGAGTATATTAACGTTTATCCTTTTATTTCGAGAATCCACGGAGAATGTTATTTAACCAAGAACCATCTGCTGTATTATTAATCACTATCGATATTAGCCAATCTGATATTACTTTAATCACACTTGATATTTTAGATTCTGTTGGGGCTGTAACTCCGTCCCTTGGGTTATTGTGTGTGGAGATAAATGAATAACGATATTTTATCTGAATTTAAACTTATAATGAATAATAATGATATTAATGCAATGTTACAAAAAATGAGCGCTACGCGACAATAATGACTGCGTTTTTTAAAGATAAAGACGCGTGTGCGTAGCGGCTGCTCCGGTCGAAGTGGGCGCGCGAGCGCCGGAGTCCGAGAGGCCGGCTTGGCCCGTTCTTCCTCGCCTCCCGCGTCCCGCGCACCGCGCATGCGTAGAGGGCGCTAGTGTGCGCGCCAACACGTCTCGGCTCGCTATTGGTCGAGGCCCGCGTCCCGCGCAAATGTAGAGGGCGCTTATGTGCGCGCCAACAGGCTCCCCCCGTTGGAACTTGTTCCAAAGTCTGAAGTGGGCAGCAGGCAGAGCCTATTGTAGGCTCGTCGAAGCACGCCCGATGCAGTCCTGACGTCAGCGACGCGTGCGATGCCGTCGGAGCCAGGATGCAGGTTCACGATGCGGCCGAGTCGCCAATGATTGGGTGGGAGGCGATCTTCCTTGACCACAACCAGGTCTCCCAGCTGCAGCAGCTCCTGTTCATTGCGCTGCCATTTTGCTCGCCTTTGTAATTCTGAAAGATATTCAGTTTGATATCGTTTCCAAAAATGAGCCGCCAAGGCTTGTGCCCTTTTATATCGAGGCAAAGTGCTGATCTGTGTTTCTCGTTCTGTGTCCACCTGAGAGGGCAACATCATGATCGTTCGCCCAATTAAAAAGTGTGAGGGAGTCAGTGGAGTCATGTCGTTGGGATCAGAAGATAATGGAGTAAGAGGGCGTGAATTCAAGATCCCTTCAATTTGAATTAATGCTGTGTTTAATTCTTCGTATGTTAAATGAGCTAGAGATAAGATTCTTTTAAGAAGGAGTTTAACAGACTTAACTGCGCCTTCAGCTAAGCCGTTGAAATGTGGGCTATAGGCAGGACTAAATTTAAAGTTTATTGCCTGCTCTGCTGCACCTAAACTAATATCATTACACCTCGAGTTCAGAAAGGTTGAAAGTTCTTTACAGGCTCCTACAAAGTTTGTACCGTTATCAGAGTGTATGTTGACAGGCCGACCCCTGCGAGCAACAAATCTATTTAATGCAGCCATGAATGCTTCAGTGCTTAGATCGGTGACCAATTCAACATGTACTGCCCTCACTGCCAAGCACACAAATATACAAATGTAGGATTTTATAAGTTGGCTGCCTCTACCCTTTCTGTTGGCAATTAGAATAGGCCCAGCATAATCGACAGCTGTATTAATGAATGGATATTCACTATGAACGCGTTCTTTAGGTAGATCTGCCATGATTGGCTGAATAGTTCTGCCGGCGAATCTACAACACTTATGACACTCATGAGTGATTTTTCTAGCAAGGCTGCGACCACCTATTACCCAGTATCTTTGTCTTAATGTAGCAAGCAGTAATTGAGGTCCTGCATGCATTAATAATGTATGATAATGTTTAAATAATATTTGGGTAACATAATGAGAAGCATGAATTAAAATAGGATGTTTAACATCATAGGTGTAATTTGAGTTTGATAATCGACCTCCAACTCTTATTACCTTTTCATGTGACATAAATGGGTTAAGATTAAGTAATTGTGACCTTTTTAAAGATTGGCCCTTTTTTAATGTTGAAAACTCATCTGGAAACATATTTAACTGAATGAATTTACATAAAAGTAAAATGGCTGAATTTAATTCAGAAATAGTCAAGAATGTAGTGTTTTTATTATGAGGATGCCTACAGTTATTTATAAATCGTAATATATAAGCTGTGACACGTTGCAATTTACTAAAGCTTGAAAATTTATGTATAAAATTGTTTTCTTCATGATCATGAACAAGATTGCATAGCACTTTAGTTTCTGGTAGGTTAATGGGTACAGTATTGGTTTGACTAGGCCATTGTGTTTGTGGTAATGTTAAAAATGGTGGTCCTGTCCACCACAATTTGGAACCCTCCAGCTGAGTAGCATTACAACCTCTAGATCCTATATCTGCTGGATTTATTTTAGTGGGAATGTAATTCCAATCCTTCGCATTGGTAATGTCAGTGATTTCATTGATTCTATTGAAAACAAATGTTTTTAAAGATGACTTCGGTGTTCGTATCCAACCCAAAACAATTGTGGAGTCGCACCAAAATGCCCAGGTATGTATATTTAATCTTAAAGCGTTTTTAACCTTTGTTGCTAAACGAACCGCTAATAGAGCTCCACTAAGCTCTAATCTTGGTACAGTCATGCCCTTTAGAGGTGCTACCCTGCTTTTTGCCATGACGAGATGGACTGTGATATTGCCATCCTTAGAGATTGACCGAACATAAACACAAGCGCTATATGCCTGCAAGGAAGCGTCGCTAAAGGTATGAAGCTCATAATGTACAGAACGATCGCATAGAATACGCCTAGGTACAATAATGTTATTTAATTGTGAAAGTGATTTCAAGAAATTTAACCATCTTTCTGTGATTTCAGGTGGTAATGCATCATCCCACGCAAGCTTTGAAGCCCATAATTCTTGTAAAATTACCTTTGCGTGTAGAATGCAAGGATTTATAAGACCCAATGGATCAAACACCTGTCCTACTGTTGACAGTACAGATCTTTTACTTATTTTACTCTTTAATGGATCGCTAACTGTTTCAAAACTTAATGTGTCAGCCTTACAGGACCATCGCAGACCTAATGTTTTAGCATGGTCATCATTGACTAACTTGAGCACATGATCATCCATGTCGCCTTTATTTATACTATTTAATATATGCATGTTATTTGACCGCCATTTCCTTAAATGAAACTGACCCTTTTTTAATTCTTTAATGACCCCTTGACATATTTGTAATAACTCTGCTTCTGAGTCGTGGCCTGATATAAAGTCATCCACGTAAAAGTCGTGTAATATTGTTTCACGTACTGGAGGAAATGAGCATTCTTGTCCTAGTTGCACTAGACACCGTGTGGCCATATACGGGGCAGATGCAGTGCCATATGTCACAGTATTGAGCCTGTAAGTATCCACCTTCTGAGTGGCATCGAACCGCCACATTATTTTTTGAAGGCATCGTTGCTCTGGTGTTACCAATACACAACGGTACATTTTTTCGCAATCCGATGTAACAACGTACTTGTGTTGCCTAAATCGAACTAATATGTCTATTAAACTATCTTGGACTGTGGGACCTATATACTGTATGTCATTAAATGATAAATGTGATGTGGTCTTTGCTGACGCATCAAATACAACCCTCAATTTTGTGGTTAGACTAGTGTCTCTGATCACACCATGATGTGGCATGAAATATGAATATTTATCGTTACTATGATTAGCTAAAGACATGTGACCAAGATCAATATACTCCTTAATAAAGTTGGAATATTTTTCTTTATATAATGGATCACGCTTGAACTTTCTTTCTAAAGACTGAAATCTAGATAAAGCTTGTTCGTATGAGTCACCTAATGTTTCTGGTGACTGCCTTAAAGGAATTTTCACAACAAAGTGACCATCTTTCTCGCGAGTGGTTGTTTTTATAAAGTTTTGTTCACACTCGTTTTCTTCTTTAGTAGTGGTACGGGGTGAAGAAACTGATTCCAATTCGAAAAATCTGTCTAATTGTTGTTGAAGGTGACAATCGTTTACAAAATTACAATGAGCTGTGTTTGAGTAAGCGGTGGTTTTATTACTATTCGTTTCTTGTTTATACATTACACCTGATACCAACCAACCTACTCTTGTATCAATGAGAACTGGTTTATTCCTACCTAAAGATATGCGTTTTGTACCTAATATGTTCCAAAATATTTCAGCACTCAACAACATGTCTATTTCTAAAGGAACATTGAAGCTAGGGTCAGCTAGTTTTAAATTTTTTGGAATATTCAGGTGCGAGATATCAAAACGTGTGGTAGGTAATAATTGAGTTATTTTTGGTACAATGAAACAATCAATGTTGTTTATATATGACTCAGTGCGTGAGGATATAGTCAAGCTAGAACGTTTAGTTACATGTACTGACTGACTTAAACCTTCAACTGAAATGGAAGTAGATTTAACCGGTAAATTAAGTTGATTAGATATTTGCTCTGTTATAAAGTTAGATGTGCTACCATTATCAAGTAAGGCACGGACAGTATGTTTTCTACCGTTAAAATCAATAATGTCTATTAGTGCTGTAGACAGCAATACACAGCTATTATGTTGTGTAGATGACAAGACAACATCAGATGGCATTGTTGGAACTACATTACAGTGGCAATCCTCTTGTGAGGCTAACACTACGCATTTGTCCCGTGATACACTGGTATCTGACTGCTGCAGAGATGCTGGTTCGTCTATATGTAATGAAGTATTATGTGGTTTATTGCATACTCTGCATGGTCCAAATCTGCAATCCTGAGGTCCATGTCCTTGTCTTAAGCAATTGTTGCACAGGTTGAGTCTTTTAGCTTCGGCTATTCGTGCTGACACAGACAATGACATGAACTGAGGACACATATAAATAGGATGGTTTTGCTTGCACCGAGGACATGTGTATGAGCCTTTTGCTTGTTTTTTATTAGCAATGAATGTTCGGGGTTTAGCATTTAAAGGTTCACTGTGCCTACGAGTGTGTGTAGTACGAGTATGTGTAGTTCGATTGTTAATGTCGATTGTCTCTAACAATTCAGCACGCCCTTTAACAAAATCAATAAATTGTTCTAAGGTAGGTATTTTGTATTTTTGAAGGTTAGCATGTTCCTTCCATTTCCTGTTAGTTGTACTATCTAATTTTTTACACATAACATGAATGATGATAAGATCCCAATTATCTATATTGACCTCTAACATTTTTAAAGACCTAAGGTTTTTATTTATAGTATCTATGAGGCCCCTCAGTGCAGAGGGAGCCTCCTTTGTAATGTTTTCAAAATCGAATAATGCATCGATATGATTATTAATAAGCAAGTTGTTATTTTGATAACGCTCACATAACAATGACCATGCTGTATCATAGTTTTTTTCTGAAAAATCTAAAGAGGCAATAACGTTCGCAGCCTTGTATTTTAATGCCGATCGTAAATAATGAAACTTGTTAATTTTAGGAATTTTCCCATTTGTGTGAATAAGAGATACATAAGTGTCGTGAAATTCTAGCCAGTTTTCATATTGCCCAGAAAAGGTAGGTAAATGAATGGTCGGTAATTTAATATTTAAGCTTGGCCCACCTGCAGTGAGGACAGAACCTGTTACCGAAGACTCCGAGTCGTGCTCCGCTTCCCCAGAGACCGGCCTGCCAATCACCTCTCGTGCCTTGCCGACCGCCGCGAAGTATTGCGACTCGAAGCACTCGCGCTCACCATATTCCACTTGACACTCAGCATCTGTAATGTCCGGCAAGCTTTCTATTTTAATCTGTATGGAATCGTATTCGCCATAGCACTCTTCAATCTTTTGCAACCTAGCCCCAAGCTCACTGAGTTGAATGTTACTAGGCTTCTCACATGTGCACATGATTGAAAGATATTTTTCAAACTGTGTAAGTTTAGCTTTATAAGAAGCACGTTTCTTTTTTAATTCTTTTAGGTTAGACATTGTGAACTAATTGAATAACTTTATAATATTAATATAAGAACAGGCAGTATTTACGTGCACAGGAAAACGTGAAACTCAAGGTGTAATGATAGCAGGTTATACTTAAATGCAAGCGTGCAGTGCAGATACAGGCAAGAAGAGAGTGATATGCGCGTGGACAAGCAAGCAGCCGCTGTCCCACGTGACAGCAAGGGCGCAGCCCCGCTCGATAGCAAGCAGGCGTGCGCGTGCCCCGGAACAGGCGAAGACAGCAATGAAACGCGCCACGTGGCGTCGTCGCTCTGCTCGGCTTTAGCGCAAATGCTGTTGATATGCAATTAAACTTAATGTTAATATGGGAAAATTGATAATGCAAAACGAGTTCTGAAATAGGGACGGGATAATTACAGTGAAATAAGTATAAGATGCATTACTTAATGTCCGTAATGCATGACATGACATGTGCTCATTTAACGTACGACGACCAACAAATTAAGGACTTGTTGATAGCAGTGCCATGAAAATAAGGAATATCCACTTAATGACTTAAAGTTGGGATAATTATAATGATAATTGGAACGAACTCACAAAATTAATACCCTCCAGGATAATGTTAGCACTCGTTGTTCGATCGAATTTCGGTTTCTAGTCGGACGCCATTTTGTTGTGCCATCACGAACACGGAACACGAACGATTCGCTTCTTGAATTCTTGATGGAGCTTGACACGACGCGACGACTCGAACCCGGGTTTATGTGTTCTATGAATCGAACCACGCGATGATGCCGGGAGATTTCACGATGTTTGTTCCAATTTTCTTCAATAATCGCGGCTTCGAAGGACCATTGTTGGGGCTGTAACTCCGTCCCTTGGGTTATTGTGTGTGGAGATAAATGAATAACGATATTTTATCTGAATTTAAACTTATAATGAATAATAATGATATTAATGCAATGTTACAAAAAATGAGCGCTACGCGACAATAATGACTGCGTTTTTTAAAGATAAAGACGCGTGTGCGTAGCGGCTGCTCCGGTCGAAGTGGGCGCGCGAGCGCCGGAGTCCGAGAGGCCGGCTTGGCCCGTTCTTCCTCGCCTCCCGCGTCCCGCGCACCGCGCATGCGTAGAGGGCGCTAGTGTGCGCGCCAACACGTCTCGGCTCGCTATTGGTCGAGGCCCGCGTCCCGCGCAAATGTAGAGGGCGCTTATGTGCGCGCCAACAGATTCTGATGATGTATTAGACACTATTATGTTAGTCAATATACGTAATACACGTTTAAACGTCCATGGATTCGTGCGCTTCTTCTCGTTTGTAAATGAATTAGTTGGTTTGTCAGCTCTTTCTGGTGTAGCTCCATTACATGACGATGAAGACGATTCTGAGAACCAATCCATATCTTCATCTTTTTTTTTAACTTTACGATTTTTCCTAGGGACGACAGTCTTTCTGGTTTGTTGAGATGTTGAAGGTTCCTGGTTTTGTATATCCCGGTTGGTATCGGTAGCTAGTAATTTCTCGACATATGAAGGTCTACTCTGAATGTTCGATGGCGCTAAATGAGAGTATTGTTGAGTCAAAATAGGTTGTACTTCAGATGTCTCATTAGTGTTTTTAGAGCCAAGTATCGGAGATTGCGGAACGTATAATGTCAGAGCTTTGTGATAGGAGCAGTTAAGATCTGCCATGAGCTCGCGAATCCGTTTTTCTTTAAGATATACTGGTCATTTTTTATCGTAAGATACATGGTTTGATAAACAATTAGCACATATAAAAGTAGTAGACTCACATCTCTCATGATTTTCTCTGCAACGTGGACAAATAAGTTTTTTGGATGGACATGTTTTAGATGTATGACCAAATTTCCAGCACTTAAAACATTGCGTAATTGGAAAGATATACTTATTAACTTTAACTCGCATGTCATGTATGTATACGTATGGGGGTAACGATGCGCCTTTAAAACATAAACGGATCGATTCGCTGGCAGTCCACACGCTCGCGTTATTCTCGGTGGTCGAACTGGTCGAGTCTGAATTCCTTCGATTGAGTCTAACAGCCGAAAGTATTTCTTTATCACAAGTCACATATTCCAGGAATTTCTCTATAGACAGATCTACCTCCACATCTTTAATCACTCCATACGATGCGCCTACTTCCATTGTCTTTGAGTATTTCCAGCCCTTATCGATGAAAGTTGTGCATGTCATAAATTTATTTGCATTTGATTCTCGAGCAAAGGTAATTAGTAACTTAAATGGGTTGACGTATTTTACTCGCTGTATTCCAGAAATGTGATTTTCTTTAAATAATTTTGCCAACGCAAATTGCCTAGGAAACCTTTCTTTATGATATACAGATACATCAATTCTATCCCCATATTCAATATCCTGATCCGTCATAATTTTAGGCGATTTACTTCTGCGTGTATTATCCACTATCGACCAATTTTCGGGAGAATCATTGTCGCGAATCCGTTTTCTTGATTCATCCACCTCCATGTTCTCATTGATACCGTGTGATTGGTCTTCTCTCTGTGGTTGAGTATCGTCATCTACGTGTCTACCAGTACAGATGTATTCGTAAGTTATATTCACTGCATTACTAGAAATCTCATCATTGTCACTCATTGTAAACAAAGGCCAGGCGGCCGGGCGACCGAGCGATCGCTCGCGCCGGCACAGCTGTGAGATAACGAACCGGTTTTAGCGCTAATTACACACACGACTGAATAGATCGACGCGCGAATCAACACTGTCTTTTTAGGGTTCCGTACCCAAAGGGTAAAACGGGACCCTGTTACTAAGGCTCCGCTGTCCGTCTATCCGTCTGTCTGTCCGTCTGTCCGTCTATCCGTCTGTCTGTCCGTCCGTCACCAGTAGGGCTTTCAAATACCGGACTTTTTCAATACCGGTATCAATACCGGTATTAGTGTGATCAATACCGTGATCACGTGATCACGGTATTGAACACAAGTTTAATTAGGACATTAATAAAACCTTTAAAATACGTGTTTTTATTTTCAAATCAGTCTTTATTATGGTTACTTTCTGAAAATAATAATACAAAACACTCTTAGTAGTATAACAATTTGGTATTGATTGATTATAGGACTAGGAATTAAGAACATAACGTGCGTGCAAAATGACTAGATTTATTTTAAGTTTTGAACTTAAAATAAATCTAGTCATTTTGCACGTAGGCATTTCACATAGACTTTATAACGTATAAATAAGTACGGCGATTTCGGGAATCAGCTTAGGCGGGGCGCGGGAGGGTGAGATAGAGATAAGAGCGGGCGCTTGCGCTGGTGAAAACATATATCCGTTTAAAGAATTTCGCTGACTCCCGTAGACTCAACCCCGAACGGTTCAGTTTTCGAAACCAAGCACTGTTGCATTCGGCAATTGCACCGCATGTTCGAACACATTAGCTCCCGCTTCATGCGCTCGTACAAAACTGACATCATATTCTTTGATGTAGCGAAAACCTTTGACAAGGTCTGGAACAACGGTTTATTACACAAACTGTACCAATTCAACATGCCGGACAGTCTCGAGCCCATCATTCAAGACATTCTGTCGGATCGCACCTTCCGCTATCGCCTAGAAGGCACCCTCTCGTCCCCTCACCCCATCCGCGTCGGTGTTCCTCAGGGCTTCGTGCTATCGCCCCTTCTTTTCACGCCGTACACCAGTGACATTCCCAAAAGTGGCTTGGCCAAGTTGGATCTCTTCGCCGATGACACGGTCATCTACTATTCCGGTAGGAGTATCGATAGCATCACTCAAACCCTCTAAACCGCAGCCGTCACCCTCGGGGTCTGGTTCCGGTAATGGAGAATAGAGGTGAATCCCGAAAAAAGCGCAGCCGTTTTTTTCGAGAGATACGGTGACTCCCACATACATCAGTCCCGTCCTCATGATCGGCAAACAGATCCCTTGGGAGATGGAATCTAAATACCTGGGGGTTATCCTCGACAACCGTCAGAAATTCATAGACCACATCAAAACGGTGTGCGCTCGCGCCGCTTTTGCTGTCGGTCGCATCCACCCCATCCTTAGAGCGCGCAGTAAGTTGTTACTTAGAAATAAGCTGAGAATCTACGTGACGTGCGTCCGCCCCATCTTGACTAACGCTAGCGTCGTGTTCGCACACGTTAAGCCTTCCCGCTTCAAATCCTTCCAAACCCTCCAGAATCGAGTGTTGCGCAGAGCCGCGGCTGCCCCGTGGTTCATGCGTAACGATCAGCTCCATCTTGATCTAAAAATGCCAACCGTCAGGTAATACCTCAAACGCGTTTCCAAGCGTTACTTCGACACTGTCCCCCGTCATCCGAACCCCCTAGTCGCCGCAGTGGCCGACTAAAGTCCCTCTCTCATCAGTAAAGTACGCCGTCCCAGGCACACACTTTTAGAGCCCGATGACGAAATTACCCTCCTTATGGAGGGAGGCGAGTAAATCGACCAGCACATTACACAACGTCCGCCACCATCCAGCTTATCGTCCTCGCAGACGATGCCCGTCGCGACGTCTCACCGCCGCCGGTCACGATCCACCGAGCTCTCCCGTCGTAGAGCCGGTTGTCTCTTCTGACTTCGCAGTCACGCTGATAATTCAGCCCTCATCAAGCTGTCTCCCCCCCCTAAGCCCCCGCCAGCAGCCAGCAACGCCCTAAGCCCCGTGCTCGTCCCACTAGGAGTCGCCCTTAGTGCTGTTGTTGCAGGTAGTCATGATGTTAGTGTAGTACAAGTTGTATAAGTAGTTAGCTTAGGTTAAGTATTTTACGTAGAAGGAGTCCGCAAAGACCACCGCTCCCATACAACAAACGTATTGATAACGGCAACAGGTAGACGCTTTATATATTCACTTTAAAAATAAATGATTAAATTAAAATAAAACAAATATTTAAGGGGGGCTCCCATACAACAGATATGATTTTTTTGCCGTTTTTATAGATAATGGTACGGAACCCTTCGTGCGAGAGTCCGACTCGCACTTGGCCGGTTTTTTTATCTATAAGTAAAAGAAAAAAAAACTAGATTTATTTTGTCGTTGTCTAACAAAATCAGCGCCATTGTTTTTATGTACATAGTTACCTACTTGTTTTATTTATCATCTAGAACATCGTTGACGCACTTTGTTTACCTTGTTTACGTAGAAACGCTAAAGACAGCTCATTAGGCACCAGCAGACTGTGAAAGACAGCTTGTATCCACTTTAAATATGCAAAACGAAGTAGTTGACACAATATAAGATGAAGCATAGTTATAATATAAGGCTTTGCCACACCGAACGCGAGACGTGGGCGGATCGTGTCCACGGCGCAGCAGCGGGCCCTGCCTAGCATTTAGAGTGGTAAGCTTTATAGTAATTCCTTAAATACTGTCACGCTTAGAGGGTTAAGGGCGGCTTGAGGAGTCAACCCTTAACGAGCATGTGCACATAAAATCAGAATCTAGCAAGAAGCAGAAGCAGTTTAGCAGGAGAGTACTTCACTACATAATATAAAACAAAGTCGCTTCTCGCTGTCTGTCTCTACGTATGCTTAGATCTTTAAAACTACGCAATGAATTTTGATGCGGTTTTTTTTTAATAGATAGAGTGATTCAAGAGGAAGGTTTATATGTAAAATACATTGCACCCCTGCGAAGCCGGGGCGGGTCGTTAGTACTGAATAATAATGAAAACACTTTTAACCATACATTATATTTTAATATTAATACAAGTTAAGAATACAGGGCGTGGTTCTAAGCGATACGAGGATTCCGGGTCTTCAGGTGTAGGTATAAACTTAACTAGGCGGCTGCTGAGGCGCGAGAGAGGTCTAAGTATTTTTTTTTCTATTGCACTGCTGTAGGTGGCCCTACGGGACCCTACCTACCTAACCGGGCAGTTATTGGCGAGACCTGAAGGGTCTCCAGCCAATGGGGGGGGGGGGAAGTAAAATACTTAACCTAAGCTATCTACTTGTACTACACTAACATCATGACTACCTGAAACAACAGCACTAAGGGCGACCCCTAGTGGGACTCGGACCTCGGCTTAGGGCGTTGCTGGCGGGGACTTAGGGGGAGGAGACAGCTTGATGAGGGCTGAATTATCGGTGTGACTGCGGAGTCTGAAGAGACGACCGGCTTTACGACGGGAGAGCTCGGTGGATCGTGACCGGCGAAGGTGGGACGTCGCGACGGGCCTCGTCGGCGAGGACGGTATGCCGGGAGGTCGAAGTGCAGCTTGCTGGGCCTTTTATAGGCGCACCCCGCCAGTCGCCACCACTACCACCGTCACAATACTTCTAACGCGGGCCCTCCGACAATACGCCCTGCTCACGATCCGCTCGCGCCTCACGTTTGCATGTGGTGTAGCATGCTTCATAATACCTTGAATACTACTAACGCAAGCCCTCCGACGAAACGCCCCGCTCTCAACCCGCTCGCGCCTTGCGCTCGAATGTGGTGTGGCATGCTTCGTAATACCTTGAATACTACTAACGCGGGCCTACTGACAATATGCTCCGCTTAGGCCTTGCTCGCGCACCGCATTTGGTGTGGCGAAGCCTTTAGTGTATACGCAGAGGAACGACTATACTTAGGCCGACAAGAATAAGTAAAAATCGATACTAATTATTTGTTTCGTGTGAATCCTGGCAAAGAAAAGGCCTATCCTTTACACTCTAGAGTGTCGTAGTAGGCGACTAGGGATTCTACGTAAGGGAGTCAAGAAGATGGATAGCTGCGTTCTCCTGTGTCTGTTAATATTAACAAACTGCGATCACTAAACCATATGCCAAGGGTGGTGATTGGCAATGTCCTCCATGGCCACTCATTTTAAGAGCGGTCATTGTAGGTGCGGACACTGACTCATGTTCAACAGTGGAAGTTAACTGCTGCACGGCTGATGAGATGAGGGAGGAGGGATGAGACTTCAATGCCAACGACCAACAAAAATGTGTCCTATGAATAACCTCCGGTTTCTGAATTGAGAATTCGGGATAAGCAATACTTAAGTAGTATTTTTTAATACTTAAAAAAGTAGTTTTGGGGTGCATGAAAAGAGCCTCCACAAGTGACGATACATTAGTATGTCCGGCGCACCCTGGGCAGTCAGCCCCGCTACCAACCTTGCTGACTGGCTAATCTTTTCATGAGCTATTTTCGTATAGCTCGTGCCGACACGATAGAAGAAGAAGAATTATTTGGGTACCTACGCAATTGTCAAAAAAATGCTTTAAAATTCGTAATTTTTTGACAACTCCGTACTCATATTACTTAAGTATTGCTTATCCCAAAGTCTCAATTCAGAAACCGGAGATAGGTCTTGTCTGCTTGAGTCTGATCAACGGATTACAACTATTGACGGCTCTCAGATAGAGGAAAATGTGCAATTTACTAGTAAACATGTGTTCCTCCAATCCAAAGGGAGGATCTTCCAACCAGGCGGAGTCTTATGCCTGGCGGGCTACTGCCCAACGGTTACTGTTGGGCATTTGTATGGGAAAGTGGGGTAGAACCGGGACGATAAGGCAAAAATTCAATAAAACACAAGTTTGAAGAAAATTTAATCAATTTTAATAGGCTATATTTAGTTTAGTTTATAAATCACATATTTAGCACTTGAGATCACTTTATTCTTAATTCTAAATAACAAAAAACAATCAATATATAAAAATTAGGTTTTTACGGTTTTGCCCTTGTCCAAAACCGGGGATACCCAAATCTTATACCCGATTTTGGTCCTGAAACTCATCAAGATCTTCGGGTTCCCAACCCGTACAGCCTTCATGGGCCCAGTTCTTACATTTAAGACATTGCACCATGCATCGCTCCTTAGCGAGTATATAGTACACTTGTTAAATCCAAAGAATATCAGATCAATTGACCATAAAAGCGTTTGTCTTATTTATTGTTGTCGAGCACGCACCGACGCCATTGAAAGTTTGTTGACAAACTCATCAAGGTGGCTAAAAGCAGCCAGCGAACGCGCGCCTAAATTTGAAACGTGTAAGAGGCTATACTGCCTCGTCCCAGTTTTACCCCCATATCCGATTTTGTACTAATCTTCCCTATATCTGCGTGTTAAATCTTGATATCGCGATGTAGGATAGTTTGCATGAGGCGTGATAGATGTCGCCACATGCTGCGTATTTCCTATGTGGCGAGGTAGGTGCCGCTACACACGCTTTTGCAATGGGGTGCATTAACCGGTTGCGTACCGCCCGTCGACCCAGGACGACACTTAATTGTCTTATCTATTGTGTCTATAATTACGGTGATTGAGAGTTTATGATAGCATCCACGAGTGACGATACTAAGACTTAATATTAGAAAAACTGTCTTCGCACTCTGGGGCCTTGCTATCAACCTTCCTGACGGACGTATTTAAAAATGTAATTTATATGTATACATAATGTTTGGCGCATGGACCGACACAAAGCTTTGCAGGTTTGGGAGTGTCATTTGCTAGTCTTTCACCCTAATATCTTAAGTGCCACGGCTATATCCCATAATCTCCCAAAAAATTGTGTCGGTTTCTGCGCCAAACATACTGTAACTGTGTAATGAGATAGGTAATGACAAATAAAAAATTATAGCTGTATCTCTTCTGAATCACGGCTCGTCTTCCGTACGGAAGATGTCCGGTACTTTGGAAGGTATACACGGGGACACAGGCCCAACGCGCAGAGGCCCCTTTGAGAACTTTAATCTAAAATGGGGTGGGGCACCAACCGGGGACTATCCACGGCTGCACTATTGGAGTACAGTCATAGACCGTCCCAAGTGGGTGCAAGACTATCGTAAAATATGGTGAAACATATCTGGTCTATGGGAAGGGGTGTTAAGTGGATTGGATAACTTCTATTGCCGGAAGAAAACGGCGTCTGCCTTTCAAAGAACAATGGGTAATTTTGTTTGGAACCCGTACCCACCTTGTAGCATTTTAGACTAGGTGTCATTTAGAAGAGGCTTAAGTGAACAACTCAAAAATGAATGAACGAATGAATGAATGAATGGGAGACCGAAGTTATGACCACTTCTATTTTGTATTTTCAATCATCTATTAGTGTTAACATCATTATTTTTTAGGCCCAATGAATAACCAGTCGTTCTGTTTCATAGAGAGAGACTGACCCAGCTTCCAAAGGTTTACTTTTTGCTACGGAAAATATGAATTAAAACGCCATGAATTCAATAAAGTACAGTTTGTTTATTTATTAAGGTACACAAAATAAACATCATCACTAAATGGTATTGTTGCTCTCAATGATTATTTCATCCCAAGCATTTGCCGGACCGACGAAGTTAATTTTTTCGAATTTTACTAAAAACTAAGTAAAAAGTGATATTTTTTTTATTAATTGTCACTTAAGCACCGCCTAATTATTAAAAAATATTCATTTAGATAATCATAGAATACCTTGTTTTTTTTTTAAGTTTTGCAATAATAACAATATTTTTATTTAAAATGGCTACTACATTCGGCGTTTGCACATGTTTGTAGTTCCATTCTGTTTTGTGTGTTTATTGTGGATTTTCGGTTGTGTTAAGGTTCGCGCACATTATGTCGGGTCGCAGCGGGGCGGAGCGGGCCGCAAAGCAGCGCAAAATGCTTACTTAGGGCGCAGCGGGGCGGGGCGGGCCACATCGCACTAAACCAAAATCCGCGGCGAAATATGCGGCCTGCTGCGGCCCGGCATAGTGTGCGATAGTTTATATAAAATTCATAGAAGCGATTTGAGCGGATTTTTATGCTGCGACCCGACCCACTGCGGCCCGTCATAATAAATATGCGCGAACCTTTAAGCTTCAGAAAGTGCGGTAGAGTTGGGCGTATTGCTCCTCCCGTCTTCCTGTTTAGTTTTCCATCCGGGAACTTCATTCATGCATGCATTCCCAATTCCCATTAGAAAACCTACTCTATAGCAAAATATATTTTTATTTAGTATGTTTTATACTGTTTATATGTTGTATTTAATATGTTTAGGTGCATATGAGGGTGTATAGATACACCTACGTATATGTAGGTACCTATAGCAGAATATTGGGCTAGTTTAAGGGATATGATTGATTGCGCGCAGGGTGAATTCACAAAGTGTTTTCAGCAGTTTTCAACGTCGAATAACTTTATTCTCCCGTTAGATACAGAGTTGTCGCCATACAAAATATTTATGTATTTTTAAAGACCTTTCTAATGGTACTAGTCTCAATTTGCTACAAGGTGGGTACGTTTTGTTCCATGTCCTTTAAAATTGAATTGTGTTGGCAGACTGTGACTCGCCAGCTCACTAGCTGGGCCCCCTGAAGCCGCCAGTATACATATAGGCGAAGGGGGCAACGAACGTGTGAGCGACTAGAGGTGTAGAGAGGTGCGGCCCCAGTTTTGCCGTCGCGGGTCTAAAAGACCCGGAGTGGGTTTACCCGCTATTTACGCCATTAGACACTTCCACCTGCGAGCATATAGCTCTAGCGGCCCCCTTCTGGTCGGCCGATAAAGGCAAGCCAGAGTTGAGAATCCTGCGGGCACTCTTGGGGTTCCACTCCAGCCAGCCAATAAAGGCAAACTGAAGACGAGGCCCTGACCGACTCTCTGAGGCAATAAGGTACGCAGTGTCGCCACTCACCAACAGCTCGCCACAAGCTGCCCTGCGGTTTGTAAGCTTTTCAGTAGACCTCATGACACATTTGTTATTATATTATGGGGTTGTAGAAAGCTAGTCTAATGTTCCCTCTGGTTTTACGTTAATCATGAGATTAACGTATGAGGTCACCATGAGGTGAGATAACGCCTTTCCCAGAGGGGGTAAAAATTTATTATTATTATTTAAATGTATATTGGTTTTTTTAAGATATGTATTTAAAAATATAATTTATATGTATGTTTACAATAAATAAACGAATTAAAAATTATAAAAATCTTCATTTCAAAATAACGTATAGAATGCTAATTTAACTTGAAGGTTGCTTTGTTGAAAAATCGGACACTGACTCACCAACTGTAGTTGTTATTAAAATTTGACGGGAACAAATCGGTGACTATTTAAAAGTGGTCGTCTCTGTAACTCCACAGGTATGTCGTCATTACCACATCAAAAACCATTACCACGTCAATATCACTGGCTGGAGACCCTTCAGGTCTCACCAATAACCGCCCGGTTACGGAGAAAAGGTTCACAAAGACAACCTACAAGCGGACAAAGAGAAAAAAGAATATCATGCCGCCCAAGGTGAGGCGTGAAGGCGACTCGACATACAGATGATGACATAAAAGTGTGATTTGTTTCCAAAAGTGTTTATCTGGCATGATTGGCTGTTTTTTTCTGTGCAGTCATGTTGCCTAAAAACTTTTAGAGATTATTATTGTGAGTAAGTAAACATTATACATTTTCCCCGCAATTCAGAGATTACACATAATTACATGTTTGGGCTTTTAGCTGTGGTTTTAAGATAGTATTTCCCCAGCGATGAAACGTTGCTAGGTATGGCTAAGCACCAATTATAGGATATATAGCTGTCGAATGTAAATTGTAAAAAACTAACCTTTTATTAGAAAAAACGATTTTGAAAAAAAACTTTATACATAACACATTCAAGAGTATTTATTTATAGGTATAATTAGCTTCAAGTCGTTAAACACAGGGAATCTGATTTCCATAGTGACATCAAAACTCTGTTGCAACCCCGAGGGGTTGTTTAATTTGTCATCACCGCCTCCTTTTGCGAAATGGTGATGGCAACCAAGGAGTGAGCGGAAAGGGAGAGAGGGGCGACGGCCACTCTCCTTTCCCGCGCCAGACGCACCGAGCGCCGCCGTGGGGCGCGCGACTATCTCCGGCCACCCTAGTGTGTGGCCTGCGGGCGACGGGTTACGGGAACGGGACCCGTCGCCCGACAAGTAACAGGCCCGAGAAGGCGGCGCGCATGTGTTCTGTGCGCGCCTCTCAGAAGGACGTGGGGCAAGGTCCCACAGAAGGAGAGGTCCACCGCATAGTTTCGTAGCTTAGCTTTTAAATTCTCGCAGCATAGCTACATAGCATATCTCTGATAGAAAGGCACCCTAGGCATCCTGCTTTGCGCTGAAGCAACACGCAGTAGTGGTCAACCATAAATACTATTGGAGTACACTCTTTCATCTGTATCTATTTCATATTCATGTTATTAAGAATATGTTGTGCAGCTTCTCATGCTGCTAGTGTGAAATCCTAGTTGTTAATAGTACATTGTTACCCTAGGGGTGAAAGTAACTTATTTAGCCCCGAGACGGGGTTCAATAGTTCGAGGGACTAAATAAGTCTTAAACCCGAGGTAAACATTGTGCTTTTCATTACGAATACAAGGAAAGTAAAAAAAAAACATGAATTAGCTAAAGAAAAAATGAGTGACCGGATTGCCGCTTTCCCACCAATTTTTTTTTTCTGTGTACCGGCCTGCTATTCTGCCATTATTTTTCATTTCCATCGTTGAAAAAATGGTAAATATTTTGCCCAAATCTATGTTATTTTAAAGAAACAGTTGTAAGTAAATTATAACAAAGTCATTTAAAAAAATATATTCTTTAATTAATAGGTTACTTAACTTTATGTTATTACTATTTTACATCGCGCTGTAATTGAGTGGCTGTATAGAAAGTTGGATCATGGTTCAATAGAAATGTGAAGATAGAACTAGTTTTTTTTATAATTTAGGCCCCACAAAGGAGAGGTCCGCCAGCCCCTGGCGGACCGAGACCTGTCGGGGTTGCGGTTCATGCTTTGCGAATATTGCGACCCCGGCCCACAGTCAAGTGATGGAACATTTTGGTGGTTTTAGCCGGTAAGAGTCCGGCATACCCCCCCGTCTTCCCCAGGCGGGGGGGATAGACCATGAGGATTTCAAAAAGCAAAAAAATTCAATATGACATTCTCAATTTCATGGGGCCACGCCAAGCCAGGGTCTACAATATTCTCTATTTATGACTTCAACATAATCAGTAATTCATAGAAGACTACACGCCATTAACAGATGCTCTCACCTTCAACAATTTTGGGGATTAAAATTGTTGCAATTATGTTAATTCACATATACAAATCATCTTGGAACACCAGTTACCTTATCTGAACGTAGTTTATGATACACTGATAATGATAATTGCAATGTTGTGTTTATTTCTGCTTTCCATATATAAGGCTGTTACTGTACGCATCATTCTATTAAGTATTCTGTGGTAGTACGGTGTAGTAATAAGTGCAACAATGTCTCCGAAAGTGTGGTCCACGTTCTCAGCCGGAAATGGTGATAAACTACGTATTTTAGAAGCGCCAGCAGATCTTGTAGATGAAGCTCTCAACTTTTACATCGATCATTATCTGGCAGCGGAGCCCATTACTAATGCTGCAGGTAAATTCACATCTATATAAATAAAAAGAAAAGTCCTGACTGACTGACTGATTGACTGGCTCATCAACGCCCAGCCCAAACGCTTGGACCTAGAAAGCTGAAATTTTGCACAGAGGTTTTCTTTTTAATGTAGACAAGGAACAAGGAAGGATTTTTCGAAGTTCATACCCTAAGGGAGTTAAATAGGGGATGAAAGTTTGTATGGAAAATCGTCACTTAACGGGTTCGAAATTTCACGCAAGCGAAGCTGCGGGCAAAAGCTAGTAGAATATACTTACAATTATAGATGCCGCGGTTAGCTGTTTCTATTCCATATTCGATATAATTCACATTTTTTTTTATTATTCGTCGAATAACGAGTAAATTCTGATATACATTTTGAAAGAAAAACGATTTAGAATGAATCAAACTACCTATGATTAAGTTTTATTCTGTGCGATTTAAAAACAAATTATTAATATAATTTGTTTCGAAATAATCATTATAAAAAAAATACACTTAATTGGTTTTCTCAGAAATAGTAGAAAAATTGTTAGATTTCAGATATAAAAACCGAAAATTGTAAAGGCCTCTACATACCAAAGCCGGGCCTGGCGGTTTCAACCGGTTATTGCGGCCAACTAAGCGAGCGAACATGACGCAAAATAAGCCCGGCGGCGTAACCTGCCGGTAAAGCCGCCCGTGGTAAAGCCGCTTTTTTGACGAGTAATGCGAACATAAATGTAGAGAACATCTTATTTAACATGAGATATAACAGCAGATTAGTATTTTTTCTGTTGCCCAGTTTTCAAAAACCCGGGGGTAAAATGCATATCAACTAGCTTGCACAATGGCATGCAACGAGCTTGTTGTTTGAGCAATGGAAATAAATGTTACATAATTACAAAAATGCATCCAATAAAACGGAAATACAATAATATTACAAATTATAAATACATATAATAAATAAATGAGTGATATAACCAAATATAATAATAATAAATAATTAATTGAAATAAAAAGCAATGATATAAATATAATAAAATAATCTACCTAATTTCCAATTTACTTAGTCTTACGGAATAAAGCGGTCTAAACAAAAAAAAAAAAATGCACCCATTAAATAAAATAAAACTGAAATATAATAACATTACAAATTATAATTAGATAGATTAAATAAACGAATTATATAATCAAACATAGGAATAAATAATAAACTATATAACCTAAAGATAAAATTACAATAAAAGAACAATCTACCTAAATAATTGTTTTAGTGTTATGGAAAAATGGATAAAAGCGCTCTTCCTCTCGCCTCGCCACCCTATCTTATAATTTTGCTGTGCCCGACAGGGTCCATAATTGTTTCTTTTTAAATATATTTTACCACCTGTATATGTACATTATGGATTGCAATAAATAATTTGAATTTGAATTGAATTGTAGAAATCAAGGCATGTCTGTAGAAGGCATGCAAGTATGTTGCATAGCATTCGACTTTATGGTATGCAATGAGATGTTGGAGTGGCGTAGGTGCGTGTTGCATACCAATTGTCGTGTTTGAATTGTTGCGTCCCACAACTGCAGGCATGCAATTCCACTAGCTTTCTAAATAGTGTGCCATTAAAAGGCATGTTATTTCACTTGCAAATGTATCTCTTGTATGCGATCTACTGGCATATCCAATTCTTTGGCATGCCAGTTATCTACTTACCTATTTTAGTGGCATATGTATTCCCGGCTTAATTTATATAAATACTATGGGTACCTACAATTCAAATATTTTTTATTAACAGGAGTTCCAAAAAGTAAAGAAGCGATGGCAGAATATCGATCATTCACATCTGAAGAATTTAAAGGTCTAAATGAATTAAGCGTATTGTTATGTGGCATGGACAACGGAGACGATAAAGTGGGAGACATCATTGGAGTCTCCTTGTTTTCTGTGACGAACGCCGACCAACCCTTCGATATGAAGGTAGGAAAATTAACAATAAGGGAATTTTTTGTCTATCAATTTATAAACATTTTTTTTCTTTGTCTTTCACATACTTGCTGATTTTTTAATCACCATCCAAATTTTTTATTAGGTATACAGAATACAAATTTGAAAAAAAAAAGGTAGTTACGTCCGCTCACTCTCATGCTGGGTCGGCTCTATCACAGAGCGAGCTAAGCGAATTGGGATGCTTAGTTTGTTCAATCAAAATTCAAGGCGGTTTAAATCGTGAGAGAAGTCTCTTATTCAGTGCGTGCTCGAAAACCGCAGTATTTTAAGAATTGATAATTCGGCAAAAATTTATTGTGAAAATTCAAACTACCTATTTTTTTTAAATAAAGTCTCTCATGATTAAGTAGCTTTGATACTTTTTATTTAATGGTGATTAAAAAATCATCATGGATAAAAAAACACTTCAAAATATTTAACATTCATTCTAATAAATTTTATATATTTTTCTTTAGTTTAAGCCAAAAACCAAAGAACTACAGAAGCTTATGGAAATCTGGGGATGCATGATGACCAAGTACGATGTTTTTAAAGACCAAAAAGTAAATAAAAGTATGGACTGCATGGGTATGACTGTACTTCCTAAATACAATGGTTCGGGAATTGAGGAGGAGTTCCTGAAAGCCAGGTTGGTAGAATATTTTATATATGGAGAACTCAAACGAGACTCGAAATTGTTAGGCCTTCCTTGTCGTGGTGGCTTGGAGGTTACAAACCCGCTTGCTAAGCACTGGGTTGCGGGTTCAAACCCAGGCATATACCTAGCAATTGTCGCCCGGGAGTGAGTGTTTTGTTTTTTAAATGTCGCAGCATTATGCTGAGATAGGAGCCCTTTTTGGCCTCGTGCAGGTAGTCTAAATTTTTATCCTGTCTTTTATTTTGTTTGTGTTTCTGTAACTGCCTGTGTGAGTCCAAAATAAATAATTTTCTTTCTTTCTTTCTTTCAAAACCTCGGGAATGCATTTGGTTATTGTACGGATCCTGTGGGCTTTCACGCGGAATAAGTCGCGGGCAAAAGCTAATTAATTATATTTATTACGAATTTTATATATCCAATAAAGACTAGTTTCAGTGCCCATAAACTAATTTTACATAAAGCGGCTCTCTTATAAGATATAGTCCCTGTAATTCGTGATAAAATGTAATACAGTGTGTCTTTTCCAATGTCATATGTACATTCTAAGTTAATTTAAGAAACCACTGATATATGGTGAAAACAAACATCGTGAGGAAACCTGGACTTAATAGTCTGAAGTCGCCGACCCGCAGTGAGCAAGCGTGGTGATCAATACTCGTTCCTTCTCCATATTAGAAGATGCCTTTGCCTTACAGTGGTACAGTTATAGGCTGTATTATTTATTTATTCATTTATTTAGGCCACAACTAACGTTAGGATTTTTTTTTCGTGTGTAAATCCTCATGGATAGCCTTCACCTGGGGAAGGCGAAGGGTTATGCCGCACTCTTACCGGCTAAAAACCCACGGTGTTCCTTCTCCTGACCCTTGGCCGGGGTCGCGGGATTCGCAGCTGCATGCAGCGCAACCCCGGCAGGCCTCGGTCCGCCAGCCCCTGGCGGACCTCTCCTTCTATGGGGCCTTGCCCCACGTCCTCCAGAGAGGCGCGCACGGAACACATGCGCGCCGCCTTCTCGGGCCTGTTACTGGTCGGGCGACGGGTCCTTTAACCCATTGCCCGCAGGCCAACGTTAGGATCCTGCCTTTTCTTAAAAAAGAAAAGAAAGTATCATGTGGTTATATTTTTCAGTCGTTTGCTGTGCAAAGAAAAGGGAGCTGAAGTGACATCAGCTTGGTTGACAACAAGCGAACCTCAGACAGCTGCTGAACGCGTAGGCTATGAGACCGTTGCCGAAGTCAGCTTTGAAGAGCTTGGAAAGCAATCCGGAGTCACTTTCGAAAACGCGCCCAAAATGTGTAAATTAATGATAGCTAAACCATTGTAAATTTTTAATAACACGCTTTACATTTGGCTACTGAATTTTCAAATGATGATAATAAAATAAGTAGTTAATTTTAAAATTTTAAATAATCTGATTAATTTGACGGAACTATTAGGCTATTGTACATTGTGTATTATGTAATTTATTGTACCTATTGCATTTGATAAACAATTAAATTGTTTAATTTATAAATCAATGCTAGTGTTTTTTTTAAATAACTTCTCTTTTCAAGCTGGAAGGAGAAGACTTGTAATCTAAGGTCCTGACAACCATTTTGGTACATTCACTTCTAACCAGATAAACATAATTCATAATAATAAATAAATGGCCGCACAATGATTGCTGATATCACTGTCCCTCATGATGAGAATCTCGTGAAAGCTGGGAAAGATAACCAAATCAAAAGTCTTGATTGACTGTATTACTGAACTTCGAAGTTTAAAATACCGATGTACTGTATTCATAAAGTTTAAAAGTACGAATTACGTGAGTTAGAAGGTACGCTATTACGAATTACTTTATTCAGAATGTTCATCATTCCGATGTACGTTACTCCGAAAGTTTACTATTACGAATTACGTCATTGAGAATGTTCATCATTCCGATGTACGGGAATCCGAAAGTTTACTATTAGGAATTACGTCATTAAGAATGTTTGTGTGTTTTTAACATTCTGAGAAAGTATTTAGGTACTTTGGCATATTAAATTTTATTAAACTACTATTACCTATTTAGATTAAGATTTTTAATTTCTGTAGCCATACACTGTTATAGTTCATTTGTAATTATAAAATTGTATACTTATATAGCTTTACTTTTCTTTTAACGTTGTTAAATCATGAATTGACTTCTTACGGAAGGAGCGGAAGGGAGTGTCAGACTCTTACTGACTAAAACCCATCCGTGTTCCTCCTAATGCCCTTTGCGTTCCAAGGCCGCAGTAACTTTCGAACAATTTCCGCAACCCTGGCAAGTTAGTATCTAGCTAGTTACACAAAATTAACATGAACTGAACTTAACATTTAATAAATTTTAATTAAGTTATCCTTACATGTATACATATACATAAAAGCGAAATAGGTACTCTCTCAGAATCTCGATGTCGAACATTCGAAATTTAGTAAATCGTAATAGTAAGCTTTCGGAGTTCCGTACATCGCGATGATGAACATTCTTAATGACGTAATTCGTCATAGTAAACTTTCGGATTCCCGTACATCGGAATGATGAACATTCTCAATGACGTAATTCGTAATAGTAAACTTTCGGAGTAACGTACATCGGAATGATGAACATTCTGAATAAAGTAATTCGTAATAGCGTACCTTCTAACTCACGTAATTCGTACTTTTAAACTTTATGAATACAGTACATCGGTATTTTAAACTTCGAAGTTCAGTAATACAGTCGTCTTGATTTAGCTTATGAGATTTTCGACATGTGGGATGTGGAGTCATTATGCGGAAAGTCGTTACGGCCAATGGCTGGTTGGCTATTAGCTTCAATCAACACCTTAAGAGGCTCTCGTTAGGCGGCTGGATCAACAACTTGATACAGAAATCAGAAATCAGTCATTGACACGGCATGTATTGTGAAAAAGTTTCTTTCTCTGGAGCCCTGACCACCTGTAGTTTTAATCCTGTTTCTGTTGACGGTGAATACCTTTTTTTTAGTTTTTAATTTTTATTTTAATAGATATATTTGAAAATTTATGTAATAAGTGTGTTAAATTAATAAACTCAATAGAAGCATTATTTGTAAAATTATATGATGGGTAATATTATGTATTCACCTCTCTTTCGTGTGAAACAATCATGTTTATGATTATAATATTATCCCGTAAGTAAATCGTAAACAATAATTATACAGGTATTATGATCATAAACATGTGTATAAATGTGACTGAGTTATAAAAGAATATTCGAGGTCGTTCATCATTTTACTTGTGTCAAGTAACAGTGTGCTTATACAGAGAGATCTTAAAGGAGTAAACTACAGTTGTATTCATAAAGACAGTCACCATGTTGACGCAAGTTCACATAATCCGTATTTTTACGTGACATAATATCTCGGATATTGTAATATCTACAGGAAAAATAATACGACGAAATCTGAGACTAAAACAGGAAAAGTGTGTTATATTTCAAAAAAAATGTTTAGCCTGAAGAGTAAGATGTCGACACGTTTGGTGCAGTGGCGGAGCGATTGGCTTCTGCGCTACGGGTCGTGGGTTCGATTCCCGCACAGAACAAAAATGTGTAAGGTCTACAGATAGTTGTTTCGGGTCTGGGCGTTTGTATATGTGAGATTTATGTCTATAAACGCACCCATAATACAGGAGAAATCCTAGTGTGAGGCAATGTTTATTTAAAAACAAAAACAGAAAACAGTAAAAGTTGACTATACTATGCTGGGAGAAAGCTTTAAAAAACTTATAGAGGCATTAAAATCAGCAATAATCGAAAATAAAACTATAAAAATTAAGACATTGACAACATAATAAATAACAAAGACAAAATTAACAGAATAAACATAAACACATTAAATACAGAACGGAAGCAGCACAAAAGCAATTCCAACAACAACGAGCTTGAGAAGTTGAAAAGTGAGAGAAAAAGGGAATAACAGAAAAACACTTCATTAAAAAAATTGTGGTTTATGTGGAAACTTATATTTAATTTGTCTAAGAACTAAATCAAAGAAAATTATCCTCCTCCTAAATTACAAACACCCTTATAACAGAAGAGAAGGAAAGTACCAAACTAGTAGGAAGTTTACCTACACTTCAATACATTCTTCAATACATACTTTTCAAATTTATGTACACTCCTGTCAAGAAAAATAGCTACTAAACACCACAATAACAATGTAAACACAACATCATTATATTTCAACACTCCGGGAATTTTACAAATGTCACCAACTAACGGAGAAGAAATCGCAAAAAATATCTAATATATCCAAAATATCTATAATCTATATTATTATTATATAAATAAAAAGAAAAGTCCTGACTGACTGATTGACTGACTCATCAATGCCCAGCCCAAACTATTGGACCTAGAAAGCTAGAATTTTGTACAGAGATTCTTTTTATAATGTAGACAAGGAATAAGGAAGGATTTTTCGAATTCAACCCCTAAGGGAGTGAAATAGGGGATGAAAGATTGTATGGAAAATCGTCACTTAACGGGTTCAAAATTTCACGCAAGCGAAGCTGCGGGAAAAAGCTAGTAGTTTATAAACAGGCGTAGACGACATAAGTGTCGAAACCATAAAATATATTAAAATACTCAGACTACCAAAGCTAGTTCACTGCATGCATAAATTTAACTCGAACATTATTTTCCAGAAACACTCAAAATCGCAAAAGTTAAATAATTTATGTTAGGATCCAATGCAGTCTCGGGAAATTATAGACCGATATCGGTTTACAACTGGTAGCTAAAATACTAGGAAAAATCATTCATACCATGGCCTTGTGACTGCCCGACGGAATCAAGGAAACTTAAAAAATATCTAATTAGTACACTGCCGTAACATGTCTACATACTTTCCTAATTATCAATTAATTATCATTATTAAATTTTCTGCATTAGTATATTAAAATAACCATGTGCTGTAACGTCTATATTTAAACTGCGATATTAAGCATATTATAAACTACGAATAAATATAGTTCGCAAGATTTAATTCTACATATCATGATAATATCATAAATAAACTACTTAATATAATAACTACTATGTATTATAATGTAATAAAAGTTACATTAAATTGTTAAATAAGTACTTACATTTAATATTAGTATCTGCGATCCAACAGACAAACCAGGTATATGGTTTTGTTGGACATTTTATTGTATTATAGACCTTAATATGTACCTTTTACTATATAATAAATAAATAAATCAACTACGACAATATAGATTTAGTCCTAAGCCTGACACTAGCTGTCGCAACTGATTTGGTTACCAAAAACAAATTACACTGGGAGTTTTCATGGATTTGAAAAAGGCTTTGGATACTGTTAGTCATAATCTGCATCTGCAAAAATTTTAATTGACAAATAGCAGAAACCTCGTTCAAAATGTTTGCTTATTACTTAGAAAATCGTAACGTAGCTAGTTGGTAAAATTATAAAATTGTCAGTAGCTCTTGATTGAGCAGCTCACGGTGAGAAATAAATGATATTAAACCACATATCGCTTTCATTCTCTTAATAAAAGTACAAATCTTCACAAGGAAGTCAAACTCTTTTTCTGGACGTCTGCGAACAAAAATTTATAGTTTTAGCGCCTGTTTCATAACTCCGAGTAAGTACCAGTTGTATAACTTGGCAAATAATCTCTACTAATATTATAAATGCCAAAGTAACCCTGTTTGTCTGTTACGACATCCACGCGGGTGAAGCTGCAGGTGACCTCTAGTTTCATATTTTGTTCCGTTTATGAATTTATTCTTCATGTTCATCTTTATTATTTATCCTTATTCGGTGAGTAAAGGCTACTCAGACATCGTGAAATAAGTGCTTACCGTTTTTTTTTTAAATTGCAGCTTGCAGTTTTCATACAGCGCAGCGACTTGATAGTGTTGCGTTTTGATAGTTCTGAATGTTCTAATGATGACGATTAATTTAATCGTCATCATTGAAACTATTTGGTACTGAGTGAAATAACGTCAACACACCACCTTCGTAAACGTGATTAATGTTCCAAAAAATTATGCAAACGACACTAAACAACACTTACCTTATCTCAATAATGTAGATAAGGGCCACAGATTGTGACAATTGTACTTTTATTAATGCAGCATTTTTTTCTTTACTTCATTTATAAATAACAGCTGATATAATAGGTCTTATTAAATATTAATAATTATTAAGTGTAATAATGTCGACACCTCCAAAAGTTTGGTCTAGATTTACAGGAAGAAGTGGTGGTCTCAAATTACGTATATTGGATGTGCCGAAAGACCGTATGGATGAGGCGATCGATCTTTACGTGAAACACTATTTGGCGGGGGAATCTCTTTCTAAAGCTGCAGGTAAATACAAAATTATTAAATTTAATTATTATTTTAAGCAAAGCGGAATGACTTATTGTGATTTAATTTAAATAACATAACTTAAAACTAATCTGTGTTACTGCTGCATCTTTTGAATTTAAAACTTACTGTACGAATTGTCCGTTCATATGTTTCTATACTTATTCTTGTTAAAAAAGGAAACCCATCCAATACTGTAGTATTATAATCATATTCTGCATTGACTTACAATGATATTCCGTAATATATTTGATGTATCGCTGTTGGTTTTCTAAATAAAATACAATTTAATCAGATACATACCATACGTATTTATTAAACCTCAGCATTGGACACGTATTACCTACTTGATTGTGAGCCTAAAACATTGATCTACGCTGTTTGTCAACTTTTTTATAATTTTATTAATTTAATGTTTGTTAATAATACTGCACATACCCTGGGTTCGTGTAATTCCTTCAAACCACATGATCTATTAATGGTATAGATTAACCCCGCACGGGATTTAGATTGATTAAGAATAAAAATAAACTTTTTTTTTCACTGATATTTTTTTATTTGATAGACAATGTCGATGCCATGCGTAAATGAATGAAGGCACGGCGCCACAGTTGAAGGGCACGAGTAGCACAATATCGCTCCACGCAGTCAGTTAACTTCGGACGCTAAAATTACTCAGATACAGAATACCGTGGTTAATTTTTTGAAAACTTTTTTTTGTTGATTCTGAAAAAAACCTATGCTGAGTCAATCAGTGTCACTAGTAGATCACGCGGTTTGAAGGAATTACACGAATTCGTTAACACCCTCTAGTAATTGACGTACATAAAAAACTAAAAATCGATCCGTGTTTTAAGTATTATTCACTAGACTACAAGGGTAGTCGGAAAGGGTACTAATCCCAAAGGGTATTAAAGTACTCATGGTAATGTATAACATTTGTTCTAAAACTTTTGGAAAAAGTTTTAGAGAATTAATAGCTGTTCAAAGATGTCAAAAAAAATTAAGCTAACATCTTTCTATCATTAACTGTGTTCACATTTTGGGTCATATTTGGGGTCATGGATAATTAGCCCTAAGTTTTGAATGGAAATAAAAATAATCTATAATTCATCAGCTCACTTTAAGTGGCCCGTGGATTAGTACCCCCTTTCCGACTACCAAACTGAATTTCAACAAATCGTTCTACGACAAGATTTTACTTCGACACTATGGAACTCCGACATTACGCTACTCCGACAATTATTGAACTTCGACACTGGGGTTTAAAGTAACCTTCGGGGTGCCTAGGGTTTGGGTCCCGGGATGTCCCGTGTCTCGAAGTCCCGGGACTTTTCGTAATTTTAGTTGTCTCGAGTCCCGGGACTTTCGGGTCGAGACTCGAGACGAGACAAGATTGTCGAAATTGTTACTGTTGTCGCTCTGATTTTTTTAAAAGCCTATTTTATTATATCAGCAAAGAAGTCTAATCGATGTGTTAGTTGATTATTTAAAAGACTGATTTATAAGTCTGTTTTATTATTTTTAATTAGATTATTTAATTATGAAACCAATCTATGATTATGATAATTAACATTGTTGTGATTATGACCAATGATTAGATACAAGAATTACTAGATAATAGAAAAGTTATAAAGAATTTGTATGATTTTTAACTAAGTTCGTTTTACAACTATCTATACGATTTAACTGCTTAAAAGTGAATCTGTGTGTGATTAAAAGAAATAAACAAAGCAATTATTAAGATTGAAATTAACGTTAAAGTTATTAAGATTTAGTTTTCTGTTTAATAAATGTTGATTTTTACGTTTCACCAGAAATTAACATACTTCAAAAAAGGCGTAACATCTAAAAAAAAAAATTTTTTGTTCTATTTCTCCAAGTCCCGGAGTTTCCCGGGAAACCCTAGGGGTGCCGAAATTGGGTCCCCTATGTTGTTTCGAACGCCGCTGTTGCGACACACGCTGTTGCGAATTATTTTTCCGCTGCCTCACAGGTTCGAAAGCTCATGGACTCGAATGAAGTAGTCGCGAAAGACGCTGTTTCGAAAAACATTTTCACTGCCTCATACGCTCGAATGCTTGTGATTTCGATTTATTTAGTCATAAAGTGTACAGAACAATATTTAAGCAGTAATTAAATAAAATCAACAAATTCGGCGTCAACATCACCATTTAATATAATTATTAACAAAGTAACAATCAAAATATTAGTACCTCAATTGTACATTTTTTTCTATGAGTACTTAGCACAAAATCTAAGACTTATCTTTAGAAAAAATTGTCTAGGTACCTAAGTCGTATTTTACTGGTATTTTTCAGAAATTATTCAATTGCACATGTGTTAGTATTAGTTAGTATATACGAGTACTTAACGCTAAAGCTCTTATAAATTCAGGCTTGCCCATTGTACTTTTTTTTTTTCAAAATTGCTATTACTCTTTATGACTAAATAAATCGAAATCACAAGCATTCGAGCGTATGAGGCAGTGAAAATGTTTTTCGAAACAGCGTCTTTCGCGACTACTTCATTCGAGTCCATGAGCTTTCGAACCTGTGAGGCAGCGGAAAAATAATTCGCAACAGCGTGTGTCGCAACAGCGGCGTTCGAAACAACATAGGGGACCCGCCGAAATTATGTGTCGAAGTTATATAATTGACGGAGCAGCGTTATGTCGGAGTTCCATAGTGTCGAATTAAAATCTTGTCGTAGAACGATTTGTCGAAATTCAATTTGGGAGTGCCCCTTTCCGTGTAACTTTGTAGTACATAATAATACGCATATTATTTTCTACGTACTATTTCTGAAAGTAAGGCAAAATTAAAAAGTGTTATTTGTTTCAATTCACAGGAATAAGAAATAATCCAGATGCGATAGAAGAATATCGTACTTTTGCACATCAAGAACTTAAAAATCTTAGTGCAATACACATAATGATATGTTGTATAGAAAACGAAGATGATACAATTGGAGATGTTGCTGGAGTCAGCTTTTCATATTTATCTACAATTGAGAATCCCTTCGACATTAAGGTATATCAATCAATCAATCTACGCAGTTACCTTCTTCAGATATAGTTAGATTCTGTAGTTAGATAGTTTAAAATAATAAACAAAGCCTAGTCGAAACGGTTGAGCGCAATTTTATAAGCAAAAATCATTGTAAAATTGTTAAGAAAATACAAAGTTAGTCGGAAAGGAGGTACTTGTTTTTGAATTCGTAACTAAAGCAAGGATAAACATTTTTTGAAAAAAAAATAATTAAAAATATTTTTTTAGAAATAAAAATTATTGAATTTTGAAATTTTAACACTTGCTTTGAAACAGTCATCAGTGATGAGACCACTCTGTCTGCCGATTAGTACCCCCTTTCCGACTAACCTTGTAATGGCCTTCTTTCTTATAAAAAATTCAGAGTGCCTAAAGCATTATATTTTTTGCTTAAATAAATAGGTGCAAAGGCGCAGTCGGGTCACACTTTAAAACCGTTATAATAATCTGGGATTTTTATTGCTGGATTCTATAAAAGCAAAAAAAAACCAAGGTAGATTTTTTTATTACTATTTTATTTAGCAAAATAATTGCAAACGCTCTTTCAGACTCTCGATTCCAGATTCACCAATATTGATATACAGGTTGAAATTATAAACACTCGACAAACCGAAATGGGAGATTGTACTCATCACTATGAACAACTACACTACTAACTAAAAGTTGTTCATAGTGATGAGTACAATCTCCCATTTCCGTTTGTCGAGTGTTTACAATTTCAACCTGTAGTGCAGGGTTTCGTTCTTTCAAATTGCCTAAAATACCTTCCCCAAATTCGTCATCAGCTCTTGGGCTAATACGAGTCTAAGGCTGGTGATAATAAAACGCTCTCATTTGAAAGATCTAGCAAGAGGAGGTACCATAAATTAGAATAACAAACATTAGACATTTTTTTAAAATTTTCTCTTTTCATTTCAAAACGACACTCAAGCGGGATCTCCCAAATGAGAGCTGTTTGTTAATACGGGCCTAAGAGGCTAAACTCATGGTCCTATTTTGAACGAAAGCCACATTGGTTGTGGCATGGAATGACTGAATCATCCTTAGACTGTTCTTTCTATCCATTAACGGCCGATATTAATAACTGATCTCAATCCAAAATCTCTGGATTGATGTGGATTTTTGACATTAGTTGTATTAAATTTCTGTTAAAAACCTAGATCAATCCCGAGATTTTGGATTGAGATCGGTTATTAATATCGACCGTAAGCCAACATCATCGCAATCTGAGGTAGGTATAGAAGCCTTCTTTCTTTGTTTTTCGCGTAAATTAGTAGTAGATATACAAGGTGTTTTTTTTGATATCCCATAACTCTAGGGTATGATTGAGACCATATTAAAGAACCAACTAGCATATGAATTATTCTTCAATCATCTTTTTTTTTGTTTTCATTTTTCATACAAAATAATTCGACAAAGTCACGATTATTAATGTAAAACACCCATATGTGAAATATGACAACGTCGCATTTTCTTAGCTTTAAATATGAATGTTTGGTTTGAATAAAAATGAATTACTCTTATTTATCAATGAAACTTAGATACCTATAATTTAATTATGATTGATTATATCTACGAAACTATGCATTTTTGGACCACCTATTCTAGGAGATTTTGTGTTCTTTTTACTTAAATAATATAACTCTAGAGTTATGGGGTATCAAAAAACACACGTTGTAGATTAACCAGTAATATATTATAATTTTTTTAGGTTCCACCAGTAACCCCGGAAGTACAAAAAATAATGGAAATTTCATCGGGCATGTTGTCCCTGTACAATGTTCTTAATGAACACAAAGTAGACAAATGCTTTGATGGTTTGGGCATCACTGTTCATCCTGACTACAGGGGTTTGGGAATTGCGCAGGAGTTCCTAAAAGCCAGGTCGGTAAAATATTGATCACAACAACGATACCTGTTTCATTTTATAATAAGAGTAATACTTGGCACACAAGGTTGTCCACGTGTGGGATGTGGATTCGGCAACCATTGTACCGATAGTCGTAACGGCCAATGGCCTAATGGCCAAGAGCCTCGACCAACACCTCATGAGGCTCTCGTTAGGTGGCTGGATCAAGGGCCTGATACAGAAAGCAGTCCTCCTCGTCCTGCAGACGGAAATAGAAGACCCGCGCAGCGGGGCTCCGTCGACTCTGCTTTGGAAGCTAAACAACCATAACCTTTCTATTTCCGTTATATAATCATATGCCTAGTGATATGATCATATCACTAAGCATATGATTATATAACGGCTATTACCATGTTACTGCGATACATACACACATCACTTTCGTATGAAAATCCTTTGATAACACGATCATGCTATGTGCTTAGGATACACGTAGATTACAGTTTGCATTCAGATATCTTATCGAGAAATATTAACCTTGGTTTCCTAAGCTTAAAAAAAACATACTGGCTTACCACGAAATCATGTTTATAGATGTTTAGGCTAAACAAGGTTTAAACCGTAGACTTAGGGGTATTTTACCAACCTGTCATTAACTGTTTATTACGCTAATTCGGTCTCTAAACATTTCAATACATTTGCATTTCACCACATGTCAATAGTGATACTGACAGGATTATTGAACACTTAAGGCCCTTCTTACATTACGATACTTACAGACGACTAATATCCTACGCGAGTCTCAAAGATGAGTCGCCGAGGAGTATCTCACATACATTTGTATGGTGATTCACACACTTCGCTACCGGTATCTTAAACGTCTGCTACTAGTCTCGCGATACCCGCATTGTCGGTCGCCCGCGCGTCCCGACTCCTACGCATCTCGGCAAAATGGCGGTGGAACAGCAGTTCAATATTAAATTTGTTCAAAAAATTTAAAAATAACCATGTCTGTACTACTTTAAATTGCCTGAATTTATGTTTCTGATAATGTAAGGATGAACCCAGTATTTTCTATTGTTTATAATTCGTCTTCTATTTCTGTAATAAAGATACACTGCAAGTGCTTCTTCGTCACTGGAAAATACGTGCTAGCGGTGTGTGATGCAAATGCAGATGATGAAATTTTCTTTGTTTTTAGTAGCATAATGTATGAACCTCGAGTAGCGAACATGTATTGTTCTATTGACATGCGACTGAAGTATCGTCTGCGAGTATCGTAATGTATGAAGGGCCTAAATGTTATATTTCTAAGGATAGATGTTTCAATCGTCAGATAACTTTTAACTGAGGAATAATTTTGATGTTTTGAAAGTGTTTGTATGAAAAATAAGCCCTAAGTCACATTTAGATTAGCTGGTGAATAGTTACCGACTACATTATTGATAGTTTCACTACGCTCAAGCTTAAACAGTTTTTAACGTATGGAATTCGACGTTAGACACAGTTTTAATAATAATGATTGGTATAACGGGCTGGTTTCCGCAACTCCACGTCTGAGAGCGTATTTTGCGTGACGGGTGGTAAGTGTAATCACTCGATCCACCCTAACTCCTCGAAAAAGGCCAGCACACCCTTGATGTTGCTGACGGTCTCTCGGAGAGTACCTGGGTTTCCGAAGTACTTGGCCCTGTATGTGGTGACCTCAGGGCAGTTTAGTAGCACGTGGGCTGCCGTCTCATCCTCCTCCATACATGTTCTGCACAAAGGACCCATGGCCAGTGATGGCTGCTGTGACTGTACGTAGTTGTTGTTTTGACAGTCGGAATGCTCGTTTAGTGAGTCGACCGTCATGACGGAAAGCGCCTCCTTGGCCTGCCTGCACTCGATACAGAGACACTAGATCCAGTTTTAATAGTGTCAAAAAAATTGTAGTACGAGTACGACAGTACGACCCATTGTGTTTTTGTTCCAGGCGATTAATAAGCATATACCAAGGAGTTCCAATAACAGCAGCCTGGATGACGTCAATCGGCACCCAGAAAGCCGCTGAGCGTGACGGCTATGAGACTGTTTACGAGTTTAACTTCGAAGAGTTTGGAAAGAAATACGGTGTTACCTTCGAAGACTCGCCTAAAACTTGTAAATTCATGATGTATAAAGTATTATAACTATACACAAATGCATTTTTTAACTTTCCTCTCATCCTTAAATTATCCTCATCGTCATCATTCAGCCGAAAGACTTCCACTGCTGGACATAGGCCTCCACCAAGCATCGCCACATCGACCGGTCCTGTACTTCTCGCATCCAGCGGATTCCCGCGACCTTCACCAGATCATCGGTCCACCTTGTGGGATGCCTTCTCACGCTGCGCCTTACAGTACGCGGTGAGCGGGGCACATTGCTCGCAGAACGGATGGGCGATGAGGCCGAAAGGTTCTGGAGTGGCAACCTTAAATTATATTTTAGACAAATGTGACAACGACGACGGAGGGGCTCATGGCTAATTACCAACTGCAAGGTTAAGCTGCGCTTGTCGCAGTCAGTCCGTGGATGGGTGACCGTTCGTTACACTTCGAGACCCCTCCGTGCCTCGAAGAGCACGATATACTGTCGGTTCCGGGTCATACGAATGTCCATAACAGTCGTTACGTGTAGCCAGAAGCCCGAAAGTCTGACAACCGGTCTAACCTTGGAATATTGGCAGTGCCTAGTAACTGGGTAGCGGAGGGCCTGTGGCAGTCGCTCTGTGTAAAATACTAGTATTCAGCCGCATCTGGTTACACTGGAAGCTTACCCAAACGTAGTTGGGAAAACGGCTAGGGAAAAAAAAGTAAAGAAAAGACGTTAAATAAAACCGTGATAGAGGCTATTGTAAGGTAAAAACCGGCCAAGTGCGTGTCGGACCACGCACAGGGGCCTAATTCTCCTAAAATAAATCTTGATAAATCACAACCGAACCAAGGCCGAACAGTACATTCAGACAGTTCTCAATTTCAAAAGCTATCAAATTGTTTGACACAAAAAACAAAATCGATCATTTTGAAAGTTTTCGAAAACAAAAACTGACTGACGGTTGTGGTTCGATTGCGTTTGGCAACAATTTATTTTAGGAGAATTAGGCCCCAGTATTAGGGTTCCATAGTTGCACAATAATGCGGATTAACCTGTTTCACACGAGTAACAACGTTTTATGTAAAAGTATTTTACAATGGAATTTGTACGAAATTTTTACTTTTTATGTTGGTCGACTATTACTCGTAAACTTGTAAAGCCTGCTTAGCTTTGATAGTTTTCCTATTAATTTCGTTGTGTATAGGTACTACTATCGTGAATTTTCACATATCCAAAACTAACCGTTTAGCTGTCAGGGGGGGACACTTGACTCTAACAAAAATTAGTACTTTAAAGCTTTATTTCACAAACGGATCCCTTAATCGAAAAATTGTATTCACAAACCCGCAATATTTTTGAAAGACCTATCCAACACACCCCACACCAAGGGATAAACGAGAAAAAATCCTCACTTTAAGGCTCAATTTACAACGCCGCGGAATGGAATGGAAGCGACGAAATTGTACATAGCATAATGAACTTTATGTCAATTGTATAAAGTACAAACTAAATACGAGCCAAATAAGGTCGCGAGGATTCCCCGGAAGACGCGCTAATATGCTATGTACAATTTCGTCGCTTCCATTCCATTCCGCGGCGGTGTAAATTGAGCCTTAAGGTAAAGGAGGTATGTACCGTATTTTTTTTCATTGTTTTATTTCGCCACTTTGTTGGCGTGTTTAATATGTATAGCTTTCTAGTACTAAAAGTCTCTGAGCTAAGCTGCGGACGGACGGACAGACGGACAGATAGACCGACAGACAGACGGACAGACGGACGGACATGGCGAAACTATGAGGGTTTGTTGTTGATTACGGAACCCTAAAAAGATAAATGTTCGTGTTTTTATCACACGTAGCGTAACTCTAAAAACTTTTACACGAGTGTGAACATACAGGAAGGTCATAAAAGAGTAAACTACTATGTATTCATAGGGACCGTGATCTCGTTACACAGGTTTGCTCCTATTTGTACCCAAGTTATTCACATTATGTGAGACAAAATAAAGATAGGTATTTTATGCTTTAAAACCAATGAAAACAGCAACGTACAGGTACTGTGTATTTTGTAAAACATAAAAATGTATAATCTAATGTCATCTAGTGTAGTTGTAAGTGCCGTACTAAATCTATCTATCAATGTAAATAAAAATTAAATGCTGTCCGTTGGTAAGCGCATCCCTTGAGAACAGCTGGACCGATTTGTCTTTTTTTTTCATTTTGTTCTTAATGAAGTTTTTATGGAAAAAAAAATGAAGCGATAAGTGAACTAAGGTCTTATCTGACAAAATTGAAAAATATGTCATTTTTACATTAACAAAGGTTCTAACTGATGATAAATCGTCCTATAGGCTCGAAACACGATTATTTTTATTATTTATGGAGTTACAAAGTACAGTAAAGGTGTAAACTGCTATTGGAATTTAAATTTACTATTTTATAATGCCCATTACTATACACAAATAGTTCAATACTATTTGCTAGTAAAAACCTTTGTACACTTAACGCTTCAATTGAAAAAGTTGCCTGGAAAATTGGCTAATTCGGGAAAACCTGAAAGTATTTTTTTCTATGGGATTTTTATTGAAAACACTGCGTGTTAGCCCTCGTTTACAGCAAACATTTAAAACAAATAATAAGGGGGATGAAATTTAAAAGCAGTGGCATAGAAAACACTTTGTAAAATTAAACTATGAATAAATTTCTACAATGATATGCAAAACTGTACAACTACCTACAACCAGAAAGCCTAAAACTAAATTCTGTAACATTACGACCCGAATGTCCTAACTAAATATTGACAGCAAAGTTTTTGTTACAACCAAGTGGCACAAAAACGAATAAACTAATTTTAGTGCGAGTAAACAAGTCTGGGTTTTAAAACTAGGTTATATTTTTTGGGTGTTGTACTTATAAGTATGAAAAGTACAGTTATTTTTTTTAATTATTTGGCTTTTTCGTGTTTGACCCTCGTCGCACCTGATGTAAGCGCAGACAGGGTCTAAGATGGAGCACACGAATCCAAGTAACAGAGATATAGAGAGATTCCCCCTCTGGCTCTCACATACACACGACGGAACACGGTAAACTGCTTGGCGCCGGACTTTAATGTGTAGGTGGTAGCTAGCCAGGCGGACCGTGTAGATCCTACCACCAAGCTTGCTGGGTTTTGTTGAATCTTACAACACGCGTCTATTCCCAGAGTGCAGTGCGGAAGATTTTGGAATAACAACATAGCGTCGAATCACGCACCCTCATTTATTTATTTAAATGCCTTTAACTATGAACCTAATGCAATAGCCAAGTCACACACACAAAATTAAAGCACCAAATACAATCTCGAGATCATTGTTTGTAACACAGTGTAAACAATAGTACCTATTTTTGCGAATTCACCCCAGTGACATGTAAATATATCAATTTCGACTCTCTCGATATGAATGTAGTTGATGGTGCGAATTGCTCGAGTCAGAGGGGTTTTGGCCAGCAAGTTGGTTCTAGCTGAAGATACGACCGAAGATGGTTTCCCATGGTGCGTTATTTTACGGATGATACCACGAGCAGCCGGTGTGCGATATCACGCACCGTGGGAAGTCGTCTTAAAACAGCTCGCTATACAACACTATACTATCGCTAAACTAAAGGTATTCCACTATTAAAAACTAGACACGAATTTCATAAATAAAACTACATAATCACATAAATCATAACGACATGTACATTATATTAACATTAGTGGTTATCAATCTTGGAGAGGGGTCCTAAGCCGACTTGACCGCGGATAATCCTTGGTTATTAATGCTGCCATCACTGGCTAGCGGTTTTATAAAGAAAACTAAATATGAATTATGGTAGCAAAGTATTTTAGCATAGTATAATAACATCACGCCTGTATTCTCCGAGGGGTTTGGCAGATGTGTATAAGTACCTACACCCTCATTTCGCTGTTATGTTTTAAGTCCCATATAATAGGGGGCGAGCCTATTGCCATCACTCGGGCACAAATCCAGACTCCGAGCTGCTACTGAGAAATTCAACATCAAAAAACCCAATAACACTTTGCCCGACCTGGTCATCGAACCCAGGACCTTACGCTCAGCAGTCGCTCTTGCAACCTCTAGACCAACGAAGCAGTCAAGCATAGTATTTTTAAGTAGTTTTAGCATAGGTAGTATTTTTTATGTAATAAAGTTGACATTCATGCCGACGCGCGACGGCTGATGGAAAGTGGTTACCGCCAATTGCATACAACAACAATACTAAGGGCGCTTTCAAATTGGACGATTGCCATCGAGCTGCAGCCGTACCACATCGGTGTGGCTGTTGAGCTGCAAACGGGCGGTTGTGTATTTACATACAGTTGTCGCGACGAAAGAGCAGTCTGACGCCCGACCTGCTGCCGTGTGTGCGCGGTACGGACGACGCACTGCTCTCAGGCCGCGTCAACTGTATGAAAAAACAGAACTACCCGTTTGCAGCTCAACAGCCGCACCGCTGCGGCACGGCCACAGTCCGACAACAACCGTCTAATTTGAAAGCGCCCTAAGAATGAAAGAAAGAGAAAGCTGATGCATTGCCAACCTTATCGATAAAGTTGGAAAGTCTTATGTGCCTGTCAATTCACCGGCACCCATACCCTTCAAACTGGAGCATAGCAATGCTGCTTGGCGGCAGGAAAAGGTATGATATTATGGCTTTCCCGGACGAGATCCTTCACAAGCAGCTCTACAACTAGATACTAAAATGATTATTGCAGGTGGATAATTTATAAACGTGCTGTTTATATTACTTAGCTATCATGACAAAAGTCGAAGTTTATATTAACTCAGCTTAGTTTAGCTTAGCTATCACGACTTTAGTCGAGAAAGTCGATAAAAACTATTTAGATGAAAACTTATGAAAAATACGTCAAGAAACATAACGGTAAGTATTAAGTCTAGACGGGTCACTAGAGTAAGATAAACAACAATAAGACATATCAGATTTACCTTATTCCTCACTACTTAATTAATATAGGGTTGGCACGCTTCACATGTCACATTCTAGATTCCGTAATAACTCAAAGAGGTGTCGTGTCTACAGGTAATCCTATTATGTAGATGAGGCACATCTCTAGCACTCCGGCTTCTGTTATGTCATCCGGCCGCAACTTGACGGTGTCAAAGCCAACTTGTTCAGCCGTGTCGTATTTGGTGCCAGTGACTTAACTAAGTGTTGTATAACTATTTACGGAATAAGGCTGGACATCCACCAGAGCTGTGCAAGGAAAATGTGCGGTGCGAAAATGTGTAGCGAGGATGTGAAACTGTGTGACTCTTTCCACTAGAGCTGTGCGAGGAATGTGTAATGCGTAATGTGTTAATGTGTACAAATGATCATCTACCTCTTCCAAACACCATCTATTGACTGACTGGTAGGCGCATATTTTCAAATCCTCGCACACATTCCTAACAACACATTCCTCGCAACACATCCCTCGCTCGCATTTCTCGCTTGTTTTGTATGAACAAAAACCACGCTCCGCTAAGCCCATATCCACCAGAGCTGCGCAGAGCGAAGCTAGGTAAATTAAGTGATTCTATTGGTGCTTACAAAACACATTCCTCGCTACGCAGTTAAGCACAGCTCTGGTGGAATGCTCAGCCTTAATATCTGAAATTAGAAGCTAACATCGAATAAACAGCGGATATCTTGTATCGACTTCTTCTCTCTTCTTTCCTGTATCATGTCATGATTAACATCACCATATAGCAGTCCACAGCTGCTCTGCTGTGCCATGGCACAATACACTGTAACTTCAGATACAGTGTTTTGTGCTAACACGAATAAATCGGATATCCGCACACGGTTATATATAGGGTGGCATTTCATTTTTTTTATTAAGTCTTAAAAACACTGAGAAAACCAAAAGGAATAAACACTGTATTTCAAAAATTATAAGGATCAGTTTTGATAAAACACTGCAACCTGCAACATCAATAATTACAGTGTTTTGTCAAAACACAGCTTACGGTGTAGTCGCCCGCTGTCTGTAGATACAGTGTTTTGTCATAACAATCCCGCGTGCATTCGGTTGAGGTTGTCGTGATTTGTTTATTTTACTATAATAGATTGCACCTACATTCAAAGCAAATAAAGATCTGATTCTGATTGCATTCAAAAGTGACGTCTATTGATTATTTTGTTATTTAAATAAAAATAACCTAAAATGTGTATTTTTTACATGGCTGATCTGATTAGAAGCTAATCTGATGATAAATATATCCAAAATTCAAAGGAGTCTGACATATATTAAAGATTTATTGACGAATTTTCCCAAAAAACAGGAAAACGCGATTTCTGAAAACTGATATGTTTTTCGATACAGTGTTTTGTCATGGCACGGCAGAGCTGGACATAGGGATCTCCAAGTGCACGCCACTGAGCTCGATCCCTGGTGAAGAAAACATCGTGATGAAACCTGCACACATAGTTCTGCCTAGCCTTTTCCCAATTATGTTGGGGTCAGCTTTCAGTCTAACTAGATGCGGCTGAATACCAGTATATTACACGGAACAACTGCCATCAGACCTCCGCAACTCAATTACTGGGTAATGCCGATATCTTAAGGTTAGACCTGCTACCAGACTTTGAGGCTTCTGACTACCCGTAATGACTGTCACTGGTATTCGGAAACCTGCACACATAGAAGAGCTCCAAAAAGTTCCCGATGGTATATTTAGTCTGTCAACTAGCACCAGGCCAGCATGAACTATGGCTTAAACCGTTTTCATTCTAAGAGGCCTGAGTTCAGTGGGAATGGGCTAATTATAAATACAAAAAGAAGAGATACAATATTTGTAAATGAGCTAGCTCGGCTCAATGGTATCGGCCTACATTTCCAATTAAAACGAACTAGATGAAGAGAAATCGTTTATTATGCTAATAGAAGCCCGCCGATCGGTAATAGATTAAAATACGACACAACGGCACACACCTGCCCACCCCAGGTATAAATTATGGCTGATATGAAACATTTATGTATTAAAAACACAATAAGCGTTGACAGAGAATAGAAAAAAAACAGGGTATGCAATTTTGTTTTGAAAAATGTATAGGTTTGTAGTAAACGTACTAGGTATCATTAAGAGCCATTACGAACTGTCGACTGATCGCCGGAGACTTGGTCGACGGCGACTGTGACTTTCTATAGTTTAAATAAATGTTTACGCACTTGGGCGCCGGTCGCCCGGGCGACTCAGCGACTCGTCGCGCAGTGGCGACGCACTAGCGACTGCTGGTCGCCGGCGACCAATAGAAGCACAGGTTCAAATGGAAGCGTTCATACTGCGAGCAACTCTCGAGACGACCGGACGTCGCACACAAAAATGGTTCAGGCTTTCGATACAGATAAATTAATATTGGAAATACAATTCCGAAAAGCTATTTGGAATTTATCCAGTGACTAATATTCCAATCGGAATACCCAATACTGTCTTGCATTTTTTACTATTTTTCTTCTCTTTATAATTAGTAACGCTACTATTGCAATAGTAGCTTCTTCGACGTCCATTCTTCATGAATGTAATTACAAGAAACAATACGCTCGGCTTGTTCTCCTGGCCCTAGTTGCCTGTGTTTTGTGCCTAGTTGCCAGTCGACAGTGCGTAATGGCTCTAAAGAACAGTTTACCATGATAAGTATCAAATCACTCGCACTCGCGTTTTTAAGTCACGCTATTCGCTGCTAGAGGTGCTGTCTCAATTTTCATACATTTTTGGCGTGACGCAACTACAGCAGTTAAGGGAAATAACTCACACTCGGGGTACTGTTGTCGTTTTATTTCTTATTGCAGGGAGCTTTGAAGTTAGAAGCATTCAAATTATAGTGCAAAATGTTATTTTTAAAGAAGACTTTTGAAGTTACAATTATTAAAATTAAAGTGCAAACTATTAAGTTTAAAGCTAAGCTGGTAACTAGAATGTTTAAAGTTCGTTTTGATATAATATCCTTATCTAATGATACCTAGTAACACTGTGAATTTAATTCAAAATAACTTTGTATAAAGGTACCTACTGAAAATAAACTTCGGGAACTCGTTTACCAAATCGTATAAAAATCATTTATGTTTTGAAAACAGACAGTTTTGTCCAGTTTTTCCGCGGATGACAACAGCTAGGATTGCTGACTTAACTCAAAGGGTCGTGTCGCCTGTAAACGCGTGTAATTAAATGTAAGCTCCGGAGACACCTTTCATGTGGTTTGTTCATTTAATTACAATGTCACAACGGCTCGATGGCTTTTAACAAGGTTTTTGTAAACATTTTGAACCGTTCTTGAAATGTTTGCTGGTTGTCCTGTCAAGTTTTGTTGGTAAAATTCTTCAGTAACACTTATATATTATTTAGATGAAACGCAATCATATTCAGAAATGGATGCAACTTGGTTGAATTGATACAACTTATCAAGTATAGTTCTCAAATGCGATAGCTACTGGCTACTGGCTGGTTGTCAAGTAATACTATTAAAGTTTTTTTTATTTACTTATTTTCAAATTAGGTAACGTGAGAAGTGAGATGAAATGGCGTAGAAGTGCTTTCGAGGCTCAGTATTTTTGGCTTTTGCTAGATTTATTTTATTGAAAATTATTATTTATTTAAGTTAATGGAATCTCTTTTGATAATATAACAAGGTAATGGCTTAAGTTAGTCTCTTGCTCATTATTTGATCATTCATCTATGTTAGTCATTATGTTGTTATGTGGTAATGAGTTTAATTTATGTACACCCAACACATAATCTTAACTAATATTATAAATGCGAAAGAAATTCTGTCTGTTACCTAATCACGACTAAATTACTGAAACAATATTCATGAAACTTGGTACAGAGATAGTCTGGAACCTGGAGAAGGATATAGGGTACTTTTATCCAGAAAAATGTGGAATACGCGATATAAACGACATCCACGCAGGCGAAGCCTAGTAAAATATAAGTATAGCGTACAAGGGCACTGCTTATTTCTAAAAGAAATCTCTTCTAGCAGATCTGTGAGAAGAAAATTAGTGGAGTTTAATGTGTGTTAGTGGAATATTAGAGGTTAGTGTGAATGTGGCTGATATAGGCCACAATGTAGTAGGTATGTACACAATTGTCAATACAGGGTGTTAACGAATTCGTGTAATTCCTTCAAACCACGTGATCTACTGATGACACACATTAATCCTAAATGGCAATTTTTGAAAATCAACTAAAAAAAATTTTCAAAAAAAAAAATTGTTTTCTATTTCTGAGTCATTTTAGAGTCTTGGGTTATCTGACTGCAAAGAGCGATATCGCGTTACTTGTGCCTAGCCAGCCGTGTCGCCGTGCTTTCATTAATTTATGCGTGGTATCGAAATGTTCACAAAAATAAAACTTTTTTTTTGCAAAAAAAAAAAACTTATTTTTTTACTGAATCCTTATTAGGTGGTTTAGATACGATCGGTAACAAAGCCGCATGAAAAAATAATAATTTTATTTTTTTATTTTTAATCAAGCTAAATCCCGTGCGGGGCCTGTTTACATCAGTAGTAGATCATGTGGTTTTAAGGAATTACACGAATTCGTTAACACCCTGTATACATCTCGAAAAACACACTACATATAATAAAGTTAAAATATATTTACACGACGTATACAACCAATAATTTATCTGAATAAGCAAAAAATGCAATAAACAGATAAATAAGACCGCGCGAAAAAAAACACGATATAAAAGTTTACGCGCGAATTCCATCAATTCCCGAACAAGCCTCGAGCAATATCTTGGAAAGTATTTGAGAAGTGGTCGATAGATATTCAGAAAGTTCAATCTGTCGAAGCAACAGGCGGGTCTTAGGAAAACGGCGGGTACCTACGAAGTTTCTCGTCTTTATTTATTGCTAACGGAACACGGGCCCCGATGGAGCGTGAGTTGCAGCTGAAGAATTTTTATTTATAAAGTTCCTAATGAATATCGTTATTGGCGACGTTCTTCAAAAAGTACAGGTGCATAGTAAGGCCTTTTCACTGTCATGCGGGTTCGTGCTCGCGTGCGTGCGTCACCCGCATGCTTGGCGCTCGCAGTTTAGCTTTTCGTGCGTGTTTCACGCATCACAATAAATACACACATCAAAAGTGTCTAGGGATCAAGCATTTTTATGCGGATTTCTTGAGATTGAGATGTGGCTTTGTAATAAATTTATGATTTTATAAATTTATATGGATCCTTTTTGGTGCATTTCATAATTTGAATCAGGAACTGTGAATCAAATTCGAGTAAAAGATGAAAATCAGCTGTCAATATTTTCCCTATAAAAACATACAACGCATTGAAGACATTATTAGTGCTACTGTTTCCCTACTACTGATTAAAACCAACGTTATTATGGAGCGGCGACGTCATTTAAGCAGGGAAGAAATGCTCAGAGCCGTGGGAATGATAGAAGCTGGTTCCCGGCAATGTACTGTGGCTTTAGCTCTGAATACAAGTCAGAGTGTTATCAGTCGACTTTGGACACGTTACCGAAGCACTGGTACCGTGGCTGAGCGCCATGGAGGACGGTATCGCTGCACCACACGGAGACAAGACCGATACATTCAAATCTTAACTCGAAGAGCTCCAACAATAACCGCCATGATGTTAGCCGTGAGGCTTCATCACTCTTCAGGGAACTTAATTAGCGACCAAACAGTCAGAAACCGCTTGCATGAAGTGAACCTTCATTCCCGAAGACCGCTACGGGTACCACCTATAGCAATGCACAATCGTAGGATTCGATATCAATGGGCTCTTGGACACAGAAATTGGGCAGAAGAACAATGGCGTTTCGTGTGCTTTTCTGATGAGTCTCGTTTTGGTATGAGACCGGATACAAGACGTATACGACACTGGAGAACCCCTGGACGCCAACAGTGATTAAAATCCTGCCAGGAAGTCCATCCTTATAGTGGTGGAACCATCATGGTATGGGCGGGTATTTGGATCGGCGGAAGAACTGAGTTGATTTGGATCAGAGGCAACCTCAACGCTCAAATTTATGCTGAGACGATTGTATCAGACGTCATCGTTCCTCTACAAGCGCAAATCGGTCCCTTATTTCAGTTAATGCATGATAATGCACGACCGCACACCGCAAGAGTTGTAAGACAGACTCTCGCCGCAGCTAACATCAATGTCCTGCCCTGGCCTGCTCAGTCGCCAGACTTGAACCCGATTGAGCATGCATGGGATATGCTACAGAGAAGAGCTCTGCCGAATATGGAGGGTATCCAGTCGCAAGAAGACCTTTTTTTGTTGTTGCAACGAACATGGGCGGCCATTCCACAGCGTGATTTGGATGAACTCATTTTGAGTATGCCAAACCGATGTTCTTGTGTTGTTAGTGTTCGCGGTAGAAACACGGATTATTAATTGTTTAAGTTACCCAATAAAATTTTAAAGAAAACTGTTATTTCAGTCTTTTTTTCGAACTTTTGTGTTAGTGGTTCAAATGTCAAAAATCCCTTTATTAGGAAAATGGCAAATTTCTTTATTAATGCAAAGGTGACTTGGTTTATCGTTACTGTGACAAACGAAAACACTTTATTTGATGAATCCTTAAAGAAAATTTTAATTAATACCAATCAGGAGAAAAGTTATTGCAAAAATATATGTTGATCCCTAGACACTTTTGATGTGTGTACATCATTGAAATTCAGGCGCCACGGGTGCGGGTGACACACGCATGCGGGCACGAACCCGCATGACAGTGAAAAGGCCCGTACTCTCAACTGCCGTGCATGACATGATGTATGAACGTGGACGAAGCGAAAGGAGTACGAGTATGTATGGATCGTAGCATTAGGCGTTCTGCAGTTTCTGCCTGCCTCCATGGGAAGAACGTGCGACTTTAATGTATGTAAAGTTCCTAATGAATAATCTTCTTCACCGGTGAATTAACATTGTAATTAACACTGTAATTATAGGCCGATGTACGTGAAATTCTTAATTCATTTATTTTAATTTTTTGGCTTAATCCGAGTTAGGTTAATTAAACACTAAAACCACCACTATCACCATTCACATTACAAAAATAGACCTGTTTGGTAACTTAGTTTGGAACGAGTGCCGTCTTACCTTTGCAGACCGGTATTTGACTAGAATTTAAAAGTATACAAGTATACATTCATAAATGTGGCTTCCTATCAACCAGATAATTCTTTTTTTTACTTTGCCCCGTTTATTCCTAATCGCACCCGATGGCAAGCACAGACAGGACCCACGACGGAGTAGGTACACGAATCCAAGTAACGGAGATATAAAGGATTCCCCTATACCCCTCTGGCTGTCACATACCCACAACGGAACACAGTAAACTCTTGGCTTGACTTTAATGTGATGGTGGTAGCTAGCCAGATGGACCGTATAGACCCTACAATCAACCAAAATTCTTGCATCATACAATTTTGAAGTAGCCACTAGTTACTTATTCCCCAGCCATTTAAATTATGTGTAAAAGGTAAACAAAAATTTGGTAGTGGAACGTTAATTTTGCTTTAAGAATCTATCGAACATACACGTTTTCAGAAAACCTATCCTACCTTTACTTCAATAGTTAAAAATGTGTAGTTTAAACGAATATCACACTCACTAAAACGAAAATCTTAGCCGTGTAATCTGGAAAATAGGGCACTCGTCAGCTTCATCAGTCCATATCCGGTACCAAATGAGTGACTAGATTGAGAATTATAGTTCCATTTCCACCTGCGAACGACTGTCCAAGCGCCCTTGACACTAATGTCGATCTCGGATTTCTAAAGTAGAAAAAACCTGTTCGTCTGTTAGTCAATCCTAATATCCTTCATCAAAAGTTTGGACGTATGTGACTTTCTGAATTTGGATGCTTGTTAATCAATCATGCTTTAACGGCTTAAAACTGTTTAAGGCAGAAATGAAATTCGTACAACGCTTGTAACCACTCCACTAGTCTGAGTTTAATGTCGATTTTATCGAAACTATTGTAAGAATGATCAGCCTCATGCTAAAAACGCATCGACCTCAAACGGGCACAGCGCACAAACGCGACCACGGCGTTTGTCGGATGACGTCACATTTCGCATTCATCTTGGTCGCTTCCCCACCTCTATAGAACCTTATTTTTACTTCATACGAAAACCGAGACACCCCAACAAGATTTTCATCAGAACTGCCTGAATATGTGTTTTTTTTTAGTAAATCTCCAAGTTACACCTCAGTTTATGTCGCGTTAAGTTCCATAAAAAAGTGTGAAATGCATGAGATGTGCTATGCAGGGGTTGTCTAATACACGGAAACTGCCTGATCGGCCCATTTCAAGCCTCAAGATGTCTATTCCCGTTAACTGTTATGGGTAGAAACCTACTGAAACAAAATTTAAATTTATGAAAAAAAAAAAAAGTGGTTTAAAAAATAAATATCAATCGATTCTCCTACTGATTCTGAAGAAACTAGTTTCAGGTTTAGTATACACTAAAACTAAACTTGTATACAACCGCCCAACATTAACCGTTGGGCAGTAGCCCGCCAGGCTTATCACTCCGCCTGGTTGGAGGATCCTCCCTTTGGTTGGAGGAACACCACACCTCGTTCCTCCACAGGTTAACTAACTTGGATAAAATTGCGTACACAGGTAGACCATAACCTGGATAAGAATACTTTTATCCGATTTTATTTACTTCGTAGCTTCTCTAGTATGCGAGTGGAACCGCGGGTAGCAGCTTTATAATAATTTAATCACTGATATGAAACGGGTAATGTTTTGTGTGGTTTCTGGGAAAAAATAGATCACCTCTCCGCTCCCGTGAGGATTGTTAAAGACAAGTAATGGATTTCGTCATGAAAATGGGCAGCAGCGTTCTCCTGAACTGCGATCACCAATCCGTGTAGCAAGCGTGGTAATTATAGTATTCTTTTAGATTAGTTATGTACTAGTTATTGGAAGGCCTATGTTAGAGTGCGTCCTGAGTGACGGCGCACGGGCGTATTGCGGATTGCGGAGCAGTTTTACCGTCGATACCTGTCCTTAGAGCACGCAGGAAAGTTGACGCGTACGCGCGTTTTTAGTGTTTCGTTTATTTTACTTTGGTTTTAATAATGTCGATATCAAAATTCAAACGTTTCGAAAAATTATTTAATGCACCGTTCATTCCGCCTGCGCAGTGCGCCGTCACACAGGACGCACACGCAAGCAGTCGACGTTTACTGACTTATATTGTTCCTGCCTAGCCTTTCTCCTACTATGTTAGGGCCAGCTTCCAGTCTAACTAGATGCTGCTGAATACCAGCATTTTACACGGAGCGACTGCCATCAGACCCCCGCAAACCAGTTACTGGGCAATGCCGAGATTCTAACTCTATCCGATCCTAACGCCCCTTATTAGGGGCGATTTCACCAAACTATCAATAAGTAGTCCGTAACTATTGACCTACAAATATGACAATTATGTGTTCAATAATCTTTTCATTATCACTTTGGAATCACGGCTCATCTTCCGTGCGAAAGATCTCCGGTCCTTTGGAAGGCATACGGGGGACACAGGTCCAACGCGCAGAGGCCCCTTTGAGAACATTAATGTAAAATGGGGTGGGACCCACCGGGGACTATCCACGGCTGCACTATTGGAGTACAGTCATGGACCGTCCCGGGTGAGTGCAAGACTATTGTAAAATATGGTGAAAAATATCTGGTCTATGGGAAGGGGTGTTAGGATAACTTCTATTGCCGGAAGAAAACGGCGTCTGCCTTTCAACATTTAAAATTGAAAAGTGGTGGCAGACGGTGACTCGCCAGCTCACTAGCTGGGCCCCCTGAAAAGCCGCCAGTACATAGGTGAAGGGGCCAACAAACGTGTGAGCGGTCACTATCACTATTGATATGGTGGTGAAATGCAAATGTTAGTTATAGAAAAGTTAGACAGTGAATTAACTCAATGAACAGTTAATGATAGGTTGGTGAAACCCTTAATCTATTATATGAAGCGTCATTGCATTAGACTAGATCAGCGACAAACACTTGCAAGCTTACGCAAACCAAGCCAAATACCGTATCCGTCTGTGCTTGTGGACGCTTACCGTTGTTTGGTAAGCGTGTAAAGCCGCCTTAAGTATCTTATAAAGCTAAGCAAAGTTTCAGACTCAGACTAATACTGGGTTTAATAATACGAACTTACGACTAAAGTCACACTCGTAAATCGTGATTGAGAAAGTTTAGCGGACCTCTTTCTCGCACATTCACCTCTTAAAGGCTAGGGTTAGCTATAATAGTACTTTGTATAATATTAATATCCCCATCCATTTCAAAATATGGAGTCCTGCCAAAATACCTGCACAAACTTTAAGAAGTTGTTCAGAATCTTACTAATACACTCGGGAGCAACAAATTCGGGTCACCAACATAAACCTTAATATCTCGGAAATTAAGAATAATAGCTTATTGAAATAAAAAGTATTTTATAGACTATTAACTGTGCCCTCGCGGCTCCATCCGCGTAAAGAAGTAATTTTTTATTATATCAGAAATCTTTTTCCAAATGTCAACAACAACTGTACAAAGTTTCAAGTCAATCTATCGACTACTTTTCGAGTTTTGTGGACTCAGACATACGAAAGCTGAATTTAATCATCATCGTCATCATTCAGCCAAAAGACATCCACTGCTGGACGTAGGCCTCCCCCAAAAGGGGGGTTTGCCGTGATTGCCACGCTTGGCAGGCGGGTTGGCGATCGCAGTATGGTTGTTATGATAATCAGAGAACGCTGCTGCCTATCCTCTAGGGAATCCCTTAGTCGCCTTTTACGATACCCATGGGAAGAGATGGGGTAGTGCTATTCTTTAAGTTCGGCACTACACGAGACTGAATTTATATCTATATTTAAATTAAAAGATTTAATACTACTCAAATAAAATTAATAAAACTTAAAGTCTATAAAATACGTTATTTGAATTAGCTAAGTATTCTTAGTTTCCAAGACATTATGGTTTATGCTGGTGACCCGAATGCATTGCTCCCGAGTGTATTATAAATGTAAAAGTTTGTTGGGATGTTTGTTACTCAATCACGCTTAAACGGCTGAACGGTTAAGATGACAGACAATTCATGGTTTAACACATAGGATATTCTTTATGGGAAATTATGAGTGCAGCAACAAAAGTTTTCTTTAGCACCTTCAACCTTACGTCTTTTTTTGTATGTAAGCAACGAGTTAATAGAACAGCTTCTAATATATTAATTCATCATCTTTACTGTTCCAACAGAATATCAGAAAACCAGCGTCATCTTACGAACGTAAATTAATACGACTCGGAGCTACCGATAAATACATATATTTACTTCTGAATTGATAACTCAGCGACTAAAATTGTAAGTGGGCTACTTTATATATTTGAGAGATTCAACATCTGTCTGCTAATAAAATCAAGGTAATTTTGGGCATCCCAACACGGATAGGTTAGGTTCGAAGGGGATGACGGGGGCTACTGTGAGCGAACGAAGCCCCTGTCATCCTCTTTGTATTATTGTAATAAAACACAAGGAGGTTTTCTGTTATGGTGTATTATAACTATTAATGATTAGAATTAGTTTAGCTTAAGTTTTATAAATATTAAATGTATTATAATTATTACAAGTAGTCACTGGTCGAGTGGCGCCAACCCAAGAGGGCGAGTGCGGGCTCGATGCAGTGTTGCCAATATTATTATTTTAAGTTGCGTTCCATAATGCTACATCTTCCCCTTTTAGAAAAAATAATTTGAAATTAACAAATAAACCAAATAGATACACTTAACAGCATTTTCTTCCCCATTTACATTCATAAAAACAAAATTATATACTATAGCGAAACACAGGATTACTTAACTTTTCTTAATCTAGTGTAAAGAATAACAAGTTATCTAAAATTATGATGCATTTCTATATTATAATAACTCATTCAACCAACAGTAGGCCAGGCTAATTTTGTCACCTGGAACATTACCAAAATCATGCAGGTCGAACATGATAAGAGGTTCTTGTATAATTTACATTATTCTTGTCTCTTACATTATAAGATCTAAATCCATTACTACTTACAATAAAACCCTCTAACCAAACATTTTTATTAACATCTTTCTTAAACCAAATTTTCTGGCCTATTTTAAACTCATTTTTATATCTTGTTGTTCTATTATAGTTTCTCACATTTCGATCTTTGACTTTGTTAAACTCTTGTACAATATTATCATTCAATTTTGGTTTTAAAAAATTACTGTTTACAATTAACTTAGTCTTTAAATTTCTACACATCATAAGTTCACTAGGAGAATAATTTGTACCAGATACAGGTGAAGCTCTGTATTGTAGCAATGCTGTTCTATAATCAGTTTTGTCTTCATAACATTTTAATAATATTTTTTTAGCAATCTGTACGCCACGTTCGGCCATTCCATTTGACTGGGCGTATCTTGGACTGGAAAAATTAAACTTAAAGCCCCATTCTAAAGCAAACTGTTTACATTCCCTTGAATCAAATGGTACGTGATCAGAAACAATTTCGTTTGGTACACCAAAATTGCTGAAAATATTTAGTAAGCTATTTATTATGCATTTGGCACTCTTGTTCTGTATTAAAATTATATCTAACCATTTTGAAAAATAATCATAAATTACTAAATAACTTTTATTTCTGAAATCCATTATGTCAATGCCAATTTTAAAAAATGGTAGTTCTGGCACCTCATGTGATAACAGTGGCTCTTTAATATTATTGTTGTGATATGTTTGACAAGGAAAACATTTTCTAACAAAGTGTTCAATATGACTATCGATTTGTGGCCAATAATACATTCTTCTAGCAAGTTGCTTCATTTTAGTCATGCCCAAATGACCTTCGTGCAATTTTTTTATCATTAACAGTCTTAGTGTCTTTGGAATTATTAATCTATCATTAAGGAAAATCAAATGATTATCCACTGAAAGCTCACTTCTAAATTTATAATAGTATTGTAGATTATCAGGAATAGACTTAACATTTTCTGGCCACCCATTCATTATATATTCAGACAATTTATTTAACTCCACATCTTTACAAGTCTCAGTTACTAGTTCTAGTTTCTGTTCATCAGTACACTGCAAGTAGTTAGCTAACCCCACACAATGAATCACCTCAAACATATATGAATCATCAATATTATTATTTGTTTCAATGAAAGCCCTTGACAATAAGTCTGCAATGAACATTAATTTACCCTTCAAATATTTGAATTCAATATCATATCTTAATAACTTTAACTTCAACCTCTGTAATCTTGGTGATGGTACTTCGTGTATGTGCTTTTTTAACAAACTTTCAAGTGGCTTGTGATCATTTAAAATTTGACATTTTTGTCCATAAATATAATAATGAAATTTTCTGGTCGACCATACAACACTCAACAGTTCTTTTTCTATTTGTGAGAAATTTCTTTCCGCAGATGTTAAACTTCTAGAAGCAAAACTTACAGGCTTGCCTTCTTGCATTAAGCAACAGCCAAGTCCATTTTGAGAAGCATCACATTGAATGACTATGGGTAATTTAGAATCAAAGTTTTGCAATACTGGTGCCCCACTAATAACTTTTTTAATATTATTAAATGCTTTTTCATGAACTTCAGTCCATAACCATTCAACATCCTTCTTTAAGAGTAACTGCAGAGATGATGCAAGATCAGCCATGTTGGGAATGAACTTTCTTAAATAATTCACCATGCCAAGGAAAATTTGAAGCTCTTTTTTATTGACAGGGCTTTTTATATTAACAATGGCAATAATCCTATCTGGATCTATTTTCATTCCCTGTTCAGAAAAGATGTGACCAAAATATTTTACTTCCTTTAACTTGTATTGAAATTTGTTTTTATTAAATCGAACATTGTGCTTTTGAGCACGTTCAAAAACCTTAGTTAATATTGCATCATGCTCTGCTTCAGTATACCCACATATTAATAAATCGTCGCAATACACAATTACTCCTGGTATGTCACCAAAGGCAGCCTCACTATAAGCTTGAAATATTTCTGGAGCTATTGATAGCCCAAATGGCAATCTTAAAAATTTATAACATCCAAATGGACTGTTGAAAGTACATAAATCACTTGATTGCTCTGACAAACTGATATTATAGAATCCATCTGACAAATCCAAAACTGAGAAAACCTTTTTATTACAAAGTTTAGGTATAATTTCGTCTAATGTAGGTATTAAGTGATGTTCTCGTATTAAAACTTTGTTAAGATCCTTAGGATCCAAACATATTCGTAATGAACCATCTTTCTTTTCTATGATAACCAAATTACTAACAAAATTCTTAGGATGTTCGACCTTAGCAATGATCCGGCAATCCTCCAGAGACTTCAGTTTATCTGCAAGACGTGACTTCAGTGCATTAGGCACTCGCCGCGGGGGTCGGACCACTGGCTCCACTCCTAGTTGAATGCGCAGCTTCAACTGCTTTTTAAACTCACCAACACCCTGAAACAGTTTGGCATAAGCATTAACAATTTTATCTTTACTGTTATTAATTTTTTTAACTATATTTATATTATTATTTATTAACAGCTTTAATCCAATTAAAGTATTTAAACCCAAGATTGGTCGAACCTTTTCTTTTATTACAATAAATTCAGTGATCAATGTGACATCATTAAAAATTATTTTTAAATTAGTTTTACCTATTGGTAAAATTTTACCACCCCCGAAAACCTCTAATATAATTTTTGTCTCAGACAATCTTAAATTGTTATCATCATTGACAATTTCCTTGAGATCTTTCAATGAAAGCACATTAATTTGTGCCCCAGTGTCACATTTAAAACAAACTCTTTTATTATTTAATATTAATTCTTCTGTCCATTCATTTTTATTTAAATCAATTGAATGACAGACTAGTCACAAATTATGTACATCATTATCACTACTGTTGATATCTTCAATGTTACTAACTTTTTTGGTGTTCTGACACCCTACACTAAAATGATTATATTTGTTGCAATTAGAACAAATTTTTCCAAATGCTGGACAATTCCTCGGACCATGTTTAGTATTACATTTTTTACATATGTAAAATTTTTTACTGAAATTATTAGTATTGAAGACATTATTTTTGTTGTTATTATTATAATACTTAACTTTAGTGTTTTGATGAGTGTGCTGCACTGTATCACAGGACTGCTGGACTGCAATTGGGCTTGGATTAAGCATTTTCACATGCTCCCTTGAGAGTTCAGATGATCTGCAGATTTCCAGCACTCTCTCAAGAGTCAAATCTTTAATTTCAAGAAGTTTCTGTTGTGTTCGCTGATCACGTACTCCAATTATAATTCGGTCTCTTAACATTCTGTCACTTTCTTTGAAGTTGCAATTTTCTGCTAATTTTCTTAGTGCAATGTAGAAAGAGTCGAACGATTCTTCTTCTTCTTGAGTTCGCTTGTTAAAATGATACGAGTTAATTCCCTCATTTTGTTGTGGTTTGAAATAATTATCGAATAATGTTAAAACTTCTTCCAACTTCGGCTTTTCCTCAACTTTTAAAACATTAAAATATAATTCTTGTGCCTGTTGGCCAATGCAATTTAGTAAAATTGCCGCTTTCCTTGTTTCAGTAACTTTTTCAAAACCGGCCGCCATTAAGAAAATTTTAAAAGATAATTTGAATTTCTGCCATTGCGGCCAGAGTCTGTCGATGTCTTCAAGGTTTAAGGCAGCGGGCATTTTATATTCCACCGTCCCCACATCATTCGAAGTTTCTTCCATACTTCTGGTGGTGTTTTTAACTTTTATATTTTTAGTAGGTAGTACTTTTAAGTCACTTCGCCGGCTTCTTATCTTACAAACAAAGGATTACGTAGTTCCAAATTTACGACTGCGCCATGTATTATTGTAATAAAACACAAGGAGGTTTTCTGTTATGGTGTATTATAACTATTAATGATTAGAATTAGTTTAGCTTAAGTTTTATAAATATTAAATGTATTATAATTATTACAAGTAGTCACTGGTCGAGTGGCGCCAACCCAAGAGGGCGAGTGCGGGCTCGATGCAGTGTTGCCAATATTATTATTTTAAGTTGCGTTCCATAATGCTACACTCTTCATGTTAGATTACTTTTTACTTTAAACCCTGCAGACAGAAATAGGAGCCCCGCCCAGTGGGGCTCCATCGACTCTGCTTTGGGAACCCAAACAACCTTACAAACCTCCCCTAAGTTTTTTATTTAAAATATTAGTAGCTAATAGAATATCTTTTTTGATGTCATTTTAGAAGTTCACTGCTTGAATGCATGTTACAATTTTAGATGCTAAAAAATAACCACCATGCTGAGTTGAATTTAGAGTGGCATAGAAGATAAGTGATAGTGGCTAAGATAGTATCACTCAGACGCTCGTTAATTGTTAGCTGACTTAGTAATTTAGAAGGCAATGTAGATTTTTAGAGGCGAATAATGCTATTAAAAAGAAGTCTGTTTAATTAGCACCCATTCTTTATCTGGGTACGCAAAGTAGTTCTGACTCGAAGAATGACTGTCTCGTTGGTCTAGCCGGCGCAAGCGCGACTTCTGAGGGTGTGGTCCTGAGTGTCGGGCAAAGTGTTATTAGATTTTCCGTGTGGAATTTCTCAATAGCAGAGTGTCTGGATTTGTGCCCGGTTGATAGCAATAGACTCGCCCCCTATTGCCCCACACTAAGAATTTTCTTGTATCGTGGGTGCGTTTACAGACACAAATCTCACAAACAAACGCCCAGACCCGAAACAACCATCTGTAGTCCATACAAATTTTTGTTCCGTGTGGGAATCGAACCCACAACCCATAGCGCAGAAGCCAATCGCTTAGCCAGTTAGCCACTGCACCAAACGTGTCGTCAAAGTCGTTTATAAACCGTTGACGTAGAAACACATGGACCAAGGGTCAAGTAGAAAATTCACGAAAAAAGTATTCTGACTTTACATACACCACCAGAGCCACCGCCATATTAACTTAGAAATATCAACAAACTAATTTAACCGCTAGCGGCCCGACCGACGATCCGGATCGTCAGTGCCATTGTTTATCTATTGTGTCTATAATTACAGTACTCGATAAGTTAAACTCAATGTCGTCATCACAATGCCTAATTTAGCTTTTCACCAAACGAAGATTAGACTGCACAGTGCACACATTGCTGTAAATTAGTCTTCTTTTTCGAGTTTGAGCCGACATTTGCTTCGGACATTTTTGAGCGCTGATCCGAGGATGGACTTCGTTGTTTCTACGTCAATGATGTAAACGAATGTTTACTACTGAATTATGCAGCTTTAGTATATAGGCCGGGTCCGCAGCGCCAATTTTGTAACATGTTGTTGTGTTTTTGCGAACAAAACTGTTAGGCCACGCCTCTATTCGGTTAGCAAACAATGTTAAGCCCGATCCGCAGCGCCAATTTTGCCAACAAAACTGTTAGGCCTCGCGCCTATTCGGTTAGTAAACAATGTTATCCTGTTTGCAAACACGAAACACGGCGCAGCGGACCCGGCTTTACGATCACAAAGTTATTTTATTAAAAATATCTAAAATATGCGTTCTACTCTTACTCTAATCTTCACCCACAAATTCCAAATCATTAACTATTCTAATCCATATTTCCAATGTAAATTGGCGGACAATTCCGCATACAGTTACCTAGTTGAGCTAGTTCACGATAATTGGAATTAGCTGGCGTGCTCTTGGGTATATCGGCGTATCGACGTGGCGTAAAGGCCATTGCCAATTTACGAATTCAGATGGCACTAATTTGTCCCTGTGACGTGCAAAAGTCGGCGTTTGTTTGATGACGTCACATTTCGCTCATCATGGTCGCTTTCCCACCTCTATATAAGTTGGGGAAATAATTAGTTAGCAGTTTAGCACATGTTCATATTCATTTATTTTGCATTCCATATTGTAAAAAAGATGTTACAAAGGGCTTAAAACTAGGTACATAAATATGGACCCTGTAAGGGCACAGCAAGGTAGGAGACTGGGAGAGGGCTTTAATTTTACTAATTAGTTGGTATACAAAAGTAACAATATTTACGAAAAAAAAAGAAAGAAAAACTATAATATAGTGAACCTTATTAATTTAAAATTTATCATTTAGGTGTTCATTAATAGTAGGTATAATAGCATTTAAATAATAAAAATTGTTGTAATTTATTTATAAATGAATTAAATTTTTGTACATTTTTAATTATTGCTGGTAAAATGTTAATGTAATTTAATTGTTTTTTTTTTATTATAGGCTCACGTTTAACCACTATTTCAACTGATGATAAGTGAAGGCACGATTGAAAATGATGGACGCTTGTCTAGAAGTTACATAAATACCTACATTTTATAAGAGCTGATAATATACCTATGTATACTAACTAATAATATACATATCTATCTATCTATACATACCTACTTATTTTGAAATCTATTTGAAACTGATGTATAATAAAACATTATGCAAATCTCAGTCTGAATACGAAGAATTTCGATTGGCGCAATGTTTTTTTTTAATTTGCTTGTCTATTTTTTTGCCCAGGTTGTTATTTTCTCCGGGTCTGTGTGTTCGTGCTTATGTTGTTTATTTGTATATCACCTATGTATAACACCTAAATATTATAATTTGAAATCCTAGTTTATTTGGTATTATTTATTACACTTACAGACAATCAGAAGTCTCACAATTATTCTCCATGCAGTTGGGACTACACAGAGCATCAGTTTTCTAACTTTTCAGAAGGCGTTACTTTAAGATGTGCAAGGTGCCTTTGTTTTAAGTCGACGCTACAAAATAAAGTAAATCATAGCGTTATTATAAAAACAAAATATTTTTTTATGTTAAATGAATAATAAGCGGGAATCCTAATTAGGAGGCGGGACCCCATTTCTATGGAAACATGGAACAAAAGACCTCATTGTTGGTGCCCACTTGAATGGATTCGTACTTACGAAAAATTTAAGCATTTTGTTCAGGTATTATTAAATAGAGGAATTTTCTTTGCACTGTAACTAACAATGGTGCTAATTTTATATTTCGGGAATCTCTGAAATTCTTTGTGGCGACGCGACGCGACGTCGAGAGTATTTTTGGAGAACAAAATGCTAATAGATTTTTAGGCTTATGGATTAGGTGGACAAACGAATGTCGATGGGGGGGAGAGTGGAAGACCAAAGAAAAGATAAATGGATTGTGTTAGGGAGGATAGAAGGGAGTAAACGATAAGGTGACGGCTGTCAGGGAAGAATGGAAGAGATAAACATATTGCATCGACTCCAAGTAACTTGGGAACGGGGCAGGCAGAAGAAGAAAAAGTAAAGCTGGAAATACAGTTAATTTACAGAAATGTGACAGAAATGTGTGAGGAGCTCGTGGCTAAATAATTACAGCCGCATAGACCGATCTTCCGGGTTAAGCCACGCTTGCCGAGGTTGATCTGTGGATGGGTGACCATTTACCATAGCGAGTTTCCTCCGTGCCTCGGAAAGCACGTAAAGCCGTTGGTCCCGGCTGTCATTTGTAGATCTTTGACAGTCGTTACTGTTGGTCAGAAGCCAGAAAGTCTGACAACCAGTCCTACCAAGAGTATCGTGTTACCCAGTTACTGGGTTGTGGAAGTCTGATAGGCAGTCGCTCCATGTAAAATACTGATATTCAGCTGCATCCGGTTCAACTGGAAGCCGACCCCAACATAGTTGAGAAAAAGGCTAGGCAGATGATGATTACAGAAATGTGACTATTAGTTACTAGCTGTACCCGCATGCGTTGCAATGCACTTTTTCCTACTTACTACCTACCTACTACCTACCTACTACCTACCTACTACCTACCTACTACCTACCTACTACCTACCTACTACCTACCTACTACCTACCTACTACCTACCTACTACCTACCTACTACCTACCTACTACCTACCTACTACCTACCTACTACCTACCTACTACCTACCTACTACCTACCTACTACCTACCTACTACCTACCTACTACCTACCTACTACCTACCTACTACCTACCTACTACCTACCTACTACCTACCTACTACCTACCTACTACCTACCTACTACCTACCTACTACCTACCTACTACCTACCTACTACCTACCTACTACCTACCTACTACCTACCTACTACCTACCTACTACCTACCTACTACCTACCTACTACCTACCTACTACCTACCTACATGATGTCGAACGGGATAAAAAGTATCCTATGTCCTTCTCCTGGCTCTAAACTACCTCCCTGCCAATTTTCAGCTAAATCGGTTCAGCCGTTCTTGAGTTATAAGTGAAGTAACTAACACGACTTTCTTTTATATATATAGATTATACATTTATTATTCGTGTGAAAGGTATAATTATCGACAAAGATGTTTTAAAAATTAAAATTGGCAAAACAATCTACTGCACACAAACTGTGACAAAAGTAAAAAGTTAATAAATAATTAAGTATTCTAGCGTGCTTATTTTTAAGTTTTTTTTTGAAAAGTCCTCCTGGATGCGCTTCGCTCGAAGAAGACAAAGGGGTATGCCAGACTCTTACCGGCTAAAAACCCACGGTGTTCCTTCTCCTGACCCTTGGCCGGGGTTGCGGGATTCGCAGCTGCATGCACCGCGACCCCGGCAGGCCTCGGTATGCCAGGGGCTGGCGGACCTCTCCTACTGTCCCCACAGTAGGAGAGGTCCGCCAGCCCCTAGCCCCACATCCTCCTGAAAGTCGCGCGCGGAACACTGCACGCCGCCTTCTCGCGCCTGCTACTGGTCGGGCGACGGGTAACCCTCCTAACACGGCCGGAAGCGAGAAGTGTTCTAGCGTCCTACTTTCACTAATAACAACAAACTATGGTTACCAATCCTTAAGTCAGCCGTGGTGATTATAGCAATTTAATTTCCCTTTGATCGTTCCTGTAGCTATCATAACATGCCTAGCGTAGGAATTGTCTAATGCACATACATACATAAACCCACGCGTTTTTCCCATGAGGGTAAGCAGAAACTGTAGAACGCCACGTGCTACGATCCTTATATACTGCTTTTGATTCATCCACGTTCATAAATCTTGTCATACACGCACGCTGGTTGAGAGTTCTACGCACCTGTCCCTTTTTAAAGAACATTACAAATAACTTCGATGTACGTCCTTCTAAGGTGTCCTCTACTGGCGTTTATTTTACTTATTTATTTTATGTATACAATTTTAAGAAAGCTTACAGACTAACACGTAAATGGTAACGAAATAATAACAACTGACAATTGCTAATTACAAGCTTCCACATTTATAACGTTTCCACTGACATGCGCCTGTTAAATTCCTTTTATGTCTCATAGACCCAGTGCTTGCCTGAGGCAAGTTTTAGGATAGAGCAAGATCCAATTATGGCACCCCCCTTGCTTGCCCCTAATATATACAGGGTGTTAACGAATTCATGTAATTCCTTCAAACCGTGTGATCTACTGGTGAACAGATAAATCGTAAAAGGGAATTTTTGAAAATCAACTGAAAAAAAAAATGAAAATAAAATCTTAGTTTAGAAAACTAAGATTTTATTTAAAAAATTGTTGATGCCACGCTTATTTGAATGAAAGCACGGCGACGCGACTGGCGGGCAAGACTAACGCGATAACGCTCTTTGCAGTAAGTTAACTCGGGGCTCTAAAATGACTCAGAAATATAAAAACAAGATTTTTTTAAGTTGATTTTCTAAAATTTCCATTTAGGCTTAATCTGTGTCACCAGTAGATCACGCGGCTTGAAGGTATTACATGAATTCGTTTACACCCTGCATTATCCATGGTTTTTTTTTTAGTAATTTTTATTTTTTGTATGGTAACGTTTTGTAGAACAACTTTTGGACTTACCTTACGTTGAAAAGGGTACAGTAGATGTGGCTGATCAGCAATAAGCCTCACCTGAATGTTGTGGCAACTTTACCAACTTCCCTTGTTAAATGTTAAGAAACTTCTTTTCCTGAACGGCGCGGCGGCCAATTTATTGAGTTTTGTAAATGTTTCAATAGAGATGTTTGCAAACTTTGTAAGTATCTGGATCAATTTTATATTTTATGGGAAACGGCCGAGATTATTTTTTGTCCGTTTTTCTTTCTTTTTTTTTTTGACCGATTTCTATGTAGCGTTTTCATATACGAACAAAACTATTATAAAAAACAAGCGTTTCAAAAACTAAGTATTTTAATTTGTTATACATACTTAAAATCAACATGCTAGTGAAATAAAGCAAAACATCATACTGAAGTCATACACCTCAACTGGTTTCAATTGTAATTAATTGATCTGAATATTCTAACTTGAACATTTTTATCTGAATATTCTGATCAGAACACACCCCCGCATTACTCTACTGACCGTCCCTTAGTTTCGCAAAAAAAGAAAGAAGAAGAAAGAAAATACATTTATTTAGCACAGACCAAAAATAGCACACAATATTAAATAAAGCAAAAGAGGAGCTCGTGGCTAAATAATTACAGCCGCATAGACCGAACTTCCGGGTTAAGCCACGCTTGCCGAGGTTGGTCTGTGGATGGGTGACCATTTACCATAGCGAGTTTCCTCCGTGCCTCGGAAAGCACGTAAAGCCGTTGGTCCCGGCTGTCATTTGTAGATCTTTGACAGTCGTTACTGTTGGTCAGAAGCCAGAAAGTCTGACAACCAGTCTTACCAAGAGTATCGTATTACCCAGTTACTGGGTTGTGGAGGTCTGATAGGCAGTCGCTCCATGTAAAATACTGATATTCAGCTGCATCCGGTTCGACTGGAAGCCGACCCCAACATAGTTGGGAAAAAGGCTAGGCCGATGATGATGATAAAATAAAGCAAAAAAAAAAAACAAAAAAACAAAATTACCAGGAAAGTGTGCCTCATGGCTGCGCCAAAAAGGCCCAGTTCAACAAAAATGCCAGACAACTAGTGCCTGACGCTGGTGTACGTACGAAACGAAAAACTGAATAACACTAAACCCGATCAGGTTATCGAACCCAATACCTCACGTTCGCAGTCGCGCTTGCAACCGCTAGACCAGGAAGTCGGAAAAATATATCTTACATAAGAAAAAGTAATTGAATCGATTCCATTCTCGATTCTGAACAAACCACTTTCACGTTTTGCGTTATTTCAATAACAAGTAGTATGCAAGAAATAAAATATTCAGTGATATTTGAGGAGGTTTGTTTGACCTTACCCCGGATAGCGCAACAGGTCAGGGCTGTGAGTGACCCTGTTTGCACGGAGCAGCTCTTGTTTTCCTATGAAGCTGCGAATTATATTGAAATATCATAGAATACCTGATACATTGTTTTATGACGTATATTTATTTAGATAAATATTGTTGATATACAAGGTTAGTCGGAAATTGGGTACTAATCCGAAAGGGTGTTAAAGAACCCATTATAATGAATAACTTTTGTTCTACAACTTTCCCCAAAAGTCAATAGTTTACGAGAAATAGGTGACCAAAGATCTCAAAAAAATATCGCTAACAATTTATCTATCCCCAGTTATGATCAGCTATGTTTACATTTTAGGTCATATTAAGGCCCATGAATCAGAAGCACCATTTTCTGAATTTCTAACTAAAGCAGGGAATTTTGGAAAAAACTAAAATAAAAATCATTTTGCATGAAAATAAAAATTATCGAATTTTGAAATTTTAACACTTGCTTTAAGACAGTCATTAGTGATACTTTACGTGGCCTTCGGATTAGTACCCCCTTTCCGACTAACCTTGTATAATGTTAGTGAGTTTTTCCGTGTGTAATTTCTCAGTAGCAGCCCGGAGTCTGGATTTGTGCCCGGTTGATGGCAATAGACTCACTCCCAATTACATGGCTTAAACATAACGGTGAAATGAGGGTGTACTATACACTCAACCCTCCGGGGAATACAAGCCATATGTTATATTAAGATACTTTTTTCTAGGTACATGAAGTAATTCCTTAGGATGTGAATGTGAAATTCATACCAATCACTTCTTGCAGAAAACAAAATACTGAATCTCAGCCGGCTTTACCGAGCTCATCAGTTCTCAATCTTCCAGCCTCCTTCAGTATCACAAAAGGTAAGCCCTCAAACAGCTGACCAAGCCCAGATACAAGTCTTTGATCTATATCTCGGCTTTCAGAAACTATTGTACTATGTAGGCATTGTAGGAAACTAGCTCGCAGTTCGAAACTATCTCAGTGAATATGCATGACCTACTAATGTTTATTATAAACCTACATTTATTATAGGTCACGCGTAGATACTTAGGAAGTTATAGTTTTTATCAGTATCTGTTATTGTTATTAGAATATATATACCTAATCATTTTCAATACTTCCATAGTATAAAAGTCAAAATAAATAATATTGTCTACTATCTCTTTATTTATTTATAGGTATAGAATATTGTATTAATTGTAATTAAATAAGTTACTATTAATTAAAATACATGACAATCTTAAAGGTGGCTAGTCAGTGTTGAGTCTGCGGCATTATCAGGTAAAACGCTTATGCTATCTCTGATGCAGGCTCACTCAAAGCACTTTGTATAATGCCTACATTCATATTTGCAATATCATACTTTCTCAGCACTGAGCCATTGAACGCACCACGCGGCTACCGACCGCAAAAAAGGATAAAGCGCGTCGTAGTGGATTGAACGCACTATTCAATCGAGTGCTAGACATAATAATGTCTCTCCCAGAGTGGAAGTTGCGTAAAAAATTGTTTTTCATCAAACAGTCAATCTTAAAACCTGAGACACGTCAAAAAAGTTTCGCAATTTTCTCACAAGTTTACGGAATCTTGGTTCTTTGAAACAACCGAAAATGTTTGAATGACTCCACAAGGGCTAGACATAAAACCTTTGTTTGATGTTTTAATACTTCGTATTCCGAACTTTTCCTTAGGTTTTTATGTTAAGGTAAAACTGGTGACCTATAAAGCTGAGATCTATAAAGCGTACTTAGACTTTGCTCAGACTTTACTTTGGAGTTAAGTCAAAGTCGATATTTGTATAGCAATCGTCGAATCCTACTGAGTGCGTGCTTAGCAAATGCCACGAAATCGACGACTTACAAAAAACTTATACTACTTATATGTTGTACTATTGTTGCCAATAAGCCTGATATTGTGGTGATAGATCGATAAGAGCGTCTCACAATGATTGTTGATATCACTGTTCCGCATGACGAGAACCTCGTGAAAGCTGAGAAACATAAAGAAATTAAATATCAAGACTTGGCACATGAGGTTGTCGACATGTGGGATGTTGATCCAACAGTAATTGTGCCGATAGTAGTTACGGCGAATGGCTTAATAGCCAAGAGCCTCGACCAACACTTAAAGACGCTCTCGTTGGGCGGCTGGATCAAGGGCCTGATACAGAAAGCTGTACTTCTTGACACGGCGTGTATTGTTAGGAAGTTCCTCTCTCTGAGGCCCTGATCACCGGTAGCTTGGACCCTGCTCCCGATGTCGGTGGGCTAATCTATATCTATATATATAAAAATGAATACCTATTTCCCTTGGTCACGGCATCACGCGTGAGCGGCTGGACCGATTTCGCAATTATTTTTTTTGTTGTGTTCCTAATTGTCCGGTGAAGGTTCTTATGAAAGAAAATTTTGATATTTAAAAAAAACGAAATTATCTCAGTACGCCCATGTAGATAGTAGGTAAGTAGTAGGTAGGTAGTAAGTAGGAAAAACTGCATTGCAACGCATGCCGGGTACAGCTAGTAATATATAAAAATGAATCTCTATTTCCCTTGGTCACGGCATCACGCGTGAGCGGTTGGACCGATTTCACTATTTTTTTTTTTGTTTTGTTCGTAATTGTCAGGAGAAGGTTCTTATGAAAGAAAATTTTGATATTTAAAAAAAAACTAATTATCTCAATAAATCCCTATTCTTAATATGTTTACCGCATGCATGAAAATGGTTTTAACTTTTTGTTACTATTTTGATTTTGTTTCTGAAGGTAGGTTGTAGGTAGGTAGTAGGTGGGTAGTAGGTGGGTAGTAGGTGGGTAGTAGGTGGGTAGTAGGTGGGTAGTAGGTGGGTAGTATGTGGGTAGTAGGTAGGTAGTAAGTAGGAAAAAGTGCATTGCAATGCATGCCGGGTACACCTAGTACTGAGATAAATTCGTTTCCAGACAATTTACTAAAATAACAAAGCGATATCGGTCCAGCCACTCACGCGTGATGCTGTGACCAAGAGATATAGGGATTCATTTTTATGTATTAAGATTGTGTTAGAAGGAATCTATTTGCAAAAATACTGTGTAACTAAAGGGTAAGAGTTTCCCAAAATCAAAACGAATAGTTACACTGCCTTTTACTGTGCCTAGCAAATCAAACACTACCAAAAAACTCTAAGATATTCTCAAAGGGAACCGGTTCAGGATGATTACAGGCCGACAGGGATTAACAGCAGACATTCAGTGATTGGGCTAACGATGAGCTCCCGACTCCAACCGAAAGCTTCAGCGCAAAATTACTTTTTAATTTTTTATTGCACTGTTCTCTCTATTCTGTCCCTTTTAACGTAGACTGAAAAAGTTCATTGAAAATTATTTCTAGACTACAACAAGGTCTGTATTGACATAACGAGTAGGTACAAAATAAGTTCACAAGACAACACAGTAACACTGCAATGAATAAAAGGACACAGTGGATCACTAGCTAACGATGCAGCCGACGAACTAGCCAGGAGGGGATCTGGCACGATGGCCTTTGGGCCTGAACCTATAGTACCCATCCCCTTCAACCAACTACGTAGGTGGCTCCAGGAGTTTACCCACACACAAGCACAGAACTGGTGGACTTCAGCCCTAGGCTGCAGGCAGTCCAAGGAGGCCATGCCACTCATGGATGGCAGACTGACAAGGCGCCTGCTGCGCCTGGATAGGAGCAGCCTGCGAATGGTGACTGAAACGATAACCGGGCACTGCTCACTAAACAAACACTTCCACACGATAGGCATAACGGATAGCCCTCTGTGCAGAGCATGTATGGGGGCCGAAGAAACGGTCGCACACGTGCTCCTGGAATGCACAGGGGTCACCCGAATACGAGACAAAACCCTTGGTGCACCGAAATCACTCGCAAATGTTCTGAGCGGACTGAGAGCCCTAATCTGCTTCTGGAAGGAGGTGGGCTGGCTGGAATGATGGCCGCCATGGCCCACGTACAATGGTCCACTTAAAGGACTAAGTGCGGAAACCACATTTCCTAACATAGAACATAGAATTTCACAAGAGAACGGTTTACGTACATTCATGTTGTTTAGCTAGAACAAGCAAATCGTTCAATTCATTTCTGTCGTATTAATTATATTTTTACTCTGTGTGCATTTAACATACAATATGTTACAAAAACCCTGTTGTTCCTTTTAGGGACGTATACATTTACCTACAAGCATAACATTGAGGAAACTATAATTAAAAAAAAAATCGACACATTCAAAAAAATGTTTACATTACTTACCTGATTTTACAAGCACATAGCCTACGAGCTCGACGGCTTTCTTTGATGCGACAGACATTAGGAAATCAGTTAAACATTACAAATATCACTAATTAAATATTTATTTTAATTATTTTTGTTGAACAGTTTTTTTTATAAATGTCTTGCTTTATTACGTATGTATACCGATTCTTAACACGTAGGTAGAAGGAACAACAGGGTTTTTGTTACATATTGTATAATATTAGTAAGGATGAATTTCCAAATTTGTTTGTGTTTTATACCTCAAAACAAAAGAAAACGGAACCATAATGAGATGTATCATCATCATAGTCTATATTCATTTGTCCGAATGCCACACAGCTGTTTTATTTCGTTTGAAAGCAGTGTCGTCATCGATGCTAGGCATAGCGCTGTAGGGCATTGTTACGACGGCAACGTTAATAAGACAACACAGCTACTTAGTGCTTGACGTCGTCAGCATCAGATAGCTGTGTGCCCGATAAGCACGCGTCTCTGCCCAGAATAGGCAATCTACAAACTATGCATTCTTGTTACTACAAAATGTTCTATTTTTAGTCATCTAGGTCGGTCTTTACTGATGAAGCTGCGCTTGCTGCGGTCAGTCTATGGATGGGTGACCAATCGTTAGGTACAAATCGAGATCCCTCCGTGCCTACAAGCACGGTAAGCCGTCGGTCCCGAGTATTATACGAATACTTATCGTCAGTGAAGTTCTAACAGTGCGGAAGTCAAAAATGGCTACTTACAAGAGAGTGAAAAAACTATTTAAAACGAGCGTAACCTACGCTGAACGCAACATTGTTTTTAATTATAATTACAGATAAACTCTTTGATGATTTATTAAACCTTTGAAAATCCTAATAATCTTTTTCATTTCAAGTAATATTGTCACTTTCGCAGTGTCGTCTGTTTTTGTCACAAAATGACTTACGCACTGTTAGAACTTCACCAACGATATGACAGTCGTTACGGGTAGTCAGAAGCCCGAAAGTCTGACAACCGGTCTAACTTTAGGATATCAGCATTGCTCAGTACCTAAATGGGTTGCGGAGATCTTTTGGTGGTCGCTCCGTGAATACTAATATTCAGCTTTATCTGGTTAGATTGGAAGCTGATCCCAAAATAATTGGGAAAAGGCAAGGCAGATAGATCGATTTACTCCACTACAGTTCCGAATGCCCCGCCGTAGTTGCTGATGACAGCCACTGAGAACATTAGTTGATGCGAATGTCAGCAACATATCCTGGGCTGTAGGAGATTATTCCTTCGATAAAAATTATTAGCCCAGCTGATCACGACTCCGGCCACCTCTAGTTAAGGGAGGCAGTACCCAAAAACATTACGCTATGCTAAAAGATTGGCGACAGCACTAGATATCAGCAATATACTAAGGAGACCACGTTCATTGTGCGTACAGCAAAGGAGTGGAACTCCCTGCCAGAGTCTGTGTTTCCCGATAGCTATAACCTTGGAGCCTTCAAATCTCGAGTGAAAAGGTTACTTACTTCTAGGCAAGCGTGCACCATCGTCGACCGCATTTTCACTTATCCGGTGAGGTAGTGGTCAAACGTGAGCCTATAATTAGTAAAAAAAACAAGACAATACAATACCAGTGTAAACATAAAACCTGCATAATCAATATTTTTGTAGAATGCCTTTGGTTAGGAATTTAATTTTGGACAGAAATGAACCCTTACGAGTGTCTTTGATGTTGGCATACCTTTTAAAAAAATACTCGTAACTTGTTCGCGAGCACTCGCGACTGACTTTTTAATTCCAAACACTTGGCTTCAACGCTTTGTACAAACTTGAAGTTCGAAGCCAAGGTGAAGGTCAAAGTCGAGAATAAGACTGCCACATCTGTCAAAATGAGCAAGTAGTTACTTTGTTTCTTTCATCAAATCATGATTATGATTGAAGACAAATGAATGAGAGGATCGTATTTTTTCTTGTCTTTTCTTCCCTTTTTTTAAGTTACTTGTTTAGCCTACATATTTGTTGTGACTTTCCTAAAGGTTTTAAAACAGATTACATAGTTTTTTACTGATCTGCGTAAGCCAAACTTTGGAGTAACGTGACGGTGGCTCACATTTTTAAAAATAGTCGTCCTGAATATATTCTTTTGTTTTAAATTGTATGCATATTCCATTCATTATGTACGATTTCCACCAACCGCAGCGCAGCGCATCGCAGCGGATGCTCGAGCATGCGCCAGTAGCCGACCGCGTCCGCCCGTCGGCTACAATCTGCTGGAACCCGGGCGCATGCGCGCGCGTGCTCGTGTATCCGCTGTCGCAGTCAGTTTAACCTGCGGTGTGGCCGAGCAGAGCCGACCGGACGCGACGACAGCCGAGCGCCGCCATCCACGTACGCGAGGAGCAGACCGGCTGCCGCGGCATACGCGCGGATCTAACCGAGTTCCAAGCAGTGTAACTTTCACGCAAACATGAAACTAAACTATTGTATAGAAGCCTGAATTTCCTTTAGCATAGTGTGAAATGCGCTCCGGCGCGGCCCGGTTGTTAGAAATCGTACATTAGAAATACATGGAACAAGGTAGTCTAGTACAAAATTCACGAAAAAAGTGACCTAAGTTTACATAGACCACCAGAGCGCGCCAAGGCACACCGCCATATAATCCTGGAAATACCAACAAACTAATTTAAATCGTGTGTCGTGATCACAATGCCTAATTTAGCTTACAACCATTTTTCAGACCATACGAAGATTCGACTGCACCTAATGTAAATTAGTCTACTTTTTCACGTTCGAATCTACATTTGGTTCGGAGTTTTTTGTGCTCTGACCCGAGGTTTATGTGTTTCTTTTTAAACAAGGTTAGTCGGAAAGGGGGTACTAATCCGAAAGGGTATTAAAGTACCCATAACAATGAATAACTTTTGTTCTACAGCTTTCCCCAAAAGTTAATACTTTCAGAGAAATTGCTGTTAAGAGATTTCATAAAAATACGCTAAAATCTATATATCCCAGTCTGCTGTGTTTCTGTCACGGATTAGAAGCTCTATTTTCTGAATTCGTACCTAACTACTATTTCAGAAAATAGTGTGTCTACGGCCAGAAGTTGCCTGAGCCTTAGTTTTTTTACTTAAGTTAATTTATTAATAAATATATAGGTATATTCAAATGTTAACTTGGTAGATGTAAGTTCTAGTGCCTATGTTAGATTATGTTGTTTCTTAGTATAATAAGCTTTTGATTTTGTCCTGTTTTTTTGCTTTTTCTTATGTGGGCAGTGCTGTGTTGTTCTCACCATCTTTGCCAGCCTGTTTTTTATATGTGAAGACTTGTAATTGGCTGTCAGTTACAGCTACTATTTTTGATTCTGTTCAGATTTTGCATGGAAATAAAAATCATCGAATTTTTTAAATTGTAACTCTTTCTTTATAATAGACCTCAGTGATAGTTTAAGTGGTCCGCGGATTAGTAGGTACCCTTTCAGACTGATCTTGTATAAATCAATGGCTTATTCCCCAAACTTTTACACTAAACATCATTTCGTAAAAAAATATGTCGTTATCAATGGACACTGCCAAAACGCTAATCAGACGTCAAATGCATCTAATTATCGTTTTCATGAGCATTTCATAATACACGTATACAGTTATTAACGCATTTAGCAGCGCTGCTGTCGACGATAGCCTGCGCAGATGTGGGAATGCTCGCAATTTGCACATCAAGTAATGTTTAGCCAGGCATTGGAGATTAGGTATGTGTGTCTGGTCAAAAATTGTATAGAGCGAATTTGATTGAATTTACTAAATAGATTGATTTCTTTTTCTATGCTTCTCAGTATAAAACTTCTTTAAATTAACCTATCCAAGTCAATAAAAAAAAAATTATCCTGTGAATTCTTTGTGAGCGACAGAGTCACCTTATGAAAACGTTATGTGCAAGCAATTATAGACCTTAAGGTGATAAACATTTCAAGTCTGCGACTTTACAGACTCAAATTAACATCCTATTACTGGTAATATGAATGTTTTAGATATTGTTTGGAAATCAGATTTCATAATACGTTTAAAGTTACCAAAACTTCAATTTTGCTCTGTAATTTTGTTATGTGTAAATTGTTTTTTTAAGATTTTATCGTACATCCTTCAATAGTCATATTTTATTGATAATAAGTATACGTTACAGGCCATACAATATTACATTTTATACTAATTAATGTTAAAATAATTTAAACCAAAATAAAGCTAACAGCTAGGTACAGAAAAAACTAATAAAGTACGAAATGCCAATAAAAAATAAAAAAAGATATCACAAAAAATAATCTCTAAAATTATAATTTAAATTGTGTAAATTCGTCAAAAGTGTAGAACGCTTACTTGACCAGCCAGCGTCTGAGACCAGTCTGACACTCGCAAGGGTTGGGGCACTCACTATACTTTCCGGCAGTTTGTAATAAACCGTCAGGCCCATAACTTAAGACGTTTTTGAGGTTTTTATGAGTGTCCTCGCCACTGCCACAGTTTATATATAAACTAAAGCAGTCCTTCAACTACCTACAATCATCTGAATTGACACACTCACACAGACACGCAACGCAACAAGACTTCTAAGGTAACATTGAAATACGGCTGTCATAGAGTACATGACAAAAAGTGCATTATACCCAGTACACAGTGCGTGTCTGTATGAGTGTGTCAATTCAGGCGATTATGGTAAGTTAAGGTACTACTTTAGCTTTTATATGTATTGTGCCACTGCCGATAACTTATTTTTGCTTCTGGTACACACGGCTACACATCAAGCAATAATTTTCCAGTTTACACTGACCTCTCATTGTAAGGAAATCCTATACAATGCGAGATCAGCTTATACTGGAATGTATAGCTTGATCTGTAGCCGTGTGTACCATAGAAGTAGTACAAGTGGTACAGATGAGTGGCTTCTTTAATCTGTAACATTATACAAGGTTAGTCAGAAAGGGTGTACTAATCCGAAAGGGTGTTAAAGTACACATAATAATGATTAACTTTTGTTCTACCACTCTCCCCAAAAATCAATAGTATAAGAGAAACAGCCGTTCAAAAACACATAAAAAATATGCTAAAATCTACATATCCTCAGCTATGATCAGCTGTGTTTACATTTTAGGTCATATTTGGAGTCACAAATTAGAAGCTCCATTTTATGAATTCGTAACTGAAGTAGGGACGAAGAATTTTTCAAAAAACTAAAATAAAATTATTTTACGTGGAAATATTTTGAAATATTAACACTTGCTTTAAAACAGTCATCGGTGATACTTTAAGTAGGCCAGAATCGAGTGTTGCGCAGAGTCGCGGCTGCCCCGTGGTTCTAAAAATGTCAACCATCAGGCAATACCTCAAACACATTTCCAAGCGTTACTTTGACACTGCCCCCCACCATCCGAACTCCCTAGTCGCCGCGCGGCCGACTACAGTCCCTCTCTCATAAGTAAAGTTCGCCGTCCCAGGCACACACTTTTAGAACCCGATGACGAAATAACCCTCCTCCAGGAGGCGAGTAAGTCGACCAGCACACTGCACAACGTCCGCCGCCGTCCGGCATACCGTCCTCGCCGACGAGGCCCGTCGCGACGTCCCACCGCCGCCGGTCACGATCCACCGAGCTCTCCCGTCGTAGAGCCGGTCGTCTCTTCAGACTCCGCAGTCACACCGATAATTCAGCTCTCATCAAGCTGTCTCCCCCCCCCCCCCTAAGTCCCCGCCAGCAAGGCCCTAAGCCGAGGTCGCCCTTAGTGCTGTTGTTGCAGGTAGTAATGATGTTAGTGTAATACAAGTAGTTAGCTTAGGTTAAGTATTTAACTTCTCCCCCATTGGCTGGAGACCCTTCAGGTCTCGCCAATAACTGCCCGGTTACATAGAAAGTCCCCTAGGACCACATACAGCAGACAAATAGAAAAAAAAAAAAACTTTAAGTAGCCCGCGGATTAGTACGGTACCCCCTTTCCGACTAACCTTGTATATTCGCTTAGAATAAATATGCTCTGTTAGCCTAAACATCAACCTTGGTGTACTTATCAGTGTTCGAATAGTGAAGGCCTTTATCTCAATTTAATTGAAATCACTCTACAGTGAAACGAGTTTTACTATCCAGGTTAATCTCTCTTAAATTCACTGCTTATCTTTCGTGCGGAAGATGTCCGGTCCTTTAGAAGGCATACGGGGGACGCAGGTCCAACGCACAGAGGCCCCTTTGAGAACTTTAATATAAAACTGGGTGGGGCACCAACCGTAGACTATCCACGGCTGCACTATTAGAGAACAGTCATGGACCGTCTCAGATGGGTGCAAGATTATTGTAAAATATGGTAAAAAATATCTGGTCTATGGGGAGAGGTGTTAAATGGACCGGTTAACTTCTATTGCCGGCTAAGTTAATTATTATTATGGACGTAGTTTTTACAAATACTTCACGGTATCTTGAGTGTACCAACCTTAGTATCAACAGATTACTGTACTTTTATTAATTTTGCATCTCTTCGGCATCCTTTATTTCAGGAAATATTAAGAAAAAGGTATTTTTTTTAAATGATCTCACTTTTTCAGGCTATGATTATGATATTTACACAAACAACAAAATAATTGGCAATCATTATCACATTACAGAACTTGTACTCAAAAATATATTTAACAACACACCCTTAAAAATACTTTAATATTACTTTCAAACCCTTTGAGTTTCGTCTTATTCTGAGGTCAACATCGTCCTGGAGGATCCCACCAGTTACGAAAGTCTTCAATAATTGTCGTCTTTTTGACCATTTCTTTGTCATTCAAAGTTGAACAAAATAAACAATAAGGGTCAGTTTCAACACTTTCAGATTTTCTATAATACGAATAATGGTTCTTCCATTTAAAATATTCTGAATATTTCGCCGGATCATTGATCAATTCATTCATTCTTGCTGCCAACTCTTTTATACTTAGTTCTCTAGCATTCAGGTAAATTCCATTTGGCATAAATCTGTAAAACAATTTCAAGTCAAATTACCTTAACTCTTTAATTGAGTGGAGAACGAATCACCACGTTCTTCATCTTAATAATAATTCTTATGTAATTTAAATTGCTTATTCCAAATAATTACTTACCTAGTATAATTCGCGCCACCGTATACTATAGGCACAGCGTTATTATTTAACGCTTGCAGCAATTTCTCTGTTACATAGTCTTCACTAAAAGCGTTTTCAAATGACATATAAAAGTAATACGTCCTCTGAATTAGATCGTTGCATTCAGCTTCAAAATCTCGTGAACACTTTAATTTTCCACAGGCACCGTATATGTCTAAATCCATTTCGTATTTATGTAATTCCTCTTTAAGTTTTACAACAAATTCTTCTCTTTTATTTTTAGTCTTACAATTGGACACGAACCAAGCCGCTGCCCTCTCTTTGGTTTTAAGCTGCTCTTTGAAATCGTCGCTTACTGGATCCATATCTTCCAACTTTATCCAATGCATTTGTTTTTTTGGTCCAACTATCGTATTATTTTTATCTCTAATAGTTAAATAGCCCCACTGTACTTCAGAGTCTAACTTATAAGTCCATGTCCAATTAAAGTATCCATCAAATTGATTGAAGCACGTTGGGTAATTATCTGAAGATTCTATACATGCGAATACATACTTCTGATGGGGAGATCTCTTTTTGGGTAAATCGTCTAAATAAAGTACTTGTGGTCCTTGAAAGGCTATGACATCAAACTTTGAGTAATCACCGAGATACATTCTGTTTGCAGTCACTATGCAGTTAGTGTAAGGACATTTTCTGTCAATAAATCCTTTTTGTCCCTCTCCCATGTACTTGAAAGGAACATTCTTCGGCGACGTCCACTGTAATATATATTTCATAACACTTTTTTTACCCTCTGTCTCATTATACATTACTTTAGCATTCTTCGGTGACGTCAACTGTAATATATATTTCATTATACCTTTTTTATCTTCTGTCTCGTTATGTATCACTTTAGCATTAATCAGCACCCGATCAATGTCAATTAATTCGTGACTATAGAATAGTTTTATTTTCGTAAAATTTTTCACCAATTCGTACACAATCACTAAGAGCACGAGATAAGCTACTATGAAAATGAACACTGTTTTAGCAACAACGTTACGCAACAACTTCATTTTTGTAGACACGGATAATACAAATAAACTGCGAGTGTTCACTCCACTATCATCATGTCTATCATGACATGAGCGACTACCAATACAGTGTTTACATTAAGAACTCACAAATCAAAAAGATTAAACAACCCATTTGGCCAAAATGAGTTCTGTATATGGTTCGACTGCATTTTTTTTCTGTATAGTTTGCTCCAGGTCTCGTGAAGATTAGAACAAATTGTTCGGCACTTCAACACTTCAATTATCGGGACCAACTTATTTTTCTTTTTACTAGTGATGTCTTTTTTAGCTTTTTTGTAGTTGTGGTTATTTAAGTATTTTTCTTCACTATCTTCTGACCTTGATTAGCTTTCCAAAGCATTTAAACATTTTCGACGGATGTCACTTTAGTACTTTTTATCCACAACAAACATTTTTGCAAAAGAGCATTTAACTAAATTTCCTTCACGCGAATATATGATACAAAGGACGTTAGTAAGCTTGCTCCAAAGCCGTTTGTGTGATTATGAGATATTTTACGTATTACATGATTATTGGAAATTGTGTTTTAGCAATTAAATGTTGTACTATACTTAATAGCAGTTTATGAAACTGTTTGCATAACAGAGGTTATTAAAACACTAGTGTGGGTTTTAATAGTACTACATGAGTGTTTTAATACCTAGTAACGTGCAGTTTCATTCACTACTTAATCTAAAATCATGCAAATGGAATAGGTAGGTATTTTAAATAAAACACCAAAGTTAAAACAAAAACAATATTTTGACGCCCACGGTGTCTTCTTCTTCTTCTATCGTGTCGGCACGAGCTATACGAGAATAGATCATGCCGTAGTGAAAAGATTAGCCAGTCAGCAAGGTTGGTGGCGGGGCTGATTGCCCAGGGTGCGCCGGACGTACTTAAGTATCGTCACTCGTGGAGGCCCATGGTGTAATAATATGCTAGACTAGGGGCCTATTTGATGGACCTACTCTGCAAGCCTGCACACTGCTCTCTTCACTTTTAGAATTTTGTAGAGCGAAGAATAAAATTGTTTTTGATGAATTCTTGGGTTTTCAAAAATAAGTGGAATAATTAATAATTTCTATAAAACGCATGGTGTATCTGTTTGATGTATGTACACACATGTTTGGCAGACGGCAGATTTACTATTTGAAGAGTGAAGACTTTTATCAAAATGGTCGATTATTGTCGTTTTTGTTTTATGATACTTTTAGATTGAAAACTTTTCCTAGAAAGTCTTCGAATCTTAAACTGCAAAGTGCAAGCAGACCGTATGCATAATTTGAAAATTTTAAATTGATGATAAAATTTAACGCTAATTTTAAAATTAAAAATAAGAAGTATGTTACCGCGTTGGTTTAGTGAGCCTGTTGAGCGTGAGGTCCTGGGTTTCATCCCCAGGTCGGGTAAAACGATATTGGGTTTTCACAGTAGCAGCTTAGAGTCTGAATCTGGGGGTCTACTCCCTAAGCACGAAGTCTGTGGTTTCGGCCTTAGTTAGCCCCGTCTCTTTTTGTTATATGACATAAGAAAGTGATGGGTACATTTTAAACCTGGGTTTACCTTAGTCTTGGTTTAAACCATCTTTTGTAATAAGGGGCTATATGTTTATAAGGCCAGCATTAAATTATTTACTACGTTACATTATCTATTATCGACAATAATGTCAAGTTAAGGCTGTTTAGAGCATATTGCAGGCTTTTTATACTTGCAGTCTGTGGACCAGATATACGCAAAAAACGTATAATGCCCTGCGTGTGCAATACAACAATGCGTCTAGGATACTGTTGTCACTGCCACGTTTCTGTAGTGCGTCAGGGATGTTCGCAGCAGCCCGTACTGATGACTTCTTTGCGATTATGCGTAAGAGAGCTGCATCGCTGCTGCGTCGGTTGCGAAACAGCGACAACAGTCTCCCGAGCATTATTGCAAATAAGAATGAAGGCCACCTGATGGGGCACCTGTGTGCAGTGCATGTATTGTTACCAAGTGTTAGAAGGTGGAATAATAACATAATTTGATTTAGTGATAAGTGTTATTAATTAAATTATGTTCGTGTTTCTTGTTCTAATTGTACTGACATAGTTTAAAGTAATACTAACACATTTATGGGTTTATGATGTACCTGAAATAAATAAATAAATAAATAAATAATATTAATGCATTTATGCATAAGCTAATGCTATGTTAATACATTTTATAGTAAAATCCTGACATTGTGCATTGTACACAAAATCGTTAACAGTTCAATTTCATGCTTCACGTTTCTCATGTTATTACTCGCTGCCATTTTCCGGAATTTTATGACTGAATAAAAAACGACACGCGTATATTTTTTTTTAAGTCTTTATTCATACAACGATTCATGTAACCATTACTCTTTTTAGGGTTCCGTAACCAAAGGGTAAAACGGGACCCTATTACTAAGGCTCCGCTGTCCGTCTGGCCATCTGTCCGTCTGTCTGTCTGTCTGTCCGTCTGTCACCAGGCTGTATCTCATAAACCGTGATAGTTAGACAGTTGAAATTTTCACAGATGATGTATTTCTGTTGCCGCTATAACAACAAATACAAAAAAAACAGAATAAAGTAAATATTTAAGGGGGCTCCCATACAACAAACGTAATGTTTTTGTGCTTGTTTTTGCTCGATATTGATAACGGCAACAGGTAGACGCTTGAAATATTCATAGAATATTTAGTTATATAGGAGGAGCTCGTGGCTAAATAATTACAGCCGCATAGACCGATCTTCCGGGTTAAGCCACGCTAGCCGAGGTTGGTCTGTGGATGGGTGACCATTTACCATAGCGAGTTTCCTCCGTGCCTCGGAAAGCACGTAAAGCCGTTGGTCCCGGCTGTCATTTGTAGATCTTTGACAGTCGTTACTGTTGTTTAGAAGCCAGAAAGTCTGACAACCAGTCTTACCAAGAGTATCGTATTACCCAGTTACTGGGTTGTGGAGGTCTGATAGGCAGTCGCTCCATGTAAAATACTGATATTCAGCTGCATCCGGTTCGATTGGAAGCCGACCACAACATAGTTGGGAAAAGGCTAGGCAGATGATGATTTAGTTATATAGGTATCCACTTTAAAAATAAATAATTAAATTAAAACTAATATTTAAGGGGGGCTCCCATACAACAGACATGATTTTTGACCCTTCGTGCGCGAGTCCGACTCGCACTTGGCCGGTTTTTTAAATATACTACTTATTTGTACCAACTTCACAAATTACGCTAATAACATAATTGGTAAATGGACATAAAGGACAATGGTAAAATAGGGCAATTTGAGAACTACGGGGCAATCACAAATCGCAGGAACTACTGTTCCTTCCTACTTACCTTTGTGAAACACTATGTTATAAATGAACAACTAATAATAATTTATAAATAAACAAATATAAATGTGATAAATAAACAACTATAAAAAATGGCACCAACATGACATTGGAGATTTTTCTTCATATTTTTGAACTAAATAAAATAAATAAATAAACTATCTCCAATTTTAAATATTGAAATATTGAGGCCCTGACTACCGGTAGCTTGGACCCTGTTCCCGATGCTGGTGGGCTACTATATTTTTAAATGTTTTTTTAAAGAAATATCTTAAAATGTAATTTTGTATGTGTTTAAAATTAATATACGGAATAAATAACATTGATATCGTAAAAATACAGTGCCTGCGTCCAAAATTGTATCAGAAGCACGTCCCTAATTGAATTCCAAATAAGCCCAATGGTTCTCAAATAGCCCCATTTTAAGGCACTAAAGTTTAAACGTTTTTTTCTGTTTTTTATTTTTTATTTATTTATAAACAACCAACTACTATTTACAGCCTACACCACACATAGAAGTTATTGGTTAATACATAATATAGATATAAAATTATACAGGGTGTCCGGGAATTCAAGGTCAAGCAGGTGAGAGGCCAGGTTTACCAGTTCTGGCAAAAATCAGAAAAAAACCATGTCACTTAGTTAGGTGATAATAGCCATATTTTTGAAAACATTGAAGACCGGTACCCTTATTATCATTACAGATAAACTCTTTGATGATTTATTAAACCTTTGAAAATCCTAATAATCTTTTTCATTTCAAGTAATATTGTCACTTTCGCAGTGTCTGTTTTTGTCACAAAATGACTTACACACTGTTAGAACTTCACCGCCGTTATAAGTTGTCATGTGTACAGAAACGGACATAGGGTACCTTGTATCCCGAAAAAAAGTACTGTTTGCGAGGAAAATAACAAAAACGATAATAGCCACGCCACGCGTCTTTCGAATCATGATTGAATTATATTAATATGGAAACTTTAGTAGTATGTTAAGAGTTAATTGTCAAATTCTAAACTAACGCGAACAAAGCTGCGGGCAAAAGCTAGTACTGTATAACTTCAATTTCACTCTGTAAATTTTGTCATGTGCATTAATGTGCATATTATTATTATTGTTTTTGAGATTTTAACGTGCAATCTTCTTTTGCCCGGAACATTATATTTGCGCTTATATCATATCAACGTTGGTGTACTTATTAGTGTTCAAATACTGAAAGCCTTTATCTCAATCTAAGTACTTGATCTTCACTCTACAGTGAAACGAGTTTTATTATCTAGGTTAATTGTTATGGACGTAGTTTTTACAAATACTTCACGTTACCTATATTATTGCACCAACAGATTAACGTGCCTTGATTAGTTTTGCATCTCTTCTGCATCCTTTATTCTCTAATAAAGAAAATTATACTTTAACAGTTTTTTAGAAATAAAAAGATATTTTCACAAACATCAAAAGAATTGCCAATCATTATCACATTATCTGTATTTATAAAATAGTTTCAAAACACACCTTTAAAAGTACTTTAATAATACTTTCACTCTTTGAGTGTTGTCTTTCTGACCTATTCTGAGGTCAACATTGTCCTGGAGAATCCCACCAGTTACGAAAGTCTTCAATAATTGTGGTTTTATTGACCATTTCTTTGTCATTCAAAGTTGAACAAAATAAACAGTAAGGGTCAGTTTCAACACTTTCATTTTGTCTATGATACGAATAATGGTTCTTCCATTTAAAATATTCTGAATATTTCGCCGGATCATTGATCAATTCATTTATTTTTGCTGCCAACTCTTTTGTGCTTAGTCCTCTAGCATTCAGGTAAATGCCATTTGGCATAAATCTGAAAAATAATTTTAAGTTAAATTACCTTAATTATTTTAATTGAATGTTAAACGAAGCACCACGTTCGTCATCTTAATAATAATTCCTTAATTTTAGATTCCTTATCCCAAATAATCCCTTACCTAGTATAATTAGCGCCACCGTATACTATAGGCACAGCGTTATTATTTAACGCTTGCAGCAATTTCTCTGTCACATAGTCTTCACTAAAAGCGTTTTCTAATGACAAATAAAAATAATACTTCTTCTGAATTAACATGTTGCATTCAGCTTCAAAACGTCGTGAACACTTTAAATTTCCACATCTACCGTATATGTCTACATCCATTTTGTATTTATGTAATTCCTTTTTAAGTTTCATAACAAATACTTCTCTTCTACTTCTAGTGTAACAATTGGACACGAACCAAGCCACAGCGTTCGTTTTCGTTTTAAGCTGCTCTTTAAAATCGTCACTTACTGGATCCATATCTTCCAACTTTATCCAATGCATTTGTTTATTCGGTCCAACTATCGTATTATTTTTATCTCTAATAGTTAAATAGCCCCAATGTACTTCCGAATCCAACTTAAAAGTCCATGTCCAATTAAAGTATCCATCAAATCTATCGGAGCACGTTGGGTAATTGCCTGAAGATTCTATGCATGCAAATACATACTTTTGATGGGGAGATCTCGTTTCGGGTAAATCGTGGGCATTAAGTGTCTGTGGTCCAGAAAAGGCTATGACATCAAATTTCGAATAATCACCGAGATATAATCTGTTTCCAGTAACTATGCAGTTGGTGTAAGGACATTTTCTGTCAATAAATCCTTTTTGTCCCTCTCCCATGTACTTGAAAGGAGTATTCATCGGTGACGTCCACTGTAATATATATTTCATAACAGCTTTTTTATCTGCTGTCGTATTAATCGGAAACCGATCACTTTCAATTAGTTCGTGACTATTGAAAATATTTATTTTCGTAATCTTTTTAACTTTTTTATGCACAATCACTAAGAGCACGAGATAAGCTATTATGAAAATGAACACTGTTTTAGCAACAACGTTACGCAACAACTTCATTTCTGGGTACACAGATATTACAAATAAACTGCGAGTGTTTATGCCTGCACCATCATCATGTTTTACATGACACGAGTGACTAGGGTTGGGTTGATACTTATACAGTGTTAACATTAAAAGCTCATAAAGCAAAAAGTTCGAAGCGCTAATTTGACCAAAATGAGTTCTGTATATGGTTCGACTGAATTTTTTATCTGTATCGTTTGGTCCAGGTCTCATGAAGATCAGCGCAATTTTTTCGGCACTTCAGCACTTAAATCTTCGGGACCAACTTATTTTTCTTTTTACTAGTGATGTCTTTTTTAGCCTTTTTGTAGTTGTAGTCATTTAAGAATGTTTCTTCCCTGCTTTTTGATCTTGAATAGCTACCCAAAACACTTAAACATTCTTAATGAATTTCACTTAAGTACTTTTACCCTGAGTAAATATTTACAAAACAGAATTGAAGTAAATTTCTTTCACGCGAATATGTTAGACAACGGATGTTAGTAAGCTTGCTTTACGCGTTTGTTTGAGATATTTGACGTATGAATGTAATGGAAATTGTATTTCAGCAATTAAATGTTGTACTAAAAAAGCAGTTAGGTATCGCACGCTACGCATTATAGTAATAAAGAAAACAAATCAATCAGAGTTACACAAGTCTTTTTTATTGGTTTTGGGTTTTTGGGTAGTGTAGCCGAAAGTACGTAGTAGGTAGTATCTAGGTTCTAGGCTTTAGGGTTCTACGCTAGTATTAGGTCAGATACTACCTACTTTCTTTTTTTTTTTTTGTTTTTTGCAGGTGGGGTAAATCCTCATGGACATTCAACCACAACAACCACACTCCTGCCCCGGCGTGAGCCCGTGCCATACAAGTTTCGCAGGGATTTTTCAATGGGCTGTTTCTTTTATTTACGCCTTTTATTATGTGCTGTTTATAAGTTTTTCTATGTTTTTTAAAACCAAGATATTTATTTTCTTACTATATTTATAAGTCTATTTCTAAATCTTTTTGTTTAAATTTACTATTTACCTAATCTTGAAGTTATTATTTATTTCTAATATTTACTAATTTAACTATGTATCTCTCTATAAATTTCGATCTGTTTTTTCTATTGCTAACGACCTACTTTTGGTACCCACTGGTAGTAGGTAGGTAGTATTTAGGTATAACTTTCACGTCAGCCCACGACTGCAGGACACAGGCTTCATAATTGCGCCACAACACTTGGCCCCTGCCTCCCGCATCCAGGCCACCCCAGGCCACAACTTTCCGACTAACCTTGTATACCGAATTATGTCTTTAAATTATAAGTATTAAAAGATCTGTTTTACACCTGTGTTGTCTAGCTATCTTATTAATCACGCACTGTTGACAATATATGCTATTTTTTACAGTTTGGTGCTATATGCCTTATTCATTTATTAATGTACTAGCTGTTGCCCGCACCTGTGCGCTTTCACGTTCATCTTGCGCTTTCAACTTTCAATTCCTCTTGCGTCAAGCGCATGCAATATTGATTGCCATAAGACGCATGCAATTTATCGTCTACACCGGTGCGCCTCGGTCAGTCGTCAGTCGACATACAATAGACGGATTAGCGTGCGCTAGGGGCATGCGCTTTTGTCGAACTCGTATTAAAGCATGCGATATTGCACGCGCTATGGCGTTTCACGCATGCCTCAGACGCAAGCTGAACATGAAAACGCACTGGTGTAGACATAGCATAAATGACGTATGCTTGGGTCAATCTTGACTTAGCTGTCACGGGAAGAGAATTCCTGGTGAAACATATTATTATGCAGAGAGGCAGAGAAAAAAATTAGATCCACTGGGGATGTTGATTTGGGGTAATTCAACTTCCATAGTAAATCAAACTACAATTACGTAAGTACATTTTCACATGGGTGTCTAAAAATAAAAGCTACACACAGTTGAGAGTATTTAATAAAACCAGGCCAATTCTCACCTTGACCTATATATGGGGCTGGGATTCAGCGGGCGCCTACCGGGAATACGGGAGGCTGTGCAGTGTGCTCTCTATCACTGCTGACAGATAAAATTTACTACATACCAGTGGCGAAGGCTCCATACAACTCGATTCCTATCGGCTTCCCTTTCGAAACGAGTAGTTACTGGAATTCACGCATCACACATGAGCAAGGTAAGCATTTTTTGGTTCGGCTTCCCTTTTAAGAAAATTCACCCTTCGCCACTGCTACATACTACACTTGATCAATGTGAAATATTCTCCAGCATTTATTTAACTCAATCATACAGGGTGGAAAAAATCAATGGGCCCTGAAGAGAAACCACTTTAAATCCTTAAGATAGATTATTTTACTTAAAGGAAACATTCTTTTATTTTTAAAATGAAACAAAACTGCATTCACAGATTTCTCGACAAGTTTACCTAAACCGGGAATCGAACCAGCTAAAAATCCAAAAAATTAAACACTCGCTATTTTATTCTACTAATCAGGGGGCTTAGACAAAGTAATAATTTAAAAACGATAACGAAGTTCGAAAAGACTAAAATGTATGGGATTGACATAAGCCGCGTTATGTCACGTGGTCAATCGTCATCGTTATCGCAAGTTGGTAGACAATGTTATAATTCGAAACGAAACAGTAAATAAATGATTTGTTTATCGTGGTTATCCCATACAAATGCGTAAACAAGCAGCGCTTTTAGTGTTCGCCTTCGCTTCGATCGTGATCGCCAAAAAAGATAACGAAGCGAATGTTTAAACGTTGTAGTTATTGGTCGGATTTCGAATCGAACGAAAACGATCGCGACAACAGAGACGATGACGAATTTAGATATCGTTTCGCTACGAAGCGATGTTACTTTGTCTAAGGACCCAGGAGGATTATTGTCAAATGGAACGTTCTATTTTTAAACTTTTCGTCAGAACGCCTCGTCTAAAGCCTGGCGTTGACTACAGCCGAAACGCGTCGAATCGAGTCGAGTCGCATTTGTTCCGTGTGAGGTAAAACGGTGAGTAATCGCAAGTCGTTAAAACAGAAATTTGCGTGACAAGCGATGCGTGCGAGTTATGCGACTCGGCGCGTCTCGGCTCGTCGCTGATCGACGCAGTTTTATAGTAAATGTATAGGAGGCGAATTATTGCGGTTCTATTCGACTCGACTCGGCGAGCCTAGTGGAGCGCAGCTTTAAGAAAGAAATGTGCATAGAATTATTATTACCAATTAAACGATTTTCTTATCTAAGTCTTCAACAAGGTACTCAAAGATAAATTAGCAAGTTTGTACTTCATAGAATGTCTTTGGAGGTTAGAGTTTAAAAAAGTGTCTTTTACTTGTTAAAAGTGAACAGTTCTAGTCTAGGTAAAGTTGATTAAAGTCCTTCTGTACTAAATATTAGATTTCAAGGATATCTTGTACGACGGACGAGTGTAAGACCTAATGTTTCTTGGAGAGATTTTATCTTTAACATTGACTGTATCGACTAGGTAGTGAAATAAAATAGCGAGTATTTATTTTTTGAATTTTTAGCTGGTTCGATTCCCGGTTTAGGTAAACTTGTCGAGAAATCTGTGAATGCAGTTTTGTTTCATTTTAAAAATAAAGGAATGTTTCTTTTAAGTAAAATAATCTATCTTAAGGATTTAAAGTGGTTTCCCTTCAGGGCCCATTGATTTTTTCCACCCTGTATATTAAAAAATATTATATATTATTATTTTTCTAATTAGCTAAACTACAAAGTTAGTCGGAAGGGGGCTCCTAATCCGGAAGGGTGTTAAAGTGCCCATAATAATGAATAACTTTTGTTTTACAACTTTCCTCTTATGTCAATATTTTAAGAGAAACAGCTGTTCAAAGATTTCATAAAAAATAGCCAAAATCTATCTATCCTCAACTGTGATCAGCTGTGTTTATATTTTAGGTCATATTTGGGGTCACGGATTAGAAGCTCCATTTTCTGGAGGGTTACCATGATCTCTTAGAGCAGAAATGTTTTAATATTATTACGAGAGTGGGTAAGAGACGGCGCTAGAGAGCTGTCTAGCGCTGTCACTTTCCCACTCTCGGAATAATATTAAAATATTCCTGCTCTAACAGATTATGGTAACCCCCCTAAATTCATTATTAAAGCTAGGATGAAGAATTTTCCAAAAATAATAATTCTGCTTCGCTTTAAAAATTATGGAATTTTGACATTTTAATATTTGCTTTAAAACAGACATCAGTGATCCTGTATGTGGCCCGCGGATTAATACCCCCTTTCCGACTAACTGTGTATACCTAAGTCAAAATTAACCTACCTATTGGCACTAGGTAAATACTTAAATGAAATAAATGAACCATAAAAAAAAATGTATTTAGTCTAATCTACGCACGGCAGTCATGGACATACATTTATTTATTTAGCTTATTCCTTAAAAGTCAAAACTCTTTTTTAAATTACTTTATTCTTATTTTATTCATTATTATTGACGACGTCTGTGGTCTAGTGGTTCGAGTGTCGGACGATCACGAGGTCGTGGGCTCGATTCCCACAGGATATAAATATTTATGTGATGAACATAAGTATTTGTGTTGGTCTGGGTGTTTTTTATGTATTATAAGTATGTATTTACAAAAAAAAAGTATATAAGTATTATATCCATTGTCTAGTACCCACAGTACAAGCTCTGCTTAGTTTGGGACTAGATAGTGCTGTGTAGAAAATGTCCCAAAAAAAATATATGTTCAGTAGTGTTAGTAGGTAAGTGTAATTAAATATGTTAGTAATTTGTTAGGTGTAAAGGCTATTGCTGTGAAAGACTCCTCCAAATTACAGTAAACAACTCAGTCTTGTATCAGTCTCGGTCGTAGTGTTCCAGCTGTTTTGGCGATGTCATCACTCCACCTCTTGGATGGTCTACCTCGTCTTCTTTTCTTATACAGCATGACTAGTTACTCACTTTACAGCCGAAAACCATGGACTTTGCTCAGCATTCTGAACAACTTTTACTATGGGACAAATAATGAGTTCGTGAAAAAACACCCAGCTGTAAGGGCCTTTTCATTGTCATGCGTGTTTGCGCCCGCGTGCAGGCCAGCTATGCATGCGTGCTGCCCGCAAACTTAAAAAAATGTAATATGCTTAAATGTTTTTATAAAAATGAGCAAATGACTCTAAATACAGTTTTGATGTAGCTCCTTTGGTTTAGGAATTTCCCATACTTGTTCCGAGTGAAGTGATTTATTCAATATTTAGCAATTGTGTGTCTTTTCAACGAAAGGTGAGTCCTAAGGCTTTTCTAGAAAACGTTACCATACAAAGAATTTGAAATATTTTAAAAAACAAAACATGGGTTATATAGCTATTTTACAGTTTTAGATGATGTCGTTTACGTTTTCTCCATAGCAGTCTCCTTACAGCTACAATTTAAGAAATGACCGCTATGTTAGGATTCATCTTTCGTTGAACAGAGTAAGTTTAAACATTTTCGAGCAGTGTCATCGACCTCTCGTTTTACACAGATATGATAATTGATCTAACATGGCTACACTGAGAACCAGAGAAAAGTATGGCGACATCCTTGTTTACACAATCGGTACGTCAAAAGACATATTTTGTCATAAAACTAACTTTTGCCCGCAGCTTCGCTTGCGTGAAATTTTAAACCCATTAAATGACGATTTTCCATACAAACTTTCATCCCCTATTTAACTCCCTTAGGGGTTAAATTTCGAAAAATCCTTTCTTATTCCTTGTCTACATTATAAAGGGAACTTCTGTGCAAAATTTCAGCTTTCTAGGTCCAAGGGTTTGGGCTGGGCGTTGATGAGTCAGTCAATCAGTCAGTCAGTCAGGGCTTTTCTTTGTATATAGATATAGAAGTATACAAGGTCATTTTTAGTCTAAACTAAACCTGAAACTAGTTTGTTCAGAATCACCAGGAGAATCGATTGGTATTACAGTTTTTATACCACGTTACTTTTTTTTTCTTGTAATGATCAGAATGCGGCACACCACAAAAGGAACGAATGAAAGGCAATTGCATTCAACTGAGATGAGAATGTTAAGAAGGATGTGTGGTGTTACGCGAATGGATAGAATTAGAAATGAGTTTGTAAGAGGAAGTCTGAGTCTGAAATTGTCAAATTTAAAAATGGCTTCACCACCTTTTTTTAGACAAAGAGTAGATCTATCCATAGCTAACCATAACATCTAGTGTTACACGGTTTTATTTTTTATGTTTATAAGGCCAGCATTAAAATATTTATCATCATCATCATTCAGCCCAAAAACGTCCATTGCTGGACATAGGCCTCCCCCAATAAGGGGGGGTTTGCCATAATCGCCACGCTTGGCAGGCGGGTTGGCGATCGCAGTATGCTTGTTAAAATACTCAGAGAACGCTGCTGCCCATACTCTAGTGAATCCCTTAGTCGCCTTCTACGACACCCACGGGAAGAGATGGGCTAGTGCTATTCTTTACGTCCGGCACCACATGGATAACTATGACTAGCATTAATACATTTATGCATATGCAATAAGTATGCATAACATTTCATCACATTGTGTAAAAACCAGACCTAGGTACACACGGCTACACATCAAGCTATACATTTCCAGTTTACACTGACCTCTCATTGTAAGGAAATCCTATACAATACGAGATCAGCTTATACTGGATAGGTATACCTTGATCTGTAGCCGTGCGTATTTATTTGTATTACACAAAATCGTTAACATTTCATGCATCACGTTTCTAACATTTTATTACTCTCAGCGATTTCCCAGAAATTGATGACTGAATAAAAAACGATTCAAGTACCTACTTAATGTAATTTTTTTTATTCACACAATATAAAAATAGTCATTATTCATGCAACAATTCATGTAACCATTACTCTTTTTAAATATACTACTTATTTGTCCAACTTCACAAATTACGCAAATGACATAATTGGTAAATGGATATAATTGTAGATAATGGTAAAATATAACAATTTGAGAACTACGCGGCTAATATGCGTAAACACAAATCACAGAAGCTACTGTTCCTTTAATAACATAATATCATGCCTGTATGCCCAGAAAGATTGGGCACAGTTGTAATACACCCTCGTTTTGCCCGCTATGTTTAATTCCCATGTAATAGGCGGCGAGGCTATTGACATCAACCGGGCACAAATCCAAGCTCCGGGCTGCTATTGAGAAATTCCACACGGAAAAACCCAATAACACTTTGCCCGACCTGGGGCTCGATACCAGGACCTCACACTCAGCAGTCGAGCTTGTGACCACTAGACCAACGAGGCAGTCGTAATCGTAATTTCATAAAAAAACATTTTTTTTTAAATGGCCTCTTTCCCGCCCTAAAACGAGAGAGTTTCACTTTTAAAAAATTCTGGCGCCAAACCGTTTACTTACTGCTAATGCAACCGGCATCGATCGATCGTGAGGATGTCTCGCCATCCTCACGATTGATCGATACCGGTTGCATCGATTTTTGCGATTGCGATTCACCAGAATTTTTTAAAAGTGAAACTTTCTCTCATTTTAGGGTGGGTGTAAAAGGTTACCCGATTTGTGGATCGGATGACTTAGGAGATTTTTCGACTCATTTTTGAACTACCTAAAAGTTTAAATAATAAATACTTAAAAATTATAATCAGGCTGTAACTGTCCCACTGCTGGGCAAAGTCTTCTTCCAGAGAAGGAACGACCATTGATCACCACACTTGCTCGCTGCGGGTTGGCGATTCCTGACCATTAAAGTCCAGATTTCCTCACGATGTTTTCAATCACCGTATGTCAATGGCGTCTTAATTATTAACTAAGATAGTACATATGAAATTGAAAAAGTCACATTGGTAGGTACATGCATAGGTTTGAATCCGTTACCAAGTTTAACAATGCTAAACAATTTTAAATACTGAAATAATACTAAACAATAACAATAACATTGAAATCGTAAATACATAGCACCTGAGTCCATACTGGTGTTAGAACCACGTCCCTAATTGAAGCCCCTTTTACGGTACTAACATTTGAATTTTTTTATTGAAAATATTAAAATGATATTTAAATGCTTACATAATAACTTTACGTTACTTCACGAATGAGAATCAGAAAACACCTTAGAACTAAAATCCAATAAGATGAAAGACATTTCAATCGCTTTTTCTCAACACGTATTTCTAACGTCCCAAAAGTCACTAAATTCTTTGTACACTGTCGTCGTTTTCATAGTTTTTTCATCATTCAATGCAGCACATATATTACAATATTCATTAGTTTCTATGGCATCTGTTGTTCTATGGTAGGAATAGTGGTTCTTCCATCTAAAAAAATCCGCATAACTTTCAGGATTCTGGATCAATTCATCTATTTTATGTGCAAGCTTAAAGATTCCTAATTCTCTTGCATTTAAATACGCTCCACTCGGCATGAACCTGAAATCAATATGTACATTATCTACAATACTAAATACAATCAATTATCAACAATACCAGCCACATGTGCAGTTCTGCATTTTGCAGCTGCAATCAACATAAACAATAATAAATAAAAAGTCTAATCATCTTTTTAGGGTTCCGTAGTCAACAAGGAACCCTTACAGCGGTTACGCACTGCATCCGATCCGAATCCGTGAAAATACGTTCCGAAGTAGCCATAGAACTATTTGTATGGTAGTTTACGCACTACATCCGGCATCCGTCATCCGATTTCTATCCGTCATCCGTGAGTTTCTAATTCGGAAGAACAATTGACGGACGGACTTCCGTGCTACTTAGCCGTAGTACTGTTTGTATGAACGCTTTCGCATTACCTCGGATTCAAATCGGACGCCAAATGGATATGCCAAAATGGCCCCTGAATTTTTTGAATTTGGATCAGAGATCGGACAAGTGCGTAAGCGATATCCGAATTCGGTCCGCGATTTTTACTCTAGATCGGTATTTTCACGGATTTGGATCGGATGCAGTGCGTAAAGCAATATCCGAATTCGGTCCGAGTTTTTTATATCCGTATTTTGACGGATTCGGATCGGATGCAGTGCGTAATCGCTCTTATAGTTTCGCCATGTCCGTCCGTTCGTCCGTCCGCAGCTTAGCTTAGAGACTCTTAGTACCAGAAAGCTATAATTTGGCATGGATATACTTAGTCTGGCCATAAATACTGTTACAGTTAAAAATAAGAAAGATATTACATTTGAATTTGAAATCTGTCATTTTTATACGATTGTTCATTGAGTTTTCTAATTTTGGCGCCAATACATTGTACAATATTTTGCGATTTTAAAATGGAGTGGGGTGATAAAGAGAACCGAATTGCTGTGATTGCATTACACAAAGTTGGTATGGAGCCAAATGCAATTTTTAAAACTCTCCATACGCTTGGTATTAGTCAAATGTTTGTGTACCGGGCTATTAATAGGTACAATGAGACCTCCTCTGTTTGTGACAGAAAAAGATCTGGCGGTCCACGGAGTGTTCGTACGAAAAAGGTAGTCAAAGCAGTAAGGGAAAGAATTCGAAGAAATCCTGTCCAAAAGCAAAAGATTTTATCTCGGGAGATGAAGATAGCACCCAGAACCATGTCGCGTATTTTAAAAGATGACTTAGGACTTGAGCCTATAAGAGACGCACTGGTCATTTTTTAACTGACAATTTAAAAAAGGATAGGTTGGTAAAATCGAAACAACTACTGAAGCGGTACGCAAAGGGAGGTCACAGAAAAATTGACCGACATTTTAGCAAACAAAATGACCGTATTTATGCTCAAAGCTCTAAGGAAGCTTCCCAATTAGTCGACAGAGTGCAACGTGGGCATTATCCGATTTCAGTGATGGTTTGGTGGGGTGTTAGCTATGAAGGAGTGACTGAGCCATATTTTTGTGAAAAAGGTATCAAAACATCGGCACAAGTGTATCAAGATACCATTCTTGACAAGGTAGTAAAGCCCCTTAACAACACCATGTTCAATAACCAGGTATGGTCCTTCCAACAAGACTCGGCGCCGGGTCATAAAGCTCGGTCCACGCAGTCTTGGTTGGAAGTGAACGTTTCGGACTTCATCAGAGCTGAAGACTGGCCGTCTTCTAGTCCCGATCTTAATCCGCTGGATTATGATTTATGGTCAGTTTTAGAGAGTATGGCTTGCTCTAAACGCCATGGTAATTTGGAGTCCCTAAAACAATCCATACGATTGGCAGTGAATAATTTTCCCATGGAAAGAGTGAAGGCTTCTATTGATAACTGGCCTCAACGTTTAAAGGACTGTATTGCAGCCAATGGGGACCACTTCGAATAAGCTTTTTATATCAAAAATATTATGGGATCCGTTTCTGAAACATTAAACTTTAAAGTGCTAATTTTTGTTAGAGTTAAGTGTCCCCTCCCCTGCCAGCTAAACGGTTAGTTTTTAATATGTGAAAAAAATCACGGTAGTAGTATATACAACAAAGTTAAAAGGAAAACTATCACAGTTGAGTAGACTTTACAAGTTTACGAGTAATAGTCGACCAACCGGAAAAGTAAAAATTTCGTACAAATTCCATTGAAAAATGACTAAGCCCTCTTCTTAGTCTGTATTACCAACTACGGGACCCTATACCCTAAACTAAACCGGCCAGCAAAAACCGGGTAGCAAAAATAATAGGTTGGCAGCTACAGTGAAGGAGCTTAAGTCGACGGAGCCCCGCTATGCGGGGCTCCTATTTCTGTCTGCAGGGTTTAAAGTAACCTAACACGAAGGGGATGACGGGGGCTTCGTTCGCTCGCTTCGCTCGCTCACTCTAGCCCCCGTCATCCCCTTCGAACCTAACCTATCCATGTCGGGATTCCCCTTAACCACCCTGCTAACATTATTAGTCGCCAAGTCATTATATTAGTCGCCAAGTCATTATTTATAGCTCCTCGCCTCATTTTATTAGTTGCAAACACTTAGTCGCCTTTTAAGTTATTAGTCACCTGGAAAATAATAAGCCATAAATTAACTAAGTATTATGTCAACAGCCAACATGTTCAATTTTTTTCTTCCGGTAAACTCAAACTCAAAACTCATTTATTCAAAATAGACTAGAATTACTTAGTTCTTTTTGAACATCAAATACAAAAAGCCCTCCCTTCACCGCTTCCTAGTGTTTATGCTGTGAAGAAGAAACGGCGCAACAAACGCCCCAGCAACAAAGTCTGTCAGGTGAATAAATTAATTGAGTCTATACAAAGAAAATCATTGTATGTTTTACAATAATAAAATTATACAAATAAAGGAAAAGTAGTAATTTAAGTTAGCCAAACCACTTAATACTCCCTCCAAGAGAGATCCAATCAAGGTTGAATTAAATCAAGGTATGTTACAATAGTCTTGAACCTACCCGAGACAGTCCATGACTGTACTCCGATAGTGTACCCGTGGACTTTCCAAGGTTGGCACCCCACTCCATTTTAGAATTCAATGGTGAAGAGAGGGCGCTTTTGGGGGTTGTCTTATAGGTAACATTGGCGTTCAAAAAGAACTAAGTAATTTTAGTCTATTTTGAATAAACGAGTTTTAAAGTTTGAATAAGGATGATCGTGCATTGACCTGTGTTTACCAAAAAAACGGACTTCTTCCGCTCGGAAATTGAGCCATGAGATTCTAGAAAGATACATATAATTCTGTTAATCTTATTAAGGTTGCTAACGTTATGGTGACTACAACATTATAATAAAATTTCCTCACATTCCAAAGCCCGAATGTCTGACAATAACCGCTAAGGATACTTAATTGTACCTAACTGGGTTGCAGAAGTCGGACCGTTCGCGTAAATCACAGATATTTCGCTGAATTTAAGTGGGTTGGAAACCGATTGGCAATAGCAAAAAGGCTTCGAGCATAATGCTGAGTGAAAAAATAATTATAACTTTCGTGAGACACATTCATATTTATGATTAGTTACGGTTTACTCACGTGCATTTTTCGGGATTGCCCGACTAGTTTCGGGCCCAAACGGAGTCCTTAATCATGAGCTGATCACGCGGCGATGTCGCGAGTCGAAACTAGTCGGGCAATCCCGAAAAATGCACGTGAGTAAACCGTAACTAATCATAACAATGAAAAAATAATGTTGAGGATGATAATGATTCACGTACCTGCTATAATTGGCTCCTCCGTAAACAATGGGTACTGCGTTATTTTGTAAAGGATGTAACAATTTCTCAGTAACATAATCCTCACTAAAAGCGTTCTCAAAAGATAAGTAAAAATAGTAATCTGTGCTTATCAGTTTATAGCATCTATCTTGTTGATTACGGGGACATGAGTGAGATCCACAAGCTCCATAAACATCTATATTTAGATTATATTTAAGCAATTCCTTTTCAAGATTCTTCACAAAACCTTCCCGCCGGCTTGCTGTACGGCAGTTAGACACAAACCAGGCAACCGCTTTTTTCTTACTCTTCAACTGTTGTTTAAATGTTTTATTAACAGGTTTCATAGCAACCCAGTCAACCCAATTCATTTCTTTCTTTGGGCCTATAATGTTGTTTTGAGAATCTCTGATCACAATATAGCCCCATCGTATTTCGGAATCTAATTTGTATGTCCACGTCCAATTAAAATATCCGTTGAAATCATAATAGCACATTGGATAGTTAGCAGGCGATTCTATGCTTGCAAACACATACTTTTGGTATGGCAGCCGTTCAGCTGGTAACATAGTGTTATCCATCAGTGATAACTCGGGCGCAGAGAAAACAACCACGTCGAATGCGGCGGGGCTCCCCAGAAGGCTCCAGTTATCGCTCACTACACAATTGGTATATGGACATTTTCTATTGATAAACCCGCTTTGACCATCACCTAAGTACACAAACGGTATGTTATTCTTATCAGTCCAAAGAAGTATGTACTTATTTCCAGGCTCCTTTTCTTCAAAGCGAACACTTGTTTCTTTTGTCATATATTTTATAAGTATTACTAACACGGCGGATATGATTGTTAGATAGAGAATTATTTTGCTGGTGAATTTAAATCTCATTTTTAAATAGATTTTAACGGATGGTTCGAAGGACAGACTGCGGGCGGTAAGTCACGCGCGGAACATGAGCAATAGCGCGAGACATGGGCTCACGTCTCTTCTTAATTAACACATCTCATGTAAGTGTAACGACACGTAATACTATGTGTTGTTTGTATTCTCGTAAAGTTACATTTTGATTGACTGATTTTATACCTCGATGTTGACTAACATTTTAGTATCGTTGGTATTACAAGTATGAAATGTTTTAGATATTGTATTGAAATCAGATTTCATATTGCATTTAAAGTTACCGATATTGTGTAACTGTTATGCATGTGCATATTGTTTTGAGATTTTATCGTATATTCTTCTCTTACCCGGATCATTATATTTTCGCTTAGATATGCTCTGTTAGCCTAATCGTCAACGTTGGTGTACATATCAGTGTTCAAATAATTAAAGCCTTTATCTCAATCTAAGTACTTGATCTTCACTCTACAGTGAAACGAGTTTTATTATCTAGGTTAATTGTTATGGACGTAGTTTTTACAAATACTTCACGATGCCTATCTTGAGTGTACCAACAGATTAACGTGCCTTTATTACTTTTGCATCTTTTCTACAGCCTATTTTCTCTATTCCAGAAAATATTACTTTAACACTTTTTTTAGAAATTAAAAGATATTTACACAAACAACAAAATAATTGGCAATCATTATCACAATATCTGTAATCAAAAAAATATTTAAAAACACACCTATAAAAGTACTTTAATAATACTTTTAAACTCTTTGGGTATCGTCTTTCTGACCCATTCTGAGGTCAACATCGCCCTGGGGGATCCCACCACTTACGAAAGTTTTCAATAATTGTCGTCTTTTTGACCATTTCTTTGTCATTCAAAGTTGTACAAAATAAACAATAAGGGTCAGTTTCAACACTTTCAGATTTTCTATAATACGAATAATGGTTCTTCCATTTAAAATATTCTGAATATTTCGCCGGATCATTGATCAATTCATTCATTTTTGCTGCCAACTCTTTTATACTTAGTTCTCTAGCATTCAGGTAAATTCCATTTGGCATAAATCTGTAAAATAATTTCAAGTCAAATTACCTTAATTGTTTACTTGAGTGGAGAACGAAGCACCACGTTCTTCATCTTAATAATAAATCTTATGTAATTTTAAATTCCTTATCCTAAATAATCACTTACCTGGTATAATTCGCGCCACCGTATACTATAGGCACAGCGTTATTATTTAGCGCATGCAGCAATTTCTCTGTCACATAATCTTCACTGAAAGAGTTTTCAAATGACAAATAAAAGTAATACGTCTTTTGAATTAGTTTGTTGCATTCAGCTTCCGAATCTCGTGAACATTTAAAATTTCCACATCTACCGTATATGTCTACATCCATTTTGTATTTATGTAATTCCTCTTTCAACTTTTTAACAATATCTTCTCTTCTACTTCTAGTGTAACAATTGGACACGAACCAAGCAGCAGCTTCCGTTTTCGTTTTAAGCTGCTCTTTAAAATCGGCGCTTACTGGATCCATATCTTCCAACTTTATCCAATGCATTTGTTTATTCGGTCCAACTATCATATTATTTTTATCTCTAATAGTTAAATAGCCCCAACGTACTTCTGAATCCAACTTAAAAGTCCATGTCCAGTTGAAGTATCTATCAAATCTATTGGAGCATGTTGGGTAATTGTCTGAAGATTCTATACTTGCGAATACATACTTCTGATGGGGAGATCTAGTTTTAGGTAAATCGTGTGAATTAACTAACTGAGGTCCTGCAAAGGCTATGACATCAAATTTCGAATAATTACCGAGATATAATCTGTTTCCAGTAACTATGCAGTTGGTGTAAGGACATTTTCTCTCAATAAATCCTTTTTGTCCCTCTCCCATGTACTCAAAAGGAACAGTTTTCGGCGACGTCCACTGTAATATATATTTCATAACATCTTTACTTTCTTCTGCTTCTGTGAGGTTTTGAATCACTTCACTTTTTACTAACGTCCGATCACTTATTGTCTTCTGACTGTCTGAAATTATTAGATACCTGCTCGTAACTGTTTTCATACCATTGAAATATATAAGAAGTAATATTAGCACTGTTCCGATAAAAAATACCGCCTTTTTTGTACACAATGCCTTCATTCCTGCTTATAATGTAGGTAACGGATGTACGTATAATGTCGCCTGTACTATGCACGACTGACAATAAAGAACTAAGTCTGTCATAACACCAAATCGTGTCCGTTTATCAGCGCGTCTAATCTACAGTGACATTTTCTGAATGAGAACGCTGCAACGATAATGTGTAATGATAAAAAAATAACATTGGATGTTTTGGGTTCATTAACACTTGGAATATGAAAAAAATTAAAGATGTGTACTCCAAAATATTAAATTTAAATAACAGATTTTTTTTTAATATTTCATGGTAGGTACCTATATGATAAAAAAAAACATTTTAAAATATAAAAATAGTAGCCCACCGGCATCGGGAACAGGGTCCAAGCTACTGGCGGTCAGGGCTCCACAGAGAGAAACTTCCTAACAATACGCGCCGTGTTCAGAAGTACCGCTTTCTGAATCACCCTTGATCCAGCTGCCTAACGAGAGCCTCTTCAGATGTTGGTCGAGGCTCTTGGCTATTAAGCCATTGGCTGTAACGACTATCTGCACAATGACTGCTGAGTCAATATCACACATGTCAACAACCACGTGTGCCAAATCAAGATATTTGATTTTTTATAGACGTAATATCTTGTATCTCTTTGGACATCACGGCTCATCTTCCGTGCGAAAGATGTCCGGTCCTTTGGAAGGCATACACGGGGACACAGGTCCAACGCGCAGAGGCCCCTTTGAGAGCTTTAATCTAAAATGGGATGGGGCACCAACCCGGGACTATCCACGGCTGCACTATTGGAGTACAGTCATGGACTGTCCCAGGTGGGTGCAAGACTATTGTAAAATATGGTGAAAAATATCTGGTCTATGGGAAGGGGTGTTAGGTGGACTAGATAACTTCTATTGCCGGAAGAAAACGGCGTCTGCCTTTCAACATTTAAAATTGAAGTGTTGGCAGACGGTGACTCGCCAGCTCACTAGCTGGGCCCCCTGAAAAGCCGCCAGTACATAGGCGAAGGGGGCAACAGACGAGACGTAATATTATTATTAGCGCAGACAAAATATTGAATTGTTTTGATCTGTGTACTTGTTTACCTTTTAAAACGACACATTTTACTGTAATTGCGTCAAACATTACTTTTCTATTGCTCGATGCAATTACTGTAAAATTAGTACAATAAATCAATAATTATTATAATGAACACGCTAGATGACTCGGATAGTGATTAAATAATTTTGAATTAGCTAATAAGTTTATTTTTCTAGATACAAAAGATCGTAATACGATTTAAATTGTACGGTTGGCAGCACTGCAGCGCAAAGGTACCCTTCCCCTAACCCCACGAACTTCAATGATGTTACGCGTAAATGGTATTCACTGCCTTGTGGCCGTGAACGACATATTCGACCTAGTCGTGCTTTTGTTTGTGATGCCGTAAACGCACGAATTCGTGCGTAGCGTAGTAGCCGAGCGCAGCAGTGAACTCTCTCATACATTTTCATACAAAGCGAAGTTGAAAAACGTGCGTAGCGTGGCCGTGCGCAGCAATTGATCCTCGCCTCTGAAATTGGCTACCTAGGAAACTCTATCTGGTCCGGGCAATAGACGGGCGACTCTTCCAAGACGCCAGTTTAAAAGCGGTACCAACAAACCTACATATTGTATCCTTTGAAAAACATAGAAAAAGAACATATCAGAACGTTGAGTTTAAAATCTAGATATAATTAAGGTTACATGACGAGCCTATACAAGGCAAACTCGACGTGAAGATTATAATGATTCGATTACCAAAATGACTAACGTAGAAAAATGAAATTTTAAGTAACTCACGAAAAACTATCTTACTCTAAAATAAATCGGACAAAATCGAGTCAGGGGGTCTACCTACTCCCTAAGCACGAAGTCCGTGGTTTCGGCCTTAGTTACGAGCGTTTCCTACTCCCTATCACCTACGGACATTACGATTATTTCGGGGCCCGAACTAAGAATGAATGTCAACACGATTTGACAGTTGTCCCTACTACTCGTACCGATGTGTTTTTGCCCGTCCAAAAAGGACACTTGTTTTGTTCACTCCTACGTTTCGGGCTACTTTCGGACGGGCGACTGACATCGTTGACGGACTTAGGGAGTAGGCCCCCAGGCTCGTACAATTAGGGTTCCGTACCAATACTACAATGAGCAGTCAATAGACCAATTTTTTTTTAACTCTCCCCATCCTCCGACGTAAAAATTCAATCGTAATACTCAGGGTATGGTCGACACGTTTTTTTTTTTAGAAACGTCTGTCTGTCTGTGGTTGTCTCACTCCGCCTCTACGGCCTCTACGGCTCTACGGTCTGCCGTTTACTGCCGATTAAGTTAATAAACCTGTCCTAGCTCCTAAAGTATATATCTAAAAAACATAGTATTGGGGATTTTATCTACACTATTAATGCTTTAGCTAAGTAACGTTTTTTTTATTTGATAGGGATTAATACTGCATAGATAAATAAAGATCTGTTTAATAATTATTTTTCTCATTTTTTCCTTTCAGAATGACCAATAACAATAAAAATTTCAAATCCTTACAAAAAGTTCTTTCAAATGACACGATTTATTTATGAAACTTTTTTTTTTCTTTGTCAAATAAATATACGTATACGTAGTATAGTCGCCATCGCCAGTCGCATATAGAGGAGCTCGTGGCTAAATAATTACAGCCACATAGACCGATCTTCCGGGTTAGGCCACGCTTGCCGAGGTTGGTCTGTGGATGGGTGACCATTTACCATAGCGAGTTTCCTCCGTGCCTCGGAAAGCACGTAAAGCCGTTGGTTCCGGCTGTCATTTGTAGATCTTTGACAGTCGTTACTGTTGGTCAGAAGCCAGAAAGTCTGACAACCAGTAAGACTGGTTGTCAGACTTTCTGGCTTCGACCAAGAGTATCGTATTACCCAGTTACTGGGTTGTGGAGGTCTGATAGGCAGTCGCTCCATGTAAAATACTGATATTCAGCTGCATCCGGTTCGACTGGAAGCCGACCCCAACATAGTTGGGAAAAGGCTAGGCAGGTGATGATGATACGTAGTATAGTCGCCGATGGTCACATTATGCCAAATTTCAAATTTCGGCGTCGCAATGTTTTTGAGAAAACCTCTGGGACGGACAAAAAGTAATCATAGAAAGGTTCTGTTTTTCCTTTTAACGTACGAAACCCTAAAAACGCCTTGGCCTAAATCAGAGCTTCTCAAACTTATTTCATCTACCGCCCACTTTGAGAATCGATTATTTTCTAGCGCCCCCTAATTTTTTTGTCTTTACCAAATTTTAAAAATCACAGTCGCAATCATTACTTTTACCACCCCCCTGTAGGCCTCTAGCGCCCACGGGGGGGCGTTATCGCCCACTTTGAGAAAGATGTTTTCCGATTAAATCAATAATCACTTTCTGATGATCTATTGATGTTTAATAATTATATAAACTTTTTATTCCTAGATAAATATTGAAATCCTCGTTGATTAATAAGAATTCCCTTCAAATAACGTTTATCTACACTCATATCGGAATCGTGTAGTGCCGGACTTAAAGAATAGCACTACCCTATCTCTTCCCATAGGTGTCGTAAAAGGCGACTAACGGATTCTCTAGAGGATGGGCAGCAGCGTTGTCTGAGTACTTTAACAACCATACTGCGATTGCCAACCCGCCTGCCAAGCGTGGCGATTACGGCAAACCGCCCCTTTTGGGGGAGGCCTATGTCCAGCAGTGGACGTCTTTCGGCTGAATGATGATGACGATGATGATGACACTCATATCGTAAAGTTCTAATTGAGGAGTATCATAAATATTTTTTCAGAAATGACCAAAAACTTACGTCATATTACTTTTTGTAGTAAAAACCTCGTTCTGACCAAAATTAAGAATTCTAGAGACATTTTTCATAGGATTTGGTGCAGTCTGAGACCGGAAATGGATACGACATAAAAATACTTCAAAAATAGAAAAAATAAATTGGAAAATGTAAATAGCGACTTTTGATCAGAGACTCCTTAATAATGAATTTAAAACGTAAACTCACGCTTGTATTCCCCTAAGGGTTGGCAGAATTGTATAGTACACCCACATTTCGCCGTTATGTTTTACGTCCCATGTAATGGGGGCGAGCCTATTATTTATTTTATTTATTCTAAATAGCACGGCCGAAACCAATTACACTATTTAAACATTTAATTTATTTACATATTTTATTTATTTAACACAGTCATGCATTCTTCTCGCAAAAATTCAAACATTCTGACAGTATCACCTTCCATTCATCCGCAAACATATCAAGATCTGTGTTTGAGTTCAGGAGAGCGTTAATAGCGGCTAATGTCCGAGGAATAGGTGACTTGGAGTGTGCAACAGTACGGCAAGATGGAACAGCCAGTAAACGGTGTTTTCTGTTACGACAATAATTGTCTGGGACAAATAGATTGCAGATTTCATTATGCAGATCAGGAACATCAATAATCCCCCTAAGAATTTTAAATATTACAGTCATTTGATCGCGTGACCGTCTTACTTCTAGAGAATTGAAACTTAAGCAACCCAACAGGAATTTAGTGGGATACAAGAAAGGATAATACCCGTACAAGTGCTTGTAAAGGTATCTAAGGAATGCTTTTTGAACTTTTTCTAAAGCTAACGCATACTGCTTCTCAAATGGATTCCATACGCACGCACTAGACTCAAGCTTGCTACGGACCAATGCCCCAAAAACAAGCTTGATAACGTGGGGGTTGTGGAAGTCACGACAGTTCCTCAAAACAAAGCCAAGGCGCCTGAAGGACTCCTTAGCAGTGGATGTGATGTGGTCGTAAAAAGTGAGCTTACGGTCGAATATGACTCCCAGGTCTTTCATGGAATCAGTTCTTGTAATTGTATCTCCATTCAGTTTGTACAGAAAGTTGACTGGGCGCCGCATTCGACCGAAAGACATCACGTAGCATTTTGATTTATTAAATTCCATTTTATTTTCTAAACTCCACTTATATACTGAATCAATGTCTGATTGCAGAGCTTGGCAATCGAGTTCAGATTCTATTTCATAATATAGTTTTAAGTCGTCAGCATATAAAAGGGATCTGGCATTCGCAACTACATCAGGGAGGTCATTAATCATCAAAATGAAAAGGAGAGGGCCGATTACCGAACCTTGACTCACACCCGAGCGAGTGTGGTATGGGAGTGACTCGTACAAACCTAATCTAACAAATTGTTGTCGGTCCCGCAAATAATCTGCAAGAAGCCGTAGAAGCCCTGGAGCAGCACCTATCGCACTGAGCTTTGACAGCAAGACGTCATTGTTGACTCTGTCGAACGCCTTTTGGAAATCAAAGTAAAGAACGTCTACCTGGCGTCTGCGATCAAGACTAGTAGAGATATAATTAACTAGTGTAAGTAAGTTAGTATTGACAGATCTTTTTTCGCGAAAGCCGTGCTGCTCACTGCACAGGTACTGTTTCACTTGCTTGTAAATTCCTTGATGTAGGACATTTTCGAAAACTTTCGCGGGAGAAGATAGTATCGCTATTGGACGATATTCATCGACTGAAGATTTATTTGAAGATTTCGGTATGGGAGTCACACGTGATATCTTCCATGGTGGTGGATAGACTCCAGATTTTAGTGATAAATTAAAAATGTGGTTTAGGGGCCGAATAAGAAATTCCTTTCCCTCTTTTAAGAACCACGGAGGAATATTATCAGGACCAATAGAACTGTTGAGTTTTATTTTATTTATTCCGGTGCTTATATCACTTTCAGCGAAGTTTAGTATATTAATGTAATTACTAATATTACAGTTGCTTGAATTGGCTATATTCTCGAGGTCTAACTTTGGTGCTTCAGTTTGGAAGACGCTCGCGAAATATTCTGCGAACGCTTCAGCAGCTGCTACACCACTGTGAAGTTTACCTTTGTGGGTTACGTTAGCCTCAAACCCACCTTTTGATCTAAGGTTAGAAATATGCTGCCAGAACTCTTTGGGGTTTTTCTTAATTTTCCCTTCGATGCGCCTAATATAAGTATCATAAGCAGTCGATATACGAGACTTTAGGCTAGATCTATAGTCAGAGAATTGCTTATATATTAGCTCACATTTGCTCTTTTTCCAAGCGGAATGTAATTTAATTTTTTTCTGGATATCCAGAATAATATCCGACGTAAACCAGGTAGGATATCTTCTAGTTACCTGTCTGTTTCGACGTTTTTTAGGGATACAAGCATCAAATAAGCTGTAAATAACATCATAGAAAACTTGAGTGCTAGTGCGAACGTCATTGGATGTTATAACTGCATCCCAAGATACCTCAGAAAGAAGTTCGTAAAGCAGATTGCGATTACATTTTTTGAAATTCCAGTCCCTACTTCGGTCGACATTACTGGGTTCGAGTCTTTCACTTTCATCAGATGACTGTAACCTGGATGTCCAACGGCGGATGGTACGCATCAAGGGGTACCAAACCTGCGACTGCTGTTACAGAAACGTCATGTAGGCTTGCGCTTTCCTGAACTAAAACAACATCCAACATTCCCCCATGCATGTTCTCAACAATGTTTCTTTCACACATATTAGAAAATGTTAGAAAATAACAATAATAATTGCGAACATTTAAAGAAGTACTATTTAAGTTTATATCACCTAAAATGATAACTGTTCCTTTTAGGTCATTTATAAAACTTTCCACTTTTGTAAACCAGGTCATATAATCGCTGTCAGTGGCACTTGGTTTTATATACACAACGCACACAAAAACCGGGTGACCATGCCACGTGAAACTCGACCAAAGATCCTCACCGCAGTCTGTCTCAAGTTCACGTCGACGGTGCAGGACTATGGGGGTGCGTGCCATAAGCAACACGCCTCCACAAGGTGTGCCTCTGTCGCGCCTTAACACATTCCACTCACCATTGACGAGTTCTATATCTTCAACCGAGGTATCCAAAAAAGTCTCTGTGGCCGCTATTAAATTTTGTTCGACTATGTGCAGATTGTTGCGCCACATCCGGAGCTTTGATTTAATTCCACGAACATTCTGGTATATATAATTAATGTTTGTAGTTCTGGTGCTTGCTCTGAAAGGTGCTGCAGGGCCGGTCACAATACTAGCACTATGCTGTCTTGTCCCTCTTTGTAAGCTGTTCATGAAAGGGCTGTGGGGCAACTACACGCTGGCTGTTAGACTGGACGGAGGACGGTTTCCTATAGTTGATCCAAGCCTTGATTCTTGCATTTACTGGCCACACATCTGCGGAATAGCAGCACTCATAGCGTGCAATGGGAACTCCAATTTTGAATGACTTGTAGTTTCCTTTAGGAATCAGTTCATCAATAGTACAAGTATCAGTGCCACATAAAGTGCGAAGGTAGTCTCTAATTTCATCGGCTGTTGACTCCATATTCCATAGGTGTAAGTACTTTCGTGCTTCTACGGCCCTTAGTGATGTTACACTAGGGCCAGCCGCTCCTTGAATTGAGACAGGGCGACGATTTTTAGATTTCTTTGTTACTTGCGTCCATTCCTGAGAGTCTGATGCTTGTGAATTAGAAGAGGCAATCTGCGTCACGATTTCAGCGGGCGCAGAATCGGTATTAGGTTCACTTGAGCTGGCACAAGGGGGGGCCGGTTCAGAGAGGGGCTTAGTTGAGATGTCCTGCTTTGTACTGCTTGCAGATGCCTGCGGCTTACTGTGAAAGTTTTGCTCCAGACGATGTAGTCTAGTGCTCAGTTCCGTGATGGTGTGCTGCATAGAAGTGTTTTGAGTCTTCAGGTTCTCCATAGCTAATTTACCCTCTACGTGCTCAGTGACAATATTCCCAATTTGGGTTTTTACAGCATTTATAGAATCTTTTGCGCTTTTGAGTTCCTGTTTCACTGATCGAAGTTCTTCACTCATTAGTATGCTTATGCTATCATTGATTTTTAAAAGCATACTGCTTAGCTGATCTTGCAGTACATCTTGTACAACATTACGGATGTCATCAGTTGTCAAGGTGTTACAGGAATTTGGGGGCGAGTGCTGTGCTTGTCTTTTAGCGCCTCTCACGGTAACATTAGCATTGAATCGAATAGGCGTATTATCATCCCTAGGCACTTTAGGATTTTTGCTAGAGAAGGACGGGCAATTCCAAGCTTTGGAGGCAAGGAGCTCTTCGTCGTAATTTGTTAAGCAGGCAAGGTGAAATGCTTTTCCACAAATCGTGCAATTACGATAATTTCCTTCATCCAATCCACCATCGCAGCATCCCCAAATCATTAATTTGTCAGCCGTTGTAGACATTATTAATCTTAATATGTATGTCCTCTTGCTCGCTTCTATAACAACCACCGATCAACAATCGATTTAAAGGATGGGTACTTCGATAACCTTTCGATAAAATATTTCTATGGTAAGGGTGGCGCCACTTGTCTCAAAACACTCGCAACGCAGCAATTTTATTACTGGTTGCACTGTTTTTCTTGTTTCTTTTGTCCCTGGAACGTGTACGCCAACTGCGTCCTCGGAAAGTTGGTAGCACTGATAGTGTAGCGATAATTTGCGCGCACGCAGGACTTTGACCGTTATTCAGTGCGCACAAACTGTGAGGATACCGTGCACTCGCGGGATAGTCAGTATGATACGGCACTTTTAACAATTATTTCGTTGTGAGTTATTATTTGATTTACACTAAATGGAGCACCGAAACAATTTAGGAGACGAATTACACTACACCATGTTTAAGTTTTGCGGTAAAATAGAAGTTTTAACAACTGATAATTAATTTTGAGAATAAAAATTACTATGGGCACGACTTAGCGGGTTCAGAGCGCGTTCCAGTTCCATAAAAAGTTATTTTTATGGAACTGGAACGCGCTTATTATTGCCATCGACCGGGCACAAATCCAGACTCCGGGCTGCTACTGAGAAATTCCACACGAAAAAACCCAATAACACTGCCCGACCTGGGCATCGAACCCAGAACCTCACGCTCAGCAGTCGCTTATGAATTTAAAAATAATCATAATATGGTATGTCTACACCAGTGCGCTTTCATGTTCATCTTGCGCTTTCAACTTTAAATTCCTCTTGCGTCAAGCGCATACAATATTGATTGCCGCACGAAGACGCATGCAGGTTATCGTCTACACCGGTGTGCCTAGATCATTCGTCAGTCGACAAACAATAGACGGATTAGCGTGCGCTAGGGGCATGCGCTATGGCGCTTCACGCATGCTTCAGACGAAGATGCAAGATGAACATGAAAGCGCACTGGTGTAGACATAGCAAGATAGAGATCAACTACGATACTGCTGCGCCGCGCTTATACAATGGTGCGCCTGAGTATAAAAAGCTTATGCGTCAGCAGTGTCGCTACACCCTCTTCTCCGAATGGCAGTCATTTTGTTTGTTATCTTAGTCATTGACTTACCGCCATTTGCAATATCCTATCTATCGGCGATTTTCCTTACTACAGATAGAAATTTGACATCACTTCCATGGAGCTTATGTCAAATTTCGATCTCTAGTAGGCGAAACCGCCGATAGATAGGTTATTGAAAATGGCCGTTAGAGATCTTAGTAGTAATTTAGGTGTTCACTAAAAATGCAACATATTTGGAAGTGCTAAAGACTGCAATTAATTTTTATTTGCAAAATGAAAATCTGCTTCGTCTATTTCATAAAAAAAAACTCTTTTTTTATTTTAATTTCAGAAAAAAACTGTCATGTTTAGGAGGACCGACTTGAATGGTTTGCAAGCCTGTCCTATTCAAATTCGATTTCTAAGAAGTTAAAACGGGCTTATTTTCATATTTAAATCCGTAATGTGGACGTACTTTAGTGGACGCGAGCCGTGTTTTATACAGCTAAGCCAATAAGACAGCCCCCAAAAGCGCCTCCCCTTCACCGCTTCCTAGCGTTTATGCTGTGAAGAAGAAACGGCGCAATAACCTGCAACGCATATCAAAAAATAAAAAATAAAAACATTTATTTCTCCAACAATATTTACAAGAACAACTTAATGATTGGAGCCTCCCTTTAAGCAAGTAATGCCTGTGTTGGGAGAAAATATAGATCAGTCCGTCAAGTGAATAAATTAATTAAAAGGTGTTAATTACAATACAAAAATACGAATGATAAACAAAGTATACGTGTGGTACAATTCTGGATGAATTGAAAACAATCGTTTATTGCATTACATGCACACAAAGCAACTCAACATTTATTGAATTATATTATTACTTTTTACTAAATATATCATCATCACAATCATCCATAACGCATCCACTGATTAAACAGCCGTTTACAGTTCCCCATAACATTCACCACCTGTCCATCTAACGTGGGGAAGTCCCAGTGGACTTTCCGATTTTTAGTTGCTATTTGATATCGTTTTTCCCGTTGATTACTCATAACATTATAACTAAGGCTTAAATATTTTTAATATTAATATCGAGGTATCGATAGCATTATTTGAGTACCTTATCAGCACTTAATGTTAACGCTGTTTGGTATCAAGCCAACCCTAGTCACTCATGATAGAGGTGGAGGGATAAACACTCGCAGTTTATTTATATTATCCGTGTATCCAGAAATGATGTTGTTTCGTTCTAAAAAAGTGTTAATTCTCATAGTAACAGTGATAGTCTTAGTGATTGTGCACAAAAAAGCGAATTTTTTTATTAAAACAAATCTAGTCTATAGAGACGAATTAATTGATAGTGATCGAATTTCGATTAATACTCGTAGGAAAGTGATACATAATGATACAGGTGATAAAGGTGTTATGAAATATATATTACAGTGGACATCGCCAAGGAATGTTCCGTTTGTGTACATGGGAAGGGGACAAGAAGGATTTATTGAGAGAAAATGTCCTTACACCAACTGCATAGTTACTGGAAACAGGGAGTATCTCGGTGATTACTCAAAGTTTGATGTCATAGCCTTTGCAGGACCACAAGTAGCTCATCTTCCCGATTTACCTAAAACGAGATCACCCCATCAGAAGTATGTATTCGCAACTATAGAATCTCAAGACAATTACCCAATGTGCACCAATAGATTTGATGGATACTTTAATTGGACATGGACTTTTAAATTGGACTCTGAAGTACAGTGGGGCTATTTCGCGATTAGAGATGAAAATAATAATTTAGTTGGACCAAAAAAAGAAATGCACTGGATAAAGTTGGAGGATATGGATCCAGTAAGTGACGAATTTAAAGAGCAGCTTAAAACGAAAACGAAAGCGGCCGCCTGGCTCGTGTCCAATTGTCGCACTCGAAGTAAAAGAGAAGAATTTGTTACACAATTTAAAGAGGAATTACATAAATACAATATGGACGTAGATGTATACGGTAAATGTGGAAATCTACAATGTCATGGAGATGAAGAATGCAATAAAGTACTTAAGGAGAAGTATTACTTTTATTTATCATTTGAAAACTCTTTTAGTGAAGATTATGTAACGGAGAAATTGTTGCATGCGGTCGAGAATGACGTTGTGCCCATAGTATATGGTGGTGCTAATTATACTAGGTTAGTATCATAAACTCCAACTCCACGAGTGACGATACTTAAGTACGTGCGGCACATACTAGGCTCCGGTACTAACCTGGCCAACTGGCTAATCTTTCACCACGGCATGAGCTATTCTCGTATAGCTCGTGCTGACACGAGAGAAGAAGAAGAAGATCGTAAATTATTTGAGTAGCTACAGCACAGCTCGTTTGATATTCTTTACAAAGACTTCTCCGTACCATTTGTTCATAGTCTTCCCAGCAGTGCGAGCACGGTTCTTCTTATCGAGTCGAGTCGAGAAATTTATCAATTATAAACGTCAAACTTGACATAAGATATGGATAAAACGACAGCTCTTGTCGTTATATCTATATGTTATGTCAAATTTGACGTTTAGAATTGATAAATTTCTCGATTCGACTCGATAAGATCTCGAGTCGATAAAAATTTAAACATACCGAATCTTATCGAGGGTCGGTAGCACGGAACTTGCTTCGGGAACTTTATAGAGCCTTGTCGACGGCTATGTTTTCTCGACAGCTTATCAACTTTACAAATAGCAACACCAGAAATATGCAGATACACAAATACTATCACTAAAATATTTACAATACTATTAAATAATCTAAGCACACTAAGAAAATAACCACAGAATAATAAAAAAATACTCCGCTGTGGATCCTTTCCACGTCCCGACGCGCTCTGCTTTCAATAATATCAAGATGATTTCTCCAAAATCCATTTTTTTGCTTCAAAAAGTCTTTATCGACCAACTTTTTAAAGACGACAACAATTCGAGATAATTCGAGAAATTTACCAATAAGAACTGTCAAAAGTCGATATAATGGTTAAATCATATCGAGTATGTCGACTTCATATCGAGGCGTCGGTAAATTACATTGATGAAAGAAAAATAAGAGGATATCAGATGTGGTCACATGATCTGAAGTCAAGTTTTCCTCTTATGGCGTCGACTCCGCCCTCAGCAATGAATTACATCTTCTGATGCAACACTTTGTCATGTTAGGTTTTGTTCACTTATCCTTTATAATACAACAAAAAATACCTAAACACCCAAAGTTCACTGTAGAACTGTAAATAAACTTCGAACAAAGCTTGAATGACAGACGAAAGGGTAGATCTCTAAAATGGCATCATGTCAAAAATATCCTTCAAGGCGGAGCTTGGTGACGTTGAAAAATTATAATAGAAAATTAAAATCTATGACATATGGTGTACACACTTTTTACATTTGTAAATTACGTGTAAGAACGAGACAGATTATATTTTTTAACGCGGTACATATTGGCATAGTATTAAAAAAAAAAACATCAATTTAGGGCTTATCCTCTTGTTTCTTAAATCAATGGTAAATTACGATCCGTGCTACCTTTGTCGTTTTATCAATATCTTATGTCAAATTTGAAGTTTAGAGTGGATAACTTAACGTCTCGATAAAATTCGATAAAAAGAACCGTGCTCGCACTGCAGATATGACAGTAGTTACGGGCTGTCAAAGGCTTGAATATCTGACGACAGTCTAACCTTCGTAGGGTAACGGTATTTACCAGTAGCTAGTTTGACCTTGACAATTATTGCAGTTGTATGAAATCCTGTTATTTACCGGTGTTCGGAAGCCGTCACTGGAATTACAAATGTGGAATACCTTTAAACAATCTTAAACCCGTATGCAAGCACTCTTAAAGCCGACCGAAAATTATTTAGATAAAGTTTAGACTGATGATGAGTAACCATTGTAATAAATTTTATCTACACTCATGTCGTAAAATTACAATTATGAACTCAAAAATAGTACTTTATTGACATGACTTATTCACGTGCATCTGTAATAAGTAAAATTAAAAAGTTTTATTAAAGTACAGTTCTCTTAACAAAATAATGCTTTATAATAACTTTTTTTCTATCAAAGTCACTTCGGACCGACCAAGGAGTTTTCAGAGACATTTTTTTTAGCGGTTGCCATGCCCGACATTCCCCGGTGGGCTGCTAGATTTGGGCGCCATATTGTTTTTGTTTTAACTTTAGTCTTGTACTTACCTATTGCGTGAGTTTAGATAAAGTAGTGTATAAAACTGTACATAATTAGGTATTTAACACACTCGTGCTTAAGTAACCCCTATTTGCAACAGTTTCTTAAACTACTACTACAGAACTCATAAACCTATTGAGTTGCGTAATGTTACTCTTCATCTAAAAGTTCCTCGAATTCCAAATATTTTAAATGGAAGAACCGTTATTTGTATCATAGAAAATTTAAAAGTCAGAGTATAGTTGTAGTGGTTGCGGGGAATTGTGATAGAGATAATTTGAATTAATATTACATTTCAGATTTATCCCAGATGGCATTTACCTGAATGCTAGAGAGCTAACCATTGAGGAGTTGGCAGCAAAAATGAATGAATTGATCAACGATCCGGAGAAATATTCCGAGTATTTTAAATGGAAGAACCATTACTCGTACCATAGACAATTTGAAAGTCCAGATGAAACTGATCCATACTGTATGTTTTGTACACATTTGAATGACGAAGAAATGGTAAAAAAGACCACAATATACAAGGACTTTCGTAAATGGTGGGATCCTCCAGGGAGATGCTGATCAGATTTTTAACTATTACCGATTTTATGTACAGACGCCAGCGGGTCAAGCTATCCAAAACTGTATTTTTTTCCCAATCAACCTTGAAGGAACCTAATGCTTTCGCGATAAAGATGAAAATCTAGTAAAGAAAGGTCATTGGGCATTTTTGACCCGGTACCTCAAAAGTACGCGTCCATTAATGGAATATGGTTTGTTTTTAAGGTTTAGGGTTAACATTTCACGGAATGTATTTATTTTAATCCAAATGTATGGGGGAAAAAAGTTATATGGTTCAAAAAACTGCGAGGAACAAGTTAGAAAAGCTCCTAAACATTCTTGTACCTTTTTAGGAAGATCTTTGTGCATTTTTGTAAGCATTTTATATATTTAGAAGGATAAGGATACACGAAAATTCTTTTTTTTATATTAATTCTCGTTTTTCTAAAAAATACTTTCCCATACTTTTGAGAAATGCGACTCATCTCATTGGGTAGTATTCATGGTCTTTAAGATACTCCGACTAGTTTCGTTAGTGGTCGCTGGTGGGTCACAGGTCCGAACAAAATGCCCATTTACCTTTGACAGATTGTAGTAGCTTGATGTGCTGGCGTCTGTACCTCTTTATTTTTATCCTTGAATTTGACTGTGATTTCCTCATCTGGGGGCAAATTCTACTAACAAAATTGTTGCCAAACGCAAAGGAAACACAACCGTCAGTCAGTTTTTGTTTACAAAAATTGTTAAAATTTTTGGTTTGGTTTTTAGTGTCAAACAATTTGACAGCTTTTTAAATTGAAAACTGTTTGAATGAACGGTACGGCCTTCGTTCGGTTGCGTTTTATCAAGATTACTTTTAGGAGAATTGGGTCCCTGAACAAACCATTTGAACATTATGGGAATACTTTTACCTAAATATAGACAGTCCAGTCCATAGCAGTCCCTTTTGGATATCGCAATGTAGCAACATTCCAAAGTGTTACCGCGGAAGCCAGCCATTTTGCCAAAATTATTTTGTCAAAATTTGATTACTTAAACGCATTTTAGCAACCTTTTTTTATACCAATGCATGGAATGATTTTAGTACGCATATTTTCATTTGATCAAATTTTTACTTGGCAGAATATTACCAATGAAAATATCATTATGGCATTTGGTCTTTAATCAAATGATTTATTACAGCAAACAATCTCTAACTAGCTACACTGAAAGGTTGGGACACTATCACATGGAAATACTAGCCAGTCGTAGGAAAAAGCTGGACCTCATAATCCTTCACAAGATGTTGAGCGGAGCGATAGACTGCAGTGAACTCTTGGGCTCATTAGTGATCAATACTCCAACTCGAATTCCCAGGCCGAATATTTTTAATTTATTTTATATCCCTGGGCTCCAAAACAAATCTGGGTCATTACGCCGCTGTACCAAGACTTTGTAGGCAGTACTATATGTTGGCTAAACCACAAATTTAGATATCTGTGAATCTCTGGTTAAATACAAGAAATGTTGTATAGATTTATTATAAGTAACTGTCATATCTCTTTGTTATTGCCTTTATTCATTTTATTGTTTCCGTTTCTAGATTTTATTAAATTTTATTATGTTTACTTGTTAACTAGTTGTTAACTTTACTGTTCATGCTGTGGTCTCCTATAAGTGAAGGAGTACACCTACATAATACTTTTTGTTGACTATTATTTGTATGTCATGATTTGTGTAAGTATATCTTTTGTTGGAGATCCTAAATAAATAAATAAAAATAAAAGACAATAAAAATTTAGTCAAATGATTGTAACACGTTTATATATTTTTTAAATCCAAACAGCTAGGTTAGGTTAGGTTAGAACTGTGACCACACAACACACGAGCCGAGCGAGCGAAACGAGCGTGCCGCGCCAACGGCCGGCGAGTGCCAGAAACATAATTTTTGAATGTAAAACCAGAAACTACAACCAGAATAGTTAAGACGATACTCAATATTTGGCTTATTTGATGTTGCGTAAAATATGTTATACCAACTGAAATATCTGACTACATTAAAATTGGTAAAAGTACGAGTCGGTAAGCAAGTTATTGTTTAAACGTTCACTTGCCAAACATTGGGTTTTCGTTACAATTATTTGTGTAGAGTTTATTTGCTAAGTAGTAATTTGGCAAATGAAATTAAGCGGAAACTTGTTTGGGAAGTGATAATTTGTAAAAAAAAACGATGAAACAAGGGAGACCCGTTACCGCAAATAAAGTTTTCTACTTTTATTTTCCTTATTCTTGTTTATTAGTTGCTGTTGTACGTTATAATTTATTTTAATATTTAGTTTTGTCGTTGTGTTGTATTTATATCCCTTTTTATCCTCATCTTGCGCATGATACAGAGCATTTCACTGACCCGATGGCAAAACTTTACTAATAGGACAAGTAGAACTAGAAGAAGAATTAATTCCTTTTCATTGCACCTGGCACATATTAGCTATTGTAGTTTTTTTTTTTGATGTGTTTATTTTTTTCTCCGTTATTTCTGGGCTGATTCACGTTAATCTTTTTTTGTCTATGTTTTGATGACATTTAACTATGCCAATTGTTTTATATAGTTTAGCTTCATTTTATCTTTTGTAAATGTGAGAACTTCGTGGACACCCCTATAGAATTATGTAATTTACTTATTACTCATATTGTTTTTTTTTATTTTCTATCAATTTTGTACTCAAGACTTGGTACTTCATGACTCACAGGTCTGTCTGCTGTCAAGACTACATTGTTCTTGCATAACTATCCTAATTTTACGTGCCCTAGTTTTGTATAACATTACGTGAATAGTAGGTACTGTATTCACGTAATTTGTTAAAGATACCCTTTTTAAAAGAGTAACCATGGAGCTTCTTGCCGGCTCTTCTCAATAGGAAACGATTAATTGGATATGGTGCTATGTGATATAAAAAAAAATTGATTTGATTTAATTTATTATATATATTATATTTAATAGAAACTTGATCTCTTATTAAATATTATTAATATTAATTATTGACCTTCGCACATAAATTCCAATAATTGTCTGACTCATACTACTCAATAACGTCATGATAAGAATAGTGATTGTGCCACTTGAGAAAACTGTAGTACCTACTACAATTGCTTATCTATATAAATAAAAATGAATCGCTGAAATGCATCTACGTACGCGCATAACTTCCGAACGACTGCCCTAAATTGGATAACTATTTTTTGCGTGTTAGTTATTGTCTGGACAAGATTTGTACAAAAGATATTTTTATAAATCGAAAAAAATAACAAAATGGCGGTACGAAGTTTGCCGGGTCATCTAAGTTACTAATATCCACCATTTCCAGCTCTTTGATGGGTTGCTTTTGCGCAACCAGGTTTATTGCATCATAAAACAGACCTATAATTTTTCCTCCTTAGAGGGTCTTTCACCAACCATTTATTTGATCATTCACACCACGTTTTTTTCAGGCGCCGTCGACGCGCGTTTTTCAATCGCGCGTTGCCGGCGCTGCTAAACTTGTAATAGGCAGATTACTTGAGATTGCATCGCTGCAAACTCACGAGAAACGCGTTACAGACAACAGCAGCAGTGAGCAACTCTCCTTGCAAAGTAAAACGCGTGTAGCACGTGCGCGAAGGAGCGTGTATCGCGCTACAGACGCGCGTGAGCAACTTTCCTTGGATTAAAACGCGCTGTATGTATGTGTTTGCAGCTAAAGAGACGCGCTGTAGCAGCGCGTCTGTATCGATGTAACTCCGCGCTACGAGCGCGTCGACAGCTCGCGAAAAAGTCGTCGTCTGCATACTACAATTTCATGAACGTGTGAATAGGTAAATTGGTTGCGATAACATCGCGTTTGCAGCGCGTTATAGTTGCGTGAGACGCGCGTCGACAGCGTCTGAAAAAAACGTGATGAGTAAGAGCCCTAAGCCAATTCAGGTTCAAAAGTTTTAATAGCTAACATTTGCATTTCACCACAAATCAATAATGATAATGACAAGATTATCGAACACATATTTAAAGATAATACCCATATCTAGGTCACATTTATCTTATCTGGTGAATAGTTACGGACTACATTATTGATATGTTGGTGAAATACTCCCGTAAAATTGTATAATTACAACCATCACAATAAATATTGTGGTGCTCAAACGTGTAGTCATGCATGTAAAGCGAGAGAAAATTGTGGAATCCGAGGAAACCCGACTCTCGAATTCCATACAACTTAGATCCCTCTCCTCAACTGAGACCTACAAATGCTTGGGTATGTCGGAGGCTTTAGGCATCTGTGAGGTCGACATAAGACAATCGTTACGGGAGCGCTTCTTTGGCCGCCTGATTAAAGTATTGAATAGTCTTTCATCAGGCGGAAACAAGGTGCGCGCCTTTAACGGTTGGGTCATGCCGGTCTTGATGTACTCCTTCGGCATACTCAAGTGGACTCAGACTGATCTTGACGCCCTGGATAGAAGGGTCCGTGCACTGCTGACTGCACATCGGATGCGTCACCCACGCTCTTCAGTGATGAGGCTGTACATTACGCGAGAGTGTGGGAGTCGAGGCTTTTTAAATGCTAAAACCCTACATAACTGCGAAATGTACAGTTTCAGGGATTATTTTCTTCCAGCTGAAGGGGAGATGCACCGAGATTTGGTCGCAGTGGACAATGGACTCACCCCGCTCGCCTTAGCTAAAGAGAACAGGCGCAAACCTGCAGTACTTAGTACCAATGATCGCGAGGAAGTATGGCAAAGCAAGGAGCTACACGGGCGCTTCTATCGAGCCCTACATGGGCCCGATGTTGACCAGCGTCCGCATCCTGGCTACGTTTTGGTAACTTCTTTGGGGAAACCAAAGGTTTTGTATGTGCAATTTTGGACGAAGTCATGATGACGAACAATTACAGGATATACAGGGTGTTTGGCGCATGGACCGACATAATTTTTAACTACTTAAATACTACATACATAAAACTTGCTTTGTACTTTTGCTAGTGGAAAAGACTAAAGCAACATGGCAAAAATAGTTCGACATTTTAAATAGCGCAAGTAATGGGGCAAGTTTTTTTTTTTTTATTCTAATTCACAAAACTGATGTACAATCTCACATACAATAAAAATAATCGGTAAAACATAGTACGTCTGATTGACATCTACTAGATGTGAATCCAGCATGCATATTTTAAGCAGACACTTCTTCTTCTATCGTGTTGGCACGAGCTATACGAGAATAGGTCATGCCGTAGTGAAAAGATTAGCCAGTCAGCAAGGTTGGTAGCGGGGCTGACTGCCCAGGGTGCGCCGGACGTACTTAAGTATCGTCACTCGTGGAGGCTCTTTTCATGCACCCCACTTATTTATTTATACTAATAAAAAAAATAAAAAAAAGTTTGCTATAAACAAACAACAAATTATATGGTAAAAAAAATTTGAAATGAAAAAATTAAAAAAAAAAAAACAATCCTAGTCAAATGTATCTCTGAGTTTAAAGAGATCTATTTCACTACGAATGGAGTTGGCAAGAGAAAGCATGCGGGATATCGGTGACCCATGTTAGTTCGATTATAAGGCAGTACGAAAGTTTTTCGATTTATTAAGCGGCTGCTAATACGCGGAACACAAATATGCAAGTTTTCTAATAGCTCCGGAGAATCTATTAAACCATGAATTAATTTAAACAAAAACATAATATCTAGAGTTTTCCTACGTGCACTCAATGATTTCATTTTATAGTGACTCAACCTAGATTTATAAGAGTTCAAAATACGGCATTTGTTATCTGAGTAACATAAATGGTACAAAAACCTTTTTTGAACGCGCTCTATCCTATCGGAGTGCCTTGATAAAACGGGCTCCAAGCTACACTACAATATTCCAGTATACTCCGAATAACGCAGTTGTAGACAGAAATAGTGAGATTTGGCTCTTTAAAAATTTTCAATTCTCTTACGATAAAACCTGTCAATTTTGATGCCCTATTAATTATGAGGTCGAAGTGGCTTCTAAAATTCAAACTGCTGTCCATCACAACACCCAGGTCCCTAATACTATCAACCTCTTGGAGCTTACTGTTATCGATTGAGTAACAAGCATCACATGAATTCTTTTTCCGGCTGAATTTAATGAAGTAACATTTGTTTTGATTCAATGCCATGCTATTTTGTACACACCAACTATGCACTTTATTTACATCAGACTGAAGTTGAGTAATATCAGATTCACTGTATATGGTTCGGTATATTTTTAAATCATCAGCATAAAGTTTAAATTTCGAAACAATTTTACTACCTAAATCATTAAAAAACACCAAAAAAGAAATTATGGTCCCAGGTGCGACCCCTGAGGCACTCCTGATGGTATGAAACACTGTTTAGATTTAAACCCCTTAAGATATACTAGTTGTGATCGGTTTCTTAAGTACGATTCACACCAACGCAACAACGACCCATGAGATAAGGGCAGAGAATACCAGTTGAAACTAGGAATCATTTCAGAAATCACTGTTTTTAGTACAGCTAAGCAGCTAAGGGCTAAGCTTCGAAACACCTAATGATATTGTACCTTTTTCGTAACTTACGTCTTTTTGTCAATGTCAACTGTATGATAGATGTAGATGTCACTAAATGTCACGCCATTACAGAAATACAAAAAGATACTTGAAAATGCCCAGTTAATGTAGAAAAAAATTCAAGAATAATTTAATTCTCCTTAATTAGGAGATAATTAGATAACAAATGAAAATATAATTTTATATAAATGAATAATAAAATAAAAGCAAAAGTGTGGTGTAGTTTCGTTTAATATTGAAAATAATGTCGAAAAAATCTCAGATAGTGTCTTTTGTGTATGGTTTTGTACTGTTCATAGTATGGTACTTGGCCAGGATTGATTGGCTACAAATAGATAGGAAAAAAATTGAATTGACGACGGAAATTGAAAGTTTTAATGATACTTTTACAGAAAAAAATCAGAAACCAAATGTCAAATATATTCTGCAATGGACAAAGCCTTATAAAGAACCATTTACATTTATGAATGTAGGCCAAGATATATTCTATGAAAGGCGCTGCCCAGTGAACAACTGCTACGTAACATGGAACAGAACTTACCTAAGCGACGTCAAAAATTATGATGCCATCTTATTCTATTGCCACGACGTTAACCGTGGATTCATGCGATTACCTAGAGATAGATCTGTACACCAAAAATATGTGTTTGTTAGTCCAGAACCTGCTGCCTATTATCCGGTGTACCACGAGGACTACGATGGGTTCTTCAACTTGACTTGGACTTATAAATTAAGTTCCGACGTATTTTACGGATACATCCTTATTAGAGATAAAGAAGGAAATATAGTTGGTCCCAAAGAAACGATGCAATGGCCAAGTATAGCAGAAATGAAGCCTATAGATGGTAAACTCAGAGAAAAGCTAAATCGTAAAAAAAATGCAGCTGCTTGGTTCGTATCAAATTGTCACTCGCGGAGTGGCAGAGAAAGAGTCGCACTTCTAATGAAGCACAAACTTGCACAGTACAACATGACATTAGACATATACGGTGCATGTGGAAAGAAAAAGCCTCCGTCAAAAATGTCGTATTGGCAAATGTTGGAGACTGAGTACTACTTCTACTTGTCGTTTGAGAACTCGATCAGTGAGGACTATGTGACGGAGAAGTTACTGAACGCGCTGCAGCACTACACAGTGCCAATAGTCTATGGCGGAGCAAACTATACCAGGTAAGGTAACTCATATTAGCCTACATTTTTTTACAGCCTCATTTACAGCCCATCTAATTGTCATGCACAAACTAAGATAGATATCCTTAGAAATTCTTGGTCTTCCTGTTTTCTGGTATGGTACAAGTATCCAAATTCTCTCTTAATTTAATCAAAATCATAAAGGTAACAAACATCCAAGCAGTTAATTTATAATATTAGTTAGATGTATCTAGTAAAAGGGGACCGTTTGTATTTTATTGTATGGGCATGTGAAGAGGAGAGATGAAGCGCATGTGACGAAAAGAGTTATGAATATAAATGTGGATGGATGGAGACGAGGAAGAGGAGGAGGCCAAAGAAAAGATGGATGGATAACGTGAAGAATGATATGAAAGAGAAGGGAGTCAGTGATATCATGCCGGTTGACAAGACGGAATGGAAGAAGAAAACGTGCTGCGCCGACCTTGGGGTCTTAACATGGGATAAGGACAGGAAAATGATGATGATGTATCTAATAAACACGAAGTATACCAAGATGAATATCAAAAGATATGTAAAGCGTATTGAAAAGATTGGAACTATTTAACATATAAAATTACAGTCACATAATATTAAAACGTTAAGAAGTAGTAGTATTACCGTTAATAAATATTACAGCTGCATGGTTTCCGATAAGCAAACACTAACGGTACATCACATTTTTCTATTTGCAGGTTTATGCCCGATGGAATATATTTGAACGCTCGAACTCTTACTATAGAAAAGCTAGTGAAGAAAATGGTTGAGCTTATTAACGACAAGGAAAAGTACTACGATTTCTTCAGATGGCACAATCACTATACGTATTACTATGCAGGTAATACTCCTGAGACTGATTACTACTGTAACTTCTGCAAAAAAATCAATGATCCAAATACGACCAATCATATAACCGTTTACAAGGATTTCACTAAATGGTGGAATAGCTGAATGAAACATTGGAGATTTAAGGTGAACGCACACTTATCCGACCCGATCGCATCGAACGAAACGAATTTTAGAATTCTGTGTATGAAATCTTATGAAACCTCGCACACTTGCCCGCGTCGAATCGTACGAATCTGGAAGAACCCCAGAAATCCTAGACGAATTCGGATGACGTTATCAGATTCGGCGCGGCTTATGCGGTCGACTCGACCGATGCGCTCGCTCATTCATCTTCCATTAATAAACCACTCACAATAGAGTAATAACAATGCGACAGGCGTAAAGGAAATAGAAACGATTTCTTCGGCGCAGTCGATTCTTTCGGCGCGGTCGATTCTTTCGGTGCGGATATGTGTGCGAGGCCTCCTTGACTTCGATTCGTACGACGCGTTCGGCTCGGATAAATGTGCGTTCACCTTTAAAAGTAACATAAGTAAAAATACTTTTTTCTTCAGCTATACTTTCCATAAATGTTCTAAATGGCTAGTGTAGTCCATGGCAGTACCTATGTAACCTTTTTTTTGTAATATTTTAAGTACCGACTTTTGTATTTTATACTTAATTTTTAAGTTATTATTTTTCCCACATGGAGAAATACTAATAAAAATTGAAAGTTTTTCTTAATGTCTTTTTTATTATTTGACTTGGTCGCAGTACTCGCGTTTGACCTTAGTCTTACCTAATGGTAAGCGCAGACAGGGTCTAAGATGGAGCACAAGAATCCGGGTAACAGAAAGAAAGATGTCATGATGCACTGTCCAGAAAGTAGTGTCAAGTGGAAGTCCAGACCTAGAGCACCCTTGGAGTGTACCCAAATCACCCCCATGTATGTTCCGTGATTTCGAATTAAGACTTCTTTTAATATTTTAACCACAATCTCTGACTTTAATAATATTTTTGATCAGAGTGACGTGACACAACTTTTTTTTGTTGTATTATAACTTTCATGAGACACATTCATATTTATGATTATTTACGGTTTACTCACGTGCATTTTTTCGGGATTGCCCGGCTAGTTTCTAGGTCGCCGCGTGATCAGCTCATGAATAAGGGCTCCGTTTGGGTCCGAAACTAGTCGGGCAATCCCGAAAAAATGCACGTGAGTAAACCATAAATAATCATAAATTATGTGACACTACTTTTTGGGACACCTGTAGAAAGGGATTCCCCAGTACCCCGCTGACTCTCACATACAACAGAATACAGTAACAGCTTGGCTTGACTTTAATGTGGGAGGTAGCTAGGTGGGCCGCATAAATCCTTCCACCAAGCGTACTGGGTTTCGTTTAATGTTACAACACTCAGCATGCAATGAGGAAGTTTTATATTCTAGCCCATCCCCATACACGGGACAATAGAATACTTATTCTTTTAGTTAATTAACATTATTCATCCATAATTACTTAATATCATGAAAGGCCTCTCCCAAGTGGCGCCACAACATCCCGTTCTCGTCCTTTTGCAGTCTTCCCTAGTCACCACAGTTGTTGGTTCAATTAGTAGGGCTGACTCATATTACATAATGATTTGTAAATGACCGATTGCCAAAGTTGGACGAGATATGCCGCTGGGAAAACCACGGGCAAATTTTACTATTCTTTTTGTTGTATAAACGTCATAGCTGGCTTCGCCATCAATAATCCTCAATGCACCATAGTCGCAAACTTCATATTCAGAGAACCATGGCATTGACTAGCGCTAAATTTAATTGATTTGACATTAACGCTATTAATCAGTGATATTACGCTTAGAACTCTTCCAACAATGAACACGGGTCACGGCTTGGTAATTCACAGTCCAGTTCCTGCCTGAGCTGGGTATAGGTATATGTAGATAGTAAGTTCTGATGTCAATCTCACTTGTTAGTAACCACATTGGTAAAGAGCAAAGGGAACTGAATACAGATGAGATCGATGTTTTGTAAGAGCGATTACGCACTGCATCCGATCCGAATCCGTGAAAATACGGATATAAAAAACTCGGACCGAATTCGGATATTGCTTTACGCACTGCATCCGATCCGAATCCGTGAAAATACCGATCTAGAGTAAAAATCTCGGACCGAATTCGAATGTTGCTTAGCACTATTCCGATCTCTGATTCAAATTCAAACAATTCAGGGGACATCTTTGGCATATTCCGTTTGGCGTCTGATTTGAATCCGAGGTAATGCGAAAGCGTTCATACAAACAGTACTACGGCTACTTCGGTCCGTCAATTGTTCTTCTGAATTAGAAACTCACGGATGACGGATAGAAATCGGATGACGGATGCCGGGTGTAGTGCGTAAACTACCATACAAATAGTTCTATGGCTACTTCGGAACGTATTTTCACGGATTCGGATCGGATGCAGTGCGTAACCGCTGTAAAGGTACAAGTCCGAGACGGGCTGCAAACTGCAGACTGCATCCGCCGACCGCAACTCGCCGTCCGAATAACACCTTTAAGATGCACACCTTAAAGGTAGTATTCCAACGGGCGACCGCAAACTGCAACCGCAGATGAAAGCAGCAGACAAGCGACACTGGTTCATACAAACCAATGTGACTTGCGGTCTGCGGTTGCAGTCTGCAGTTTGCAGCCTGTCTCGGACTTGTATCTTAAAGCTAAATGTGGTGAGCTTTCTCTTTATGATAATCTGAACTACAAATAAAAAACCAGTAACGATAATAATTTATAAAAGTTTAAACATAATAAAAACAGAACAAATAATAGTGTACTAAATAAAATAACGGCAACAACACTTGGTACACAAACACTGAATGTTGCAGTCGAGTCTACAGCAGAATTTTAATACGTACATCTGTTACTAAAAGCCGATTCACGCTAAACGGCGTCCGTGACGACAATGACTCTAAAACATTGAAATTATTTACTTTTCTGTTATATTTCTTTAGAATGAATACTTTTACTCGTAAGCTGCGTAACACTGCTCCTGGATTTAAAAGCTGGTTCCACTTTCCTGAAAAGTATTTCGTTTTGCTACCTTGCATTTCAATTCATACATAATTGTAGTCCTGTTACAGTTCTTATCCATTTGAAATCTTATTGTTTAAGGATTCTGGTTCCAATACGCCCGGAAGTTTTTATAATAACTTGCTTGTTGTACCAAATTTAAGTCATTGATCTTACTACAAAAGTCACAGTAGTAATCAGTTTCAGGAAACTCCTCTGGATTGTGATATGAATAGTGATTCGTCCACCTAAAGAAATCATAGTACCTCTGCTTATCGTGGATAATATCGACCATTTTTTTCGCTAACCGTACTATCGTGTGACTTTGGACGTTTAAATATGAACCCTCAGACATAAACCTAAAAATGAGAATAAGATTACAGTCATTATGATAGTAAAATTTACTGTTTGTATTAGGAGTTATTTCACCTGGTGTAGTTAGCCCCTCCATAGACTATTGGCACGGTGTAGTGCTGAAGCGCGTGAAGTAATTTCTCCGTCACATAGTCCTCGGTGATCACGTTCTCAAATGACAAGTAGAAGTAGTAATCAGTTTCTAACATTCGCAAACATTCATCCATATGAATCCTTGGACAAGATTTTGTTCCACAAGCACCGTAAATGTCTACTGTCATGTTGTATTTGGCTAGTTCCTGCTGCAATAATTTTGCCACTTTGTCTCTGTGACTTTTTGTTTGGCAATTGGACACAAACCACGCGGCAGCAATTCTTTTGCTGCTCAGCCTTTGTTTGAGTTCATGATCAATAGGCTTCATTTCTTCTACCTTAAGCCAATGCATGACCTCTTTAGGTCCAATGATATCACCTTGTTTATTTTTTACTATTAAATATCCAAAATATATATCAGAATTCAATCGATAAGTCCAAGTCCAATTGAAGAATTCGTCATATATTTTATAATGTATGGGGTAGGTGGTAGAAGATTCTTGGCTAACAAATACATATTTTTGACGTTTAGATCTTACTCTCGGGAGACGGATAAGATTGGTTTGCAGTTCGGGACCATGAAACAAGATTGCATCAAACTGCTTTGTTTTTTTTAAATTACCTCTTTGTGATGTAATGAAGCAGTTATTTACAAAACAGCGTCTATTGATGAATGTATTTTGATCTATTCCCATAAATATGAATGGCTCTGTATAGGACTTCGTCCATTGTAGGATATGTTTCATTTTTATATGAGGATAAGTATTTTTTTCCACTTCTACCCTAACTGTTTTGTCCAATACAGTAGTACTTTTGAACCTTACTGAATGCCACATGAATAATGTTATAAAAGAACACACAAAAATTAAGTTTTTTGCTTTTTTCATGATTATGTATTATAAGTTATTCAAAATAAAGAATTGATCATAACAATAAGCACAGGGACATTAAATTCTTAAAACTGTACCTCAAAATTTTCGGTTTTACTTCTATGAATTTTGACACTTACATTTCAACATGAAATACTCGTTTTTGGGGCCATATCAATATAAAAAAGTAGTAGCTTGTGATTGCTTGCCTTATAATTAAGGTCTAATCATGAATGCTCTTAGATTCCATGTAGCTTGTAGACACAAATTAATGATACATGTATATCTTGCAGATTAATGATGCCATAATGCTCTTTGATAGCTTGTGTCAAAATAATCTATGGTTATGATATATGGACTATAATCCATAGAAGTAATAAGTACTACGTACTATAATCACAGAACAACGCGGTTGACATCCTGACACGTCGACCGCGTTGCTCCAAAGGTGGCTTCCCACGAACAATTGGCGAGGCCTAAGTTGAACTTTGCATTTGTGTGAGAATGAATGTAGACGCGTCCTTTGCTCCGGTTTATACTGCTTTTTGGCAATCGATTCTATGTGCACTCACACAAATGCAAAGCTCAGCTTAGGCCTCGCCAATTGTACGTGATTTTACAGATGATACCACTTCCAACGGTACGTATCCGTCTACGTGGGCGTGTGATTCGAAGCTATTTTGTTGTTCCAAAATGCCAAGTGAAAGAGATCTCACACCGCACCTTTGAAGTTACCGACTTACTGTGGATACGACTCATACGACGCACCACTACGTACGCGTCTGCATTACCACGGACGAGTCTCTTTCCATGGTGCACCGGTGCGAACTCGTGCGCCGTGGTGCGCGATATAACGCACCACGCAATACGTTCCGAAGTAGCCATAGAACTATTTGTATGGTAGTTTACGCACTACATCCGTCATCCGATTTCTATCCGTCATCCGTGAGTTTCTAATTCGGAAAAACAATTGACGGACCGAAGGTAGCCGTAGTACTGTTTGTATGAACGCTTTCGCATTACCTCGGATTCAAATCAGACGCCAAAAGGATATGCCAAAGATGGCCCCTGAATTGTTTGAATTTGAATCAGAGATCGGAATAGTGCGTAAGCAACATCCGAATTTGGTCCGAGATTTTTACTTTAGATCGGTATTTTCACGGATTCGGATCGGATGCAGTGCGTAAAGCAATATCCGAATTCGGTCCGAGTTTTTTATATCCATATTTTCACGGATTCGGATCGGATGCAGTGCGTAATCGCTCTTAGTTATTTTTTTAGTCGAACATAATCGCGTTCTGGGTTAATCGATATCAATGGATCGAAGAAGGCAATCCCAGGATTCTACTCTAATATTTTTAGTCTCCAACCTACTCGGACCTATTTCTTCTGGCCTTATTATTAAGGTTCTTTGTTCAGGCCCTGCCAGGGCCAATTCTAAAACTTCTAAAGGAACTTGCTATATTTCCCAATCGTTTTCGACACAGGCGAACCCTTCACCCTCCATTACCGAGTCTTAAACAAAATCGTTTGCAAAGGGTGACCTCATCAATCACCCACAGGGTTCTCACTATAAACATGTCAGTGGACAGTTTGTCACTAAAAGTGTCCAACCATGGACCACATAAAAACGACATAGCGTATATCGTCGCCCGGGAGTGAAAACCTCGGGAATGCAATGGGGATGAAGCAAAATTCTTGACCACAATTTTTTATTTTAGAATTTGAAAATATAGAGAGTAATCTAAGAAACCATTTTAAATATTTTTGTTATTTTCATTGTAATTATTTTTTTATTAATTATTTAAAATTCAATATCATTCTGATCTATGACGTCATCAGTGGCATAAAATCTTTGGGTCTTTGCCTCAATCCATATTCTAAAAACTGTAACAGTGATGTCAAATGTCAATAGTGTCAACTGTCAAATCAATGAAATAATAACCTCAGATTATTATGTTCCTTGCCTTTAATTCATAATAAACAAAATACCACGTTACGCCGCTATTGCAATTAATCTCGATCGTACGCCCTTCATATTATTTACCGACCAACCAATCGCCATGAGTGATACTTTTATCAAAGCTGACTCGCGGAACCTTCCGAAAGTTGAGTTCCCGAACACGAACAAAAATTTTGTTTGGGCTATTTTTAGTGTCGTTCTTGCAGGAACAAAGCACTTCCTATATTCCATCGTTATTGCTTGACCGTCTCAATAAAACACTATAATAGTAAAAGTTGAATTTCTGTTGAGGATTGAGGGTATGTTTATTATTTATGACATTCACGTCAGGTGACCACGTCTATCATTTTTTTTATTTACAATCGCAGGCAAAGGCATTACTGCCATACTGCCAGCAATGACGTCATTTGGAGGATAAATTAAGGTCATTCACATATAACCCGAAATACTAATAATCCATGATTATTTTCCATTTCTAAATAGTGAGAGGTGATCAGTAACCTTATTCCTCGAAATGGTTTTCATATCTTAACAGATTTAAAAAAAATGCACAATGCCCATTGGGTAATTTTTATTTAATCATGACGTATAGGTATACCTATCCTAACTAATATTATAAATGCGAAAGTAAGTTTGTTTGTTTTTCCTTTTCACGCCTAAACCACTGAACCGATCATCCTGAAATTTTGTACAGAAACGGACACAGGGTACCATAGGTAGGGACATAGGGTTAAACCAGCGTTGCGACATTTTTGTTTTTTTAAATATCGCAGCATTATGCTGAGATAGGAGCCTTTTTTGGCTTCGTGCAGGTAGTTTTTTATCCTTTTTTGTTTTTGTGTATTGTTTTTGTAACTGCTGTGTAAGTCCAAAATAAATATTTTTTTCTTTCTTTCGTTCTTTACCTTTCATCCCGAAAAAAAGTACCGTTCCCGAAGAAAACAACAATAACGTTAATAGATAGTGTCGTATAGTAGACGTGTCTTTCGAATCATGATTGTGTGTTAAGTTTTTTGTCAAATAAACTAAATTAACGCGAGCGAAGCCGCGGGCAAAAGTTAGTGCCTATCTTATAAGAGAGCCGCTCTATGTGAAATGAGTTTGTAGGCACTGAAACTAGCCTGTAATAAATATAATTGACCAGTGCCAGTGCGTTTTGCCAGTGATTACATAAGGCACTGAAACGTAGTCACTCACAATGGGTCTCCTAAGAAGGCTCAAGGTCACCCAAAGGGCAATGGAAAGGGCTATGCTCGGAGTTACCCTGCGTGATCATATCAGAAATGATGAGATCCGCAGGAGAACCAAGGTAACCGACACAGCTCTAAGAATTGCCAAACTTAAGTGGCAGTGGGCGGGGCACATTGCTCGCAGAACGGATGGCCGATGAGGCCGAAAGGTTCTGGAGTGGCGGCCGCGTACCGGAAGACGCAGCGTGGGTAGGCCTCCCACAAGGTGGACCGATGATCTGGTGAAGGTCGCGGGAATCCGCTGGATGCGAGAAGTACAAGACCGGTCGATGTGGCGATGCTTGGGAGAGGCCTATGTCTAGCAGTGGACGTCTTTCGGCTGGATGATGATGATAATTGACTAGCTTTTGCCCGCGACTTCGTCCGCGTGAAAGCCCACAGGAACCGTGCAATGACCAAATGCATATTCGAGGTTTTCACTCCAGGGCGACGATGATCCGCGTGGATGTTAATTAGCCACGAGACCCTCCTTTGGATGAATAATAACACAATTCAAAAAAGCTAATTTTACAAGAGAGCCATTTAAAAAACAACTTTTTATTAAATAAAGAGAAATTCACATGAAATATAAAAATTTGTAGGATTATTTATCTTTATTTGATGAAAAGTTGTAAAATTTGCTTTTTTGTTATTATTCATCCAAAGCCACGATATTTTGTTGCATTTATTTGTTAATTTATTATTTACACAGGGTGAAATTGTAAACACTCGACAAACCATAATGGGAGATTGTACTCATCACTATGAACAACTTTTACTATGGGACCAAACCGGAAATCGCGAAAAAAAAACAGATGTTCCCTACATTTATGTTCACATAATTCGTCAAAATGTAGGGAATAGCAGATTTTTTTTCGCGATTTCCGGTTTTGTCCCATAGTAAAAGTTGTCCATAGTGATGAGTACCTACAATCTCCCATTTCGGTTTGTCGAGTGTTTACAATTTCACCCTGTATATTTATAACCACCCCCGAGAGGACAGAAGAAAAAGAACGTGTAAGGATTAATTCTTATTAATTTTCCCTTCATTCCTTATTACACATCCGAATGTGACAAGTAAATGTATGTGAGCTAAGAGTCGATTATTCATTCGTACTCGCACCTGTGACTTGAACGTGAAATTATACTGTCACGTACTGCATACTAATAGCTCACAAAACAAATTATTTGTCTTAATACAGCACTAGCTGTACCTACCCACGGTTTTACCTACGGAGACAAGGTTACTGCTCATCACCCACAGTCAATAGCGTGATAATTTGTACCCTATAACCTGACCCGCTCTATAAAGGTCTTTTTTGCCAAATTTTAGCTAAATCTGTTGAGTACTATTGGCGTTAAGCTCAAACATAGATACAGACAGAGATTTTAAAAACTTCAGTTTCGGCATCAGTATCGTTCCTAATACGGGGACAAAAGGTTTTTTTCAAAAATATTCCCATTCCCCTCACGTTAGGTTGCTTTAAACTCTGCAGACAGAAATAGGAGCCCTGCGCAGCGGAGCTCCGACGACTCTGCTTTGGAAACCCTGTAGCCTCATCAACATTTACTCATCATCATAGATAATTTACAGATTTTATTATTATATATTTTCAACATATTTGATATTTATTTATATTCAAAATTATATACAAAATCTTATTATCTACTTATATACTAACTATACTATAAACAAAAACACAAACAGAATATTAACACAAAAGTAACACAAATTATATTAAATAAAATAAAGTACAGTGTTTACATTCGCCATGTTGTGCATTGGAAACGTACCGCCGCCGCTAGTAACTTATATCTATTGTTTTAACTCAATACGATGCGCGGGCGCAGTTTGTTCCACGCGCCGCGCCAGTCGACTTACTGTCCTCGTCCGCGAAGCCCGTGTCGCCTGCTAACCGAGCGCTCACTCATATACGTCGCGAATATCAGCTGTTTATGTATCTTCCTTATGCTATCGCTGTGATCTTTTCCTACTCCTTCAATTTCTATAGCTTCTGACTGTATTACTGTGTTGTGTGAACTATTTCCTTCTGTGCAAATTGTGACAGTAAATATACCTTTGTGCTAAGCATCTGGACTCAAGTTATTTAGCCCCGGACACACAACAACTACACTATCACCCGCTATAACTGGTGACCCCGATAAGGACACGAGGATCAATACGCAACAATCATGAGTGACAGCAGTGACTCCGCAAAGACGATCGGTTCGCGGCACGATGCCGGCAACGTGACCACGCGGCGAACGAAGCAAGTGCGCGTTTCCACTGAACGCGAAAATATTGACATGCGCAAATTAAAAATTAAAGTGCCTCCGTTCTCATCTGAGGATCCGGAACTTTGGTTCGCTCTGATTGAAGGTCAATTTGAGACTCACGATATCACTGACGACTCCATGAAATTCACGCACGTGACCAATAATTTGGATATACAGTACGCGAAGGCCGTGAAGGATATTATTGTTAATCCTCCGGCAAAGAACCGCTACGACAAGATCAAATCCGAGCTGATCAAGCGACTCTGTGCTTCTCACGAAAAGAAGGTGAAGCAGCTGCTGACTCACGAAGAGCTTGGTGATAGAAAGCCTTCACAGTTCCTGAGGCATCTCCGGGACTTAGCAGGACCTTCCGTTCCTGAGGACTTTGTCAGGACGATATGGAGCAATCGCCTGCCGCACGACATCCAGACTGTGCTGGCATCGCAACCGACACATTCACTGGAACAGCTTGCAGACCTGGCAGACCGTATCCAGGAGCTAACGTCACCGTGCAATGTCGCCGCTGCATCATCCCGTAGTGCTCATGAGTCCCACCCATCCGAGGAGATCGCAGAGCTAAAAAGGATGGTCCAGCAGCTCACACTGAAGCTGGAAGAGCATACCCGTGCGTCATGCTGTTCTACCGGCCGTTCTAGACAGCAAGAAGGCCGATCTAGACAGCAAGAACGCCGTTCATCTTCGCAGCAGAGAAGTCGGTCTAACTCCAGCTACCGAAAATTCCCAGTATGCTGGTACCACGCTAAGTTCGGGGCAGAGGCTCATAAGTGTATCAAGCCCTGCGATTACGTCAAGGCGGGAAACTCCACGGGCAGTCGCTAATGGCGACAAACGATTGCCCATCTTCTACAGGTCGCCTCTTCGTTACCGACCGCAGCACGAACACCCAGTTCCTGGTGGATACTGGCAGTGACCTCTGCGTCTACCCTCGTTCTGCGCTTCGGGAACGTCGAGCCAAGACGGATTTCCAACTCAGCGCAGCCAATGGAACCATCATCGACACATACGGCTTTATTGAGCTTAGCTTAAATCTAGGCTTAAGGCGTAATTTTGCTTGGCGATTCATTGTGGCTAATGTTACAAAACCTATCATAGGCGTTGATTTTCTTAGCTGTTATAACTTAATTGTAGATTGCCGAAATCAACGCCTAATTGATAACACCACAACTTTGTCATCTAGTGCTTCTCTTGCTAATGCTGATATTTTCTCTGTTAAGGTTTCGACAGGCGACACGCGATTCCATGAAGTGTTGAGTAAGTTTCCGGACATAACACGCCCTTCAGGCACACCGGTAATTCCAAAGCACAACACGGTACACCACATTAGGACTACACAAGGACCTCCTATCTCATGTACACCCCGTAGACTGGCACCTGACAAACTTAAAATTGCTAGGCAGGAATTTGAGCTTATGCTCAGCAATGGCACAGCGCGTCCTTCTGAAAGCCCCTGGGCTTCACCCTTGCACCTCGCGCCTAAGAAGGATAACGGCTGGCGACCTTGTGGCGATTATCGCATGCTTAATTCACGGACTATCCCAGACCGTTATCCTATTAGGCATATTCATGATTTTTCCCACGCTATTGCTGGTTGTTCTATCTTCTCAACAATCGATTTGCTGAAGGCCTATAATCAGATTCCGGTTTTTGAGGACGATATACAGAAGACCGCAATCACTACACCCTTTGGCCTGTTTGAGTTCCCTTTTATGACTTTCGGTTTGAGAAATGCAGGCCAAACATTCCAGAGGTTTGTTGACGAGATGACTAGAGGCTTAGATTTTTGTTACGCATTCTTGGATGATTTTTTGGTATTCTCCAAGGATGAGGCCCAGCACGAAGCCCACCTTCAACAGCTCTTCACTCGCATGAAGGAATATGGCGTTCTTGTCAACACATCGAAATGCGTCTTCGGTGCAACCGAGGTAACGTTTTTAGGTTACCGAATCTCTGCATCCGGCACCAAACCTCTGGAATCTAAGGTCCAGGCCATAAACGACTTCCCCATACCTATGACGGTCAGGCAACTTAGGCGATTTTTAGGAATGCTTAACTTTTATAGGCGGTTTCTACCTCATTCCGCTTCAATTCAAGCCCCTTTGAACGCCTTGCTTTCTGGCTGTGTTAAGGCATCTCACCCTGTCGATATTTCTGGGGAATCACTGCTAGCTTTTAACAGCTGGAAGGATAGTCTCGCTAATGCTACATTACTTGCTCACCCAGATTGTCAGGCCGAACTCGCTCTGGTCACAGATGCGTCCGACCTGGCAATGGGTGCAGTTTTGCAGCAATTAAAGGATGACGTTTGGCAGCCACTAGCGTTCTTCTCGCGGAAGTTGAGTCCCTCTCAACAGAAGTATTCACCCTACGACCGCGAGCTCTTAGCCACATATGAAAGCATCAAATACTTTCGATATATGGTGGAAGCAAGGCATTTTGTAGTGTTTACTGACCATAAGCCGCTCAGTTATGCTTTCAATGAAAGGAAAGCTAACTGTTCGCCTCGGCAGTACAGACACCTCGATTACATCTCGCAGTTCACGACCGATATTAGACATATTTCGGGAAAGGACAATGTCGTCGCCGATCCACTGTCACGTATCGAGGAACTGCAGATGCCAATCGACTTAGACTTGCTGGCTTCATCCCAAGCGTCTGATCGAGAGCTGACTCAACTTCTGGGAGGTGAATCATCACTCCGCCTTAAAAAGTTAAGCATCCCCAACTCTCACGCAGAACTTTATTGTGACGTCAGCACCCCTTCACCTAGGCCCTTCATTACCAAGCCTTTGAGGAAACAACTCTTCGACAGTCTTCACAGTCTTAGCCACCCAGGCGCCAACGCTACCGCTAAACTGGTTGCTGAGCGATTTGTTTGGCCTGGTGTGCGCAAAGACTGTCGTGAGTGGTCTCGACAATGTTTGGCATGTCAACGCGCCAAGGTTCATCGTCACGTGTCTTCTCCATTGGGCACGTTCGATCTGCCTCGCGCTCGATTTGCCTTCATTCACGTGGATATTATTGGTCCCCTCCCTATTTCACAGGGCTTCCGCTACTGTTTTACGGCTGTGGATCGTTTCACACGCTGGCCAGAAGTCACACCCATGGCGGATATGACGGCTGAAACAGTTGGGAAGGCATTGATATCGTGGATATCCAGATTTGGATGTCCAACCGATATTGTCACCGATCGCGGTCGACAGTTTGAATCTTCACTTTTCCAATATCTTGGAAAAATTATTGGATTCAAACATCGCAGAACAACCGCGTATCACCCAGCTTGTAACGGGCTAGTGGAACGATTCCACCGACAGTTAAAGGCGGCCATAATGTGCCACGCTGACGGTAATTGGGTGGACACGTTGCCTTTGGTGCTATTGGGCATTAGGAGCTCATTTAAAGATGATCTTCAATCATCATCTGCCGAGTTGGTATACGGTGAGCCGTTACGTTTACCTGGAGAATTTTTCCAGGCAACAGCTTCCCACTCCACCGATATATCGGAATTCACCACTCGTCTGCGCCAATTTGCATCAAGGCTCCAACCTTCACCTGCAGCACGTCACAATAAAGATAAAATCTTTATTTACAAAGACCTGAACTCGTCTAGTCACGTATTTTTAAGGGACGATGCATTACGTGCCTCCTTGCAACCTCCATACTCTGGCCCCTACGAAGTACTAGAACGTAGTGATAAAACATTTAAAATATTATTTAAGGGTAAAGGCGTCACTGTATCCATAGATCGCCTCAAACCGGCCTATATACTGACTGACCCATCTCCTAACCCTATCCCCACTCCTCCTACCCCGTCTTTTAACCCTAGTCCCGCTTCCTTCCCTGATCCTGTTCCTTTAGGGCAGAATGCCCCAGCTCAGGATGACGTCAGAAGAACGCGTTCCGGCCGTACAGTTCACTTTCCGAATTATTATCGCCCGTAGTGACGGTCTCTGGGGGGGAGTGATGTAGCCTCATCAACATTTACTCATCATCATAGATAATTTACAGATTTTATTATTATATATTTTCAACATATTTGATATTTATTTATATTCAAAATTATATACAAAATCTTATTATCTACTTATATACTAACTATACTATAAACAAAAACACAAACAGAATATTAACACAAAAGTAACACAAATTATATTAAATAAAATAAAGTACAGTGTTTACATTCGCCATGTTGTGCATTGGAAACGTACCGCCGCCGCTAGTAACTTATATCTATTGTTTTAACTCAATACGATGCGCGGGCGCAGTTTGTTCCACGCGCCGCGCCAGTCGACTTACTGTCCTCGTCCGCGAAGCCCGTGTCGCCTGCTAACCGAGCGCTCACTCATATACGTCGCGAATATCAGCTGTTTATGTATCTTCCTTATGCTATCGCTGTGATCTTTTCCTACTCCTTCAATTTCTATAGCTTCTGACTGTATTACTGTGTTGTGTGAACTATTTCCTTCTGTGCAAATTGTGACAGTAAATATACCTTTGTGCTAAGCATCTGGACTCAAGTTATTTAGCCCCGGACACACAACAACTACACTATCACCCGCTATAACCCAAACAACATCCCCTTAAGTTTTTCATTTGTTTTTATTGTGAAAATGAAAGTGGGTGACGAATAATCGTCTCATGAAGAGTTTGAAGAGGCCTTGAAGGTGTAGAAAATAGTGTATGTAGTCGTCGCGGCGCCGGCAGCCAGTTTGGCAACCGGCGCAGGGACTCGTAAATCGTAATGGCAACCGGCGCCGGCAGCACTCTCTTTTTTTTTTATCGTAGGTATATCTTAATGGATACCCCACACCCGCGGAAGACGGAAAGTTATGCCGGTCAAAAACCCACGGTGTTCCTTCTCCAGACCTATGACCGCGGGTCGCGGGATTCGCAGCTGCATTTACCGCAAGCCCGGCAGGCCTCGATTCGCCAGCCCCTGGCGAACTTCTACTTCTATGGGGCCATGTCCCACGTCCACCTGAGAGGCTTGCGCGGAACACGGCGCGCCTTCTCGGGTCCCTGGCCAGCTTTGAGTTGACCTGTCCAAACTGACGGTACGTGCTATTATAATAAGCACATGATTGTAAAAATTAGTAAACAAATATTTGTAAGGAACTAGGTTAAGACTCAATTGTATTATAAAAGTAAGTGTAGTAGAATAAGAAAACTGTACAAATAAAAAGAAAACCTAGCCATGTTTCGTACTGTTTATTTAAGTAAAGAACAATATAAACCCTGTCTAGATAGTACAGTGATAGTTACGTGGGAAACCCACCCACATTGACGCAAAAGACGAAGAATGAAAGAAAGATAAAGTATGAAAGTACGAGAAGCATTAATGGGAGAAATGGGAGAACTAGTATAAAAGGAAAGAAGCTAGCACAGGCTCCGATCATGTTGTAGAAGGAAGAGTATTAAAAAACTGACGGTCCGCATGCATCAGCAATAGTGTAGGTCAACGTAGGGACCTCAATGACCTGACGCACGACGCCACCAATCAGCAGGATATTTGCGTAGGTAAAATATGATAAACTCGAAACGTCACGCCTGCGTGGCATAGGCTTATCTTCTATATCGTGATTTCAAGAACAATACCTGAAGTATATGAACGAATTTCAGCTAAAGAGAAAAATAATTCATCTACTGCGCGATTCGCAGCTGCTCCCGTTCGTTATTACAGAAACATAATGGAAATAAATAGAAGCAATTTCATCTAAACACACAAAAAGCGAAAAGATTCCAATATTGAGTGTACTAAGACACACATGTTTAATGAAAATAGGCTGTTATTAAAAAAAACTTATAACGCCACCCGTCACAGCCACAAGCGGCAGACTACGTGCTGTTTCCATACATTTCAAGTTTTCGCCACCGGCCACCTGTGCCAAGTCCCTGCTAGGAAAAATTGTCCGCAGCTTGTGGCCGGCAACTAGTAGCGAGTTACCTGTGTGCAGGTACCCTAAAGTAAGGTTTCATAATCATTATGTTTGTTTGGATAGGTACTCACATAAAAAAGTGAAAGTAAAGTTAAAGTCGAAGTATTTTACGGGAAACAAAGTGCATGGTGCTACGCATGCGATTGTGGCTAACCAGTCGATGTCCTAAAAGGCATGGCTGGCTGTCCAAAATGGTGTTCTGGTACCAACGCTTATGTATGGAAGTGAATGTTGGTCTTGGAAGAAGATTCATGAAAGTAGAATAAATGCCGGGGAAATGCGTTCCTTGCGAAGTATGTGCGGTGCAACTTTGAATGATAGATTGAAGAATGATGTGATAAGACAAAGTTGCGGTTTAAAAGATGATGTAGTGACAAAAATTGAAAGGAGTATGCTTCGGTGGTTTGGGCATGTTGAAATATTGAGTGAACGACGATTAACAAAAGGAATTTATAAGGCGAATGTCAGTGGAAACGCCAGTAGAAGACGCCCTAGAAGGACATACATTGATGTTATTGGTGATGTTCTTCAAAAAGAACAGGTGCGTAGTACTTTCAACCGGCGTGCGTGTATGACAAGATGTATGACCGTGGACGAAGCGAAAGGAGTATGTGAGGGTCGTAGCATGTGGCGTTCTACAGTTTCTACAGTTCCTACCCCCATGGGAAAAAGGCGTGACTTTATGTATGTATGTAGAGAAGTATTAAAAAAAAGGCAAATGTATGGAATTCTACTTTAAGGTAGCTTCTGTTGGAAGATCTCTTATTTGAGAGCTGTTTATTAATACGAGCCTAAAGAGGTATTTCACAAACGTATCAATAATGTAGTCCGTAACTATTTACCAGAAAAGCTAAATCACCATCATCATCATCTTCCTGCCCTTATCCCATATTACTTGGGGTCGGCGCAACACGTTTTCTTCTTCCATTCCATCCTGTCAACTGTCATGATATCACTGACTCCCTTCTCTTTCATATCATTCTTCACACAATCCATCCGTTTTTTCTTTGGCCTTCCTCTTCCTCTCCATCCATCCACATTTATATTCATAACTCTTTTGGTCACATGCGTTTCATCCTCCTCTTCACATGCCCATACCAATACAAACGGTTCCCTTTCAACTAGATAAGCTAAATGTGGCCTAGAAATATGAAAATGATGTGTTCAATAATCTTGTCATTAGTAAGAGACATAATAATGATAGGTTGTTGAAACACCCTCTAAAAGTGGTTATTATTAAGGGCCCTCGCCCACGGGCGACTTTTTGTAGCGATGCAGTCGCGATGCTCTCGCGCGTAGCATCGATACAGACGCGAAGCAGTCGCTAGCTGTGTGCCCGCGCCCACGGGACCAGATTCAGTCGCGATGCAAACGCGATTCGGTCGCGATGCAAACGGGATTCGGTCGCGATGCAAACGCGATTCGGTCGCGATGCAGTTACGATACAAAAATACCTTGGATCAGTACAGTTGCAAGATGGACTCCGTTGAGGCAACGTTAGTCACGTTGTCTTTGGTGCTGCTTTTACGTAAGCAGCCGAAGCGTAGGCAACGGAAGCGGCGTCAATATTGGATGCATCCATTTCGACGGCAGCAAAGAACAAACGGCTATCTACAAAATCACTAGTTTTCAGGAGAGCGTTTTTAACGCGAAAATGTAATAACTTCTACAAAAATAAAGCTAGCCTCTTCAAATTTGCAATAGTTATATTATTCGGCATTTTGAACAAAACTATGAAGGTCAATTAACTGATATATATATTTTTTTCGAAATACGGCAGATGTCTTTTTCTACTTCGCACAAAATAAATAACTAACTGAGTCAACTGCCATATGTTCGCTTCTACGTAGGACTTTGTAATTACTGATTCCCAAACAATTTTACTTATAAAAGGAGATATTGTTATTCTCTTTTATAATATATATCTAACTACGACAACAAATAAAGGGTAACTATGACTGACACCAAGATATTGTAGTTGTCTCAAATTACTTCGTAATTCTAAAGGTTCAGATATTGATATTGCAGATAACATGCTATTAATATGATGAGCTTTTGGAGTTCAAGAAAAGAATTAAGTTATTCTTAGTAATTGATTCTTTTTTAATCATCGTAATCATATTACAAAGTAACAAAAATGCAATATTTGTAAAGAAAATAAAATTTCTAAGGAGTTACTATCTTCAAAAACAAATCAATAATCGAATCTTATACAAGCTATTATCATACAAAAGCAAAGCATATGATCAAAGGAATTGAACCCGTGTTAATACACGTAAGTAAAGATTATTTTATCACAATAATCAAACTTACTGAACAAATAATAATTTCTTCCTAGTCTTTTCTTCAAGAAATAATCAAATTCCAAACTAAGTTATTGAAGGTTTTTCTTGCATAAAATGAACAGTCGGTAGTCTGTTTTTCTACCGTAGCACGTTGATGATAGCTTCAGCAAGTGTGTTTTAATGATTCTGACCGTGTTTGGACGTGCTTTATCACGCATAAGCTGAAACAAAGCACCCAACTGGGTCCGCAAAGAAATGACAACATCCGAAACAATCATTTCAGCGTAAATCTATGCATTGAGATTGCCTCTGATTCAAATCAGTTCTGTTCTTCCATCGATTCAAATACTCGGCCATAACAATATTTTTCCACGTTTTTAGCATCCTGAGGTCCACCAATGCATCTAGTAATCTGGTCTTATGTCAAAGCGAGATTCATCAGAAAAGCACACATAACGCCATTTTTCTTCTGCCCCATTTCTGTGTTCACGAGCCCATTGTGAACGGGCCCTACGATTGCAGGGCTCAATCAGTGGCACTCGTAGCGGTCTTTGCGAACAGAGATTGACTTTGTGCAAACGGTTTCTAATGGTTTGATCGCTTATTAACAACCCTGAAAAGCGATGAAGCCTTTGAATGCTCATCTTGCAAAGCATGAGAAAAATAAATGTATATTTCATTGAATAATGTATTTACATGTTTTTATTGTACTGTGCGTTCAGTCCACGAATACGCGCCCCACTCCTTTTTGCTGTTGGAAGCCGCGTGGTGCTTAAGCATACATTTCTTTTTATTATCTTATTTTAGTTTCCTTGCCTCGGAGAGCACGTTATGCCGTCGGTCCGGGTATCATACGAATACCTGTGGTAGTGTCGTTATGGGTAGTCAGAAGTCCGAAAGTCTGACAACCGGTCTAACCTTAGGATATAGGCATTGCCGCGCAACTGAGTTGCGGAGGTCTGATGACAGTTTCTCCGTGTAAAAGACTGGTGTTCAGCTCACCGTTTAGACTAAAAGCTGACCCCAACATAGTTGGGAAAAGGCTAGGCAGAACGAAGAGCGATGAAGCCTCGTAATCACCATCATCGCACTCATTTTAGGATTTAATCGAGCAGTGATATGTATGTAAAGATCTTGTCTACCTGTGGTGATGCGAGTTCATCCTCCATGACGCTCAGCTACGCTGCCAGTGATACGGTAGCGTGTTCAGAAGTGACTTATTATACTCTGCGTAGTGCCCAGAGCGATGGCCACAGTACGTTTCCGAGAGCGAGATTCCCACATTCTTACGGCTCTGATCGTTTTTCCCAACTCAAGTGACATTTTTCGTCCTTAATAGCGTTCATGTATATTGATCTGACTCAGAAGTGTAGTAGAAACGGTTTTGTCTTAAAACCGTTGCAGGATTTTATAGGAAAACGACTTGACAGAAGATTTTCAACTTTTAATCGAAATTCAAAAACTTTCCTTTTTTATATTATGAAGAGGTCGCTAAATAACTATGAGGAGTCAAAAAAAAAACAATTTAAGAACTTGCAGTAATTCGCTAAAATGTGCTTTATCCCTAGACACGTTTGATGTGTGTATTATGAAATGTAGATTAACAAAATTGAGGTCGTAGAAAGAGTAAGTATGCAAGTTAAAAAAAGTCAACTGCCCCACCGCCCATGACAAAACGGTCGTGTGACTGATATCTTTGTTTATCGCATGCGACGCGCCGAATTGTACGACGTACACACGGACAATTGTAGATGTCCGTGTGTACTTCGTTACTTTGTAAAAAAAGGTGTAGTTGTCTTTAAATACGCGACAAAAAACAAAGAAAAAATGAGATTTTGTATGAAAGAAAATATCACTAGATAAAATAAAGAATTCTGAATTCAATTATGTAAAAAAGTGATTTTCGCAAAAATGCAGTTGTCTTTTTGTTCTTTGCGGCCGTCGATTTAATACCCAGAGATTACTTTGTGGACATCATGTAACAACATTCAAACAACTCAAAAATTATGATCTTAAATTCAAAAGTTGTTATAGAATGTCATATTCGACGTTTTGTGAATTGCTTTCGTTTGTATCGATACAGTCGCGATGCAGTAGCGCGTTAGTAGCGCGACGCGGTCGCGCGTTTGTATCGATACAATCGCGATGCAGTAGCGCATTGCAAATGCGACTAACACGCGTTAGAAGTGATGCTGTCGCGCGTTTGCTAAACGCGCGACTGCATCGCTACAAAAAGTCGCCGTGGGCGAGGGGCCTTAAACGTTAAAACTAGGTACACTGTTCCAAAGGTTAGGTCCAAACTTTGATTGTCCGACTTTGTTGTTATTGGTAAAAAACTTGGAGCTGCTTAGTAATTTTACTTCTATAATTGGAGCTACGCAGCCACCGAAGACCTGTTGATAGCCTCGTCACTCCATGGTGGGAAATATCACAAATTGTGACGTAGTCTTAGTAGAGTACCTAATGGCGCTTGGGTTGCGCCCAGATTTGCTTGTAATAAAAGACGGGGTCCGAGATACTTTGTATAATTTGTAATGTAGATAGACACATGTAGATACAGAATGCTAAGAGTAGATGAACTTAGGATTATACAGGGTGTTAACGAAATCGTGTAATTCCTTCAAACCACGTGATCTACTGGTGACACAGTATAACCCTAAATGGGAATTTTCGAAAATCAACCAAAAAAAATAATTCGAAAACAATTTTTGGTTTTTAATTTCTGAGTCTTTTTAGAACCTTGAGTTATCTGACTGCAAAGACCGATATCGCGTTAGTCGTTCCTAACAGCCGTGTCGCCGTACTTTCATTAATTTATGCGTGGCATCGAAATGTTCACACAAATAATTTTTGTTTTTGCAAAAAAAAAAAACTTATTTTTTTACTGAATCCTTATTAGGTGGTTTAAATACGATCGGTAACAAGGCCGCATGAAAAAAAAAAGAATTTTATTTTTAATCAAGCTAAATCCCGTGCGGGGCCTGTCTACACCAGTAGTAGTAGATCATGTGGTTTTAAGGAATTACACGAATTCGTTAACACCCTGTATGTAGTACAGGTACCTGTACTACATACAGGGTGTTAACGAATTGTACAATGTGGTACGATAATGATAATAGGACGAGTGTGTAGAGTAATGTGTAGTGTATTTTGTTTACTAGAATAGTTGATATAAGTACCTAGAATATCGCTAGTCCATGACCGGACACATTGTATATGAAATTTACGTGATCAGTACCTATCAATAATCTTGTCATTATCAATATAAATACATATGTGGTAAAATGCAAATGTAACCTATTGAAAACTTTAGAGACCGAATTAGCTTAAATAACAGCTAATGATAGGGTGGCGAAATACCCCTTTAATTTATTTAAATTCATATTATTGTTATATTTCTTGCTGCCAGCTACAAAATCTAATGTACCTAATTAAATGTATTCAGTGTTTGTTTGCGTTAAGGATTTAATACTTGTATGGTTTGCGTGTACACACGGCTGCACATCAAGCTATATATTTCCAGTTTACACTGACCTCTCATTGCAAGGAAATCCTATACAATGCGAGATCAGATTATACTGGAAATATATGACAGCTTGATCTGTAGCCGTGCGTACATTACATGTAAAATAAATGCTTGACAAAAAGGTCTATAAACGAATCTAATTTTCAATCTTCATCAGTGCTATGAATGGTGTTTTCTCAGGCCAGAATAATTAAAAATGCCTATGCCAAAAAGACTATTTTATAATTATTTAAATAATGTATGACTAGTAGCGCCCCCCATTGTACGTACTCTTTTGTGCAGAGCTGTAACACCGTCTACAGTTATTTACAACAAAATCTCTTTCTTTTACCTAAAAAAATTATTCATTTCCTAAGTATGTATTTCCACTTGAAACTTGTATAAAATCGACTACTTTAGCTCCATGAATTCAGATTAACTCTGTGTCTGAAAAATAAAAAGTTTTATCTGTGTCTCTCTAGATGGCGTTGTTAGCTTCCCTGAATCGCGCTATGGTTTCGTTACCGGCCAAACAAGACTATCTCGAGTTGAAAAATTTCACGTCGACAGACGGACGGACCCGTTTATAGGGTTCCGTACAATTATTAGTAATTTTTTCTATGGTTATTGCTAACTTCGTTACAATTAACCTATATATAAAATAATGTGTACATTGTACTGGACGTCACGCAATAATGCCACATGAAGGAAAACTACCTTAACTTAAATACTTTAGATAGAAAAATTTACTGAATGAAGACTTCATTTTTATTTTAAAAACAATACGAACTGTATTCAAAGAATTTTAAATAATTACCTGTCTGAACCGGGACTCGAACCCGCTAAATGTGAGAAGAAAAACCTGTAATTTTATTGTACTGTTCGAAAGGCTCAATAATATACATTTATTTCTTCTATAACATAGCATCTAAAATAAAAGGAAGACAAAAAAGAACGGTGATAGATAAGAACTAAGATAGAGATGTCAAACTCTATTTCATAGGGGGCTTACACTATCATAATTATGATATATCTAGGATCATACATAATATATTACAGGATCATATCTCTTAAATGACCTCTAGAGTCATATCTTTGTATGAAGAATATATCTCCCATAAACTAAATTTGACAGCTCTTATTTATCTCCGTCTCCATAATGTGGCAAAAGCCATAAGTAAATTTAGTTTCGTACACATACGACATTACAAATTTTGAAAACGGTGAACATTATCGTGAACTCGCTAAAATCTATCTCTCGCCGCAAGAAAACGATACAATATAATATTTTTCAATTTAGCGTTAAAACTCTTGCTATGGGTACTCAGTACTGTAAATTCTCTGAAATTGATGCATGCTTTAAATTGTATTTTATACCTCGGAAATCTAACCGAAAGTTTTGATTTCTACATTATTTACACAAACACTCTATTTAGGTACCTACGTAATTACAAATAGGTACAAATAAAGAAAAATATGTCCTAGTATAAAACTATAAACTAAAATAGGGCATTAAAATAATCCTCCGCATCACTGTCGACTGGTAACGTGCCCATACAACTTGCAGCATTGCCGAAAAATATATTTAGAAATTAAAAGCAGTGTCGTAGCTGGTCTGAGTTGAGCCTCTTTATAAACCTCGCTGACGAGAAAATTGTTGTTTTGAGTTGATATGAACTTAAACTCTAATACTTATTTATTCAAAATAAACTAAAATTAGTTCGTAAACGTTAATGTAAAACAAGAAAGCCACGTAAAACGCCTGCCCGTCACAATATTTTTTCGTCAGTTTCGAAATTTATTGCGTGTACTTTTTTTCAGGATTTTATTAATATTCGTAAAATACAGGAGACACATAATTTTATGACAGACACATGACGCGATTCTAAGGGTAACTTATTTTAATAAGGATCCCTAGAACTATCTAAAAAATGTGTAATAATATCAAAATAAATCAAAGTAAACGGATCGATCCATCATATGTCCGCTGACGGGGCGAGCGGCCCATGAAAAATATTGCCCGGTTTATCATGGATTATGGAAAGTGGGCAACAGTATGCAGACTGGCGCGTAGGCGAACCATATTGTTGAGTTGTCTGGCTATTTTATATATTGCATTTTGACTGCTTAATGTAAATCTGATGAAACGTATGGGAATAAAAAAACCGGCCAAATGCGAGTCGAATTAGCGCACCAAGGTTTTCGTACCACCATGTCTGTGAAAGAACTATTTTTATTATAGATTTATATAAAAGGTTAGTCGGAAAGGAGTACTACTCCGAAAGGGTGTTAAAATACCCATAATAATAAAAAGACATAGCCTGATATATGATAGCCATAGATCTGTGATAGACAGATCGACAGAGAGACGGACAGACGGCGTAGCAGGCTGAGCTAGGCTGAGTGATAGGACCCCGTTGGCATCCATTGAGTACGGAACCACATAAAACGTCTACAAAAATCATCAAAATTCCTGAAAGAATGTTATAGGTTCGTGCTGGTTGAAGTATTTAAAGAACAATGGTAGAATTATTCCTGAAATTTATCTTAACAACTAAAACCTTTCAAATTAAGAAGTGAAACGCAATACTCAACCAAAAGAAATTGCTCTGTACTTTATCCAATGACTAAAGAATAGTAGACTTTATCCTCCAACGCTTAAGTGCTTATTACATTTGGCTCAATTAAGACGTCTTAATTCAGTCGTTACTGAATTAAGTCAAGTGTAATCGCAATTAGCAACCTAGGATCCTAAATTCAGTAGCAAGGATGGTTTCTGACTGACTAAATCATTTAGAAGCTTATTTAGAAACGGATTTAGGAAGGTGTAAACGCATTAAGTAACTAACTTCCGTCGCTGCGTGAGGTTGTATAGTTTTATTTTGACCAAAGAGTATAGTAATATATGGGAATAGAGAGCCCTCTCGCGAGATTCTTTGTAGATTTTTGCATGGTATTAACACAGTCTACTTAAATCTAACTCCTTACAGTCGGTCAACGTAGAACATTGTCGCAGAGCAATCGTGCGGGGGGTTGCGGGGTGAAGGAGCGAAGGTTATGTCCCGACTCGGGACTCCCGAGTAGCCATACTGCATACCTACTCGGGACATAAATTCCAGGGCTCGCACTTTTTGATTTCGAATTTGATTGACATCGTTCATAGAAATTATATTAATTGTATGTATGTTGTACCTATTACGATAATTTTATTATAAAGTCTGTTTACTAATCCAAGATGGCGGCATACATACATTTTCAAATGATTGTTCGTGGGAAGTCATTTCCACGGTTTTCGGGGTCACTGATGCCGAAAATAACGTCAAAATCCAAATCCAAGATGGCGGCCATAACAATTTTCATCTAATCATCATGGGTGTTAATTTCATGGTTTTCGGGGTCACTGATGCCAAAATAACGTCAAAATCCAAATCCAAGATGGCAGCCATGAAAGTTAGTAAATTAGTGGTCATGCGTGTCAAATCCATTGTTTCCTGGGGTGCGGATGCCGAAAATGAAGTCAAAATCGAAATCCAAGATGGTGGCAGTAAAAATGTCAAATTAGTCGTCATGGGTGTCATTTCCATGGTTTTCGGGGGTACTGATGTTGAAAATGAGGTCAAAATCCATTTCCAAGATGGCGACTTTTAAAATTTCAATTTAACCACCATGGGTGTCATTTCCATGGTTTTCGTGGATGCTGATGACGAAAACAAGATCCATTCTCAAACACCAAGATAGGGACCACGTTTTACCTGGCAAATTACATTTAACAGATAATTTTTTTTGACCGCCGTATATGATCGAGGAATACTTAGACTTTATTTCCAGCATCAGCATCCACGAAAACCATAGAAGTAATAACCATGAATAATAAGTAATTTTCTATGGCTCCTTCTTGGATTTGGGAATATTTTATGACTCTTACCTACCCCCGCAAGCGTTAGTCACTGCGACTGTAACCTCGACAAAATTTGTAGTTTTAAATATTGTTAGAAAATTCCAGGATAAGATGGCGAAATTGCTGCTACATACCTTTGCATTATTTTGTCAATCGTCAAAATTACGCATGCGTGGTTTTCTTTTTGCGTGTCACTGTTTCTATAAAACGTTAATTAATTTGGACGTTTGTTTGACAAAGTTTGTGTAATTTGTTTTATGTGACAACCCTATGACAAGTGTTACCAATTTTGACATTTCATAGGACCTGCCAAATGTATGGGCGTTGACCCACTGTATGTAGTAAGTAGGTACACTGTGGTATTAATATGTGATTTTTGTATTTGCGAAAAGTGATCGCCTACGTCAAGTACGTCACCCCCCCCCCCCCCCCCTTTGAGTTTCTGTCGATGCGTGAGGACGTATAGTTTTATTTTGTATTCCCAAATAAAAAAGTGTAGTGCGAGTGCGGTGCGCAGCGTGGGTACCTACGAAATGACGAAAGAAATAGAAGTTATGCTCAATATTTTAGAGCTGTATAAAGATATGCCCTATCTTTGGGACAAAAATGACAAAAATTTCCTGAACAAAAATGTACGAAATGAGGGCTTCCAAGTGCTACTGAGTTTATATAAAATATAGACGAATCGGCTACAATAAAGGCCAGGGCTGGGCAAAGGCCAATTTTTTGGTCTGGATAATACTGAAGCCATCCTCGCACACGACACGTCCGACTCCGTCGCGCTTTAACTGGCAACTGATTCAGTAACTAAAGTGTGGCAAAAAATCTGCCAAAATCTGCCACACTTTGCGCCAAAAATGCCAAAAATATGTCTTTAAGGAAACTGAAAAAAATACACAATGAATTCAATGAAATTTCTTTAATCAATAAAAATATTTAAGTTTTCTTATGCGTTATTATACTTAAACACTACTTACTCTACGTATCATCCGCATTTGCCTTCAAATTTTCGGTAAACATAGATTTTGACGACATCTTTTTGATCATGTTTTTAGTTGGTTATGTAGGAGACACAGTCGCCGTGTCTTTTGTTGTAATTAAAGCTGACACATGTTGATTTAGGAACCTATTCTTTATTTTTATTTTGTTTAAATTCACCAGACAAGATTCTTTCGCACAAAGCGTTGGACATCGGCAAACATAATAATGCTTTCGCGAAATTTGTAATATTTGGTTTTGGATATTTTGTAGCCCCATTCGCGTCCAGGATTTTTCCAATCGCTCCCCAAAATTTGTCTACACTCAAAATTGTGCTGGTGGCGCTACTTCCACCTGATTCTAACAAGTCTCTTGGAAACCAAATCAATAAAGAAGTATTCCAGTTTGATTACAGTACATAATCATCTGAAGCACTTGTTTAAATAAGCGGGAAATCCCCGTATAATTTGGCCATGAAACAGAAGTTGCCAGTTCGAAAAAATCATTTGTAATCTCATTATACATATATAAAACCTGATGTACTGTATACTTTTAAAAAAGATAATTCAAATTATGTAATGTGAATTGTCATGAAATCATTTAAATCTGCCGAAATCTGCCACTTTTGTGAATCGTCAGCAGGATCTGCCACAGATAAAATTTTGGAGCGAAATCTGCCAAAATGGCAGAAATCTGCCACAAATGGTCACACTGACTAAATTTAGGACAGTGTGATCAGAAGCTTCTAATTTGCCCTTCTGAAATAAGACGTCTTATTTCAGCCAAATGTAATAAGCTTTTTAGACAAAGTATGTGAACAACGCGACGTGGCCTTTCGCTCTGGAGGGGCCCAAATCGCAACCATAAACAAAAAAATCTCCATTATAACCATAGAGTTAATTGAAAGAAGTAAGAACGTCACACAACAGTTTCCATCTGTCATTACTATGTGCGTTTGAATTTAAATAAAAATTTAATAAAAGCTTAACATACTATGCGCCCTGTTTTCGTTTACAAAAAATACTCACAATATTTTAAAAATGTGAAGAGGATTGCGTGGTACGGTAACTTGATATTTTTAACGACTTTTTAAACCGCCATCCGCTAATCATACATGCAGACTGAAATAGAGTTTTAAATACACACAAATGTGGTAATGTGGGTCTGTGAGAAGGAAAATTCTTAAAGATGTTCTACCTGATGATTAGAGGATAATAACGAATGGATAGGCAGCAGCATCCACTTGTGTGCTTGTCCCTGCAGTAGTGATGTCCCTGCAATACAGAGGATATAATAGCCTAGAGGCAGTGATAGCTTAGCGGGTGGCAACCTAGCGGGTGGCAGTTTAGCGGGTGGCAGCCTCGCGGGTGGCAGTTTAACGATTGAATGCTTGTCTTTCACGCAGCAGGGTCTCTGAGTTCGAACCCAAACCCACACCTATGACTTTTTGAATTTATGTGCATATCAGAATTGTATTACCACTTGCGAACAACATTGTTTGGAAACCAGCACACCTGAGAATAGAATAGAATAGAGTAGGTTTTTATTTGCAAATCTAGGTAATACAAAAAAAGATGTTACATTTGTGATTACAGCTCAGCCATATTTCACCATTCGGTATGCAAATATTAACATTAAATTATTTACTAAATTATCACATCGCATTACATTCTTTTGAGATTAAGTATAATTCAATTACAATTCAGGATAATACTTATGTTTTTCGCCCAAGAAAAAACTCAGTTACACTGTAGTATGTTTTATTTATTAGACATTTACGTAGTTTAATCTTCAACTGTTGTGTATTTAGAGCTTTCCAACTACTTGCTTACTTACTATTACTTACTATCCGGTTGCATACCGCCCGTCGTCCCAGGACGACACTTAATTATCTTATCTATTGTGCCTATAAGGCCGTGCTTGAGGTTCTATTCTATTCTACGCTATTCTAGAGAGGGCTCCAAGAAGTTCTCGTTGGTGTGTGTGTGTGGACCACCAATCTGCGTGGTAGACTAAAAACTAAAGTCTTTTCTATTCTGAGAAGAGGCTGGCCCAGTAGTGGAACAATATGGGCACAGTAAAAGTCCCTGCAATGTCCCCCAATCAAAATACACGTTATAATGAAAAAGCATCGAAACAGCTAAATAACAAAGTTCCAATCAAAAAGAGATCCAAGTATTCAACTTGGTTATTAGCACACAAATAATGATAATATTTTTTTTTTCAGGTATATTTACTATACATTTTAATAAAAAAACACAAAACTCTTAAGCAAATGTGTACAAACGCTAATAAATAGTCTCGGATGTCCCATGGACGACTTAGTGGACTGTCTCGAGGTCTTCTGCAGGCAATCACTCGTGTTGATCTCCGTTGCTCTAGGCACAATCATTCTGTTGGTCATGTATGTGGTCAAAATGTTCGGTGAACAAACGGGCTACGCACGGATCACAGGTATTGTAGAGGTATAATACAAATACTAGTAGTAGTACAACTAATTGTGAAACAGTTCGTCCGGTATACCACCAACTTTCTACCCCCAAGCAGCATTGTTGAGTTCCGGTTTAAAGGGCGCCAGTGATATTACAGGCATATAAAACCTGAAATGGCGACAGGTCACTGGAATAACTTGCGACCCACGGATGCCTCTCAAGTTAAAGGGAAAAATCTACAAGTCCGTGATAAGACCTGTCGTACTGTATGGATCGGAATGTTGGGCCGTAAAGAAGACGGATTAAAAAAGATTGCATGTAGCGGAGATGAGAATGTTGAGATGGATGTGTGGAGTGACCAGAATGGATGAGGTCAGGAATGAGTATATTAGAGGAAGTTTGAAAGTAGCGCCAGTGACAGAAAAGTTGAAAGGGAACCGTTTGTCTTGGTATGGGCATGTGAAGAGGAGGGATGAAACGCATGTGACCAAAAGAGTTATGAATATAAATGTAGATGAATGGAGAGGAAGAGGGAGGCCAAAGAAAAGATGGATGGATTGTGTGAAAAATGATATGAAAGAGAAGGAAGTCAGTGATATCATGACTGGTGACAGGACGGAATGGAAGAAGAAAACGTGTCCCAAGTAACATGGGATAAGGGCAGGAAGATGATGATGGTGATAAGACCTGTGTAGTCCGCCAACCTGCACTAAGCCAGCGTGGAGGACTAAGGGTGACTAATCAACATTGAGCTGCGCTGTGCTGTGCTTAGCTAAGCTGACTTTCCAGTGCTATGTTTTTTTACTAACAACTTTGAGCTACGCGAGTACCTGGTGTGTTGTGCGACTGAGTCAGTACAGTAACGTGTAATCTTTTAAAGTCTTAAGTACTGTAATTATAGACACAATAGATAAACAATGGCACTGACGAACCGGTTCGTCGGTCGGGCCGCTAGCGGATTTAAACAAAGCTCAGCGCAGCGCATCACTTTAGGAGCGAGTCAGCACGTATCGAGTCAACCATTTTTTTTTTTTAATCTTGTGATAATCCTCATGTGTTCCCTTCGCCTTCCCCAAGCGGACTCTTATCGGCTAAAAACCCACGGTGTTCCTTCTCCTGACCCTTAGCCGGGGTCGCGGAATTCGCAGCTGCATGCACCGCAACCCCGGCAGGCCTCGGTCCGCCAGCCCCTGGCAGACCTCTCCTTCTGTGGGGACTTGCACCACGTCCTCCTTAGAGGCGCGCATGGAACACATGCGCGCCGCCTTCTCGGGCCTGTTACTGGTCGGGTGACGGGTCCCCTAACCCGTCGCCCGCAGGCCACACACTAGGATGTCCGGATATCGTCGCGTGCCCTCCGGCGGTGCCCGGTGCGCTATGTTTTAAACAAAGCGCAGTCACACAAAGCGCAGCGCAGCAATATAAAAGGAGCGAATTGACTAAATAGCTATAGTTGGATGTTGTTCTGTCTAGCCTTTTCCCAACTATGTTAGGGTCAGCTTTCTGTTAGGCCCCTCTTTCCCACTGGACACTCTGGGCACGGTCCCAGGTCCCCACGATCGATAGGGCCCCCCTAGTTCCTGCCAGATCACCAAACGATAACCAATATTTATTACCGAAAAACATATTTAAATTTCGAAAAAATTAAACGATAATGAGTGACTACAATACCTACTTGCTTACTAGCTTTTGCATGTGCGAAGCTACTCTACTCTCGCCCAATAATCAGGCTTTCCAATTTCAGGCTCCGATGTGCCTAAGGCCTCCAATAGGGAAAAGACGGCCCTGCTTCCAGTATAACCAGATGCGGCTGAATACCAGTATTTTACATGGAGCGACTGCCATCAGACCTCTGCAACCCGGTTGTCAGACTTTCGGGCTTCTGACTACTTGCTCGTAACGACTATCATAGGTAGTCGTATGACACCTGGGACCGACGGTTTAACGTGCTCTTCAAGACACGGAGTAGTCTCGATGTGTAACAAATAATCACCCATCCGCGGACTGACCGCAGCAAATGCAGCTTAACCTTGAAAATCTGATGATCTGTACGGTTGTTAAGTAGCCACAATCCCCTCTGTAGCTATACTTGGTTTATTACCTCGAGATGTTGTTCTTTTTTTTTTTTTTGTATTATAACTTTCGTGAGACACATTCATATTTATGATCATCAGCCGTCATCCGAATTTTAATAGAGGTGGTGGTTGGACACTGCCTCCTGCCTGGAAACCAGCTCTGAAGTCTAATTCATATAAAAGTGAGATAAGTCTGGAGTGTGACACAGTTAGCGCGGCATACACCGGCACTCTTTCCTCAAACAACACGATCACGACAAGCGACGAAGACGCACGAGCAATACCGAAACAGAGCGCGCCCCTCTCGTCGCGAGCGCAACGCTACGCGGCGCGGTGCAGCGTCAGTTTGACTCGCGACCTCGCCGCGTGATCAGCTCATGATTAAGGGCTCCGTTTGGGTCCGAAACTAGTCGGGCAATCCCGAAAAAATGCACGTGAGTAAACCGTAATTAATCATAAATATGAATGTTGTTCTTTGATTATAACCAACCCTCCAGCAGAGTTCAGGCGCACAACGTCCGATTCGCAAAACGTCCAGTGAGAAAAAATTGTCTTATTCGCAAGACGTCCGATTCGCATATTGTCCTATTCGCAAGACGTCCGATTCGCATATTGGCCTATTCTCAAATTGTCAGATTCGCTAAATGTCCGATTCTCAGAATGCGTGCTCCACATCGACGCTTATCATCAGGCGAGTTGGCGACCAAACGTAGACCTATTCTAAAATAAAGTCCAATTCTCAAAACGTCCTTTGCTTTAAAAGTGCACTTTAAAGGGGAATAAATAACGAAAGACATTTTGTGTTATTTATCAATCACAGTTTAATTACGACAAAACAGAAACATATTAAGAGGAAGGTTTGCGAGCGTGAGAACTTATTTTAGAACCCACACTTCGACATTTCTACTAATACAGCTGCATCACACAATGTAGTGTACACATACCGAAAAACAAAAGCGCACCGAAGGCTTATTTTGTGGCGCGCCAGGTTAAATAAACCTTCAGTGCGCGTTCGCTTCTGAAGGACTAGTAAGTATGTTGCAAAAAACGCGCAATGTATTAGCTATTTACTCACCGCACCGGGAGGCACGCGTGCCCATAGTATTGGTGTCGTGAACAAAGGGTGGGGTCACAGTGTAATCGGTATTGACAGATTTAAACTTAGAATAATTAGGTACTGTAATATATTATTGTTGATTTTCTGTGTTTCTATTTTCGAATATAATGACTTAATGACACATAATTATTGTTTGGGAATATTTTAGGGTATGTAAATGTTGCGAGGGAAGATAAGAGCCAACATAAAAATGAAAACGAGATAATGTGTGATTGATTTGTAATGAAAAACAATTAATGTACATTGTATTTGTATAACTCAATTACTGGGTATAGTAAATATTTTTTCTCAGTTTGGTATTTTAAAATTATATTTTATTATAAAAAATGTACATCTTAGGGCCGATTTTTCTATAGTCAGATAAATTTTATCCAAGGAATAATTATGACTGTTTGACATATTTTCTATACAAAAGCTGTCAAAACGTCAAACTTATTCCCTAGATAAAAGTTATCTGACGATTGAAAAAATAGCCCTTAGTACATACAAAAATTAATGCTTGATATTTTTTTTATTTTTTTTTAATTATTTTATTTATTTACTGCTTGGCGCTTGGGGTTGCTGACATCAGATAAAACATTTTCGCTGTTCCGTTTCTTTGTTTTTCTTTCAGATTCTCGTTTTATAATTGCCCCAATCAAATAATTGGGCTCATTTATTTCCATTTTTCTGTCTAATCTTGAATCTGTTATTTCCGGAAGCATACAATCAAGATAAAACTTTTGTAATTTTCTTTACGTTTTCCCATTTCTATCTGAAATAGTAATATTATGCAGAAAAATATATTAACAAGAAATAGAGAACCCTTCAGCTGACAAGCTATCAAACGTTAAAATTGGCAAGTCTGCCCACGGCCTTGACGTAGCCATGAAACGTGGTAAAATAAGGAAATCATTATACTAATAATAAGTGAAAAATATATATAAATATATAAAACTCACAATATATTCGGACACAGTGTCCGAATTGACATATTTTAATTTCAATATTTTTTCACTGATGATGCGGACACCAATAATAAAAGCTGTTTTGTACAGTCAGATAAAAAACTTTCAGCGATACCTTAATAATTGTGAAAATTCGTCTTCCGCCCAGCCTATAGTTATAAAAAACAGTTTTTAACCGGATTATAAACTAAAGCAGCCGTTTTTAATAAATAATATTATAAAACCCACATACATAGATAGATACGCGCCTTGGCAGTCGGGTAAATAAAGATGGGGTTATTCCTCAAAGCGCAACCACTTTGAACCGCATCAAAAGTATTCCTTGAAACCCACCAACGATGAAACATAGAGAAGAGCACGAAGGATTCGTGATAAATTATATCGATAGACGTTTTAAAATTCAACTGTTGTTTATTTATTAAAACTACCAGGAAAGCAGAAATGAACTGGAACTAGGTGCTTAAGCGACTTACCTCCGGTTTCTGAATTAAATTCGGGATAAGCAATACTTAAGTAGTATTTGAGTACTGGGTTGTCAAAAAGATGCTTTAAAATACGTCATATTTTTGACAACTCCGCATTCAAATGTTACTTAAGTACTGCTTGCTTATCGTAGAATTCTCAATTCAGAAACCGGAAGTACTTAGCTCAATAATGGTAAAAATACAGGTTTTGAAATGGAATCAACTGTTGTTTTGAAAAGTACCAGGGTGACAGAAATTAACAGAAAATAGGCGCTTAGACGATCTGACTAAGTGACAGTGACCTATAAGGTAAGATATATAGGACAGTTTTAAGTTTTCTATCTTATTTATAAAAGAATAATAACGAATACTTTATATTCCTCTTTGTGTTTAATCTTTGGTGCACAACTTAGTGACATCGTTTAGGCGCCCATTTTCTGTTCATTTCTATCACCCTGGTACTTTTGAAAACGACAAATGATTCAATTTCAAAGCCTATATTTTTACCATTATTGGGCTAAGTGTAACCTCCGATTTCTGAATTGAGAATTCAAGATAAGCAATACATATGTAGTATTTTGGCGACCAAATGGCAAGACAAAGGCATTGTCCTCGGCGGGGCAAGATTGACTAATCTTCGTTTCGCCGATGACATTGTTCTTTTTTCTTCCTCAGCCACTGGACTAGAACAGATGCTACAAGAACTGAGCAATGCAAGCCTTGAGGTTGGACTGAAGATGAATATGTCAAAGACTAAAGTTATGACTAATAGTTCACCACGAAACGTGCAAGTGGATGGGGAGAAAATGCAATATGTCCAAGATTATATCTACTTGGGCCAAGTAGTCTCCTTCCAGGCCAGACAAGATAAGGAAATTAAAAGACGTACCGAAAACGCCTGGAAGAGCTACTGGTCCATGAAAGAGCAATTCAAGGGCAGTTTGCCCATGTCACTAAAACGCAAGCTCATGGACATGTGCATTCTCCCCATCTTGACATATGGTGCACAGACTTGGTCTTTGACCAACATCCAGAAGTCCAAACTCAAGGTTTGCCAAAGGGCTATGGAGCGCAGTATACTTGGTGTTAAATTAACTGATCGAGTTCGAAACACAATACTGCGCTCCAAAACTCAAATTGTCGACGTGGCTGAAAAGGCCGCCCAGCTGAAGTGGGACTGGGCAGGGCATGTCTGCCGTATGCCAATGTAGCTGTGGGCCCGTATAGCACAAGAATGGAGCCCTGAGACAGCGAGACGGGGTCGCGGCAGACCGCGGAGAAGATGGCGGGACGAGTTGGATGCCTTTCTTGAGGTTTGGCATGAAGCTGCAAAGAATCGCGACAAGTGGAAGGAAAGGAGGGAGGCCTTTGCCCAGCAGTGGGACAGTACAGGCTAATAATAATAAATAATGTAGTATTTGAGTACGGAGTTGTCAAAAAAATGCTTTAAAATCCATAATTTTTTTGACAACTCTGTACCTACTCAAATGTTACTTAAGTACTGCTTAAGTATCCTAGAATTCTCAATTCAGCAACCGAGGTAAGTCGCTTAAGCACCTAGTTGCAGTTCATTTCTGCTTTCCTAGTAGTTTTAATAAATAAACAATAAGCAGCTGAATTTTAAAACGTCTATCGATATAATTCACTACGAATCCTTCATGCTCTTCTCTATGTTTCATCGTTGGTGCGTTTCGAGGAATACTTTTGGTGCAGTTCAAAGTGGTGAGTCCACAAAGCTATTTATTACTGAAAGATGCCACCTTAAAGCCACAAATAGTTTTTTTGGTAACGCTTTTTTTGCCACAGATTAAAACTTTTTATCTGACTGTACTAAAAAGCTTCAATAATTTGATGGTGTCCGAATATTCAGTGAAAAAAATATTGAAATTAAAATATGTCAATTCGGTCACTGTCCGAGTCGTCTGTTTTATTGTTCGACTAGTGAAAAAATGCAGTCATGTCACGACACTCGCAACCCACCCTAGTGCCTTGTGCGTAGATATTTTTGAGAGCTCGGCTCGAATTTCAAACGGACGTGCTGTCACCTTGGATTCTAGGATGGCACTGAAAATTTTTCGCGTGCGTACTCTTTTATAAAACAAATTACGGGAGAGTATTGCTCCATACTAAAATGTATGGGGAACGGAAAACAATTTCCGTAAAAAATTAACAATGTTGAGACGTAGATTACTCTCATTTGGTTTGATTTATTAAAATAATAAAACGGTAAACGTGTTATTCATACTTTCGTGTCACGATTAAACTAAATAGATTTTTATATATTCCTTTAATATTAAGTAAATTCTGCAAATAGAAAAGGTCGATTGAGACGTTTTTGAGGGAATTTAACATTTTTTTTTCTCGAAATTAATGATTATTTCGCAAATATCTCGCGGTGAAACTGTTGGCACATCTATTAAGGTTTTTCATTATTTTTTTTACGTAATTCCATGCGGAGAGTTTATAGAAATTTCGAAAACAGTAAGTGCCTTTTTAGGTGTTTCTTAAGGACTCTCCTCTTAAATAAAGCCTTTAGTAAATAATCGAAAAAATCAACAATATATTGTATAATGTTCAATATTTTGATTTTTACTAAAGGTTTTGTAAAAAACCATTTTGTTTTATCAATCACAGTTTAATTACGACAAAACACAAACTTATTAAAACCAATGGCTAAACTCCATTGATAGATTTATACAACTTCGATGAACCTCTCGTAAACATAAAAATAAACTTAAAAAAAAATTAAAAACCGACTTCAAAGAAATACTAAAAGGAGTAAAATAATTTTCATAATATAAAATTAACAGTTTCAGAAGTCGGTGGCTTCTATTTGCTTCAGTGTAGAGTTGCACCGACTTCTGAAACTGTTAATTTTATATTATGAAAATTATTTTACTCCTTTTAGTATTTCTTTGAAGTCGGTTTTTACTTTTTTTTAAAGTTTTATTTTTTATTAAATACGTTTTAGTGTCAGAGTTTTAACCCCCTCCTTCATAACCCCTCTTTTTGGCTTTGACGTAGTCGGGCATAAAAAGTCCTTTCAAATGATACCTTACACGATATAATGAAAACATTCCAAAAGGGGGGAGGGGAGAACACGCACCCCCACCTCTTTTCAAGTAGTCAGTTCCCAACAACAAATATAAACAAAGCAATATTAGTAATTTGAGAATTTTGCTTCGATCCGATGAGGAGTTCAGTTCCATATCTCTGAAGTTCATGGTCTAATCATAACAAAATTTAAATGGGACCAATCGGAAAGTATACCCTTTCGAACAAAAAAAGAATTTTTAAATCGGTTCATAAATGACGGAGATATGAGGTAACAAACATAAAAATAAAAAAATTTAAAAAAAAATACAACCGAATTGAGAACCTCCTCCTTTTTGAAGTCGGTTAAAAAGGAGCGATGTACGGTGAAGACCGGTATGGATCACTTTGTACAAGAGCCATAAATATTGTTCCAAAGTACCATGAAATATGTATAAAATTTTGGCGTGACTGATGTTTGTTGTTTTGAATTAAATTTAAATATTTAAAAAGGTTCGTAAATCAGTATTACAATCACAATTTATTTATGTTACTTCAACTGGAACGACTGAAACCAATTACATATTGATAAGAACGTTTTTCGTGATACACAGATGATCAGCTAACATCACCAATCGACGGTATCAAGCAGAGACAGAGCTTTCCTTAATGCTTCTATGTTTAACCTGTGTAGTACTGTAATTATAGACACAATAGATAAACAATGACACTGACGATCCGGGTCGTCGCGCGGAACGATACCGGTTAAATAACACAACTTATTGCAGTCTACGTCGGGAGTGGCCAGAGGCCAGAGCGTTCTCTTTCAACACAAAAAAAACTGTCATGTTTGCGGAGGGTCTCACACATATACATTCTACCCTGTAGCTACGACATTCACACATCAAAAATAAAACAAAATTAGGCCCAATTTGACACGAACTGTCAAATGGTGCCTAAGCGAGTTGACAGAGAAAGTTGACTATGTCGACCGCGTTGCTCTAAGACTGCCAGACATACGCTACTCCTAATGGACGAAACCAATAAATCTATCAATCGATTCTTTGTCGTACTAGAGATAGAAAGGAGAACGATCAAAAATGTATCGGGCGTGTCCCCACCCAGCAATAACGGCAAGACGGCGGGTACCCGCCGCGTGCGCACGCTTAACGTAGCGAACGCTCTTAGTCCAAAACACTGTGTGAAAAAAGTTACAGTTAAAAAGTTTTTGTGATTTTACGTAAAATTTAATATTTTTACTATGTGTGATACTAATAAAAATTCATAGAATACTTTATCAAGAACTACAATGCACACTGCTCGATAGAGCGATTTTGATTTTTGGAATAAATGATTTTTGTATGGAAAAAGTATTAATGGTTTCGGCCGTAAGTTGCACCACAATTCTCGGTCCTACTGCCTTCCCATAAAGTCCACTGCAGCTACCTACTTCAGGTCGTCGACGTTGTCGTCCACCATCTGACTGGTTTAGTGACAAGATTGCTTTGCTAAAGCTTAATAATAAAGTTCTGTTAGTTTTTTTCAAGCACAACAACTTTACTGAGAACACTAAATTCTTGTTGGTCAACTATTCGTACACCTGAAATAACGAACTATTCTTATTTGGAAACGCGTCTCTGTAATTTACTTAACAACTTTCGTAATAACGTTGATATTAAGCTTGTTTCCCACGGTTCGTGTTATCGCGCACCGCGCACGAGCTCGCACCGACACACCGTGGAAAGAGACTCGTCTGTGGTAACGCGGACGCGTGCGGAGCGGTGTGCCGTATCCGCCGCGAGTCAGTAACTTCAAAGGTGCGGTGCGAGTTATCTTTCACTTGATATTTTGGAATGAAAAAATAGCTTCGAATCACGCACCCTCAGAGCGATTACGCACTGCATCAGATCCGAATCCGTGAAAATACTGATATAAAAAACTCGGACCGAATTCGGATATTGCTTTACGCACTGCATCCGATCCGAATCCGTGAAAATACCGATCTAGAGTGAAAATCTCGGACCGAATTCGGATGTTGCTTACTACACTATTCCGATCTCTGATTCAAATTCAAACAATTCAGTGGCCATCTTTTGCATATCCGTTTGGCGTCTGATTTGAATCCGAGGTAATGCGAAAGCGTTCATTTATTTTCGTTGGATCCCAGTTTTGAATCCCAGTTTAATATTTTTGGCGTTGGATCCCACAAAAAATTATTATGTATTTCCGTTGAATCCCAAATTCTAAAAATGCAAGAGAATTATATTTTAGTGTCGTTGAATCCCAAAAACTATTTCCGTTGGATCCCAAATGCTTAAAAAATCTGAATGCGGGTACTTCCAACTACAAAATTGTTTATAATAAAATGAGGGTATACACAGCCTTGAACGTCCACCCGTGCGGTCGGAATTTCTCCGCTATTTTCGTGTTCTCCTCAGCAAGCCTTTTCATTTGATACCCTTAATGTGGTAGGACAGAAAAAATTACTAGTCCGCCATCTTGGATGATCCGCCATATTGGAATTAGAATAACGTCACATAGCTAAGCATGCATTGTCATCCAAAATAAGGAGTTATTCCACTTTGCCCCACCTGCCGCCCCGCCAGAAGAGCATGAAAGGATACGTATTAAATGATATCGATAGAGGTTTTAAAATTCAACTGTCCTAATTGTTAATTTATTAAAACTACCAGGAAAGCAGAAATGAACTGGAGCTGTGTTTAAGCAACTTACTACTTAGCTCAATAATGTTAAAATACAGGTTTTGAAATTGAATCGTTTGTTGTTTTGAAAACTACCAGGGTAACAGAAATGAACAAAAAACATGCGCCTAAACGATCTCACTAAGTTGTGCATCAACGATTAAACACAAAGATGAATATAAAGTATTCGTTTATTATTCACTATATATCGATAGAAGTCTAAATTAAAACTGCCCTTTATCTTACCTGTAACTGTCATGTCCTATTCCTATACTACCAGGAAAACAGAAATGAACTGGAAGTAGCTGCTTATGCGATACTACTTAGCTCACTAAATGTTGAAGTACACGCTTTAAAATTTTACCTTTAAGTACTTCCTACTTTCCTTCCAGAAACAAAAATTAAATAAAAAAATTCAAACAATTATTTTTGTACTTTGATTTAAAAACACTACCTATGTACTGAGTCACAAGTTTACATTTTACTACACATTTCTTTCCAAAAAAATATAAAATACTAGCATACTTACACAAATTCCAGTGCCAACCCTGCCCACTAAAATTAAATTTGGTGGGGCAGATTCCACTCGAAAATTAGAATTATTCAACTTTGCCCCACCAGTGGGGCGGCTGGTGGGGCAAAGTGGAATAATTCAAAATAAGCGTGTATACCAAATTTCAGCTCAATCGGTTAAAGATAACTGATTTAAAATTTAGTTGCAAGATTCCACCCGGACAAACATACATACATACATTGCAAGTTAAATAAAAGCTTGTAATAAGTTGACCTGACCTATGTCTTTGTGTGCAAATAAAGTATGAATTCATTCATGTTTCTTGTGTCTTTCATTCACTCAATCATGTTTCTTCTGTCTTTCATTCATTCAATCATTTAATAGTCGGTGGGCCGAACACACGCTGCTTTTTAAAATGTTTGATAAAGATAAATCACTTTTCTTCTGAAAAGTACACATGTTGTTATAACACGGGATTCAATGGAAATAGCAAATGGGACCCATCGTTAGTACCTAAAAAATAGGATCGAAAATTGGGATCCAACGAAAATAAATGAAAGCGTCATACAAACAGTACTACGGCTACTTCGGTCCGTCAATTGTTTTTCCGAATTAGAAACTCACGGATGACGGATAGAAATCGGATGACGGATGCCGGATGTAGTACGTAAACTATCATAGAAATAGTGCTATGGCTACTTCGAAACGTATTTTCACGGATTCGGATCGGATGCAGTGCGTAACCGCTAACCGCAGTTGTAATGTATTTTCCCACGGTGCGTGATTTTACGGATGATACCACGCAAAGACGGTGCGCGCTACCACGCACCGTGGGAAGCCAGCTTCACAAAATAATCCGCAGTACACATGGAACAAGACAAACAGAAATTGGAGAAACAACGGCTAGAAACTCGAGTTCTGTTTGACTTTTGGAAGTTTTCAAGCGACCTCGACCTCGCATGAATTCCCTTTTCTTTCTTGTTTATGAAGGTCTACATAAAATGTTTGTTTTTGTAGATGAAATTAGAATAATTAAGTCAGAATAAAGAACACGCACTATCGTAGAAAGTTAAAATCAAAATCATATATTTCTTCGCAAACATGGGTAGTACAAAGGTGATAAGTTTTATGTTCTCCATATTCTGCCCAAAGGCGTCCAAATATTACAAAATTTAACATTATTGTAAGTAAATCTATCTACTTATACTTATTACAATTTAAAATTAAGGCACGTATTTATAAAGGTTAATGTTAACAAATTACATTACATTATGAATTAGGAAATGAATTATAAAATAATAGAGAAATGCAGCAGAATATTATGATTATTTCAATTGAATAATATATTTATCAGTTTTTTCTTCTAGATATTCCTTCACACTGATGCCTTTTTTTACTAAAAACTTCAGTTTTCATTTAAATATGTTCAAATTATCTATTTTAAGAATGTATTGGGACAATTTATTATAAATGTTAGAAGTTAAGTTGCGCTTGCCACGGCCAGTCCGTGGATGGTCACCACCATTCGTTACATGTCGAGACCCCTACGTGCTTCGGAGAGCACGTTAAATAGTCGGTCCCGGGTGTAATACGAATACTTATGACAGCCGTTATAGGTTAGTCAGAAATTAGTTCGGGTTAGAGCCCGAAAGTCTGACAACCGGTCTAACCTAAGGATATCAGCATTCTCCAGTAAATGGGTTGTGGAGGTCTGATGACAGGTCTGCAGTCGCTTCGTGTATAATACTGGTATTCAGCCGCAGTTAGGGTTACCATTTCGAAATTTGAAAAGTCCCGACAAAAAGCTGGACATTTGCCAAAAAGTCCGGACATTTAAAAAAAGTCCAGATGTTTTAGTCACTCAAATAATTGATTGTTTTAAATTGAGATGAGACTGATTAACTACTTGTATGTAACTTAATAAAGATTGATGACTGATAACTAGAATATTCGTTTTATTTTTAGGTAATTTAATGCGAAAATTAAACATTATTTTTTTTTCCATATAAGCCAAAAATCCGGATAAATTAAAAAGCCGGAGAAAGTCCGGATGAAAGGCTGAAAGTCCGTACATGTCCGGATAAATCCGGACGGATGGTAACCCTAGCCGCAATTGGGAAAAGGCTAGGCAGAATGAACTATCGTAGAAAGTTCTTTCGTACCATAGCTATGATAACAAAAAAGCCACCACCATAGCTATGATGACAAAAAAGTTGTTCTTATATTATTATAAGAAATCAGCAATTTCGTTCAAATGCAAAAAATACACAATAGGGTATTTGACTGAAAAAATGTAATTACTTAGTCCGTCAGTTAGATTATCAAAAAATATTTGACCCGTATTTTTTCTTTTGGTTTGTTACGTAAACCAAAATTGAAGAAGATACGACACTTTTAAAATTGGTAAAACGTCACAAGCAAGTACAATTTTTACTTGCTTCTGACGTCACAAGCCCCACTCTCGAGTTTTGATGCGTTTTATCTTTCCAAATATTCATAGATTTAACAAAAGAAAAAATACGTTTCCATTATTTTTCAAAACTCTAACTGGCGGACTAATTAGATTTGCAATTTATTGATGCTGTCAACATGCCTATTATGTGTATTAGATTTGCACTTTTGATAAGTAGGTGCTTTGTAAAATTACAAAATTACACAAGATTGTCTGTTTTTTTTTTTTACAATAGAAGCATTACCTAGACAATTAGCCCATGACTTAATTTTACGTAATCTTTTAACCTTCGTCTGAGTGGTGCCGGACGTAAAGAATAGCACTACCCCATATCTTCTCATTGGTGTCGTAAAAGGCGACTAAGGGATTTATTAGAGGATGGGCAACAGCGTTCTCTGAGTATTTTAACAACCATACTGCGATCGCCAACCCGCCTACCAAGCATGGCGATTATGGCAAACCCCCCAACATAGAGTGGCGATGCTTGAGGGAGGCCTATGTCCAGCAGTGGACGTCTTTCGGCTGAATGATGACAATGATGATGATTTTAACCTTATTTCCATCACTTATAAACTAACACTAATGATATTGTTTGTACTTAGAACCCGGTACTGCAAGCCGCGACTTTCAAAATCGCGTTGGACTCTTACGCAAAGAAGGTAAGGCTTTAATAGGCAGTTGCGGCTGCCGCGCTTCTGCAGTGCGTCGATTATGTTTTCTCAATCGCGCACAGATGTCTTTGATGCCACCTGGCGCTAAAAGACAGCTTCACTGCTCAGCAGAGTGCGTGGAAGCAGCAACGGCATCCTGATTATGATAGCCTGTTAGTTCGACAGTCCACTGGTGTGGAATCTCACCCAGAGGACTATGTCACCCTTGGTTATTAAGTACTAATGTATGTTAAGCCTTTACTAACACATACCACATAAGCCTCCACGAGTGACGATACTCAAGTACGTCCGGCACACCCTGGGCAGTCAGCCCTTGCTGACTGGCTAATCTTTTCACCACAGCATGAGCTGTTTTCGTATAGCTCGAGCTGACACGAGAGAAGAAGAGAACACATAATGAATCTTGAGATAACTGAATAAATAATAATTATTAAACAACAAGTTAGCTCCGAAGCCATTTGAAACAACGACTGCCCCGTGTGAACCATTCCCAACGTATGTACCACTGCATCTCGATCTAAAAATGCCAACCATCTGGTAACATCTCAAACGCATTTCCAAGCGTTACTTCGACACTACCCCGTGCCATCTGAATCCTCTAATGCACGCAGCGGCTGACTACAGTCCTTCTCCTATCAGTGCAGTGCTCCGTCGCGTCGTAGCCACACGGACCGATAACGATATAACCCTCCTCCAGGAGGCGAGTAATTCGACTAGTACACTATACGTCTTCCGCCTCCATCCGGCTCACCATCCTCACCGGCGAGGCCCGTAGTGATGTCCCACCGCCGTTCACGATCATCCGAGCTCTCCCGTCGTAGAGCCGGTCGTCTCTTCAGACTTCGCAGCCAGAATTATCGGTGTAATAATTCAGCCCTCAACAAGCTGCCTCCCTCCCAATCTCTGCCAGCAACGCCCTAAGCCGGGATCCGAGTCTCACTAGGGATCGCCCTTAGTGCTGTTGTTGCTAGTAGTCATACAGTTTTGGCGCCTTAATAAAAATTGATTAAAACATTACACCTTAAAAAAATATTTTTAAAATCTTGATGGCCTGCAAATATATTGGTCCAAAATTGTATGAATTCTGAATGTCCTTTATAGCCTCACTTCTCTTCCATCATTAATTTATTGCCCTTAAAGTATCTATTAAATCCTCTTCAATGATTTTTCACGCCAGTCAATAAAGCTGACACTTTGACTCGCCCTAGGGCCTGATTAACCTAACTAAAGAAGTTCAGCTGCAGTGTAGTCGCAGTTAAGTTTCGATCAAAACAACGCTATATTTTCTTAATTGGCGATCGCTGTTAGATATGCTCGCGTGAACTTAACTGCAACGTCAGTGCAACTTGATACGTGCGTCATGAAATTACGTGAATAATACATACGTTCATGGCAACGCGGGGCGTTGCGCGGCGCGCCTGGCGTCGCGCGGCATTTTGCGCGTTTTCTCCGTTCACGGAGAAGCGGCACGTGAAGCGGCAGCACGCGCCGCACGACGCCTCGCGTCTTCATAAACGGAACTAAACAGTACCATATGTCTGTATTTGTGCGGGCAACGCGGCGGCGGCCGCCGCGTGCCTCGTTGCGTGTAGCGCTCAATATCAAACAAAACGAGCGTGATGACGCTTCTACATGAACGCTCTCATGCCATATGTTTGATTAGACTTGCGGACGCGAAACCCATCGCGCCGCGCTACTCCCCGCGTCTTCCTGAACGAGGCCTTAGCCTACTGCTCTAATTTCAGGGATCACTCAAGCTCAACCGGATAAAGAGCAACTAAAAAGCGATGCTACTTTCAAATGCAACCCAGATTGCCCGTCTACCACGAATGAAGATAACAACCAACCATTAGAAAACACTAGGGCAATCCAAACACAAGCAACATCTAGGCAGAGTTTTGATGAGAAGGATCTGAGGGAAATTGGAATGACTGGCTGTTCTCAGGTTTGTTGCAAGTCTTGTGTATGTTCGATACGAAACTTAATAAGACAGGGTGTAAACGAGTTCGTGTAATTCCATAAAACCAGATGATCTTACTGGTATAGACTAAATCCGCACAGGATTTAGGTGGATTAAAAAAAAACGAAAAATTATGAAATGTGATCGTATTTATACCACCTAATAAGATTTCAATAAAAAATACACTTAGGCTTAAAACGCACTAGCAGCCAGCCGCAATGCGGCGTGCCGCGCCGCAGCCCCAAAACAACCAGAGCGGTTGACGGCTGCCCGCAAATCAGAGCGTCGATATCATGCGGTTTCCCGCAAGCACTAAGCAGCCACACAGTTAATTCTGGGCTGGTACACGAGTGTCACCAAACTCTAAACCAGGTGGGTACCTCAATAATATAACCATTCAATGGACCAAAGGACACAGCGGTTCCCGAGGCAATGATGCAGCAGATGAGCTCGCCAGAAGGGGATCGAGCATGGATGCGGTGGGTCCCGAATCCATAGTACCATTCCCCTTCGGATACCTACGCACCCTGGTAAGGAAACGCACCAGAGTCCAACACAACGAGTTATGGATAAACCATGGCGAGTGCAGGCAGGCCAAGGAGGCGCTTCCCGCCATTGACGGTCGTCTCACTAAAGACCGACGGCTGTCAAAACTACAACTGTGTACAGTCACAGCAGCTATCACTGGCCATGGTTCATTTAACAAACACCTCTTTGTCATTGGAGTTACAGACAGCCCACTGTGCAGAGCATGCATGGAGGAGGACGAGACGGCAGCCCACGTGCTACTAAACTGCCCTGAGGTCGCCACATACAGGGCCAAGTACTTCGGAAACCCAGGTACTCTCCGAGAGATCACCAGTAACATCAAGGATGTACTGGTCTTTTTCGAGAAGTTAGGGTGGATCGAGTAGCTATACTTACCACCCATCACGCAAAATACGCGCTTAGACGTGGAGTTGCGGATACCAGCCCGTTATACCTTATACCTTGTCATGCGATCGATGTCCGGCCTCCCGCAAGCGGCACGCTGCATCGCGGCTAGCCGCTAGTGCGTTTACGGGCTTAGATACCATCACCCCGATTGTAAAGATTTCTATGGCAATAGCAGTTTTAACGTGAATACGTCGAAAATACTACTTCAACAGTACTAGTATAAACAATCAAAATCTTTTTATTGTAATATTATTGTAGCTTAGATAATGGAACGTGAAAGAACGTGAGAATTTCTTATTAAATTAGTCAATCCTTAATCATTTCATATTTCAAAACTTACGAAACCTATTTTTTATTAATTTAAACACGTTTTTCTAATTTTGATGAGGAGGGACGAAAAGCATGTGACTAAGAGAGTGATGAATAAAAATGTTGATAGATGGAGGGGACGAGGGAGACCAAAGAAAAGATGGATGGATTGTGTGAGATGATATAAATAAAAAGGGATTAAATAATAGCGTGACTGTGGAGAAACCAAGTATAGTGTTCCTCCAACCAAGCGAGGATTCTCCAACCAGGCGGAGTCTTATGCCTGGCGGGCTACCTACTGCCCAACGGTTAATGTTGGGCGGTTGTATACAAGGTGTAAATTAAATAACGCACAACCTCTTAAGGGGTCACTGTACTCATCATTATGAACAACTTTTACTATGGGACGAAAGCTGAAATCGCAAAAAAAAACTGCTGTTCCCTACATTTTGACGAGTTATGCGAACATAAATGTAGGGAACAGCTGATTTTTTTTTGCGATTTCAATTTTGGTACCATAGTAAAAGTTATTCATAGTGAAGAGTACCCCTTAAGAGGTTGTGCGTTATTTCATTTAGGCCTTGTATAAGTAATAAATAGCAGAGAAAAGCGAAATGATGGTTTATTTGTTTTCAGGCTCGCTCTAGCTGCAGTCGGTCTTTACCGGCCACATGTCCGGCAACAAGGCAAGTCAGTTCTTTTACCTTCTTTCCTTTCCTTATTTTCTTTTATAACAAAGAAGTTACAATAAATAGTGGGCAAAGGAGACGCCACAACTAACTTCAAACTGTAAACTGATTAACTAAATACGGTTGGAAGTAGTAATTCATTCAATTAACAAAGATCCATGGGTTAGTAACAACAGTCTTAACCAATGTTAGTACTTAACTAATAACACAGACAATGTACGGGTGACAAGTGACCTCACCAACGGGCCGTCATGTCTCCCGGCTATAGCGCTTAGAATGCTGCTGGGGCTGCCACGGAGTCTGTTTAGCAGCGAGGCCACTTTCTTACACCGTACAGCATTGAAACAGTCGGTACGTGCCACAGAGAACATAGATGACGCGCTACAGAACCGAGGCAGACGCAACAGCACCCTAAATGCGTTGTTATACTGGATCCGCAGAGCATTGTAGGCCTTTTGGCTGTATCTGAACCACAGGCTTCCTGAGTACAGTCACATGCAATATGCTTTAAACAGTGTTATTTTGACCGCCGCTGTACATCGGAAGAATCGGCGGGCCAGCATATTAGCCCGAACCGACAATGCTCTGCGCTCCCTCTCCATATCCGCGTAATCTTTCAAATCGTCCGTTTAAGTCGTCGTAGTAATAAGTTACCCGTCTATTTTAAACGAGGATGTGGGAGGACCTTCTTTCACCTCGTGAGGTACTCATGAGGCACCCCTCATTGAGGATAGGTGAGAGAGACTTGGTGAGTGGTGGGCTTGCTTGTGCACTACCGCTTACTGCATTGCTAAGTGAAGGAAGGAGAGGGAAAGGGCGCCGAACACGCGAACAAACGAACACTCCTCATCAAATATTTGTGTTCCTATCAGTTTGACACTCACTCATCAGCCTAGAGCATATACAAATAATAAATTGCGGAATTAAATGAGTTGGTTCTAAGTTGAAATACGAGTAACTCCCTCATTTTTCATTTTGAGAAACTGAAACGAGGTAGCTCACTAGTGTTGCCAGGCATCCAGATAAAGCCGGACACAGTCAGGATTTTTGGTTGCGTGTGCGGACAAATTAGACGGTGTCCATCCTACCCGGCTTTCGTTAGGCTTTTTAAAGACCATTTTTTTTACATTTGTCATGTGTTGGTTTCCGCCCCGCCCGCCTCACTTTGTATCGCTAGCGCAAACAAGCGGACTAGCACTGTCCTCCCTGCGCCCGCACCCCCGCCGGCGCAGCCCCGACATTCTTCATCAAAAACCCAATATAATTAATTCGCTAAAAAAAAGGGCAGAGCATCATCAAATTTTGAAAAGAACCGGTCGTTAATATATTTTTTACATGTGATTTTCGGGATTGTCCGACTAGTTTCGGACCCAAACGGAGCCCATAATCATGAGCTGCACCGCGTAGAGTTCCGCTCGCAACGAGAGCGGCGCGCTCTGTGTCGGTATTGCTCGTGCGTCTTTGTTGTTTGTCGTGTCCAGGTTGTTAATATGTTGTTTTATTTTCAGAACCCCAACGCCTAGTTTACCAAAATGTTGCATATCTAAACGTTAGTATTACTTCTCCTCTATATAGTACAATGCTTTCAACAAGTGCCATAGAAGCACACTGCTATTTTTGCTGAAGCTATATGGTTTAGCAATATAAAACTGAACTATGTAATGCACTTCTTATTACTATCATACATTTATTTGTTTTTTCATCATAGCATTGTCCCTAATGTCAGATTTGATATTGCGTTAGGCCTCTGGAGATGCGGAATCCGCCGCCCGTGGACCCCTTTGTGGTCCATGGGCTCTATATCACCCACGATCCAAATGCCAGGGTCCTCGGCCACAGCCTTCACCCATAAGATTCTTCTTGACCGAGTACCTAAAGTTTTCTTACCTAAAATTTCCGAGAGGCACGTGGCATTTTTTAATTTTGCTAATGCTCCGCGACTGTGATTGGTCTACCAAAATACTTACAACCAATCACATCATTTGACAGCTGATAGTGTATTTTGGCATTAATCAGCTTTTCATAAACCGGGGTTAGGCTGCAGACAGATTGAGCGTATCATGCACAGTTCATGTTTCGTCGCGTTACGCGTATGCATCGTGCTGCATACAAATTCTTCTGCGCGGCCTAACCACGCTTATTTTATGTCGTTACGGCGCGGGCGTAATAGAACCTAGAAGTTTTGTGCGCACGCTGAGTATTTTGGTCTTTAATCAACGTTATTATTTGGATTATTTGGGCACATACTTATTCAATTTCTTTTTAACTTTTCCAGATCATCTATCCGATTCACGACCATGCTTAAAGTACATAGGGCTCCGGACTTCTTGCTGCTCTAGCTGCTGCGTGGATGACGACAAGCGGTGATACACAAACAAAAAACAAACCAGAAACATTGCAAGCTAAATTAAACTCTAGATTTTAACATTAAAGATTGAAATACAGGAATTTATGACCGCAAATTTTTTGTAAAAATATAGTTACACTATTTATTAGTTCTTTCGTGAGTTTTTACATAGTATGCTATATTATTTCGAGAACTTGACGTGCGCATAGAATGTTATAAGTTAGGTGATATTATAATACTGTAGTATATTTAGGTCTTTAACATTAATTTATTAGAAATTATAATTAACAATGTTCGTGTTAGTGATCGTCTAAATAAAAAGTAGATAATTTTTAAACGTTCATTATTTATGAAATATAATTCGGTTTTATTAGAGTGTCTGCTAAATAATTAATTTACTTTTGTCTCTAACTTGGGCCTATAATATTATTTGCAAATTAAGATTTGAACAGTAATCTGTTATTTTTCATTCTCTATCTGCTATTGTTAAAATTCTAGCTTTGATTTCAATTCTCAACTTTACCCTCAACTATTTAAGTCGAAGATTAAAGAGATGATGGTGATATATTTGTCTTTTGCAATCGTCTAAAGAAAGATATTTTAATCTATTATTATGTTTTTTTACCTATTGGCTGCTAGCTGTTGCAAATGCACAGTTGATCTTCACTTTGAAGTGGCGTATTAGAACGACGGCGGTTACTCTACTACACCGTGTTAGATCAAATAATTTGTCAAAGCCGAAATGGCAAGAATGTATGGAACCTAGCTACATTTAACCACCAATAACGATCACACATAATATCATAAGAAAGCTAGTTCAATGTACTACAATAGTTATTAAAATTCAAATCAAATAGCAATGAGAAAAAAAATGGCGTTGCAAAGTGCTACATCCTACCTACAAAATCCCAACTACACAGGCAATAGTTCCGCTCACACCAATAATTCAGCCCTCATCAAGCTGTCTCCCTCCCAATCTCTCGCCAGCCACACCCTTTTTTTTTGTCGTGGTAAAATCCTCATGGATACCCTTTGCCCGGGGTTGGCGAAGGGTTATGCCGGACTCTTACAGGCTAAAAGCGTATGCAGCGCCGTGTCCTCGGGGCAGTTGACGCACTGGTGACATCCAGGCGTCTGCTCTCAGCCTATACGACACAGGTACTTCCCGAAACATCCATGTCTCGAGAGCACCTGCGTCAGACGGAAACTGAGGGCGCCATGCCGCCTCTCCAGCCACTCCTCCATAACGGGTCTTACTGCCGCCGCGCCGCTACTGCGGCGTGCCCTGCGCTGGGTTGCGCAAGTCGCTCCTTCCATTCGGTCGCTAGCAACGCCCTAAGCTGAAGTCCGAGTACCACTAGGGGTCGCCCTTAGTGCTGCTGTTGCTAGTAGTCATGATGTTAGTGTGGTATAAGTTAGCTTTGGTTAAGTATTTCTTTTACTCCCCCCCCCCCCCCCCCCCCCCATTGGCTGGTGAACCTTCAGGTCACGCAAATAACTGCCCGGTTACGTAGAAACGGTCCGCATCAAAACATCAAACGGACCATCTACAAGTAGACCACAAATAAAAGCAGTAGCTTCGCTTGGTCCTACGCTTGGTTAATAATGGGGTCCAAGCACTCAATGTGGCAAGCTGAGCGAAGTGCTACGCTATTATTGCTTTGTCCATCTAGTCGACACGCCGCGCCGATGCGCCGCGCCGGCACCAAGCGTCAAGTGTGGCCAGCGATAGTAAACTGTGCATCTGTTCGGTAGGATGTACAGGGCATCCCACGACTTTGCCACATGGAGGGAATGTACCTTAAATACTGTAGATAGAAATATTTACTGAATGAAGACTTCATTTTTATTTTAAAAACAATACGAACTGCATTCAAAGAATTTTAAATAATCACCTGGCTGAACCGGGAATCGAACCCGCTAAATGTGAAAAAAAGTCTGTAATTTTATTTTACTGATCGAAAGGCTCGATGATATACATTTATTTCTTCCAATTAACATGGCATCTAAAATTAAAGGAAGGTCAAGGCCTGCTGGGGTTGCGATGCATGCAGCTGAGAATCTCGCGACCCCAGCCATAGGTCAGGAGAAAGACCATCGTGGGGTTTTTAGCCGATACGTATCCGGCATAATCCTTGCCTTCCCGAAGCGTTTACATGAGGAAAAAAAAAAGGTATGATACCACCTAACACGCAGCGTAGCTCTAAGCACCTGCCTATGTGGCTTGGGTCTAACAGATCATAGGTGGTGGGAACGACTGTTACTGATGGGCTCCCATTGCCCGTTGCGGAATATTGTCATTGTGTGTTATGCTTGTCTCTTTAGTTACAAAGAACCATAGAAGTCACTGTACTATAAAGTCCTTGCAAAGAACGCAGAAAGAACGAGATCAGAGTAAATAATATAGCGGTATTTGTTTTTATGGACTCCATGGAAATTAGTTCCACTAATGAGGAAACACGTAATAATTTATAATAAAGCAAGTCTCAGGTGTTACACACAGCTCCTATAATACGAATAATCTATAACAAAGCTATCAAATTAAGCTAGCAAATAATTAATAGATGGATGGTAGATGGCGGTGCTACTGGTGAAGGAAGATGTTAAAAATCTATCAAATCGAGTAAATTTCATGTTATTTCTATAGTACGCCACGTTCATTTAGATACATGTCAAACTGTACCTTGTATCAGACAGAGATAACAACGAGGAGCATACGCGTAACGTACGCGGTATAAACGCGGTACATACGACACGTTTGGTGCAGTGGCTAAGCGATTGGCTTCTGCGCTACGGGTCGTGGGTTCGATTCCCACACGGAACAAAAATTTGGATGGCCTACAGGTGGGTTGTTTCGGGTCTGAGCGTTTGTTTGTGAGATTTGTGTCTGTAAACGCACCCACGATACAAGAGAAATCTTAGTGTGGGGCAACGTTTTATAAAAAAAAAAACATGCCTGCCCGTCACCTACAAAGTATTCTCGCCATTAAATTTTTGCCAGTCCGTGCATCGCATAAGATCGCACGTTACGGTGCTGGTCGGTGACGGAACAGTCTAGTAGTAGGCATTGTCGCATACTAAATTACTAATCCATACAAAGAATTTTTTTTGCCTGGGCGTACGGTTACGGTGCTAGTATGGCACAGTTTAGTAGGCAGAGAACTTTGTGAGCTTTTATGGGTAATAATCGTAGAGAACATCTTAGACAAAGTTAGATGAACATAATATCCAAAGAGCATATAATCACATAATATCTTCCAAAGAGAATGATAAATGATAACCTTAGAATAAGTACTAAAGCATAGAAGCCGTCTCGGTACTTGAAAAACGTACAGGGGCATCTGTCAAATAAGAGCAATTTCGAGATTTTGAGCCCATTCTAACGCTACCAAATTAAATAGCCCGCTACTAGTACCGCCTGTCAAACGACAACGACATTTTAAATTTTGTCGTATAATACTTTTGACAGTGGCGCGGTGATTTGAAAAAATATTTTAGTCAAGAATTTATATTTAATTAATTGTGTTTTGTGTAAGTGCATATTGTTCTTATAAATAAGAGTGTGCGCTATGTCCTGAATAGTAAAAAAATGTAAATCTCGCAAGGGACGTACAAAAAATCAAAGTGAAAATATCGGCTTCCACAAGTACGTAGTATTTTTATGTTTATTCATAATTTTTCCTTTAAATATATTTCGTTATACATTAAATAAGTAAAAGTAAGACATTACCTTTTAGAAGAAGTAAAATAAATAAGTTTAAACTATCTAAATCTTATCTATTTAGCAATATGAATATTCGCCAAAGAAATTATTAAAGAGGTGCGAAAATTTTATCGATAAATCTATCGACAACGTAATTTTTGTGTTAGGTTTAATTAATTAGGTATTATTTATACATTTTTGTTCATTTAGGTTTTCCTGTGACGAATATTTTCGAAATAAATGGATTGCCGTGGTAGCTCACGAAATTGTTTGGGTTCTAAGAAAGCACTATATCTTCTTTTACTCGTTCTGGCAAATGGCGGAGACTGAAGGAGAACTCTATACCAACATTATACCTTCAATCTAAATTTAAAAGCCTAAATTCTTATTGAATTGCATGTCTACAGGAAGTAAAAGAATTCGAGTAATTTCTATTTAATGTGTATTAAAGTCTACAACCAGATCCCACAAATAATTAGAGAACAACCTTTACGTTTATTTAAAAAAGCCCTATATAAATTGTTACTTGAAAATAATTTTTATACAGTGAAAGAGTTTATAGATAGTAAATTTAACCGTAAAAAATGACATGTAATTATATTTTTTTTAATCTTGATCTCACAATGTACGCAATTAATTTAATATTTTATATAATGTAATAAGTGATAAAGTGATTATAATATATTCTAAAATGATACAATTTAATTAATAATTAATGTTATTATGTAATTAATGATATTCGTATGCCTCTTGCAGAGGCGGATGTGTCGGAAAACTAATTGTCTACCTACCTAACAACTTTTGTACCATATCCTTGGCGAATAAATATCTTATCTTATCTTATCTTATCTTCTTTAAAAAAATTGATACAAATTAACCCCGCACTGTATTTAGCTTGATTGAAAATAAAAAAATATAAATCTTTTTTTTCTTGCAACATTACAAATTTACAAATTTATTTATTTATTGATTTACACGGCTTCAGAAACCAATTACATAAATCAAACATTGTAATAAGTACAAACATAAAACATAAACTTATAACAACGATTAAATGCTATTGTTCTCACAAAAATGTAGGCACACAGCCATTAAATTGGCGAATTTGTTAGCGAATAGATCGCAGTCCGGGTTGGCTTCCACGAGCTTATTTAGTGCGGTCAATACGCGCGGTACGGGAGACGCAGCACGGGCTGCAGTCAGACACGAAGGCACGTCTAGCAGTCGATGTTTTCTGCTACGGAGATAATTGTTCGGTGTGTAGAGTCGAATCAGTTCATTATGTATGTCAGGAGCATCCGTCATACCATCACATATTTTGAGCATAACGCCTACCTGGTCACAGGCCCTTCTGATCTCCAACATATGATATCCCAGACATCCTAAGAGGAACTTGGTAGGATAGAGGTAGGGATAGTAACCTAAGGTTCTTTTGTAAAGAAACCGCAGGAATGCTTTTTGCACTTTTTCTAGAAGAAGTGCATACTTTGCCTCATGCGGATTCCATACAGAAGAACTAGCTTCTAGCTTGGTTCGGACGAGTGTGCTGTATAAGAGCCTTATTACATGCTCGCTGCGAAAATCACGGGCATTCCGGAGAACAAACCCTAGCCTTTTAAAAGATTCTTTGGCAACTGTAGAAATGTGGTCATGAAAAGTAAGCTTCTGGTCAAATGTGACACCCAAGTCCTTCATGATGGTTGATCGAGTTATTTTAGTACCATTTATTTTGTATTCGAAATTAATTGGGTGTCGCATTCGACCAAAGGGCATTACATAGCATTTGGAAGAATTGAACTCCATTTTATTTTGAACTCCCCATTCATGTATGGCATATATATCATTTTGTATAGCTTCACAGTCTGATACGGTGTCGACAGCACTATAAAGTTTGAGGTCATCTGCGTAAAGGAGACACTCTGCAAATTTTGCAACAGATGGTAAGTCATTTACCATGAGTAGAAATAGTAGAGGCCCGAGTATTGACCCTTAAGGTATAAGGTATAACGGGCTGGTATCCGCAACTCCACGTCTAAGCGCGTATTTTGCGTGATGGGTGGTAAGTATAGTTACTCGATCCACCCTAACTCCTCGAAGAAGGCCAGCACACCCTTGATGTTACTGGTGATCTCTCGGAGAGTACCTGGGTTTCCGAAGTACTTGGCCCTGTATGTGGCGACCTCAGGGCAGTTTAGTAGCACGTGGGCTGCCGTCTCGTCCTCCTCCATGCATGCTCTGCACAGTGGGCTGTCTGTAACTCCAATGACAAAGAGGTGTTTGTTAAATGAACCATGGCCAGTGATGGCCGCTGTGACTGTCCGCAGTTGTAGCTTTGACAGCCGGAGGGCTTTTTTAGTGAGTCGACCGTCAATGGCGGGAAGCGCCTCCCTGGCTTGCCTGCACTCGCCATGGTTTATCCATAACTCGTTGTGTTGGTCTCTGGTGCGTTTCCTTACCAGGGTGCGTAGGTATCCGAAGGGGAGTGGTACTATGGGTTCGGGACCCACCGCATCCATGCTCGATCCCCTTCTGGCGAGCTCATCTGCTGCATCATTGCCTCGGGAACCGCTGTGTCCTTTGATCCATTGAATGGTTATATTATTGAGGTTACCCACCTGGTTCAGAGTTTGGTGACACTCGTGTACCAGCCCAGAATTAACTGTGTGGCTGCTTACTATTGACCCTTGACTTACACCAGAGCGTGTATGGTAGGGACGAGATACGTAGATACCCAGCCTTACAAATTGCTGACGGTCACGGAGATAGTCAGCTAAAAGTCGAAGTAAGTTTGGACAGAAACCAATGGCGCTGAGTTTCAGAAGCAAGATATCGTTATTAACTCTGTCAAAAGCTTTACAAAAATCAAAATAAAGCACATCTACCTGTCGCTTTTTGTCAAGATGTTTTGATATGTACTCTGTAATTGTCAACAGGTTGGTATTGACAGACCTCTTGCATCTAAAACCGTGCTGGTTGTTACTTAAATATTTTTCAACTTGGGAGTATATAAGTTTATGAAGAACATTTTCGAATATCTTGGCTGGAGATGACAATATAGCGATAGGTCGATAACCTTCAACAGCTGATTTATTAGTAGTCTTAGGTATGGGCTGCTGATTTATTAGTAGTCTTAGGTATGTATTACGTAAGACATCTTCTTTCGGCCATTCATACAATATACTATTTCAGATAATATTTCATTTCTTTCATTATCTTAATACAGTCGCAATCTTCAAGCCTGATAGATAAAATAATTAGGAGAACAAAAAACAAAATTAACGTATTCAATGAACGATGATTAACTTACTTCTCAATCAGTTTGCATTTGGTGCCACTAACTTTTACACCTCTTTACCGTAATTATCTTTATAAATCTTGTATTTTTAGGGATGCGGTTTTTACTAATAGATAGAGTGATTCAAGAGGAAGGTTTTAAGCTATAAAACGTACACGGGGCGGGTCGCTAGTTATATATAAAACAATCATTATTTTGTTTAAAATTTCCAGCGCCTCGAAATTAACAACTTACCTGAGACCACGTGGCGCCGTTCTAGTGACAGAAAAAAACGTGCATGTCCAAGTGCATTACAAGGAACACTCAATAATAATGTATTTAACTTTTGTGAAGCTTTTAGTAATTGCAAATTAAATCATAGACATTTATACATATACGATGACTTTATTTATTGAAAGCGATAATCACAGGACCAGTCGAAGTGACGATGCTCGGGAGAGGTATATGTCCAGCAGTGGGCATCTTTCGGCTGAATAATGATGATATTATAACATTACTTTTGTCATTATAACTTTCTAAGAAGTAAGTATTTATATGTACCTACTATGGCAATATACGGCATGGCTGTTATTTGGATAACACAATGATAGTCACCTTCTTTCGGCCATACAATACTATTTCAGATATTTCGTAATATATACATTTATACGATGACTCTATTTTATCGATAGCGATGGTCTGATAGTGTGAATACCCTCATTCCTAGTCTCCGTACAAAAGGTTACAAAATTATTTTTTACGGCCTGTCAAAAGTTTATCTTTCCCGTTCTGACAACAGCGAGTCCGCCATATGAGTAAACAGCATGGCTATATTTTGATTCGTTTATGCTAAGTAGCGCTCCTTCTATGCTTTAGTACTTATTCTAAGATGATAACTTCTATAGTTCATGGTTTATCAATATCTGTCAATCACTGTGCATTGTAATCATGTAATTTAAATGTTCAAAAATGTTTTATAAATAAGCTAAATAATAGGTATGACGAAGCGGCATATTTTTTCGGGTAAGACATATTTTTCGTAATAAATGCATTGCATGTGTTCAACTAAAGTACTGAGGGTACCACACTAGATGAGACAGTGTACACCTGTTTCGAATAAAGCAGGCGACGAGATGCACAGTCAGTAGCTCTGTTGCTATCAAAGAAATTTAACACGTTCAGTGCCGGGTGCCAGGACTGCACCCTGTAGTCGCATTCGCCATGCCGGGTGCCCTCGCGGAGGGCTCATTTTAAATGTAGGTTTTCTTAGAAAATACACTGCCATGGAACAAGTAAACACCTTTACGACGTAGTAGCGTATTTTTCACGGTTTTTAACCTACTGCCAGGAACCTTCCTCGAGGGTTCACTCTTAACGCAAATGTCATGCCGAGGACCGTCCTGAAAGGTTCACTAGCAATATGTATGGCGGCATGACGTATGAACTCTATGAAAAGTGTGGTGGACTCGAATGTGTTAATACATTATTAAATACTTCAGTACGTCCAGCGCATCCTGGGCAGTCACCTTCTTTCTATTGGATTGCTTGTAGATAGTCCTAGCGGACCTTCCTACGTAACCGAGCAGTTATTGCCGAGACCTGATGGGCCTCCAGCCAATGGAGGAGATGTAAAACACTTAGCCAAAGCTAACTACTTATACTACACTAACATCACGATTACTAGCAACAACAGCACTAAGGGCGACCCCTAGTGGGACTAAGACCTCGGTTTAGGGCCTTTTTCCTGTGACGCGGGCTCGTGCCCGCATGCGTGCGTCACCAGCACCCGTGGCGCCTGAATCGTCATACATGTATTTATTGTGATGCGTGAAAAACGTACGAAAAGGTGAACTGCGAGCGCCACGCATGCGGATGACGTACGCATGCGGGCACGTACCCGCATGACAGGCAAAAGGCCCTTAGGGCGTTGCTGGCGAGGGATTGGGGGGAGACAGATTGATGAGGGCTAAGTATCAGTGTGACTGACGACCGGCTCTACAACGGTAGAGCTCGGTGGATCGTGACAAGGGCAGTTAGCTTCGCTATCAACCTTGCTGACTGGCTAACATTTTCACCACAAGCTATGCGAGAATAGCTCGTGCCAACACAAGACAAAAAAAAGAAAATATATTATTTTAACAGTCAACATTTTCTATTATCCGTGTATGATACGTCCGATTTTTGTATTTACCTGTCCAAAATCTTTGAACCATAACATTATAAAATAAGCCGAATACAAGGTTAGTCGGAAAGGGGGTACTAATCCGCAGACCAATTAATGTATCATTAATAACGGTTTAAAAAGCAAGTGTTATAAAGTTTCAAAATTCGATAATTTTTATTTCCGTGTAAAATAATTTTATTTTAGTGTTTTCAAAAATTCTTTATCCCTACTTCAGTTACGAATTCAGAAAATATAGCTTCTAATTCGTGACTCCAAATATGACCTAAAATGTAAACACAACTGATCATAGCTGAGGATACATAGATTTTAGCGTATTTTTTTTTGTTATTTTTGAACAGCTATTTCTCTTAAACTATAGACTTTTGGGGAAAGTGGTCGAAAAAAAGTTACTTCACCCTTTCGGATTAGTACCCCCTTTCTGACTAACCTCGTATACTATTCTGAAGCAACTGATAAACTAAACTATAAAATAAAATCCAGGTCTTTACAGTCGGCCTTGCTCAAAAATGCATGTACGCAACGGCACCCGCTCTTCGGTGCGGGCGGCACCAACCAGCGAGTGGGAAAACTTCATCAAAGGAGCGACTGACCACCTGTGGACAGCATACTGCGCGATAAACGGGAACTATGTCGCTATCATCACAGTCCTGATCGTGGTGATGATCAGCTTGCTACTGCCCGACATCACGCATAAATTCCACGGGACCGAACTCAACTCTATGAAGAAGATCTTGAATCAGATGTCGGTAAGACCGAGATATTACTGACACTGCATTGCTGAAATTTTAATCAAATATTAACTGCCTCATTTGTCTTGTGTTCGGAAGAGCGACTGCTGAGCGTGAGGTCCTGGGTTCGATCCCCAAGTCTGGCAAAGTGTTATTGGATTTTTCCATGTGGAATTTCGCAGTAACAGCCCGGAGTCTGAATTCGTGCCCGGTTGATGGTAATAGGCTCGCCCTATTACATGGGACTTAAACATAACGGCTAAATGAGGGTGTACTAAACATGTATACACCTCTGCCCAACCCAACGTGCTCTCCAAGGCAAGGAGGGGTCTCGATGTGTAACGAATGGTAACTCATCTACGGACTGACTTCAGCAAGCGCAGCTGAACCTTGCAAATCATTTTATGATCCGCATGGTTGATAATTAGCCACGAACCCCTCAATTTAATTAATACAGTACGCTTTAAAACGATAATTTTTTTGCTAGTAAAGTTAAATATCACACCGAATTAATATACAAAGTTGGGTTGATATTATGACAATAAATGCTACCACGTGTTCTATGATGTGTTCTAGTACCGTACACAAAAAATCAGTTACTTCCAAACACATCTTTTGTGCTTCTCGTGTCTCGTGAAGTCTCGTGTAGTGCCGGACTTAAAGAATAGCACTACCCCGTCTCTTCTCGTAGGTGTCGTAAAAGGCAACTAAGGGATTCTCTAGAGGATGGGCAGCAGCGTTCTCTGAGTACTTTAACAACCATACTGCGATCGCCAACCTGCCTGCCAAGCGTGGCGATTACGGCAACCCCCCCCCCCCCCCCCCTTTGGAGGGAGGTCTATGTCCAGCAGTGGACAGCAGTGGTCTTTCGGTTGAATGATGATGATGACATTTTTTGTCGCATGATTTATGATACACTCATTCATGTAAATTATGGGACGTTGAAGTGGAAACTTATGGTAACTATATTTGTTCTACACGTGTAAATTAATCTTGGTTTAAACTGGTCATATATTTACATAACTTCGCGTAGAAATCTTGTTATTCGTAAAATTATTAAATCGTACGAAAATTCCTGTTACTAAACTATTGAATGTAGATGATTGATTATTTTGTGTTCGGTCGTAAAACTCATTATAGAATACGTGGTATCATTTAATGTCATATCATAACGTCATCCCCACTTTGTATACGAATACCTTGATAGAAGTTGTCCCTACCTGAAGACGATTATTAAGATTGCGTGACCTTAAAGAATTGATAGCTCCGCTTTTAGTTTCAAATTGTTTTTTTTTTTTTGTTTTCTATTTTAAACCTTTTTTCATTAAATATTTTCAGAACGAAGTGAAACAAGCAGAGGTGGCATGCCTGACAGTGGCTGACGAGATATGTTGCCTCCAATGCAACATGCATGACGACACCACGGAAACTGTTAGTATTAGGTCGCTTGAAGGTATTGTATTCCAATCAATTTAATTATTATAATGTTTTTTTTTATTCACCGATTTTATTTTGAATATTATTTTAGCCAGAAAAAAGGCTGCAGGATCTGTCAGTCTGCACCAGCCACTGCATGCGAACAACACAATCAGAACCAATCCAAGTCGAGAAAAAAATCGGTTTCCTTCGCCGTATATTCTTCCCTAATAGAAACACGTCCCACAAGGTCTGTTAGATAATACTGTAGGGTATTAATTATCGTTAGCGACCAGGGAAAACCTCGTGAATAGTATTTTTATGTCATAATTAACAAGAAAACCTCGCAACCCATAATATATTTACGACTGGCCTGATTCAATTTGAATGCAAATAAAGAAGTTGATTATGAATAATGCTCCTGTTTACCGCGATATTTAACGACAAAAATCCATTTTTTTTTTGTCAAGAAAACCTCGTTAATAAATATACTTGGGAGCAAATAAATCGAGCCACTTCTATTTTTCACGTGTAATTGTCATTATTTTTGGTACCTATTATGGAACAGATCAATTCGAAACATATATCGCTTAAAAGGTTATTTAATAACCGTTACAATGAGGGTAGTTTTTTGTCAACTAAGGGCCGATTTTTCAATCGTCAGATAAATTTTATCCAACGAATAAATATGACGGTTTGATAGATTTTCTATAGAAAAGCTGTCAAAACTTCAACCTTATTCCCCAGATAAAAGTTATCTGACGATTGAAAAATCAGCCCTTAGTATATAATCCATGAAACCAAAACGAATAACCAGGACACGTGAAAAAAGAAGTGGCTCGATTTATTTACCCCCAAGTGTATTACGAGAATCAAAAAAATCCATTCGAGAATTCATGTTCAAATATTAATTGCATGATTTAGTAGGTTCATTTACAATAAAACAAAAAAAAACACAGTTTAGTTCCTTACCATTTTTTTTCAAAAACGGTTTTCTCCGTCTCCTGTAAAGTTCTGCTTTTGGCAATAACGAGATTTTCACTGGTCGTCGACGTTTTGTCTTTTAAGAGGTAGGCCAAAGAAAAGATGTATGAATTGTGTGAAAGCGGATATAATTATGTAAGAAAAGAATACTGAGATGATGGCTGATAGAGGAGAATGGAACAGGAATACATGTTGTGCCGACCCCATCAGTCTTTGGGTTATTAATTGGGAGAAGGGTTAGTGCGTATACACGTAGAAAGCGGGTTGCCAGCGCCGATCTGTCAGCGCTTGTCGGTGCTGGTCCGCGTAGTCAGTCGGCGCAGGTAGTCTCTATACTGTGTAGTGAATCACCGCCGACAAGCTCCGAACTGCACCGACAAGTTCCGACCTGCTCCGATCAGCGATCAATTCAGTCCTCTGCTGGGAAATGCTAAGATTCGAATGACTCATGAGCAAAGGCGTATACATAAAGGAAGCAGGTTACCAGTGTCGACCTACCAGCGTTTATCGGTACTGGTCCGTGCAGGTAACCGCTATATAAAGGAAGCGTGTAGAAGCAGGGGCTGGCATTTTTTAACAAAAATACGCCTTGTTCCCTTGCAAATACAGCAACAAATGACGGCTTACCAGCGCTGATCGAAGCAGGTCGGAACTTATCGGCGTAGTTCGGAGGGTTCGCCACACTGTATAGCGACTACCTGCACCGACTAACTGAGCGGACCAGCACCGACAAGCGTTGGCAGATCGGCACCGGCAACCCGCTTTCTACGTGTATACGCCCTATAGGTCTAGCGCTTAACTGTGAGGCAGTGCCTGGGGTATGGGAGCGGCACGGGAGGGGTGACATATGACAACGTGTCCGAACTATCTCGCTACGAGTATACACGTGATAAATATAATGAAGATATCTCTTACGATATTTACGTGTGTATACTTAAGTTACATTAATTAATACAATTGCGCGTGACAATGTAAACAAAAAAAATAGTTAGGTATAATATTATTTTATTTAATAAATATTAATATTTTCAACTGAAACAACAAACAACAACAAATAAATCCCGAAATCCCAAATTTAATTAATCAGATTCCTTATCGCTGTCTGTACTGTCACTGTATGAATGGCTCGAATCACTTTCATTATCTAGTACTTAGTAGTAAAAATATCGTAAGAGTATAATATCATACTTAAACTTGATATCTTCATTATATTTATCACGTGTATAGCGAGATAGTTCGGACACGTCATGTCACCCCTCCCGTGCCGTTCTCATACCTCAGGCACTGCCATAGTTAAGCGCTAACCCTATAACATAAAATGCATACCACACTCACATGACTACCCCCTATAAAAGGTTTCTTTTGTCGGAGAGAAAAATATTTCCCGCTTTGGTCTTCTATAGGTTATAAATATTATTTATTGCTTCAGGAAGTTACGATCATGTCGTACCTATACACCGATTCGTTCGACGCTAAAAAAGCAGTCACCAGTAACCAGTAACAACAAGTCTTAATTATCTCGTCGTGCCTGTCGATTCAAGAAATTATCGCAAATAATATCTAATGTAAACATGCCGTAATAAATTACTTAAACTTGACTTATGTAGTTTTTGTCTTAGAACTGTCCTGGAACAGGTATTGTTAAAACCAGCTGTAAATCGTATATTCCCAGTGGTAAAAGTCCTAGTAGTTCCGTCATGGGACAAAATCGAAGTAACGGTTTTTCATGAAAATAAGTTTTTTTGATAAAAAACGTATAAAATATTAGTAAATATCGTTTGTAATAACAATCAGGGGCCCAATTCTCCTAAAATAAATTGTTGCCAAACGCAATCGAACCACAACCGTCAGTCAGTTTTTGTTTTCGAAAACTTTCAAAATGATTGATTTTGTTTTTTGTGTCAAACAATTCGACAGTTTTTGAAATTGAGACCAAACGCAATCGAACCACAACCGTCAGTTAGTTTTTGTTTTCGAAAACTTTCAAAATGATTGATTTTGTTTTTTGTGTCAAACAATTTGATAGCTTTTGAAATTGAGAACTGTCTGAATGAACGGTTCGGCCTTGGTTCGGTTGTGATTAATCAAGATTTATTTTAGGAGAATTAGGCCCCTGTCTGAATGAACGGTTCGGCCTTGACTCGGTTGTGATTTATCAAGATTTATTTTAGGAGAATTAGGCCCCAGGTTTCTTTCTCCTCTTGCTCTAAAGTTTCCACCAACACCCAGGTTGCTGACCAAGACTATACATACCTCATAAACTACAATTATTGGAGAATAGTTGTACCAGCCTCAAAACATTTACTACTCTTCAGAGATTGGAGAAATGCACAAGCATAATTATGCTTCGCCCATTTCCATAATGAACGGTATTTGTCCCCTGATTCAGAACAATTCGATAAGCTATCTCCTTTTCTCTTGTTACGAGAATCGTTGACGGAACGAGATAAGAAACCGAATCGATCGACAATTGCTTTTCGAAAAGGTTCAGGGGGTCTACTCCCTTAACACGAATTCCGTGGTTTCGGCCTTAGCTACGAGCGTTTCCTACTCCCTATCACCTACGATTACTTCGGAGCCCGAACTAAGAATGAATGACAACACGATTTGACAGTTGTCCCTATTACCGATGTGTTTTTGCCCGTCCGAAAAGTTGAACTTGACACTGGTTTTGTTCACTCCTACGTTTCGGGCTACTTTCGGACGGGCGACTATCTTCGTTGACGGACTTAGGGAGTAGGCCCCCTGAATCAGAGGGCTGATAGCGTATTTAAATAAAAATATTTATAGACTATTTAATACTTCTTGTATTAAATAGTCTATAAAATACTTTTTATTTGAATAAGCTAGTATTTGTAGTTTCCGAGATATTGAGGTTTATGTTGGTGACCCGGATTCATTGCTCCAGATTGTTTACCTGAAGATTTCACCCATATAGCCTGCACTGTCTTAAACGGGGTATTTGATAGCCACTCGAGGGTCTTTTTTCTGTTTTATTTTCACACAAATGAAAGTAATCTCTCCGCCCATCCACCCATCATTCGAGTGCCACCCCGGATCACCTACGTCACCAGCCATTCGATGTTCATTACCGTATCATGGGTTACAACAAACCGGAGTGTTTACTACTAAAACATGTCCGTAAGGATTGAGGTGCCACATTTCGTATCTTAATGAAATTAAATACTGATTTAGTAGTAAGTTTAAAAATGTTGTAGGTTCGATCCTCGATTTTGTAGTATAATACTTCAATAGTTATATGAACGTAAAGGTGGCACCTCAATCTAAATGTTTGGATTGAGTAGCCACGTCAGAACTAGGAATATCATGGATGTACATTTATCATAATTTGGTATGATTTAGTAGCATTTGAGAGTAGTTAATAGACAAAATCTGAGCTATCTACCGCGATCTATTTCTTTCTTTTCGTGAACTGAAGAATTAGACCAATACAATACTAGACAGAATAATATGTGAACTTGGACAACACCTAAGAGAAAGAGCCTTATTAGTACTAATAATGATAGCCGACAGGCTGCCCTTACAGCAGACGTTGCACGTTGCACGTTACGTACAGACGTCGACAGTTTAATTAATATGTAATGTAAATAAGAAATGAGTCATTGTTACATATAAATAAATAAATAATAATAATAATTAGCCTCGAAGACCGATCAACCTCCATAAATTAATCAGCTATAATAACGACATGTGTGCACCCTGTAACGTCGCCAACGCCTCAGAGGTAAATATAGACTGCAAAAAACATTCAAAAGTATTTTTGACTAAAGGCATTGGTTTTTAAAAAATACTTTTAATTGAATTATCGGTCAAAACTACTTTTGACTAAATAAATAAAATAAAATTAGTTTTAATTCAAGTAACAAAATTCATACACAAACAAATATATAAAAGGATACAGACAGGATAACAAGCACAGACAAAAACGAACACTCACAATGTAACAATATGTCTGCTGCAGCATTGCCGGATATATGGGCAATCCAGTCTGTTGGCGATCATCGCCAGGACGCTAAGCCAGGACAGTGTTGGCGCTGCCCCGCACTCTGCGCACCAGAGAGACTAAAGCCTGCAGTCAAAAAAAACACTCTTAGTCGATTTTTTTTTGTCAAATGCACTAATAACCAATATTTTTTTAAGCGTAAAATACTTTTGACTAAAGACGTCGGTCAAAAGCACTTTTGACTGGTTTAGTCAAAAGTACTTTTGTAGTTGACCGGTTAAGAGTTTTGACTTTAAAAGCTTTAACCACATATAACCTCTTTACCACCATGCTCTTTACTTCTGTATTTGAACTTAAAATCACTAATCTGTGCTGATTACTTCTATGTCTGTGCTTGACACCATTGTGTCAAGCAAGTCATTAAATCAAGTAAACACAAAAAAAAAAAAAATCACAAGTTTAAATGCCTTTTTTAAACATCAATCTTTAAAAAATCATACTGAGTACATAGAAAGTTATCATTCATTAAAAATGCCTCGCGCATCTTTCCTAAAAAAATCTTTAAAATATATTTGTGTAGAAACTGTTCTTTTGTTTGCAATGTTCGCCCTAGTGGGTCATTTAAGTATTAATTTTTGGGAAAGATATACGATACAAAGTGAATTATCTACTATGAAGCATAGCTTACACTCATTGAAGGTTCAAACAATTTATCTTATCCATAATGTCAAACGGCTCCGTGTGGTTGCTGTGCGTGAAGAATAGCACTACCCCATCTCTTTCCATGGGTGTCGTAAAAGGCGACTAAGGGATTCACTAGAGGATGGTAGCAGCGGTCTCTGAGTACTTTAACAACCATACTGCGATCGCCAACCCGCCTGCCAAGCGTGGCGATTATGGCAACCCCAGTGGCGAAGGCTCCATACAACTCGATTCCTATCGGCTTCCCTTTCGAAATATGGCAAATACTAGTATCTATTATTTATTGTCATTTAAACAAATAATTGGTCCGGCTTCCCTTTTAAGAAAATTCACCCTTCGCCAGTGCCCCCCAACATGGCTTGGGGGAGGGTTTATATCCAGCAGTGGTCGTCTTTCGTCTGAATGATGATGATGATAATGTCAAACAAAATCATACATTCGAGTCCTAAGCCACATTTTTGTTACAGGACACAATAGGAAATATAGGAAAAGCATACGACACCCTTCACACTGAACTAAAAGAATTATTTTTTATATTTGACAATAAATCGATGTCGGTACAACAAAGTCAGCACAGGAAAGGTCAAGAAGCGAAACATCCTTTAGATCGCCGAACGTCACATGATCTTCAAGTTCAAACAATTGTAACACAACAAAATAAACTGAAACATGGTGTAGGTGTTGTGACTGATAAAATTGACCCAACATCAATTCTTAAAAATAAAGCATCAGGACCTTGGAACAAAAACGCTTCAACTAATACACGGAATCGCCTTGTATCCACTGGAATCACATCAGACATGCCGAAATATGAAAACGAGAAATTTCTCAAAAATATATCTAAACGCATTAATACATTTCAAAACAATCTTAAATCATACAAAGACATGCAATGTTGCAAACATGTTTGCCGTCATGCATAAGGCAAAAACTAAACATAAGTAATAACACAATTTTTCCCTATTACTTTTGGTCCCTTTAGTAATCATTTTAGATGCTTATTCAGTCCATTAGGGTGACTAATCAACATTGAGCTAAACTGAACTGTTCCGTGTTTAGCTTAGCTAACTTTCAAGTGCTATGTATTTTTTTCTAAAAACAACTTTGAGCTGCGCGAGTACCTGATAAATGGAAGAACGAGCAAGTGGGCAGTGCGGTAAAGAGCGAGTCAGCACGTATCGCGTGATCCTGGCTAAATATTAAACAAAGCGCAGCCACACAAAGCGCAGCGTAGCACGTTTTGTTTGTTTCCTCATTATAATCTAAGAGGAGCGAATTAACTAAATAGACTTAGAACACAGCACAGCAAAGCATAGTTCAATGTTAATAAGTCAACCTTATTTATTTATTTATTTATTTAAGCCTTTTATTTCCCAAAAATACATTTAAAATTCACATATTATCTTAATTAAAATATTCATTTGGTTCTTAAAATTAATAAATTCATTCGTTATAGTAATAATTGCACATGCATTTTAACCATAATTAAATAAACAGAAATATTTTCTATTACATTTTTTTTTTTCCAAATAAATAATATGATTTCATAAAATTAAAATAAATAAAATAAATTTACTACATAATCATTTGTTCAATTATTATTACTATAATTGGGTGCCCATTTAAGGGCGAAGGCCTCCTCCATCTTATGCCATTCCTCTCTGTCACGGGCTGTTCTAGTCCAGGTGGGGCCGGTCACGTCCACAATATCATCGCACCACCGACGCCTGGGTCTGCCTCGGGTGCGTGGTGCATCGCGAGGGTACCAATGAAGAACTTTCTCGCTCCAGCGTCCATCTGTCGCTCTGGCTACGTGTCCTGCCCATCGCCATTTCAACTTGCAGGCTAATTCCACAGCATCTATTATTTTAGTGCATAGCCGTATGTCTTTACTTCTTTTACGGTCTCGGAGTTTAATTCCCAACATACTCCTCTCCATTGCTCGTTGGAAGGCTTGAAGTTTGTATGTGACTGCCTTTGTTAGTGTCCAGCTTTGACAACCGTAGAGTAGAGTAGGTAATATAACGGTGTCCATAGCTTTCTTTTTCAAGCGAATCGGGATGCGTGATTTAAATACTTCTTTCAACGACCAATATCTTCTCCATGCACAGTTTATTCTACGATCAACTTCATTTTCTGTCGGTTTGTTGAATGAAATGCTTTGCCCAAGATAAACACAGTTGTCTACGTATGCGATTAATGTGTCTTGTATCATCGTAGGTACTCTTATGCTGTTGGTTAACAGGCATGTTTTTTCAGCGTTCATGTGAAGACCACATTTTCGGCTCTCCTCAACTAGAGACTTCAGCATGCGCTCAAGATCTGCATGTGTTTCGCTTAACAGAACAATGTCATCTGCGAAGCGGAGATGGTTGAGAAACTCACCGTTTATTTTGATACCGACATCGCACCAGTTTAGCTGTCTGAAGACATGCTCCAAAACGGCGTTGAATAGATTTGGTGAGATGGGATCACCCTGCCTGACTCCTTTTTGAATGTTAAATGGCTCTCCCTTTTTCTCCAGTTTAATTATGGCTCTGCTGTTCTTGTAAATTTCTTTCAAAATTTTTATGTACTTTATGTTGACTCCTTGCTCACAAAGAGAGCACCATAGAGATTCATGGGAGATAGAGTCAAACGCCTTGGAGTAGTCTACAAAGGCCACGTAGAGCTCTTTATTGTGTTCGTTGTACTTCTCGATAATCTGTGTTATCGTGAAAATGTGGTCGTTTGTAGAGAAGCCCGATCTGAATCCTGCTTGCTCTCTAGGTTGGTTTTCGTCTAAGGTCTTTGAGATCCTTTTTAATATTAGACTTGTAAATAATTTATAAAGTGACTGTAGCATACTCAGTGGTCTGTAGTTGTCCATTTGGCCTGGATCACCTTTTTTGTAGAGTAAGGTTATAATTGCCGTATTCCAGTCAGGTGGTATGGACTCTTGTTTCAAGATTTCATTGAATATTGTAGTTAAAATAGGTGTTATTGGCTCTCTGATGGCTTTTAATATGTCATTTGTTATGCGATCTTCTCCAGGGCTTTTCTTTGTTTTCAATTGATGAATAGAGTGGCTAATTTCGTACTCTAGAAATTCTGGTATACTATCTGAGTTGATTGACTCCATATTTTGGATTGAGTCTTCGTGAGAGGCAGGGTGTTCATATAATTTGGCATAAAATTCGGTCGCCACTTTTAATATATGATTTCTGTCTGTTACTTGCTGTCTGTATTTTGTAAGTTGTGTTATCCATTTTTTACTGGAATCTAGTCTTTTGTAAGCTCTTTTGACGGATGCAAATTTCTCTAATTCAAATTCAATAATATTATATCTACGTTCTTTTGATTTCCTTTGTATTTGCTTTCTAATTAATTTGTATAATGCCGATAAATGTTTCTTTTCTATGCTAGTTATGTTTTTCTTTTCTTTTAACAGAGTCCTTTCCTTTATTAGTCTTGCTATGTTGTCTTGGATAACAGGTTCATTACGTTTTTTGTTGCTTTTTAGTTTGTCTTTACTGTTTATAATTTTTGTGACTAAGGTAGCGTAAGTGTGTTTTATGTTTATAAATTCCATGTTTTTGATTTCTTGTGAAAAGTCTTCTTTCAAATACTCTTGCTCAGGAAGCGCAATATCAATAATGTTGTTCTTTCCGAAGTGTTTTCTTGAGGTAATGCGCTTGTTGTGAAGTATGAGTGATGCACGTACCAGTCTATGATCAGTAGGATGTGTAGTAGGTATGACATCGACGTTATGGGTACTGTTATTGTTCTTTGTTATAATGTAGTCAATTTCATTTCGTGTAACGCTATTAGGGTGCATCCAAGTCCATCGACGCTTCGGGCTCTTCTTGAAGTAGGTATTTGAAATATGTAATTGATGTTCGAAACAAAAATTTATTAGTATCTGACCTTTTGGACTTCGTTTCCCGTATCCCCACGATCCCATAACATCTTTATCATCATTAGTCGGCAGACCAATCTGTGCATTGAAATCGCCTATGATCAATGTGTCCCTGTTCGTGTTTTTCATCGCTTTTCTGAGATCCTCGTAGAATCGATCTGTGTCCTCCAATGGTGATTGTTCTGTTGGCGCATACACTTGGATAATATGAATTGTTTTATCTTCAATGTATATGCTTAACTTTGCTACTCTGTCGGACACTGGTACAAAGTCTTTTATGTTATTTTTCAATTCTTTTTTTATTAGAAATCCAATACCGTTCCTGTTGTGGGTTTGTCCGTAGTACATGAAGATAAAATCTTGATGTTCTATAATTTCCTTGCCTGCAAGTCTTATTTCAGATAGTCCAATTACATTCCAGTTTAGTTTAGCAATAGCGTATTCTAATTCGGTAAATCTTGACGGTTCAATCAGTGATCTCACATTCAATGTGCCAATGTAGAAGTATTTGCTTTTTCTATTGATTAAGTTGTCCTTGTTTTCGATGGAGGGTTCTGGTCTACTGCTCCCACGGGGACCAGCCGTGCCGGGAGAGTGAAGGGTAGTAAGGCTAGTTTCGCAATTTTCGTAGTATTTAGGAGGAAGGCCTGCTGTTTGCTATTGTTCAGTTTGGGTGCCACACCTGGTTTGGGATGAACCAGGAGTAGGAGAAGAACTTATGTCTGTTTCTTTTGGTAGAAAATAGTTTCTCATATTTACTTTAGTTTTTTTAATTGTGCGTTGTGGAAGTGATGCTCTGTTTTCTAGATGTGGTGTGAAAGTTATTTGGTTCTCAGGTGATTTCGATGGTTTCCTTTTAGAGTTGTGTTGTTTGTTTTCATAGGTTTTTCTTTGCTCTAAGTAAACAATTTTATCGTATCTCAGTACAGCATTTGTGCCTTGGCTTCTAGCTATATCCACTTCTTTTTGTAATTCTTTCCGTTTTTCAATGACTTGAGGCGAGAAATCTTCTTTTATGTAGTAGTTGGTTCGTTCTAATTGTTTTTTTCTTTTTATTATTGTTATTTTCATGTTTAGTTTAGTGAATGTTATCTTAATAGGTCTTGCTTTTTCTCCTTTTTTCCCCAGCCTTATGGCGGATTCTATATCATATGTACTACATTCTGCGCCGAGATGCTCATTGAAAATTAAGATGATTCGTTTTTCTAAGTCTTCGTAGCTTTTTTCTTTTTCTTCTAGCCCAAACAGAACAATATTCTTCATACGTACTTGTCTTTCCAGCTTTTCTATTGTATTTTGTTGATTGTTAATAATTTCCTCTAGTTCTTCATTTTTAGACATAATTTCATAAAATTTTATGTTCATATTCTCAATTATTGGTGTCGAAATATCTTCTTTCAAACTTTTTATTTCTGTACTTTGTTGTGACAAATCATTTTGCAGCTTCTTCAACAATGTTGTGATTTCTTCCATGTTGAGATTACAAATTTTAATTTAGTGCCCTCTAGTGTGTAGTAGATGACTTTGCAATCGATTGAGTTTGCTTTCTTGTGCTTGTTTTGGTGGTTCAACTTGTTTCCGGTAGTTGGCTATCGGTTTGGGTTTCCAACAGGGTGCAACAGATGGCGTTTTTTTCCAAATCTATCAATTTCTTTGTATGACACAGCGATACTGTATTCGATAACACTCCAAAGTTAGGTTATATTTATTATGTTTTCCACAGATGCACCAATTGAGATTTTATACGCACACTTTTTAATGCCAGCATCATCTACTTGATGAATTATTAGTCCACAGCTGAGTATTTTTCTTAACCGCGGGCCAATCTTCATAAACAGAATTGGAACTGTCACTGATGTATTTCTCGTAATTTCTTGTTTTCCACTTAGTACCAGATAACACTTATTAGTTTAGTCTTTGTATAACTGTATTATCTATACTTGTGCTTAGTTTTCACTTGGTTTTCTTCGCTAGATTAATTTTAAATACGATAACAATACAGAGCTGACTGTGTTGTGCTGACAGCAGCGCCCTCCCGAAGTCAAAAGTCAACCTTACTGTCAACCTTACTACCGAAGTCAAAAGTCAACCTTACTGTCCCATTATTGGTCACGGGTCTCTCTCAGCACGAGAAGGGTTTAAGGTTCAGCCGACCACGCTGCCTAGTGCGGGTTGCCGGACTATACACACAAGAACTTTATGGAGCCCTCTGAAGTGTGCAGATGTTTTCATTTTAGCTGAAACTAGAGTTCCCTAAATTGTAAATTTAAATATCGCCGGGTTAGCTCAAAAACCAACTAATTGCCCAAATAATGATTTCGAGTTATGGCGTTTTGAAAGTTTGTGTCCTAAAATTTCATATACTATCTTATCTAAGTTTGTGTCCTAAAATTTCGTATACTATCTTATCTAAGATAGTATATGAAATTTTAGGACACAAACTTTCAAAACGCCATTACTCAAAATCCTGATTTGGGCAGTTAGTTGGTCCTTGAATTAACCCAGCGATGTATGAAATGTTTTTCGGATATAGTGTGATGTTAAAATGAGAATTTAAGAGAAAATAGATAGTATAACTTTTCTTTATTTTTTAATAAATTGTTTTTAAAAGGCACTATGGTATGTTTTTCTTTCATCTTGTTTTTCTTCCCATATTCTTTATTTTTGCCACCTGTTTTATTTAACGCTTATCATCTAGCCAACCTTGATTAACTGTCTTAAGTTTCTTTAAAGGCTTCGAAAACTTGCATTTGGTGATATTTTTTCTACATGCATTCGGTTGCTTGTTTAGGAACACATCAACATTAGGTAATGCTAGATGTGTTTTTGGATCCCAGCCCAGACACCGATCTTTATCTCCAATGCTGTTGGCAAGTGATTCTAAAATTTCGATTTGCCCTTCAATCTTCGGTAGCTCCTGAGTAAACTGGCATATTTTCAGTTCTAAATCGAAGTAACGGTTTTTCATGCAAGATAGGTTTTTCTGCAATACAACGTATATAATATTAGTAAATATCGTTTGTAATAACAATCAGGTTTCTTTCTCCTCTTGCTCTAAAGTTTCCACCAGCAACCTGGTTGCTGACCAAGACTGTTTACGCACCTCTTATACAACAATTATTGCAGAATAGTTTTACCAGCCTCAAAACATTTACTACTCTCCAGAGAGTAGAGATATTCCCAAGCATATGCTTCCCACATAGGTTTCCAAAACAAACGGTATTTAGCCACTTGCACATTGACTTACTGGTACATTTTTAAATTGAGGGCTGAAAATCACAAAGAAAATTCATTTTCGTTCAAACAAAAATGAATCTTTTGATAGTTAACACCTTTGTCATTTCCAGCCCTGCATTATTACCGCGATGTCTTCAATGTTCTTGTTTAAAACGTCTAAATCACATTTCGAGCTGCAGGTGTTGTAGTGGTACTCCAACATTAAATAAATAACTCCTATGAGACTTGATAATATTAAAAAGCTGTAAAGGCTACTGAAAAAGCTCCAGGGTTTCGAACATTGTCGTAAGGAGCTACTATTGTTTGCTTGAGCATTGTTGGCACAAGAGTGGCATCGTCCTCTTCGAGCCCTTCTACCACGACCTTCCATTTTCATAACTTTTCCGCTCTTTACCAACGATCTATTACCGCGGCGTGCCACTCTTGCAACTGAATATAGTGCCTTTTATTTTTTAGCTTACATTCCCACTAAAATTTTGGATGGTTCATAACTTTTTGTCATTTTATACTATAATAAACAGTAAACTGAACGTGACAACGGTTTTGATGTTTGTGAAGAGAGATTTCCAATGGATTTCCATTTATAGGGTATAGTCTATGAGAGAGATTTCTAGTCTTTATATGCTGCCAGTATTCATGTTTGCTATACAAACGCCATCTACTCGGTTCGAGTCAAACTAACGAAAACCATCATGGACTTTGTAAATAACACTGCGTCCGTAGCTAGCATGCGAAAGGTTTATGGTAGGTTCTAAGAGATGGCATTTGCTGTGTGCTAACCTGCGGAGAATTTAATATTTATTTAGAGAGTATTGACCAAATGTAGCGGGCTGGATGAGGTAATTCCAGTCATTAGCGTTATCATTATCATTACAGGTTCTTCTATTAGCTAACATTGTCCTCGTCACACCTCATTTCTAATCGTTTGCAGGTCCATTTGTTTACTAGAAATGTTTGATTGATGTTGCTTATCAGATCGCTCGTAAGTAGTACATTATACTTCTATAAGATCAAACCTTTGCTATGAAATTTTTGAATCGTAATCAGGAAGCATCGGGAAGTCGCCGGTATCATTAATAACTAATAGAGGATAATATCTACTGTTTGTACTCTGATTCACGTTACCGCAATTGTAATGTTCATTTATTTAGAAGCTTAGATACTAGTAATAGTAGTTAGGAAATAACAATGGATTTTGAAGTATAGGGCAAGAGAATTTTGAGATCCAAAGGTGTAAGAAGTCTTCTAGATTAACTTGAAAATACAGAAATGTTACTAACTACACCTTACGTCTCTTTCTAGATTATGAAGTGACCTAGAGATGCAATACACATATAATCATGGAGTGACGTCAGATAGGAGAATAGCGAGAAAACCTCGGCACCGCCATCCGTCTTCATCAGACTGGTATACATACTCAATTTTAAACCTTATGTCTACACACTAACATTCAGATTTGTTTTACATGGTAACTTCACGAGTTATATCTTATTTTATAGCTAATATACTTTTATTTGTTATTGGTATTGGTAGTTTAGTTAGTCTAATATTACTTTCTAGATATTCTAGGTAAATTGGATTGCATTCACTTAAGACAAGACTTAATCCGACCGGTATTATTAATAACCGAACGAAGTTAGAAGTAATGAATCATTCTCGTAGAATTCTACGTCAATCTAATGAATGGTGGCCCTTGATCGTAAACCATAAAGAATGCCTTATTGTTACTTTAGAAAATTGTTGAACGTGCCTAATCGGTTTCACGCCTTATCAAGTCAAACATTTTTTTGTTTATAATGAACTCTTTACTTCTCTAGTGGGTTTCATAGTGCGTATAATTCTAAACGTATGCTATAGTATGGATATGCATCTAAAGCCTTTTAACCTGACAGAAATTATGTATTTGGCACAGTTTCCGGTAAATATTGTCTGCAATCTATTACTGTTAACACCTAGTTAGGTACAGTCCAGTCTCTCAGAAACACTTATAAGGAAGTAGGCCCCTGGTTCACTAACTTCTTGGAAATGCATAAGTTAGAAGTTAAGTTGGCTGTTAGGCACATTCAAACCACATCGTACAAAACCTCCCAGACTCCTTAGTCGGTCGGATCACTCGGTAAGTTGCCGCCATTTCAACGAGACGTTAGAGGGAGACGGGTAGATATTGTGTATTCGTTCGCTCTCATTGTATTCCCTACTTGGTTTTCGTTTTACATTTCGAGCTTTTAGTGCAGGGCATACCTGGTATCGATAAATATTTCTTCTTGCTTTTTGTTCTTGTTGTTTGATCAGCCGGTCTACGTCTATAGCTAGGGTAGATCATTCAGCTTGGCAGACATAATTTCAAGAATGAAATTGCCAGAAGGATTTTGGTTATTCGCTCGGCGCAGCATTTGGTAAACTTCGCCTCTTCGAGTTTTTCAGCACCTGTACCGCAATAGGTATTTGAAGACGAAAGTTTTTAATTGATGCATCTTATCTGCCATACAGTTACATGGAGTTGGTTCTTTGGAGAATCTGTAAAAAGATCACCCGCGAAGAACTGGGATCATCAAGCTGAATTTAAGTGGTAATGGGCTGGCCATGTTTTTTAAACATTGAATTCTATTTGAGCAAATAAGTCCTCCAGCCATATGCGACGGCCTGACAAAAAGGACTTGGAAAGACTGGATGTGGAAGGCGGAAAATTGGATGTTGTATGAAGCGCAACATGGCAAAAGCCATGTGTAGCAGTTGAATGAGGCCCACAAAGATTTAGTTGATTACATATTTACAGTTTTTTATATTTTGTTATAAGTGCTGGCCTATCGTTTTGGTAAAACAATGTCAAAACCAGAGAAGTTACTAAAATTTTTAATTAGCTTGGAGAGATAGAGTTCTAAATAGATGTAAGAAAATTATTTATTGCCTTTTTTGTGCTTGTGACATTCACAAAATTCTACAGGAGTAACATTTGGGTCGCTTCACTTATAATTATTCTCTCTCTCTCTCTCTTGTCGACACGAGCTATTTGAGAATAGATCACGTGCCGCGGTGAAAAGATTAGCCAGTCAGCGAGGTTGGAAGCTTGGAAGCGTGGCTGACTGCTCAGGGTGCGTCAGACGTAGGTACTTACGTAAGCATCGTCAATACGTCACCCGCGATGGCTCTTTTATTGAATATTTACTATGTTATGGCAAAATCTTCATTGTATTTTCCCAGTTTGATTTGCCATGGTAAAGATTACCAATGATGATTATTGGATAGCAAGAAGTAGCCATAAGTAAAATGTTCATCTGTAATTTCAGCTTGATTTAGCCTTTTTTCATTGGATTTGCAAGACAATTTATCGACACAGGGCCATGCCTAGCGCAGGCTGCGTACCGGCCGGCATCGGCGCGTCGCGCTGCATGATGTCATTCATCAGCACACACTCACACATCGGACTCCGTGTGACTTGGACGTGTCGTGTTGACCCGCGCGCCTGTTTACATTCTGTACACAGTGACTTCACGGCGTACACCCGTTTCTGTGATTTAATTTATTATTTATATTAGATAGCTATTAGATAGTTTACTCAACATGGCCAACAACAGGGCTGCCAAGTCTGGATTTGCCGCGGAGGCACAGAGAAAGGTAAGTTTTGAACTTAGAATTTCAAGCTATAACCCGACCAAGTGTTGTAGTTCTAATTTATTTTATAGTGTGATGTGGGAGTGGCTTTCCGTAAACAAGTCGGGTTGTTCGGCTAGATTATTGATTCGGGATGCTGTGAGGTCCAGAATTGTGTTACAAGGACTCAGCCGTGACCTACTTTAGGGAACAGATGGTGCGACCTCGTTAGCAGAGATACAAGGGCCAGATGTTTTTTAAAATATAAGTACAACTGTAACTGTACAAACGCGTACTTACCCATCAGATGTTTGCATAGTTATTTTACAGAACCTATTCATTCATAATACATCCATAACTATTCTCATAATGATGATTTCTGGATCAAAAAATAAACATTCTCGTTTAATTCGTTTTGGGCCAACACTCGTTACCTGAACTAAACCCTACCTGCCTCTTCAATGAATGCGTTTGAATTTCGAAGTAGGTAAAGGCATCGGCAACGAGGCAACACGTTTACAGATAGGTACTGTATACATAGGTAATAACTACACGTGGTGGGTAAGTATCCTAAACAGTCGAGTTAACTGGTTTAGCGTAACAAAAAGAAGTCAATCACGCATTCAGAAATACCTATTTGACTGTGCGTTTGCCATTGGAGGGAAATAAAATGTTTAAAAAACCAACGACGCGCGACGGTGTGTTCCTAGTTCGAATATTTGGGTATTGACCATATTATTGGCGGGAATTCTTTGCTTCTGCAAATAAATTCATACTAAGTAATTAGGTACGATGTACTTAATAATTATTATTTACTTGGTCCAAACGTTATATTAATTTAATCTAACGTAGTAGGGTTAGCAACAACTAAACAATGGTACCTATTTAATATAAAATATTGTGTTATGTATTTACATTGCAAGGAATTTTAAGTAGATATTGTGTATCTTGTGTACAAATGGCTTGGTTTAGCATTTAAATACGAGCAACGTATAGTTGCATCACATGTTTGCATTGAATCAAGGTTAGAGATGAATCATTTCTAGATTTTTTATTTCAAAAAGTCTATCTTTTAAAAACCTGTCACCTTTTTGCTAACAACATAATGTCAGTGTTTCCACACCATATATAATAGACTTCGAGGAGACTTGATCGAGGCGTTTAATTAATTAAGCAATTTATTTCATAACCTATTGTGACATCTCGTTTATAGAGGACGTAACTATCATCATCATTGTGCTAAAAATAGTTCTTAAATTATGATTCATGCACGTTCATATTGGTTTTTAAAATATTATGCACGTTAACAGATAGGTACACCGTACAATACTGTGTAAACGATGTATTCTCAAATACTAAGCATATCATGTACCTCAAATAGGATCTCCGTTAACTTAACAATACCTAAACGGTCATTGCTCCAGCAACCTTACGCTCTGCCAACCATGCCAACTGTCGTCTTGATAACTACTTAAATAAATATTAATTATACCTTCACATAATTTTTTAATTAATTCGCCGTAAGTAGAATTTACATTACAGTACCTACTTTTAAAAGCAAGCCCAAGATTTGTAAAGTTGTATGGTCTTGTAATTATTGTCAGGACACCTTTCTTCCTGCCAGCAGTCGCACCGGTCTCGCATGTAGGTCAAGGAGGATCAGTTAACACAGCTTTTACAACCGGTTTTGGTTCATTTTTTGAGAGAGCAATGTAGCGTACGCAGGTGGAAAGAACAGGGAAGATTTTCATTGAAATAATATTTTATTAGTCGCCATTCAAATGAATACCAAAATGAGTTTGTTTTCCGACTGACAAGCAGGTACGTGAGGCTATGTGCCTTATCAGTAAAACGAGTATGCAGGTCAAACGAACGGATGGACGTTTATTATGTATTAGATACTCTCTTCTTTTAATTACGGACTTACAGTTAGTTTCAATAAAACTAAGTACTTAAGTATATAATACGTACGATATGTGTGTAGGGTTCAACTTGAATTAGTCACGAATTATCTTGTGTATGAACATTGTTGCCAGTGCATTCCAAAAGGAACGAATTGCTTTCTATTTCAAGTCCTAACTTTCCAATCTCGTTCCCTATTTTATTAAGTTCTTTCCGTTCTATCCTAATTCCAGCATTTTTTTATTTATTTCAACTAATGGAGTAGGCTACTGAAGAACTTATGGCGCCTCTATCACATAGGTATCTTATTGTTTTTTCATTTGGTAAAACGTGTTTTACATTATTACAAATATGAATACATATTACTTATTATTTCCATGATGTCAATTTAACATTAACATGCAATGTACTTATCTTTTTTTTCTGAAATATCTGTTAAATATTTGCGTCTCAAAACAGACGAATACATTTAGAATTTCTAATTTCAAAAAGAAAACATTATTAAAAGAAATGTTTTTTTTTTTTTTTTGTCTTGTTGTTACTTCGTCGTTCCAAATCACTAATCTCCACTGGCAACACTAAAATTAATCCTCACGAATAAGTTGGACGAAACAGATGTTCAGTTAGCTCAAAAGAATTTATTTTATACTAATTCACCGAGACGATGACTCATATAAGGCTCGGTTCTGGTACAACACACTGTACCGCACCTTATAAGGTATGGCCTTTACGCAGGATTCATGTATATGGCTTAAATGCAGGCCACTTTCAACCCAGCCATATGTTCGAGATTGACACTTGACCAAATTTCTCTTCGATGTTTAATTTAAATATGGAATTCTATTTTGCTTGCACAAGCAGCATGTTAATGTTGTGCAATTTAATATACGCAGATTAACAAAAAGGTGTAGATCACATTACAACTTGTGTGGCCTGACTTGAAATATAATACTTCTCAATACTATTACTTCACCTAATGTTGACGTAGTCGTTGTTTTTACTATGGCACTATATATTGTGTTATTCAAGGAAATAATGTGAGTGAATTTTCGTTTAAACTTGAAGTTATCCCCATTTTTGCAAATCAATACTGGTTGCATTGCATTGACCGCGTCTTGCAGCCGGCCTCGCTCGGTGACCCCATTCCTGTCTCCTTACTAGTCGATGTTGGAGCCATTGTTGACGATGGCCGTCGGGGCTGGATATTTTTATACGATTTTCCTTAAATCATAACGTTGATTGACTTAATATAATTCGGATTTTTCCACTGTACTAAGTGCTGTATTTACTTTAGTTTCTTGCTGTTGTAGCAATCATCTGACGTAACTACGAGGACGTGCTCCATGCTTCAAAAGACTGAAGCCGTTGACATTGAATCATAGTTATTTATGGTTACAAACGTTTTTGTTACCGATCCGTGTATGGCCGTATGGCGATTAGTAGTGAATGAATGCTTTAATACCATTACATCAGTATTGATATTCGCAATCTCATCCTTCTTGGCCTCGTTTTGCATCTGCCCATGTCCGGCGTTAGCTTAAAAGGGAAGAGATCAAATGGCACGTCATGAATGCTACTATTCATACTCAAACAAGACCATTATTCATGTACTGCCAAATAATTAGTTTGCATTGTATTCATGTATGTAAAATTAACTGACAACCAAACTATTTTAATTCCTAAACTAACGAGTTGATAGCTTCCACAGCTATCAAACTAACCTAATTTACCGAACGACCTTTTGTTTCGGCTTGATAATAAAGTTAACAAGCAACCGAGTTAATTAATTGAATATAGTAAATAATGATATAAATACATTGTTTGAAACATAATATCGAGATACTACTGATAAATTAATAGCGGATTACTGTAATGTAGATTCTGAATTATAACATAATTCATTTAACCTATTTGGTGCTGACGTCAGACCATTTTAGACAACAGTGCAACAAAAAAGTTTGAACAGGACGTTGCAGCGTTGCTTACAAGAAACCACTTCCTCTAACTCCGAACACAAATTAGATAACGCTTCGGAATATTAATGAAAGGGACGGGCCTATCGGCTCGACCCATCTGAGACAAATTAAAATTCAGAAACCTTCGTTGTTGATCCAAAAGCAGACGAGTTTAAATTTCTACTTGCATAGTAACCAATAATGTCTCTTTATTGTATCTGAAAGTTGAAACATCCTTTTATAGCAGGTTGTGAGAGACTATGCTTTTAATTTTTTTTACGGTTACTAACGTCTGACATGCCTTTGACTCTGAGTCATGTTTGAATCCTTCGCTGATTACGTCATCGTCATCGTGCGCAAGAGTTGTTTTTGGTAGTTAACTTCGTACTGATACAGAATGATTCTATTATTTTATTATAATTATTACTAATTTGCTATTGATTCATTAGGCCAAGGCCTTGATGTCATTTTGAATGACTAACATTCCAAGCATTTGTGAAAATACGTTGAAACCTAACGTTTTCCTCTTAAAGGTATTTTAATTTTATCAATTTGTTGTTTACAACGGTTCTCTGTCCTAAATAACCGACATAAGCCTAAAGAAACCCTGAATAATACAATTAATTTTAAAAAAACACTCACCCACCCCTTAGAACGGCCCTATCTAATTTAACACTCTTGATTAATAACCGGTTTTCTTCCAAGCTATTTTATAGGTAAACAGAACAGTCATAAATTAGGACAGCTGTTATTGCACGTATCAAACTATCAACCCACTGAACCCAGTGTTACTTAATTATAGTCACGGAGAAGCTGTTCTATCGCTTACTTTCATAGAACGTGATACGTATGAAATATTTATACGATAATACGGTCAAATGATAAAGTATTATATGTATACAGCAATATGTTTCTAGTCGATTAAAAACCACGACTACAGAAACCATGGCATATTTAATTAATCAATAAATAAAAAAAAATAACATAAGGTACCTAGCAAATTCTTGGAAAAATACAAATGAACAAATGTCGAACTAGGAACACGCCATTTGATTGCCGTGAAAAATCATCAAATGGATTTATTTTTTATAAAATATAGATTTAAATAATATGAAAATACTTGGCCGACTTGTTCTGGAGAATAACTTGAGCGATACCAACTTAAAAACATCATGTTCAATAATTAAGTAGTTAATGTTTGTTTATATAGGTGCCGCAATAAAAACAGTGTATAAACGTCATTAAATAAATAATTTTAATGTAAACATCTGTAATAATTGAGTAGAATCTAAGCGGCGCGGCGGCTGGCTATAATAAACCATTCGCTCATTTCTTATCAGTTCGACCTTGAGCTTCCAGTCATTTTATGTTAGCTAAATGCATAACAACCAATGTGATTTCCCGTTTATTTTATACTAGCCGTTGCCCGCGACTTCGTCCGCGTGAATGTTGGTTATTGATCGCTCATTTATTGATTATAAAATATAGCCTATGGCATTCAGGGATAATGTAGCTTCCTATTGGTGAAAGAATTTTTGAAATCGGATGAGTAGTTTCGGAGATTACCTACTACATACAAACAAACAAACAAATTCTACCTCTTTATAATATTATTATAGATTATAGATTATAGACTAGCTGTGCCCGCGACTCCGTCCGCGTGGAACTCGGAAAACAACATTGTGTCGCAGCAACTAAATAGTGTATATGTATTCCATTTATTATAATAATAGACAAAGGTGTCCCACCAAGACACTTATATCTTTTAAACCATTTCTTTAGGCAGAGTTTCAGCTCTTCTTGATTGACCGTAAAGGTTCATATAACCATAATACTAAAAACGCGTTGCTTATTTCCATACATTTCCTTGCTAAAATGGATTATAATTGAATATTGATATTTATTGTGATAATGTAACGAAACCTTATGGCGATACAAAAATGGCTACAACGCCATCTAGTCACAATCGGCGAACTAAATCAAAATATTTTACGCAGTGCAGTCTATAAAATGATTTCATTCGAGGTGTGGAATAGGAAAGTACTTTAAATATATAAAAAAAATCACCTATAGAAGACTTCATTTTATTTTTATAAGTTAGAAATAGGTACTGCTTTCAAAGATTTCAAAAGTTTGAATTTAAAATGTCACTTACGGGATATCTTCCGTGATTATTTGTTTGTTTGAGTTCCCGATATTTCGACGCTGTTGCAAGCGCCATGATCGCGGGTTGACTGGAGATTGCGGGTGGATGAAAATAAATTGTTAGGAGCAGACAAATCTGTCTACCCTCTTTCTTTGTCTCTTGCTACGCGCACTACTGGAACTCGACACTAAGTCACGGCAAAACACACTCACAGTATCAACACGTTTTTTGGAGTCTTTATAACGATGCCGGCTGCCATTTATGAGCATGTTCATAACTGGATTCCACGTACTTGACAATTTGAAGCCATCCTCTCGATTGAAATTCTTGTGTTTTCTTATTTCAATTGCTTCTCTTGTCAGCCTTGGTATGTAATGTTTGTCCGTGGACAAAATGCTTGGCTTGTGAAATTCAATCCAGTGATTGGGCCCTGACTGCAGCAGATGTTCAGCTATGGCAGATTTTTGCTCATCATTGTTTTTGACAGCTTTAATGTGCTCTTTGATGCGGCATGAGACAGTTCGCTTCGTCTGACCTATGTATGAGCTGCCACAGCTGCAATCAATTTTGTAAACCCCAGGATGTTCATATGGGAGTATATCCTTAGGGGAACGCAGACTTTGTGCAATTTTCCTATGAGGAGTAAACACGGTCTTTATCGAGTATTTACTCAATAAACGACCTATCTTGTCCGTTACTCCTCTCAGATATGGCAAGAAAGTTGTTTGGCGCTCCACTGTAGATCTGGTGGCTCGTTTCTTTTCTGGTCTTACTGCTCCATCATTTGTTCAAAAAAAAAAAAAAGTTCAACATCTTGAACGGTTACGGAAGAAGTGTGAATGTTTACGGGAATCGTTGGTATTTCTAGTTAAATGTCGCGATAATGACTTGTTACCCGTATGTGTGCGTATAAAACCTCGCCCAGACATTCCCGGTTCCGCGTACGTTCTACGGAAAGCGAGTGAAAAGTTGTTACGTAAACTGATCCGCACAAACCGGTATAATTTAGACAAATATCAGTGCGAGTTGTATCAATTACATCTATGGTGCGTCTCGGTGCTAGATAATGATGATTTCGATCAATGTGACCGTATTACATACTTGCAAGCACAACGATCTCGTGAACTGAGTGCCATAAAACAACAAAGAAAGTTTGAAGCCCTACTACGGAATAATAACTCGAAGAGTGTTGTAGTTAATAATTCTGAGGTACAAACAGTGATAAACAGATCGACTAAAGAACTTAGTGAGACTGCACTCAGCGCACTGAAGAAAGGGTTGAACTTTGCGCCCACTCCGTTGCGTGTGCCTTTCGAAGATGTCATAGGCAGGATAGAGGAAACTATTAGCAAAAATAAATTGCCACCCTATGACGCAGACGCCCTCAGACAAGACGTTGCCGTAGTGTTACGACATGCTAAACCTCCTAGCAGTAACATGACACCTGATGAACGCTCTGCATTACGTGATCTCCGTGCAGATTTGGACATCCTCGTTTTGAAGGCGGACAAAGGTAACGCGACGGTTGTGTTGAATGTGTCTGAGTATGACGAAAAGTTGGGATCTCTGCTCAGTGACAACAAGACTTATAAACGTATTAATTACAACCCTACGGCTAGGGTCTCACGACGTACTATCCAGGTGATTAAGGAGTGCCATAATGTCTTCCCTGAGGTTGTTTTAAACAGGCTGCTTAGGCCCAAGGTAGCGCAACCACCAAAGATTTATGGGTTACCTAAAATTCATAAGAAGGATGTCCCATTGCGCCCTATAGTTAGTCAGATTGACTCTCCATCTTGTGACTTAGCGAGACATGTTTCAGACACGCTACAGAAACTGGTGGGCCACACAACATCTTTTGTTAAAGACTCCCGTCATTTTGTGAGTTTGTTGAAGCAAACCAGGGTCGAGAATGATGAGATTATGGTTAGTTTTGACGTCGAATCACTTTTCACCAATGTTCCCGTACTGGAATGTATAGAAATTATAAGAAGAAAGCTTCCAGAAAAAGACATCCCCATGGAGTATGCTAAGTTGCTGGAACACTGTTTGTCCACCAATTTCTTCTTATACAAAGGCCAGTTTTATCAGCAAATTGATGGGGTTGCCATGGGTAGTCCAGTGGCACCTGTTGTTGCTAATCTGTGGATGGAACACATCGAAGATTTGGCTATTTCTACTTGTCCTGTGCCTATCAAGGTTTGGAAGCGGTATGTAGATGATGTATTCTGCATCGTCAGAGGTGGAGTACCAGAAGTTGAGAGATGTTTGACCCACTTGAATAATATCCATACGGCCATGCGTTTCACAGTGGAATTGGAAAAGGATCGGTCTTTAGCCTTTCTTGACGTCAAGGTCATTGCAAGGAGTGATGGGACCCTAAGCCATTCAGTTTACAGGAAGCCGACTCACACGGACCGTTATTTACACGCCACCTCACATCATCACCCCTGTCACCTCAATTCTGTAGTCACCTCACTTACAAATCGCGCATTTGATCTTTGTGATACTGAACACCTTACTGGTGAATTGTCCCATGTGCAGAAGGTGCTACTCATGAATGGCTACAGAACAAATGATGGAGCAGTAAGACCAGAAAAGAAACGAGCCACCAGATCTACAGTGGAGCGCCAAACAACTTTCTTGCCATATCTGAGAGGAGTAACGGACAAGATAGGTCGTTTATTGAGTAAATACTCGATAAAGACCGTGTTTACTCCTCATAGGAAAATTGCACAAAGTCTGCGTTCCCCTAAGGATATACTCCCATATGAACATCCTGGGGTTTACAAAATTGATTGCAGCTGTGGCAGCTCATACATAGGTCAGACGAAGCGAACTGTCTCATGCCGCATCAAAGAGCACATTAAAGCTGTCAAAAACAATGATGAGCAAAAATCTGCCATAGCTGAACATCTGCTGCAGTCAGGGCCCAATCACTGGATTGAATTTCACAAGCCAAGCATTTTGTCCACGGACAAACATTACATACCAAGGCTGACAAGAGAAGCAATTGAAATAAGAAAACACAAGAATTTCAATCGAGAGGATGGCTTCAAATTGTCAAGTACGTGGAATCCAGTTATGAACATGCTCATAAATGGCAGCCGGCATCGTTATAAAGACTCCAAAAAACGTGTTGATACTGTGAGTGTGTTTTGCCGTGACTTAGTGTCGAGTTCCAGTAGTGCGCGTAGCAAGAGACAAAGAAAGAGGGTAGACAGATTTGTCTGCTCCTAACAATTTATTTTCATCCACCCGCAATCTCCAGTCAACCCGCGATCATGGCGCTTGCAACAGCGTCGAAATATCGGGAACTCAAACAAACAAATAATCACGGAAGATATCCCGTAAGTGACATTTTAAATTTAAAGACAAACCGTGAAAGCTTAAAACAGTGTTCAAAAGTTTGATCTGGAAATCGAACCAACCCAAATGCGAAAAAAAATCTGTATTTTTATTTCACCAATCGATAGGATCAATAATACGCATCAAATCGCTCGAATAAACATTGTGTCTGAAATTGATGGAAGACCATAAAACGAAAATTGACTAACTTAGGTACATTTAAATTCAAGCACATATTAATTGTTGTTAAGTAGTTCTTATTTTTTCCACTTCGTTCAATTTAAGACAGTGTGTTTGTTGGAGAGATTTGATCCTGATTATTGACCATAAAGATATTATCAACAGGTGCCACCAGATGGTATAGCTTTGTCAGTTTGATTCCCGGTTCAGGCAAAAAAATCAGTACAGGCAATATTTCTTACTTTTAAAAATAAAATGAAGTTACCTTTGAGTGAAATTTGCAATTTTTAATATTTAAAGTACTTTCCCTTCATGGCTATGTGTTTTGGAACATTACCTAAGGCTTAAATAAACTTAATAAAACGGCGATGACAGGCTTTGAATAGTTCTGACAACAATGAACAAAATAAAATATATAAAACATTCCAAAAAAATTACAAAAAGTGTATTTTTTTAAAGTGAGGTTTTAATGCAGGACTCTGAGCCAGCGACCGTTCACTGCAGCACTTACTTCTGTCTACAGCTTATACTACGCAGTATATGGAAATAATGTTCCGTTACTCGGCATCTATGAGCAATAGCGTGATAGTTTATATACCAGAATAAGCGCATGCCCATCAAAATCGATTCACGCGATTTTACGATCCGAATATTAAGCTTATACTTCGCAGTATGTGGAAATAATGATCCGCTGCTCGGCTCCTATGAACAATAGCGTGATGATATATGTACCAGCAAAATTATCGCTCTTTACGCAACACATCAGCGAAAGTCCCATCAAAATCCATCCACGGGATTTTACGTGATGTCCGGGCGGAAAGACAAACAGACACAATAATTCTAAAAAAAAAATGTTATGGTTTCTGTATTGATAGTATAGTACCACCGAATCAAAATTTTGGAAAAATATTTAATTACAGACAAAGTGCACTTTGAATTTTATTACTAGTAAATAGATTTATAAATACGTATTTAAGTATTCATAATAAAATATATGAGTATTTCAAAGTAATCTATCGTATTGCCTTACACAATAAAAAATTTAGAATACCTACACTCGCTTATGAAATTGATTGTATTTCTCTTCCACTGCCATTCAGATAGATACTCGTAGGTACCTAATAAATATTAAATAACATTATCTTGTTTTTTTTTTATAAAAGCTTAGTTAGTACCTTCTTCGGATAGCATTTCGATAGACCTTCCGTAGACTGAGAATAGTAATATATTCGTAGATTATATTTCCTCACAACGTGATTTGATACACGTAACGCCATCTATTGAAAAGAAATAGTATACACAAATACATGCTAAGTTCTTCTAGAAAACTTAAAATTCGCATAACTTTTGATTGCGTGAACCGATTGCGATGAAACAAAAAACATATGTTACTTGGAGATAAGCACAATATTTATTTATAAAAGTCAACAACATTGGATCAGTTGTTTTTACGTGATGCTTGAACAAACAAACAGATAAACAGACAAACAGATAAACAGACAAAAATTCCAAAAATGTTAAAAATGGGTTCTATTGGTTATAGTTCCCAACCAGGTTTTTTCAAAATATTTGCTATGTACAGACACGCCATGTCTACAGATTTATTATATGTATAGATTATAGATATAGATACAATACGGCCGACGTATCTTGGCGAGTCTGAAGTTAGCTGATTAGGTGCGCAGTAGACAATAGGCATGTTGACAGCATCAATAAATTGCAAATCTAATTAGTCCGCCAGTTAGAGTTTAGAAAAATAGGGGACACGTATATTTTTTTTTTGTTGAATCTATCAATATTTGGAAAGATAAAACGCATCAAAACTCGAGAGTGGGGGCTTGTGACAGTCGTGACGTCACAAGCAAGTAAAAATTGTACTTGCTTGTGACGTTTTGCCAATTTCAAAAGTGTCGTATCTTCGTCAATTTTGGTCTGCGTAACAAAAGAAAAAATATGTGTCAAATATTTTATGATAATCTAACTGACGGACTAATTAGATTTTTTCAGTCAAATGCCCCATTTATTTTCTAAAAGATTCATTGCGCAGCCAAACAACTAACTTCAGACTCGCCAATATACGTAGGCCGTATTGTACAGATGAGTATTCTGATCATGTTTTCACAATGACACAACTTGGTACACCATCCGAAACAGTTTCTGGCATGTTATGATGCCTTAGTACTTTATTCATGCTGATGTTGGCTTGTCGGGATTTCCAGATTTATATTTTTTTTCTAAAATAGTTTTTCCCTAGTCGTCATTATATTAACAATAATAACATTGTGATGATAATAGCTTTTAACTATGTCATTATTGTTGGATAACATGCAAAATATATTTTACATACAACAAAGATCCATCCATCCATAGTTTAAGTGCTGGGTGGGCACTTGTCGGTGTAGCAATCTCCATCATTCTCCATCCAGAGCCAATTCCTTCACTTCTCTGTATGTTATTAACTTATTAAGTTATTACTTCCGTCTTTTCCTTCAGTTGTTCTGTGTACTTTCATCATGGTCTATCTGGTTTTCTGTTTGCCTCTAATTTACCTTCTATGATGTTGGTTATAAAGCTGTCGTGTCCGTCGTGTCGCAGTAAGTGACCAACCATTTTCTCTCTTCTTCTTTCTATGTGTTCTAAAATTTGATTAGAACTACAGTGATAGGCATGGTAAATATCTTTATACTCGGTTATCTTTACTTAAATGGCACGAATTTAAATAGGAATGTCGCGATATTTGTTTAATAAAATCTCTGCCACTTAGAATCTTCTTACTTAATACTATAATATTTTCTGCTTACATCTTTTTAATAAGAGATAAAACCTGGTTGCCTACTCCGAAAATCGAACTGTTCTACGAATTTTAGATGCGAATCGCATGTTTTTTGACCACGAAAGTGTTTGACAATACTTTGATCGTAAATCAAGTTAGATGTTCGCCGTTGTTTCGTTTCAATCCGAAACTTCGACATTCGTTTTTCAGAGTAGACCCCGTGACACGGATTGTTATTTACTTAATACATTTTTTTTATAAAGTTTCCTCGTCTTTTTTACCATGAAGAACTATAAATAATTAAAACCCATCAACGCACTGTCTAGTTATTCTTACTGGTGTTCAAACTCGTACATGTTTACTATAAACTCGATGTCATCATTATTATAACAGCGAGGATGTTTTTTTTAAAATTTCATGACAACTACTGTATGGGTATCTATCAATAGAATTATTATGAGACCATAACTAGGGACCACGCATAGGTTCAATCAATTCAATTCCTTGAGACAACATCAAGAAAATTATATATAGAAATAAAAATAATTGTGTCTAGTTTTTTTTAAGTCGGCTACAGCACTATTTTATCGGTAGAAACGTGAACATGCATCCACCCTGTCTCATAAGTAAAGTTCGCCGTCCCAGGCACACACTTTTAGAGCCCGATAACGAAATTACCCTCCTCCAGGAGGCAAGTAAATCGACCAGCACATTACACAGCGTCCGCCGCCGTCCGGCTTACCGTCCTCGCCGACGAGGCCCGTCGTGACGTCCCACCGCTGCCGGTCACGATCCACCGAGCTCTCCCGTCGTAGAGCCGGACGTCTCTTCAGACTCCGCAGTCACACCGATAATTCAGCCCTCATCAAGCTGTCTCCACCCCTCCAAGCCCCCACCAGCGACGCCCTAAGCCGAGGTCCAAGTCCCACTAGGGGTCGCCCTTAGTGCTGTTGTTGCAGGTAGTCATGATGTTAGTGTAGTACAAGTAATTAGATTAGGTTAAGTATTTTACTTCCCCCCCATTGGCTCGAGACCCTTCAGGTCTCGCCAATTACTGCCCGGTTACGTAGAAGGGGTCCCCAAGGAACATCTAAAGAAGACCAAGAGGAAAAAAAAACATGCATCCTCTTCTATTTAAAAATTCTCCAAAGATCACAGAATCATATCCATCACAATATGAAAGAAAGACGTGAAAGGTCATACTTTGCATATTGCTGAGAAACGAGGTTACGCGATATTCGTGGAAAATAAATTAAACGATTTCTCTTGTTCTAAAATTCATTTTGCACATTTACGGCCTTTTGCAACGAAAAGAAGATATTCATGATGATATGCAATTATAGATCTTAACACCTTAAAATAAAGCCGTGCCTCGGAGAGCACGTTAAACCGTCGGTCCCGGGTGTCATACGTATACCTACGACAGTCGTTACAGGTACAGGTAGTCAGGCGCCCGAAAGTCTGACAACCGATCCAACCTTAGGATATCGGTAATGTCCAGTAACTGGGTTGCAGAGGTCTGATGGCAGTCGCTCCTTGTAAAATACTAGTATTCAGTATCTGGTTAGACTGGAAGCTGTAGTGTCATTCTGTAAGAAACCCACCTCAATATCGACGGTTAGCTCGATATCCTTAATGTCACAGTATGGATAATAGAAGCAAATAACACACAGTTAATCGACAGTATAATCAATAACGCGTAGTTTTGTTATCCACGCTGTGTCACGACAAGTGTCTAATTGACAGTCGCGATCGAGGTGAGATTCTTACAGAATTGCACTGCTGACCCGGCACACGGCTGACACTGCTGACGGCATAGTTGGGAAAAGGCTAGGCAGAAGATGGTCCGTATAAATCGAAGAAATTTTTATGTGTTAGTAAACAACTTTGAACAAGCCAAAACGGCGCTTCACTTACTTTAAAAGGTGGATAAAGTTTAATAACTCATACCCCCTTATTACAAAAGATGGTCTAAGAAAAACCTAGGTTTTACAATAGCCCCGTCTCTTTTTGTTATATGTCATAAGAAAGTGATGGGTATATTTTAAACCTGGGTTTACCTTGGTCTTGGTTTAAACCACCTTTTGTAATTTAAGGGGGTTAAGGTTTTTTTATAACTTTTCTTGGTCGCATTTGACCCTCCTCGCATCTGATGGTAAGTGCAGACAGGGTCTAAGATGCAACACACGAATCCAAGTAACAGAGATATAGAGAGATTCCCCTATACCCCTCTGGCTCTCACATACACACGACGAAACGCAGTAAAGTGCTTGGCGCCGGACTTTAATGTGAGGTGATAGCTAGCCAGGCGGACCGTAAAGATCCTACTACTAAGCAAATTGATTTGCACTTGGATAAACTTAATTTTCCCCTATTCTAACAAACGAGAAACCAGTTTCTCGTTTGTTTTACGCAGAGTCTGCGCAAACATGAGGTACTACTGCTAAGCTAAAAGAGTCCTTACATCATTGACGTAGAGACTAGAGACACATGGACCTTGGATTAGGGTCCAAAAATGTCCGAAGCGAATGTAGACGCGAAAAAGTAGACTAATTTACATCAATGGGTGCAGTTCGTATTGTGAAAAATGATTGTAAGCTAAATTAGGCATTAAACTGACGACATAGGATTTAAATTAGTTTGTTGGCATTTCTAAGGTTACAATACGGCGGTGTACCTTGGTGCGCGTTTTGGCTGGGTAGTAAACTCAGGACACTTTTTTCGTCAATTTTGTACTAGACTCTTAGTTCAGTGTTTCTACGTCAATGTAGATTATCCCGATATTGATAAAAACTAATTCTTGAAGTTTTCTACTAATAATGAAACACAATCATCGCGAAAGCGTGGAAGACTCCCATCCTTTACGATTTACGAATGTTTGAAGATAAAACTGGCTTAAGTTTAACATAACAACCAAATAGTACACATAACATACAGTCAGCATCAAATATATCGGGACGAACAGATTGTTCAAAATGATCTGCACAACTAAGCGCCAAATTTTTTAATCGTCAGATAACTTCTGTCTGAGGATTAAATATGACGGTTTGACATATCCTAATCCTATCCTAACTTCCTAACTAAAATTATAAATGTGAAATTGTTTGTTTGTTTATTACCTTTTCACGCCTAAACCACTGAACCGATCATGCTGAAATTTTGCTTATACGTTGTCAGGTGTACAGAAACGGACATAGGGTACCTTTCATCACGAAAAAACGTACTGTTTACCCGAGGAAAACAACAATAACGTTCATAGATGGCGCCACGTGTCTTTCGAATCACGATTGAATTATATTATTATAGAAACTTTAGTAGTGTAATAAGAGTTTTTTGGTCTTAATTAACGCGAGCGAAGCCGCGGGAAAAAGCTAGTTTTCTATAAAAAAAACTGTTAAACCGCCATATTTATTTCTCAGATAGACGATAAAAAATCAGTCCTAAGAAAATTATAATTAAACTATATCTCAATGATTACGAGGGGTGTTCCAGAATGTACACAGTTCACGACAACTGTCATTCTGACAAGAATTTTATCTCATTGAGATAAAGTTTAATTTCTTTAGTTGTTTAGGTAATTATGAACAGTCTGTTCGTTCCGATTTGATGCTGATTGTACTGATATACCTAGACTGTTTTCAGATAGCCAGTTTCTTCTAAGTGGGTCGAATTTAATGGATATCGTAAACCTCCTCGCAGACATAGGAGTGTCCCAGACGTTCGGAAACATCAAACTCTATCCAATTTGAACAAGCTATAAAACCTATGAGTTCCTATGAGTGAATGTTTGTTTTTACGATGTTAGAACTACGGAATATATTTGATCATTTCGTAGTTAGTTATAAACTTATTTATGGATTTATCTTACTTTGCGACCGTGCAAATAAGGACTTCGATTTCTCCAGAAATATTTATGTCGGCTTCGCTTGGCATTCCCAAACTGAATTTCGACAAATCGTTCTACGACAAGATTTTACTTCGACACTATGGAACCCCGACATTACGCTACTCCGACAATTATGGAACTTCGACACCTAATTTGGGGCACCCCGACACGGATAGGTTAGGTTCGAAGGGAATGACGAGGGCTAGAGTGAGCGAGCAAAGCGAGCGAACAAAGCCCCCTTGTTTATTTATTATGGAACTTCGACACCTAATTTGGGGTACACGGATAGGTTAGGTTCGAAGGGGATGACGGGGGCTAGAGTGAGCGAGCGAACGAAGCCCCCTTCATCCACTTCGTGTTAGGTTACTTTAAACCTCAGTGTCGAAGCTCTATAATTGTCGGAGTAGCGTACCTAATGTCGGAGTTCCATAGTGTCGAAGCAAACTCTTGTCGTAGAACGATTTGTCGAAATTCAGTTTGTTAATCTGAATTCTGAATGGGTAAGAAAGGAGAGAGTACTGAAATGACGGCTGGTAGCGAAGAATGGAAGAGGAATACTTGTTGTGCCGACCTCACCTAGTGTAGGATAAGAACAGGGAGATGATAATGTAATATTTTTTACAATTATGTAATTGTACTAATATTCTATTTTCAATTAATAATCTAAATCACTGTTTTAACATGCTACTATAGGCGCAAAATATGTGGAAACTAAAGGTACTATTCCGAATCGAGCTGCCAACTGCAACTGCCGACAGCACGTGCAGCGGCTAGAGGTGACGCTGGTGTGGCGAGTGTCGTGCGTGGTGCGACTTCATGCAGTCGCTGCAGGTGCTGTCGGCAGTTGCCGTTGGCAGCTCAGTTCGGAATAGTACCTTTATTGTGACTCCGTATCTGTCTATCTACTTGTCGAACAACTACCCAAATCAATTACGTAAAAAAATTAAAAGTAAAAACCTTCTCATTTATTTGATATAAAATATTGGTACAGTGACGGTCTTAATAGAATATTTACTCAAGATCTCAGTCCTCCGTATTGTATTGTATTGTATGTTACAAGGTGTAACATAAATAACGCACAACCTCTTAAGGGGTCACTGTACTCATCATTATGAACAACTTTTACTATGGGATCAACCCCAAATCGCGAAAAAAAACAGCTGTTCCCTACATTTATTAAACGTTCGCATAACTCGTCAAAATGTAGGGAACAGCAGATTTTTTTTCGCGATTTAGGTTTGGCCCCATAATAAAAGTTGTTCATAATGATGAGTACAGTGGCCCCTTAAGAGGTTGTGCGTTATTTATGTTACACCTTGTAGTGTAGCATAATCAATGTCTCAGAAAGCAGGTATAGACAAATATGTATGCCCATCGATACATAAAAAATCCATAGAAGTCATAAAAATTCCTAACTTATCTTCTAACACTGACTTTTTATTTGTTTACAGATCAACAGCAAATACAGCGAGGAGCTAGCGCAGGAGTGCCTAGAATGGATCCACGCGATTATTGGCGAGCCTACCAACACCTCCGGGGACATGGACAACTTCTACGAAGTACTTAAGGACGGCACTATTCTGTGCAAGTGAGTATCGTGTACTATGAATATAAATTCAGTAGAGTTTATAAAATTAATAATACCTACTTAGATTTTATCTCCTCCTTGCATTTACAAATTATGTTGGACTTAAATAGGGAATATGCATGTAATTCAAAACTCTTTCAGTATTTAAATATACGGTTTGCCCTATTAGTGAGATTACTTACTAGACAAAAATACTTAATTAATAAAAACTTACTAAATCATTCGACTATTGTAATTTAAGTAAATTTTTAGCTTAAAACACTGCTATATTACTTTTTTGATCTGGAAGCATTTGTCTAAATAAGCTTATATTGATAAATGGGATTAATCGTCGCCTCTAGTTAGTCTCGTGGCAACAAAACCAGGCTTCGTACCAAAATATCAGGTCAAGGTTGGATAAAATGTTTGCACTTGCGTTCCAAAAAGTATTTAATTATTTATTAAGAAAACCTTATCCGTTTTTTTTTAACAACGGGAAATCATCAAATGACTTCTTCCGCTCTGAACAGAGCGGAAAGGAGTGTCAGACTCTTACTGACTAAAACCCACCCGTGTTCCTCCTATTGCCTGTACGGTAACTCTTTCGAACAAATTCCGCAACCCAGGCAGGAAAGGAGATGGGTAATCCTGGGCCCAGCAGTTAACTAGTTGAAATGTGTATTAAAAAAACCGTTATATTTTTCTAAAGGTAATCACAAAATCCAGTACCATGTTTCTATCTAGGAAGCGAGAAAAGTTAAATTAAGTTTTGTTACTAAATAATCGATTAAATACATGCCTGAATTCTTAGTAATCGATAATGAATAAATCGTTAAAATCTCAGAACATATATGAAAATCGAGTGACAAGTGCCTATCAATCGTTTCGTGGAATCGATTCATAGCGAAAGGAGTTCCTTTAATTTTTCTTCAGTCAGACACTGGCCACCGACTGACAGATGACAGGCAGAAAAAAACCGGCACTAGTGTATAGTCTATGACCGGCACTCGTTCGTTTTCTTTCGTTCTGAGTGCGCACGTATTTTCCATGTTTTATTGTATAACCCCACGACCTCGGCTTTGCATATTATAAAGGACTATTCGACGAATCTTGCTACTTTGAATTAACACCTGGCTTTCTATTTTGGACAACTGATTACGCCTATCAATCGGATATGGACGACATGAATCGCTGTGTGAATTGCGAATGGTCGCAGTAACTCTATTGGCAGAAGAATCTTGGACGATGAGGAGATTTTAACAGTTATTCGTCAGTGGCGTGCATCTCAGTCGGAACACACTCTGTTGGAACTTGGCCCAAGATGTGGTTCTTGGGAGACGTCCGATTGAAGCACCAACCCAAGTTGGTCATTCCAGTGTTTGTGTCCGCTGCGGTCGTTCACTGTTAGCACAGCGGTACAGCCAATAATAAATATTTGAAACTTATATTGGTGTTTTATTTTACTTCCTCTTCTCCCATTTTTACCTACTGCTAATAAGTGCAAAATATTGGATGTAGAGACTTGTCTTCGACTGTAGCGACTGTTCAGCGCGTGCCGAACGTATCAGATCTTCGACACGTCACACATGGAGGCTCTCTACTTGCACTCCATGCGTAAAACCATTACCTACACAAACGAAGCCATTCAAAAATATGTATTCCGCAAACATCAAAAAACTACAATGTTATAATGTAACCTCACTTTTACTATACTTCATATAACTTGATTCCTGGATAGCCAAATTTCACCAAATTTTCAGTGAGGCCTTGTTATTATATCCTCTTACAAATAAGGCTAGTTTGATTGAGTTAACACCTGGGCCCAGGAAACTATAGTCTTTCCCTTCTCCTTTGTATCCCTGGATTGACACATTTGACACTGCCTAAAAACGGCAAGCCTAAGTCACACCACAAAAGAATGAAACATCTAAACCGAGACATGGCTTGGCAATAATGTTCCTTACGTTTTTTAATTTGTAGTATTATAACAATAGACAAAACATACTATGCACTTCATACTTTTAATAGTGCTATAACATAGTAATGTAGGTAAGTTATCACGGCTCGGTGGTCGTAAAAGGAAACCACAATATTATTATACTTACCTTAGCTTCTCACTCAACATGGTCTATTACTAGGTATAGTCAACAAAAGAGTTAAGTATACAGGATGTAAACGAATTCGTGTAATTCCTTAAAACCACACGATCTAACTACCTACTGGTGTAGATTGGCCCCGGACGGGAATTAGCCTGATTAAAAATAAAAATCTTTTTTTTTCATGCTGTAGGGGTAAGTGATCGCATCTAAACCACCTAATAAGGATTCAGTAAAAAGATAAGACATTTTTTCCAAAAATGTAACTTTATGAGATTGAACATTTCGATGCACAAAAATGTATAGGCACTTACAGCATAACTTACAACATAAAACACTCGTCACATAATCACACAGTCACCCGACGTTGACATCACTGTCTCAATAATATAAAACCACAAATGATGGTATAGTTATCAATAACGAATAATTTACCTATTACAGGCTTGTAAACAACATTCAGCCGAACATGGTGAAGAAGGTGAACGTATCCAAGATGGCGTTCAAATGCATGGAGAACATCAACGCTTTCCTCGAGGCTGCCAAGACATTGGGCGTGCCGGCACAGGAAACATTCCAGACAGTCGACTTGTGGGAGAGGCAGAACCTCAACTCTGTCGTTATCTGCCTTCAGTCACTCGGCAGAAAGGTAAATACGTGAATATTTGCCTATTTCGACAATATTTATTCAAAGAAATCGTATTAAGTTCCAGTATTAGCTGATCTCGCATTGCATACACTTTCCGAACAATGAGGGGTCAGCTTATACTAGAATTGTATAGCTTGAGATGTAGCTGTGTAGGTACAGTGGGCCAAAAAAGTGGTGTTCCACTTTTGACAAGATGTCCTTAGCTATCAAAAAGTCGCTAAGGTTGACATATCGTTTAAATAATGACAGAATAGTTCTTATTGTGCAAAAGACTTTCAACTTTAGACTGGTAAACCGTTTTTTTGGGGCACCGTACCCAGTTTTCTTATAACTATCCTCCATCAGCCCAATAGAATAATATATGTAGGTACAATTCGCGAGGCCTAAGCTGAGCTTTGCATTTGTGTGAGTGCACATAGAATCGATTGCCAAAAAGCAGTATTAACCGGTTTAAACCAAGCAAAGGACGCGTCTGCATTCATTCTCACACAAATGCAAAGCTCAGCTTAGGCCTCGCTGACTGTGCCTACCTACTTACTTTTATTTACCCTACAACCCTCTTCTATATTGAAAACACATAATATTATTTATTTCATTTGGAGCCAGGGGCCAATTCTACTAATAAAATTATCGTTGCCTATCTGCAAACAAACCAAAACCGCCAGTAACTTTTTATTTTAGAAAACTGTCACTATGTTTGATTTTGTTTCTGTCATTGAGCTAGATTTTTGTTGTCAAACAATTCGACAGTTTTTGTCGCGGCCGAATTCAAATGACGGCAACAGGGGCTTTAATCCCGGGGCTTCAACAAGAGAGAGGCCTCCACATTATGAGTTTTTGTTTTTTTTTAATAAAAATTTATATGATAGCCCTTCTGACAAAGAGAAAAAAGTTCACATTTATGAGGTATTTTATACATTTCAACGGGGCTCCACTTCTTCGTTCCCCAAGGGCCTCCAAACTTTTAAATCCGGCCCTGGTTTTTGTAAACGAAAACTGTTTGAATGCACGGTCCGGCTTTGGTTCAGTTGCGATTGATCTACACATCTTTAAAATTAATAAATCCTCATCTAATAATTACCTGTACCAAAAACATCTAATTTATTTCACTTTCCAACCATTCCAGGCCGGTAACTTCGGCAAGCCTTCGATAGGACCAAAGGAATCTGAGAAGAACGTACGAAACTTCTCAGAGGAACAGCTGAGGGCCGGTCAAGGTGTCATCTCACTGCAGTACGGGTCCAACAAGGGCGCCACCCAGAGCGGCATCAACTTTGGCAACACAAGGCACATGTAAACTTAAGTCGGACTATAAAGGTAGAACCACACGTCACGCCACTCATCATGCTAGAGAGTTAAGTGTAGTAGAGCTCCTTGTCAAGGAGTTCATCCTGGGAAGAACTACTTCCATACCTATTTCTGTGCTAATCAGCATTGTACGGTTTAAAGGGTATAAGTACCGAAGAAATTACAGACATATGAGACTTTCTAACATTGTCGTTAAGGTTGGCAATGCATCAGCAATCTTCTTGGTGTTGTAGAATGTGCGGGTAACCACTTGCCATCGGGGTTGGCTGGAGACCTTTCAGATCTCGCCAATAATTGCCCGATTACGTAGAAACCGATCTGCAAAGACTACAGCAGTCCAATAGAAAAAAAAATACCATCATGTGTACCGTCGGCTTGTTTACGAACATTAAAAAGAATGCTCCTTGGTTACTTCATGCAATGTAGCATGAAAAAGTGGTGTTCGGCCACAGGTGGCGTGGTTGTAAATGTGGTTCTATCTTAAAATCTGTATGTACACTCCGATATGTTGGATAGGGATGATTCGCATCAAGAATTAGCAAACCAACCTTCGAACTACGGTGTTTAGAATATATAACTTCTATTTATATGTGTAAGAATTTGTCGTCTGTAGTTGTCTACTGACTGATGGGGGAAGATACGCACGGTGCATTGACCCTTCAAAGTTAATAGCTGAATTATTTTGATAAGATTGTTGAATTTGTAATATTACATAAGGTATGACTAGAGTTCATGATGAAAATCATCCCTTGAAACACACACAAAATAATAAATTATGCTTAGTGCAGTACTTATTAGATTCAAATGACTTAATGTTAGAATAGGAAAAGGACCATTCCTTATAAAAATCTCTTTTGGAATCTCTATTTTGGCTCTTTTTGCGTACATTTTTAAGTATCGATTTACATAATAGTGAAGACTTCCCTCCGGTTGCGATACACTTTCACCCGGAAACCATTCTTTGTACTTACTGAAAATTTTAATGGAACAAACTCCTCGTATTGAAACGATATTAACACTACCTTGTAATCGAACTTTGTCAATGTTTCTACCGTTTAAAAATGTTTAAATTTACACAACTAAATCATTCCGAAATCATTCCAGAATTTTGTGCCGTGTTGAAATACGTTAATTTATATTTTGATAAGTTTAAGTCAGCTAGCATTTGATATTAACTGGTTGTTTATTTTTAGTTTATAAACGTTTCGGTTTTGCTTTCTCAACATACTATTTACAATTGTGCCAATATTGTCATAATTACACACAATGTTCTTATAATAAATGTTATTAAAACAGTACAATTATTAGAATTACAAATTCTTTTATAGTAATACTTGTGCCTTCGAACTCCGTAGGAGTTGAGAAACGATATGTTTTTAAAGGTGTCTAACAAAATATATATTAATAATCGCTTTTGAATTAATCAGGGTTTCCTTCTATTTTGTTTATTATTTATTAAAAGATTGAAAATTAATCATTCCAATATATTTAGAATGTTAGTACACACTGTGATTAATGATTTTATAATACATTCTATACCTATATTTTCGTATAGTTGCGTATATATTTGACGATGACGTGTAATTCTAGTTGTGTAAGTTTCATAAAGTACTTAATATGCTTTATGGAAGTACGTAGAATAATAAAATTTAAGTAAACTAATTTGCGTTTTTATTTTAATTAACTATTGTTTGTTAGTTAAGCATAAGATTAGGTACCTACCTACTTCTCGATATATTTACTGATATTTACTATTACTATTTATTTTTACTTTATATTTACTGAATCTATTGATCGCAAGAAAGTAGTAAGTACAAGTAGGTACACCAAGAATGAACATTCTTCTGAAAAACGATGCTTAAAACTTTTGATTGATCGTTAAGTGATGGTGATGGATGTCACTACTGACTCTATCATGCCTTGGCCACAATATAGCCTGCAGCTTCGATTTATCATCTCATAGACCTTTTAGTCTACAAAAACGTTCAAGTGGACTACAGCTTACAATATTGTGATTGTAACTGTGTTCATAATAACTTTTTATTCGAAAAACTCTCAGACAAGCGATGGCATCCCGATCCCGAAAACAACGTAGGAACATGAGCTGGAAGAAACGTACTTTTAGAATGCAGTTACATTCGTCAAAAATGACAACACAAATTGGAAACTGCAAGTGCTGCGACTTGACTACGAGAGAAATAAACAGACATACAGTAACTGTATGTCAGATGGGATAAGTACATCATGTTGCTACGATGGGCCATTCTTTGACACCCATCTATCAACGCCTTACCTGTCACCTCCCACCTACATCCATCATCATCGTCATCATCATTCAGCCGAAAGACGTCCACTGCTGAACATAGGCCTCCTCCAAACCATGTTGGGGGGATTTGCCATAATCGTCACGGTTGGCAGGCGGGTTGGCGATCGCAGTATGGTTGTTAAAGTACTCAGAGAACGCTGCTGCCCATCCTCTAGTGAATCGCTCAGTCGCCTTTTACGACACCCATGGGAAGAGATGGGGTAGTGCTATTCTTTGCGTCCGGTACGGTCAGCATCAAAAGTAGCTGAACATTTGAGTTTTTAAACTTTGGATTAATTAGATAACTAATTGATAGGAAGCAAAAAATTTAAGGCATACTTAGACCTATATCTAGCAGCTCTAAGTATCTATTAAAGTTTTTGTTTTAAAACAATTCGTTTTCTAATTAATGCCAAGTTTAAAAACTCAAATGTTCAGCTACTTTTGATGCTGACCGTACCACACGGAACCCTACATTATAATAACAAATACCTGCCAACATTACAATAACAAATAATTTCAATAAACAACTCAATTCTAGATGTATATTTGTTGTGCGATCACTCGAGTAGATGCAATTGCCATAATTTCTACCACAGGCGTTTAGTTTTCGAAACGCCTGCAAAAGTATTATGGCAATACAAATATTCTGGAACTGTCTCTGATACTTTACATGCCACTTAAGTATTTTTTCTCACATCGGTTGGTGTTGCAACATACATGCATGCATAGCATGGCTAGGTACTAAGTTGGTCATGAAATAAAGTAGGTACTACTGCTTGCAAAAAATTGTAAAATTGATGCACTTTGTAACTGAAGGAAAGAACCTGCTTGCAAACATTTTGTGTAGGTACTAAGTATCTACGGGTAAAGTGCTCATCAGGCCAGATAGGCTCGTGTTATTGGGTCAAGCTCAAGAGTGAGGCACTTTACTCTGAGATAAAGTGCAAGAAACATTTCCATGTTTAATAAATAAAATATAAAATAATAATAATGATATGTAAATACGTGTCTATATTTTGCACAAACAGTCATCTACTGTGTGCATGTAGGGAGACGAGGGAGTACGCACCGTACCGTAAGTAGGTTTTTGTGCGCCCGGTGCCAATTTCTATTACTGCGCCCTCTAAAATGTTCTAACGCGGATATGACCAAGTATTTCTGCGCCCCCATAGGGTCTGTGTCTTAATTGTTTCGCCCAACGACCACATAGCCCATAGACGCCTAATGCTTGATCCTCAGACCCAGTATAGGATACTTGGTCTGAGGCTTGATCTAATGCACCAAACCAATTCTGTCAACAAGCTGAGGTACGGAGAAATGGAGAACTGCGTTCTGATTGGCCCTTCTAAGGTAATTACGTCTCACTAGGGATGAGACAGGTTTAAATAAAAAACTAAAGTGTGGTCGTTGGTTTCGCCGCACGGCTGGCCTCTCCCTAGTAACGGCACTATCTCAAAAAAGGAAGAGCTCTAAATTGTTTACATTACAAAGGTGCATTATTGTTAATATTGAATGTCCCTAAAAATTTTTACTTTTGACAAAGACCTAATGAAAATTATTCAAGCTATCATTATTGTTTAAGTAGATAGTACACGTTTGTACGTCAATGAGGTGAGCTACGCCCATATCCACGCCCCCTTCATAACGAACAAAATATTATTATAATTTATTTTTCTGTTGGACTGCTTGTGGTCCTCGCGGGTCGTAATAAATACTACGTACCTATTTCTATGTAACTGGCGAGAAAAAAATAAAGCATTTACACCTTTACATAAATACCTACAAAAGGTTATTTAACTAAAATGGCTTCTAAGCTTATTGTCATCTCTATTCATTGGCATACAAATGACAAGGACATGTATAATTCATTAGTGTTTAAAAACGACAACTGTTTATACGGGTGATAATGATATTAAAACACCCGATTTTCAGAAATCTGAAGAGACCGAGCGCCCTAGCTGTTATTTATTTATTCAAATTTATTTTATTAACAGGTACCTGCACCCAAAGCATCAAAGAATAACACACACAATTTAAACATGATCCTCCTTATTACAAAAGATGGTCTAAGAAAGACCTAGGTTTTAAAAAAGAAAGTGATGGGTATATTATCTGGGTTTACCTTAGTCTTGGTTTAAACCATCTTTTGTATTAAGGGGGGATAGGTTTGTATTGTTACTATGATAACTATTAACTATTATCCATTATCCGTTAAACAATTACAATCCCATAAGTATGTCGGTGACCTAAGTGTGGCTTTAATGGTAATTATGGTAGAATGTTATATGAGCAAGGGTCCCTAAAAATCGGGTAATGTAATAAGTCCTTTATAATATAGGTAGCAACAAGGACTTTATATACGTAGTACTTACATAGAAGTATTATGTACTACGTACAACGTACTTATTACTTCTATGGGTAGCAACAGCAACGCTATCTCTTTCTTACTACTTAAGTAGGTACCTACATTTTTTTTTACTTTTTTATGAGTTCACAATGTTACCTACTCACTTATAAAACCTACGAGGAGTGATAGGTATAAATGTGTTGTTAAGCAGATAATGTGGGTAGGTATTCATATTTTAATCTTTTCACGCTATGTACGACAAAGCCCCTTTCGGCATAAGTTCATTGAAAATAGACTACTAAATAGATAAAAGCGACTTTATGAGGCATTTAAATCAAAAGACATATCACGTGATGGTCATGCTCACTGCTCGTAATTGTTGTTCGAAGCTCATACATAAGTCATACCCCCAGCGGCGCCTTATCATGAAAGACTTCGCATTGTAGACAGGACAGAACGATAACCTTGTTCAAAATATTCCGATATGTAATAATTAGTGAGTAGGTTTACACTTAACAACGATTATGCTAGGTAGGTACCTACCATTGAACAGTTCATATTTTTGAGGTAGGTAATCCGATTATGTCGTCATTTAGAGTTTGTCGTCAGCAAAATAACGTTATCAGTTATTTACTACGTTCTTCTAGGAAAATAAGTGCACGAACTTTTGTCTTAATTCACAAACCGGTCAAGTGGGAGTTTGACTAGCACTCGCACGCATTTTGGGTTACTTATTAAGTTATTTTATTTCCAGTATGAGCTAATCTCGCATTTTATAGGATTTCCCTACAATGAATGTCAGCTACTGGAAATTTTATAGCTTGATGTGTAGCCGTGTCCGAGTACTACCTAGTGAGAGTTCAAGCTACAGGGGGCTTACCATGCCCTCTTACGAAAACGTGCAAATGCCAGCCAGTCAACTTTCGTTCAAAAGCAGGCCTGCTGCTGAATCGCTAAAAATCGTACCATGACAGTACTAAAGGTGAACGACTATTGAAGCAAGTTGAACGGTATTATGCTTGTTCATGGTACGGTCTATACAAAAAAAAAGAGGAACGGATTTCGTAAACGTCAACGTAGTACGATATCATAGTACAAAAAAGCAGGGGGCTTACCATGACGTCTTAAGAAAACGTTCAAATGCCAGCCAGTCAATATCCGTTCAAAAGCAGGCCTGCTTCTGAATCGCTAAAAACCGAACCATGACAGTACAAAAGGTGAACGACTATTCAACCAAGTTGAACGGATAAGCTTGTTTATGGTACGAAAAGTCTATACAAAAAAAACAGGTGAACGGATTTCGTAAACGTCAACGTAGCAGGCCTGCTACAGGCCTGGGGGCTTACCATGACCTCTTAAAGCAGGGCAGAAGTTGCCTGGAAGTTGAACTGCCCTGCTTTTTTTGTACTATGACATCGTTAGAGCAGGCCTGCGGCAGGCCTGCTACGTTGACGTTTACGAAATCCGTTCACCTGTTTTTTTTGTATAGACTTTTCGTACCATAAACACAAAAGGTGAACGACTATTCAACCAAGTTGAACGGATAAGCTTGTTTATGGTACGAAAAGTCTATACAAAAAAAAAAGGTGAACGGATTTCGTAAACGTCAACGTAGCAGGCCTGCCGCAGGCCTGCTCTAACGATGTCATAGTACAAAAAAGCAGGGCAGTTCAACTTCCAGGCAACTTCTGCCCTGCTTTAAGAGGTCATGGTAAGCCCCCAGTTCAACTTCCAGGCAACTTCTGCCCTGCTTTAAGAGGTAATGGTGAGCCCCAGGGCAGTTCTACTTCCAGGCAACTTCTGTCCTGCTTTAAGAGGTCATAGTAAGCCCCTAGATCAGTTCAACTTCCAGGCAACTTCTGTCCTGCTTTAAGAGGTCATAGTAAGCCCCTAGAGCAGTTCAACTTCCAGGCAACTTCTGCCCTGCTTTAAGAGGTCATAGTAAGCCCCCTGGCAACATGAAAATAAATGGACTTGATCATACGAAATTTTTAGCATAGGTAGGTACTTAGATTTAAAAAAAAATCTTATTATGAATTATGATACATTTATAAAATCCTGAGATAAAATCACAAGACATTTTTTTGATGTGGCGATAATAACTCGTGCTTTTGGTATTATTTTTGAATGCTCTTAATTGGACGTAGTTATGCAAAACGTTCCAACCCATATGTCTGTCAAAATTAAGTTAATGGCACTAAGCTACTTTTTAAAACACCCTTCATCATAAATATAGTAAAAACCTTCCAGTCCTTCAGTTATTATTCCACAGAAGAAAACAACCCGAACACTAAATTGTCACTATCTTAATTTGAACTTGCTGTGGGTTGGAACGTTCTTGCATAACTACGTCCATTTTTAGTTTTGGTTATTTTTGAACGCAATATTCGCACGAGCGTGTTTCTTGGTCTGGTTGTCAATGTCATTACATAAATTGATTTGTTTTCTTTGCAAATTCAAGAAAATTATTACTCACTAGTTTAAATCCCGTTATTCCATTGGCTGAAAATATGGAAAATTATAAAACAATCAGCTGATAATGACGTATACCAACACGTAGATAAGGAGAACAGTCTAGATGTTTTCTAAAAAATATGATAGTGTAAACATGATAGGTTAGACGATTAATTAATCTTGTCTTGTTCTATATTATCACCTGATAATCTACTTTAATAACAATAATTAGTCACTGTGAAATTCAAGGCAACTAATTAAAATGTTGCACAATTGTTATCGTGGCGCCAAAATACGTAAAAATGTTGGCGAGGTTACGACGTAATATTTCGATTTTGCTTTGGTAAATAAAATGTCGCAATCGCCATCTACGTTTTCTCATGGATGGGCGATCGACACAACGCCTGACCTGAAGAACTCTAGCGATAACGACGTAAGTGGCCCCCTGCGGAGTTGTTTGTTTCATCGATAATGCGTCCTCTATGACCTTAGCAGGAACAGAGCTATTCCTCGAGCTGGCGTGTTTTTTTTTTTAATCTGAATTTTGCAAACGTTAATACAAAGCAATGCAGTGCAATGAGTTGTATATAAAAAAGTCTGACCACCTATCACGATTGGTTAAATAAATATTGTAAAGACAAAAAACACAATCTTTGTTTACACAATATTCAACTAATTAATTACGTGCTGGAGTTATGACTGTTTGATTATCTGAATGAGTATTATATTCACACATCACACCATTATTAATGTAGGTATAAGATCAAACCGAAACAAAACATGAGCACGTCGCTCAAAGCTACAAAAACTAAAATACAATAATAAAAAGTCTTCTAAAGTATTTTGTGCTAGAATCTTATTATGAGGACCTATATTGGCATCCAATCTGATAAGAACAATGAATACAGTGTTGTGTCGCTGACCCTTGATCACGCTTTTGATTTGTTTAGTCCGTTTTAATGATTTCATTATCATACTAGGTATATTTGAACAAGCACTCAATAATTGTCTTTGGCTTCTTTGTATTAACTGTACTTTGTGTTTGAACTGAACTTTGTGTTACTGTAGGGATGATAAATTTTAAGGCAATATACAAAGTAAGAAAAAAATAATTGCCTGCAACTGTTCCACTGCAGAGAAGGAACAAGCATTGATTGGCGATTTCAGACCATTCAGTACACATTTCCTCTCAATTTTTTCCTTCACCATATGTCAGTGGCGTCTTAGATTAACTAAAAAAAGTATACATCACATAGAAAAAGTCTAATTGGTATATGCTTGGCTTTAAACCTGCAACCTGGAGCTTAACAAGCCGGTCTGTAACCTCTGAGCCACCACAACAAAATAGACAGCACCTACTTACTTATTTGACATAATTAATTTGTAAAATACGTAAACATGGGTCAGTTGGGCTTTCGGTAATTAATGGGTCAATATTTGTACTACATTTGTACAACAAGAAATTACTTTTCAATATTATTCAAATACATTACATGCTAGCATTTTTAAAATTTGCTATCTTCATTGTATATTTTGTTGGTCTTTGTAGAATAATCTCTATGCTTATGTTGGTCTTTTTGACATTTTTGGTTACTACCAAGATCAATCTACATGTGTATGCTTACTATACATATAATAAAATAAAATATAGAAAAGAATCCACCTGCAATAAGTAAATTCAAGTTTATTCTTATCTAGTCATTTTTTTAACATGGACTGAATTGCATATTAGCAGTGACTTTTGAACTGATCCTAGTAGCCTACATTAATGTAATTTAATGTATGTAATGGAACAGTGCACTAAATTTGTGGATGTCATTAGCTTACAATTAGGTATTCTGGAATTAACACAATATGTATAAGTACCGAGGTACCTACATACTTACAGTGTGTCAAAAGAAAAAAAAATATCTTCTGCTTTAGGCACTCCCTCTACTTTAATAAAATTGTATAGGAGGTTGTATTGTATAGGAGTTTACAAAGTGAAAATATTTTCACAAAAACAGACCAGGCATACTAGAAATAAAATAAGCAATAGAACACAGGTATCCATATCATTTTTAGAATGAATGTCTGTCTGATTGTTTAATACGTCTGAACGCCAGATTTGTAACAAACTTTTGCTGTTAAGTACTTATATGTATAGCTAATAGCCTACCTACATTTTATCTTTGTTGAGTACCTAAGTACTGAGATTCAGCTCAACCACTCTATTTTATGCAGTCCCATACAAAGAAGAGGTTGCAATTGATAGGTTTTATATTTTTCGTGCTATATGTAATTGGAGATAGGTGACTGGTGTAAGTGGTGGTTGTGGCTAAGAGAGAGATTCACAGACCGCACTGACATAACTTTGCTAAGTAAGCGTGCCATACGAATATGAACCTTACTGTAATAGAAATAGTGTTCATATTCGTAGAAGCGAATGTGAATAAGCTTTTCATACGAATATAAACATTATTTGTATGAGAATACGGTTCATATTCGTATGAAACGTTTACTAGCGAAGTCTAAATGAGCTCTATGAATATCGCCCTAAGTGGTGTTAGTACCTACTACCTACTCGCTCTGTAGCCATAGAATGGAGTACTTACATATAATATTAAATAATATGCAATGAATAAAGAACTAAAACTAAATACTTACCTACTTAGGTATAAACTAGTAAGTAGGTACTTAGGTATTACAATATTTTTAGCACCAGTAGTTCGCGCCCAGTTGGCACCTTGAAGAAATGCGGTCGTTATCGATAATAAATAAATGTTGTTTATTTATTAACATCCTTACACTGTGGGGACAAGTCTATCAGTTTACTTTTAACGACTTATTTTTGCGGCAACAAAACAAATTCCTGAAAAATACAACGCAATTCACAGCTAAGACCCCACACGGATTTATCATGATAATTATCTAATTAGGTACAAATAAATATAATACTTACGCGTATTACGTAGAAGGAACTTGTTTTTCAAATAAGTACCTACGCACTATACGAGTTAAGTATATTATTTGCGTTTATTGATATCATCAACAATCGTAATGTCATGTTTGATAATTATTGCACGTTATTTAAAAGTCTATATATAGGCTCGCACACCCATTTTTTAGTTATTAGTGTGTTGAAGTTACAGTTTTGTGCGTTTTGTGATGGTTAACAATTTTAGTGTGTCTGTTGGTGATTTTCTCTCCGTGAGTTTTTCTTAGTATACTTTGCTGTGTTGCTTCTGAATATGAATAAAATCCCTTGTTCCTGTGGATGTTATAAAAGTCATGGACGGACCTATTAGGTATCTCAAGAGGATGGGCATGCAGCTAGGGTTACCAAACCTCAGGATTTGTCTTAACATGTCAGGATTTTTAGGTACTGGTCAGGATTCCAGCCGAACCTTGAAAATATCAGGTTTTTTGATTATTTAATGAAATTACTGAATAGGTACCTAACACCAACATATATTTTTTCGAAGTTACCACGGCGCGGTGGGCGTCGCTCAAAACAGTTACTAAACTTGCATGGCGCGCACGCAGCAGTAATGTCAGGACACTTTTATAGAAATCAGCTTTTAAATCAAGAGTTTTCAGTTTTTAATCTGGTAACCCTACATGCAGCATCCTTCTGCAGGCATAGCAGACAACAAAGACGTAGAACAAGCAATAGTATTTTTTATTTTAGGCAGACAAGGGTTTTGTCGACTGAAGATAGACAAATGTCATAATTTGCCATTTTGTCTATTCTTCCATCGACAAAACCCTGGTCTACGGTGGTCATGCTATGCCCTACTGAACATCGACAATCTGTTCGCCAACACATGAAAATCTTTCATGTTGCGTTGCACATAATTTGAACGCGGCTTCAGCTTGGTGATACACGAATGTTACGACCGTTCTTTCATGTGGTGTATTCCATCATAACGTTTGCCACAATATCAATAAAATACTCTCAGGTCGTGTCCACGTAATTTGTTTTGAATTCGCAGCTCACCAATGTGGGCGCGTCACCACTTTTCTTTAAGCCTTGTACGCACGAACGAACAATCACATCGCGACCACGAACATCGAACACGAATCACTATGAAGGTGTTCGCCGAACACACTGGTAATGGTACGCACATGCAAACACCGTGTTCGATATTCGTGTCTTGTCTTCGTGGCTTTAGAGCACGTGCACGAATCAAACACGCCGCGAATCTATTGCAAACACAGTTGACGCATTTGCGAGGAGTTTGCGTGCTGTTCGTGTGATGTCCACGAACGCGTCATTTTTGTATGCAGAGAACACTGAGTATGTTCGCAGTGTACACGCGACATGCTTGAGAATAGTACCCATAATACGAGTTTGCAAATTTTAACTCTATCTCTTTTACACGACCGCAAGAAAAAGAGACAAATATATTATTCAGTTTAGCGAAGTTTAGCGAGTTCACGAAAACTATTGCCTTTTTCATAATTTGCTAACTTGTACTACGGGTAGATCTAGATACGCTTCGCGAACGCTTCCACACTTGCTCGTAGGATGTCCATAAGAGGCACTGTTAGCAAGCGTGCGCTACACATGAGCAAGTGTGGACACAGCTGTAAAAGTAGTTTCTGCTGAGTTAATAGCATTGAAAATTACACGACTCTTTGTACTGGCGAGTGGTGACCCTACGTTATCGGACGGAGCTACTCGTTACCCCCTAGTCAGTAGGCACGGATACTTATTATCATGTGGGGTGGCTGAGCGCGACCTTCCACCCCGCTCACCCGCGATGTCCACGTCCCCCGTCTGCCGCTGATAACGACGCGTATAAAGGATCGCGTATTATCGCCTCGCACTATACTCGCTCAGTGTTCGTTCGCCAACCTATAAGTGCGCGCGTTTAACGTATCGCTCAGTTTCTTCAAGCTTTTGTCGACGCAAATCAGTTTTTGTTCAGTTTTTAATCGACTTCTTCACAAAGGAGGAAGTGTTCAATTCGTCTGTTTATATTTTTCTCAGTCCTAATGGCTAAATTCATTGACCGTGATTTTCTTTCTCCTAATTAAGTTGATTCAGTGTCTTTGAAAGTGGACTCATACAAGTGCTACCAATCTCCTGTGAACGTAATCTTCGCAGGCTCTTACGTTTCTTTTAAAATTCACTCTGGCACCAGCATACATGCATTATACAAGCGAGGTGTTGCAAAAAATGACCATAGTTCCGATGTTCCGCATCAACCCTATTTACTATTCAGACTACTCGGATACGATCTAGATTTATACCAGAAGCTTTATTCGCTAAAAAGCTCTCTTTGTCATTGGCTATTTCACTTTGAATATTACAAGTTCGGAGTTTATTCCAAAGATATTACCTGACGAAGGCTATTTGCTCGTCAACCAAAAAGGATTTGACTATATACCAGAATGGATATTGTGGCAAACGTAAGTTGTTAAAACTCTGTGATGAAGACCCATTTTATCACGAAGTTAAGTCATTCACGACTCGTGTGAGGGTCAAAGTGTATCGTTCGCTTTGATTGAACGAACTTACTTAAACTAATAAAGATAACATTTATATTTACAGTACCACCCGGTGTTCAAAGCATTTCTCGCCGGTTCTTTCTCCGGCACCTTCAGCACTATACTGTTCCAGCCGTTGGATTTGGTGAAGACCCGTCTACAGAACCCCGGCCAACATGTTCTTGCGGCGACTGTCAAGTAAGTTACATAGAATTCTTGCAGAAACTTAAACCAGTCAGATATCCACGAAGATTAAGAAAAAGAAAAGGGAAAAGCAATATATGAGACTACAGATTCCTCTTAGCAACAGGAAAATGTCGCATAGTAACAGAACCATAGTACCGTAGGATCTCAATAAATAATCGGGTAATTCCTAGATTAACGTAAATAGTACTTTACCTATATATCTTGTTGCTATGAAACAAAACGTACGAGCAACGACTGATTAGGTGTTTATTTTAAATGACGTAGAACAAATGAGATAATTATCATTGTATATTATTATTAACACTGGACATATCCTTAACATTGACACTGATAGTGTCTGCTAATAGTCTAGGAACGATAGTATGCGCTTCCCTAAACTGCTAATGACCCATTATCAATTTCCGCGTTCAAGCTTCGCTATAAATTTAAATAATTTGCTGAAATTATTATTATTGTTGATAGTTATATTGATAATATTTGTCGAGATACACATTTTAATTAGTTTGATGCCTTATGTAAGTCATCTTAACAACCGATTTTTCTCAAATTGCTATCTCCTTGTTGAGTGACCGCGACGCGTGCTATCTGAAGATGATAAACAAATGAATCTGTTTAGTCTTTATTTTCAATGACCCATCAGGAATTTATCAGTAGCAGTCAATACTGCGCATAAACCTAAGTAATTAGTAATAATTAAGGTTCTCCTAAGTAACCGAAAGATACCACACTGTTTCTGTCGACATTGGACCCAAGATGTGCCTTGTGGCATCCCAAAATAAAAGCAGAATATTCTTGGATTGTAGATGTACAAGTTTAAATATTCGGCTTTTAAAAACACTATCTCTAACTTTAACATCTTTTACAGCAGCCGAATCCAACCCGGGATGATAACAATCTTCTCCAATATCATACGGCAAGAACAAATAGTGGGGCTATGGCGAGGCATGGTGCCTTCCATTGCCCGCTGCGTGCCCGGAGTGGGGATCTATTTCTCCTCCCTGCATTGGCTTAAAGCCAAGATGGGGAAGACAAAGGGCGACTTGGGTGCCTTGGAGGCCATCACGTTAGGAGTCGTTGCAAGGACCATGAGTGGCGTTGCTCTGATACCCATCACTGTGATTAAAACTAGGTGAGTTGATGACGTACTTAATAGACTTGATAAATATGATAAACTCGATCTCATTGAGACTCCGTTTTACTAGCAAATGATGCTGCTTATGCGCGAAAACAAAACGGCCCGATACTTACCTTCATCTCAGTATTATAATCCTGATCTCGACTACTGAGATGAATTATAAGTTTTGACTGCCCCAAAACGGCCTGATACTTACCTTCATCTCAGTATTATAATCCTGATCTCGACTACTGAGATGAATTATAAGTTTTGACTGCCCCAAGTTGCTTGTACGATAAACTTCGTACAATTTCCCAACGTATTGTTTAATGTTGCTTCGTCAAAATATTGACATCTAATTACACTATTAATTTGTTGTAACAGTAGAGTAAATTCAACGCAATTCTAATTACTGGGTCCACTAAAATAGAACTGATTAGAATGCTTACCGAATTAAGTTTCGTGAGTAAAGTCTATTACAATTAGGTACTTCGTTGGTAGGAATATACCTACAATTATCTTTTAGGCAGTATTTCGTTGTCATTGTATTCGATAAAACTGATTGTAAATCGAAATATTATCAACAAATATCAGGTGGAAATGTTCCGATTACCTTTATACCTTTGTTTGTTCCATGACGTTTACTTAATTAGCGATAGAGTTTGATAGGCTTGTCCCAATGTCGTCATATCATAGATATTGTATGAACCCACCTTTTGTTAATTAATGATATTATTCAGCACTTTGCAATCTATGAACAACATCTAAATAATTAAAAGTCCATTGTCCTTTAAATTGATATCCGATTATGTGTTGTCCCTCGTGACAGTAAACGTCATTAGGAATACTTTACTTTCTTCAGGTCACTTTAAACAATGGTTATGATAATCCGAGGTTACAACGTAGTCGAATCTACTGCGCTGTATGTTTTATATGTAAATTCAATGGACTTTATAAGTCAGGTCAGTTACTGTTTACCTGTCGAACTAACTACGCAAAAGATGAAACTTAAACAACTTCGTATACCTTCTTGTGAGTCTTCTGGGAAATTCTTCTAGAACTGGTCCTTATCCCCTCAGGCTCAGATGAAAACTAGCCAATACTTTAAATTCAAACATCTTCAATGCTTTTAAACTTCAATAATTATATTCCATTTTTATTTCTTTCTCAGATACGAATCTGGAGTGTACAAATACAACAGTCTGGGTGGTGCACTGAAGGCTATTTACAAAGCAGAAGGCTTTCGCGGCCTGTCGTGTGGCCTAGGACCAACTTTAGCAAGAGACGCGCCGTTCTCTGGCCTGTACCTCATGTTCTACTCGCAAACCAAACAAAGAGTACCTAAAGGTAAGATATTAGGTCCTCTGAAATAGAAAAGGTCCAGTTTCACAACTTGCTGATAAGTTTCAAATAGATTTAGAACAGGTAGCTTGAAATTCATTATATTGTGACTATATCGGCAAGCTGTGAAATAAGGCCTTAATTTATAAAGTTAGCGATATTATTCTTACTGTCCATTGAAATCTTTAAACATAGTGAAGCTTCACATAAAAAAATATTAGGTTAATTACAATTTCGTGTACCTACTCCGATAAAATACGGGTTGATAAAGTAAAGGTCGAACGCGGTCCTTTTAAAAGTTGTAGTAGATAATTTTAAATGTTACAATAATTCGTTATTACTGTAGTTCATTTGTTGTATACCTAGTTACTTCATATCTTAGACTTTAGACCGTACCATATTAACATAGTAATCGGTGTTTATGACTAATAAATAATTATTACTAAGTAAGCATGCTTCATTAGGATAGCCATCTCTAATATAGATAATCTAGGTACTTAATCGTTCCCTATCGTAAGATTAAAGGGACTTATGATAATAATTTCGCAATAATAGATCGCAGGATTATTTTGTCGTTGTAAAGTACATACCTTTTTTTATTAACGCCGTTTTAATAGGTATATTATTATCATTTTATGATAGCGATTAAATTAATCGTAGATAGTATTTATCGTGTTTTTTTATAGACGTCAGCAAATGTGTTTTTTGTTTTTCAATGCAAATACGTTAGCTATCTAATCGTTTTTGATAAAAACTATGGGAATTTTACAAATTATTGAATATCCGTTCTATTCATAAATCATAGCAAATACTTATGACTAATTGAACAAATTCTTGTTTTTTTTTTTTCAAACGGACTTTTTATTTGAATCATTTTATTATGTTTAATTTAGTAGGTAACGCACTGCGCCTAGTTTTCTTTTATTTATTATTCTTTAATTTGGTAGACTTTACTCGTATCTGAGCGCAGACAGGGCCTAAGATAAAGCACACGAATCCAAGTAGCAAAGATATAGAAGGACTACACCCGTCTGGTTCTGACAATAATTAAAAATTGCTCTTTTGTTTACATTAAAACTTTTATTATTATGAATTCAAACTTAAATTGTTAAGCAATTAGACTGCGCACTGTTTTCTAAACATCGCATGACGTGTAGAGAATTAGTATCTACCTAACGCGTCACCCAAGTAGTTAGTTACTGCGTTATTACTTGTAGATAACAAATACATAAACATTAATCGTTTCAAACACACTTTACCCCCCTATGCAATGTAAAACGTGATCATAAATCTACTGTAGCTTTTATGATTAGAAAATCGCCTGTTTATCTAAGAAGAATTTCACTTAGGTCCTTATTTCCACTTTATTTCGAGCAAATTTCTCCCAATATTCACCAACAATATTATTTCTCTTCAGAATGGATGCAGTCACCAGGTGCAGCGAGTGTTGTACACTTTAGCTCCGGAATAGTGGCCGGGATTGCAGCGTCTCTGGCGACCAACCCTGCAGACGTACTAAAAACCAACATGCAGTTGTACCCGAACAAGTTTCCTAACGCGTTCAGTGCCGCCGTATATGTACATCAGGTAAGATTATAATGATTTTAAAGAGTATAATCAGCCTATTAACGTCCCACTGCTGGGCATAAGCCTCTTCTCAGAATGAGAAGGGTTCCCTTGTCATGGTTTTATTTAAAAAATAAAATACATAACATCAGCTGTTTAAAATTTATCTAAAATATTGAATAATATATTCTTGTATACCTTGAACTACTAGGTACTTTTTAAAAACATAGACACTGAATCACAATCAGTTATTAAGTTATCACAAAAAAGTTAATCATAAAAAGGAAAAATAGCGAAAATATCGGACGTTCCTCAATGGCGGTTATTTTACTTACTTGCTACCCTAAAGCGCATGCGCGTGCCGCTCTTTTTAACCTGTGGTACACATTTTTCCAATGTTGCCAACAATATTTACATTTTTTTACGGTTTTTAATGATGTCGTTTACGTTTTTTCGATAGTAGTCTCCTTTCGGCTACAATTTACGAAATGACCGATGATGACAGGACTCATCTCAGGATGAAAAGAGTCTCTCCAGTTTTTGAAAGATTGATCAATGCAAAAATTTACTAATCAGCTGTCAATTTATGTGATTAATGTCAAGTTATGTGATTGGTTGGGATTTTGGTTGACTAATCACATTCATTGACACGACAGATTACATCGATCAGCCTTTCAGAAACAGCGGGTAATAACGAGTTTCCCTAACATCCCAATAAGTCAAATTGTGCGATTCAAATAGTGATTGCACACGTGCACGCATCAAAGTTAACATTTCTAATTAGGTATGATAAAATTGTAGATACTTTATTCGACTAGATAACATTAAGTAGGTATAGATTGGCAACATTTCTATCGAAGCCATAAATTAACAAGAGTAGCAAATGTCAAAGGTCTTTGAAGGCTAAAACATCTTGATAACTAAAACCAGGAAGATTGGCAACTAAAATATAATTGGCAGTGATTACATAGCGATAGCAAATATTATTATTTATTTTCTAGTATTTTCTGCGTATCCAGACATAATAAAACAAAAAAAAAGTTCGCAAATATCTTTTGAGACTTGTTATCAAGACAAGTACAGTCAGCATCAACTTTATCGGGATGAACACTGTTCAAAATGGTCTGAAAAATTACAAAAAATGAAACTATATCTTAATACACGACAACTGTCATTCTGGTAAGAATTTTATCCCATTGAGATAAAGTTTAATTTCTTTACTTTTTTGTAATATTCATATAATAATAAATATTTTATAACAATAACATTTATAAACTAAATAATAGTGTATGTAATTGTTTTATTTAATAATTAATAAAATAATATTATTGTGTTGCTGCGCCATAACAGGGTATCATGTATGAGCCTTTATCTATGGTAACATCCTATGTACTCATGATTGCAATAAACATTTGAAGTTTAGGTAATTAAGAACAGTAGTTAGTTATTAATTTAGATAAGCCCCACAACGTGGGGGTCGTTAATTTTTACATAACTTTTAATTAGGTTCACAAGTACTCTTATCTACCATTCAGACTTCACGTGCCAACGGATAGGTCATGTCAAGTTTGAGAAGAATACTTGCCAATTACATGGCATCCAATTTGAGGCCACGGGATTATCAACATAATGTTTAATTGTGCACCGTTGTGAGTCAATTCACTCATAGGTTATCAAAAATACTGTCGCGTAGGACGATGGCTTGGGTCCTATTTGTACAAGGTTAGTCAGAAAGAGGGGGTACTAATCCGAAAGGGTGTTAAAGTACACACAATAATGAATAACTTTTGTTCTACAACATTTCCCAAAAGTCAGTAGTTTAAGAGAAACAGATGTTCAAAAATCTGTAAAAAAAAATCTAAAATCTATCTATCCCCAGTTACGATCAGCTGTGTTTACATTTTAGGTCTTATTTGGGGTCATGAATTAGAAGCACCATTTTCTGAATTTGTAACTAAAGCAGGGATGAAGAATTTTTGAAAAAACTAAAATAAAAATAATTTTATTTGGATTTTTTTTTATCGAATTTTGAAATTTTAACACTTGCTTTCAAACAGTCATCAGCGATACTATAAGTGGGCTTCGGATTAGTACCCCCTTTCCGACTAACCTTGTATAGTATCGTTTAATTGGTGCTGATAGCTAAGATACTTAATAAGCAGTGGCGTAGATAGGGGGGCGACGGGGGGCGGTCCGCACCGAGTGCAATTAATCAAGGGGTGACTCCGACCGCAGCTTAAAAAATAAAAACTAATAAAAAAAACATAAAATGAAATAACCGTTAAATTGGATATTGATTTCTACAATTCTTTTTGTGGTTATTTGAGCAAAGTTATTTCCTTCTTTTGATTGACATTTGGTTAGGGGCTCCCAGAGTAGGTAGAAATCAACTACGGTAACATGGCATGCCCCTCCATCGACACAGCAAGTAAAAATGTGTGAGAAAGAATATTTAAGGCCTATCCGCACACAACAGTGCCGGCACAGTCCCGACACGTGCCGATCAGCAACGTATCGATCAGTGTCAGTGAAATATGATATTGTACCATACATTTTGTATGACGCTATCCGTACTCGTCAGTGACAGTGAATGTCGGCGCAGCACTGACATCACTGAACGTCACTGTCACTGACGAGTACGGATAGCGTCATACACTTTTCACATTTCACTGACACTGATCGATATTGCTGATCGGCACGTGCCGGCGGCACTGTTGTGTACGGATAGGCCTTTACACCGCGTCATTCGTTCAACGCAGATGTATGCATTCTGCAGCTGTAGTCCAAACTTAAACAAAAACATGGATAGTCGCTCGACAGATTTGACGTCGCTAATTTCGCCCGTAACACAATTTTGATCATCTCCACATAACATTATTTTCTTATCGCGTAAAATACACATACTCAATTTATTTTTTTATTTGTTCCAGACATACGGTGTAAGAGGGTACTTCAAGGGTGCTGTACCAAGAATGTTACGACGCACCCTAATGGCCGCGATGGCGTGGACGGTCTTCGAAGAAGTTACCAGAACTATTGGCTTAAAATGAGATTCTATACATTTGCTCATTAAATCTTTTTTTTTGTAATTTAAAGGATTGGTACGATGTTCCTAGTTTTTGCATCTGCTTTATTAATATTCGAATATTATCTTAATATGCTTTAATTTTATCTAGTAATTTTTTTTTGTTTATTTCCCTTACTTGTGATATGTACCCTGTATTCGTTTTAAATGTTATCAGATGTACCCTTTGTATTAGTTTATTTTTAATTGTTATCCAATCTATATTCTTAGCCAATAGGACAGTTGTATTGTATAGAGGGAGATTTTAGACTATTTTTGATAATAAGTGTATTAGTTAACGGTTGTAAGTGATTTACAATGTGCCTCTACCGTGGAATCTGTTTATAACGACTACGAAGGGGTTGTGATATTTGGTCGTACTAAGTGGAAGTCGTTATAACCAAAGTTGTATGTAATACAAGGATTCCGTTGTATTTGATTTATTAAAAAATAAAATTTTATTTTATTTATTTGTCTGTTTTCTTTAATAGTTCATGTATGGTCCGACTAATGTCTAATGAATACAATTTTGTCATACTCCATGGTATCTTAATATATTGCATGACGTGCCTCTGCCTTTTAACCAAGCTCGCGATTTTTTGCGATTTGGCGGCGACATGTTGCTGCTTCTAGTCGGCGTTGAAGCTGCTAACTCATTCACTCATCTGGTTTCTGCTTAGAATACTTAAGGGATTCTGCCTGCGGGGACGCGCGAAAGTATAAATTTTTTTTTGACGACACCTTTTCTTGCAGTGGCTAAGCGATTGGCTTCTGCGCTACGGGTCGTGGGTTCGATTCCCACACGGAACAAAAATTTGTATGGCCTACAGATGGTTGTTTCGGGTCTGGGCGTTTGTTTGTGAGATTTGTGTCTGTAAACGCACCCACGATACAAGAGAAATCTTAGTGTGGGGCAACGTTTTTAAAAAAAAAAAAATGATTGATCGGCCTGCGATTTCGAAGTTCTCTTATAGAGGGATAACCAAATTTGGAATAGTATCCATAATACGGAATAACAATAAAAATTAATTGTTATTGCATAATTAACGAGACTATTCTTTATTTGGAGAGTTTTATTTTATTCAAATTTTTTCGATGCGTTAATTCGCTTACTGTGACTATGGAAGCCTCTCCTCTTCCCTTAAGCCTTAACTACAACCTGTTTCTAAAGAATCGGTTCTGCCTAGACTTTCCAACTATGTTGGGGTCAGCTTCCAGTCTAACCAGGTGCTACTGAATACCAGTATTTAACACACCGTGCCATCAGACCTCCGCAACACAGTTACGGGGCAATGCCTATCGGCCCCGTAACCTATGCCCCCGTAACCTTCGTTCGCTCGCTCACTTTAGGCCCCGTCATCGCCTTCGAACCTAACCTATCCGTGTAGGGGTGTCCCAAATTACCGAACTCGCTTCGCTCGTTCTACAAATTAGTCAGTTGGAAAACAAGCATCAACAATGAAAGCAGTAATAACCTCAACTAATACCGTCGCTGATTCAACACGCTTTTGAAGACTCATACAGTCAAGAATCAACTCAAAGAAGTGTTCAGTTCAACTGCACACTATTTTGTAAAACCTCCCCCAGCGCCACTTGATCACAAAGGCTTGCCCAGTTGACGCGAATTGAACACGGGCTAGTAGAATTCCGTATTAATACAAAAGCGTGCGGATTTCGCGAGACCGGTGTAGCCAGTTGGACACGGAAAGGGAAATACGCGGTCGCGCTTGACCCTAGTCGCACCTGATGGTAATTGAGCACACGAATCCAAGTAACAGAGATATTTAAGAGAGATTCCTATATACCCTCTGGCTCTCTCACATACACACAACGGAAGACAGTAAACTGCTTGGCGCCGGACTTTAATCTGAGGGTGGTAGCTGGCCAGGCGGACCGTATAGATCCTACCACCAAGCGTGCTGGGTTTTGTTGATTCTTACAACACGCGTCTATTCCCAGCGTGTGGTGAGGAAGTTTTATATTCTAGCCCGTTCCCACACGGGAGAAAACAGTTTGGCTGGGACTGGGTAGTTCCAACCAAAGTAGAATTGTTGCATAGGTAACCAAAGTAACTGGTGGGTACCAGCAGTTATTAAAATAAAACATAACATAACGAAACTATATTATATTTTACATATTTACAGTTACGATATTATTTATAATTTTCTACTACGACTATCATATAAATTCTAGGCCCTCATATTTGAGGTTTTCCACTAGAGTGTCGTGTAACAACACTGTTCCGTCAGTTGTAAATGCAGCTATGTATGTGGCGGTCTTTCCTTCAAACTCTGTAGTCTTCAAAGCAACTATTGCTTCATCATTCGTTCCCGGAATGAATTTGAACGATGAGAAACCGTGCTTTGGTTGATGCTTTGTTACCTGAAATGGAAGAAAACAAGATTTTTAAAGTTGGTTGGTGGAACAGACAAAGTAGAATCGGCAAAAATGTGTGGAAGCTGATTTAGGAACTAACAACAGCCACACATATGTCATTAGATAGGTATTTTAATATACTGTAATAACTATTATGGCAGCTCATTTCAAATCGCTGTGTGAAAAAAGTTATGGCGATATTTCGTAGGTTAGGTTAGGGTTTATTTTTTCTTTTATAGTCACTGTTATGTAATAAAAAAACAAGTAGATTGAGTAAACAGCGTTATAATGATACGCCGTCATCCACAATCACATTAATAAATTGTCTACAGAACCCCCTCAAGGACTTGTCACACAGGATGCGTTCTGCGTCAAATCGAACGCAGCCCGCATCCTATGTGAACATCATTTGCGTTTTATATATATTTTATGTAATTACGATCTGACTATGCGAGCACAAGCAAAGAACGGAGGGAACGCACCGGTCAGGCGGTCGGGGTGCGGGCTGCCCGGTTGCGGGCGGCGGGCGACACGCAATCAAATATAAAATGGCCGCTGTTTGCCGTGCCCGTCAGATCGCTGACCGGATGCCGTGCCCGGATCGCTGACCGGTTGCCCTGACCATGAAGTTCACATAGGATGCGGGCTGCGTCCGATTTAACCGGACCGGAGGACGTAGAACGCATCCAGTGTGGTAAGTCCTTAAAAGAACGAAACATACCAAATCCTAAACACCAAACTAAGAACCAATAACGACCACACATTTATGCCGTTAGATTACATCTAGTGACATATTCTCTAATACGTGTGAATGTGAGTGTTATTGGTCATGTAGACCAATGTGTCCGTCTTCCTTCAGAAAAAAAAACTAAATTTTAATATTAATCATTATTTTACATATTCGTGATAGTAATTTTAATTTAGATATAAATAGTTTACTAATCGACTTTGAATGAGGTTGAAATTAGTTACAGATATTATGAACAATAATGTATTGTGTATGTGGATAGCAAATTAAATGACCCTGGCCACAACTGAGTAAATATGAATTATATACCAAGTTACATACAATACAACATGTATCAGGAATGACGCAGACACTCAAACAATGAGAATATTCAGTTATAACTATAATACATAGACTGAAATTTTACTTTTATGTGATTAAATATTGTTTATTTAAAGATTAAGAAAATAATATTACTTTTCATTGTTAACTGCATTTAAAATTCAGCCTTATGTCCTTGATATAAGACATTAAAAATGGCTGAAATTGATTCAGTTGCCGATTCTTAACAAACTACTTTGAAGGTTTGCGTTTATTATGTTACAATAAGGCCGACGTATCTTGGCGAGCCTGAAGTTAGCTGATTCGCTGAGCAGTAGACAATTTCGTTTCTAAAAGATTCATTGCGCAGCCAAACGTCAGCCGTATTGTACTCGTTGTTAGGTTTCAAGTGTAATGGTTGTTGGTTGTTGGTTTGGTATTCTTGTTTAACAGAAAGAAAATAGACAATAAATCTTTAGGGATATCAAACACTATCATGTACCATTTACAAGACATATAGAGACATATAGAGTTTATGATGTCTTCCTTTTTTGTCACTTCTGCAGAGAGCCAAGGCCAGGGTTTCTTTGCATCATGTCATAGGCAAGAACAACAGTTTTGTATCCAGATTAAAAATCACAATAAAAAACATCAGGCCTCCTTAGAGTAGGAATCAGGAAGAGAATATAATCGTCAATTTTCTGGGGCAGATTGAGTTTTGATTACTTGGAGACACGTATGCAGTGTAATTTCTGTCGTTAATTTACCACCCCCTCCCAAATGCATTTCACATGAGGTGACTAAAGATAATGTTAAGAGGATAGGCAGGCAGATAGTCCACAATCAGTAGTGGATGTCTAGTCTAATGTCTAAAGGTTAATACGATAGGTATACATAATTATGTTTAACTTCAAAGGTCGGGCCGTGCTCACGGAAGGCCCAACGCAGCTGTCAGCCTAAGCAGCTGTTCATGTTCTTGGCACAAGCCCTTGGTTATCTTTTATGACACTTACGAAAAATTATCATAGATAACCTGTGGTTATTGGTTATGAATGAGCCATTGATTAGTAATAGAGCAAGAGCCCGTGAACCCCAGACCTTCGTCATTTTATAAAAGCTGAAAGTTTGTCAGCGCATGATCCCAACACACGTAAGAACGATGGACCATTATGAAGTTTGGGTTATCGTGGCTTTGGGAGGTAAGCGGTACTAAAGGTATGTAAAATACCGATCTAATTTCGTCAAATAATAAAGTGTGATTTTTTGGTATTAGCTTCAGAATACTATTAAAAATCACGTCATTAATTGCCAGACACTTAACATCGTGGCAACCCCTTGCCAGACACCCTTAATGTTCATGAAATTACTTACGTTATAGTATAAAAGCTGATTTTTATACATAATACTTGGGTAATGATTAGATGATATTTTCTCACTAGCCAGACATTTTTGATAGTTCCAACCCCTTGCCAGACAAGCATGTAGGGTAGCTGTAGGAGCGAGCGTTAGGCAGTATATACTGATAATTCGACGTATTTCTTACACTACGTTTTAGGGGGGCTAAAATGCAACAAATTCAACCCCTTACAAGTTCTACCGAAAGTCAATGGATTTCGAGATATTGCAATTTTTGTATTATTTTGAATAATATCCAGAATTCCTTCTTAAACATGATTTATCTTTTAAATATTAAATTGACTGGCTTTGATTATGATATTAGCTTGTAGCTGATACTTTTATAAAGCTTCCTGCGTATTTAAGTGTTCTTAATGACCATCCAATTGAAAATAATCATTAAAAGTTAATAAAGTGTATTAGAAAATTGCCGAGGTCCACGATAAAGAATGATGTTTATCTCAAAAACAGACTACGACACTAAGTGTACGAAATGTAAGACAAACATCCTTATTTAATCAGCTACCCAACGAGGTATGGACATACAAAAAACATTTAGAAACTTTTGTAAAAATGTCTTATAATACTAATAAAGAAAATCTCTACAAGTCCGCAAGTGGCCCGTAAAGTGCAATTGACGGCATAATCCTCGCGTAGAAATTGAACAGCAGTCTATCGGGCACCAACTGTCCTCTAAATCTGAATAACCAAGCGACCGGAATGCTTTTTGAAGCTCCAACGACAGTCCAAATTGAAGCCCTGATATCTTTCACACTCCGATCTTGCACATGACCATTGATGAAAAAAGATTTATTTCAGGCTTTTAATGTTGTCTACGATGCGGACGGCATAGATGGTTAGTGCTAGTCATGTGCAAGACCGGAGTGTGAAAGATATCATGGCTTCACCTTGGAATGTCGTTGGAGCTTCAAAAAGCATTCCGGTCGCTTGGTTATCCAGATTTAGAGGATAGTCAATGCTCGACAGACTGCTGTTCAACCTTTACGCGAGGATTATGCCGTCAATTGCACTTTACGGGCCACTTGCGGACTTGTAGAGATTTTCTTTATTAGTACCTATTATAAGACATTTTTACAAAAGTTTCTAAATGTTTTTTGTATGTCCATACCTCGTTGGGTAGCTGATTAAATAAGGATGTTTGTCTTGCATTTTGTACACTTAGTGTCGTAGTCAGTTTTTGAGATAAACATCATTCTTTATCGTGGACCTCGACAATTTTCTAATACACTTTATTAACTTTTAATGATTATTTTCAATTGGATGGTCATTAAGAACACTTAAATACGCAGGAAGCTTTATAAAAGTATCAGCTACAAGCTAATATCATAATCAAAGCCAGTCAATTTGATATTTAAAAGATAAATCATGTTTAAGAAGGAATTCTGGATATTATTCAAAATAATACAAAAATTGCAATATCTCGAAATCCATTGACTTTCGGTAGAACTTGTAAGGGGTTGAATTTGTTGCATTTTAGCCCCCCTAAAACGTAGTGTAAGAAATACGTCGAATTATCAGTATATACTGCCTAACGCTCGCTCCTACAGCTACCCTACATGCTTGTCTGGCAAGGGGTTGGAACTATCAAAAATGTCTGGCTAGTGAGAAAATATCATCTAATCATTACCCAAGTATTATGTATAAAAATCAGCTTTTATACTATAACGTAAGTAATTTCATGAACATTAAGGGTGTCTGGCAAGGGGTTGCCACGATGTTAAGTGTCTGGCAATTAATGACGTGATTTTTAATAGTATTCTGAAGCTAATACCAAAAAATCACACTTTATTATTTGACGAAATTAGATCGGTATTTTACATACCTTTAGTACCGCTTACCTCCCAAAGCCACGATAACCCAAACTTCATAATGGTCCATCGTTCTTACGTGTGTTGGGATCATGCGCTGACAAACTTTCAGCTTTTATAAAATGACGAAGGTCTGGGGTTCACGGGCTCTTGAAATATAACTAATCACATAAAATTCTGTTTTAAGATATAATGAACTAATCATGCTTAGAGCAACGCGGTTGACATAGTCGGGACCCCATACGGCATACGGAACATTACCCCTCTGTTAACTCGCTTAGGCCCCATTTGACAGTTCGTGTCAAATAGGGCCTAATTTTGTTTTATTTTAATGTCTGAATGTCGTAGCTACAGGGTAGAATGCAGGCATAATTATGTGTGACACCCTCCCCCGTAAAAAATAACAGTTTTTTTTGTATTGAAAGAGAATACTATGGCCACTTCCGACGTAGACAGCTTTGCTCTAAGTAATCATGACAGACAGTCGTGTTGCTGGGGAGTTTATGTGCCGCTTCTCTTTCCCGCTACTAAACCACTAGGATACAGTGAAGGGTGGGTTTTTAGGGTGCTGTCTTAAAAATGTGGACATTCAAAAAGTACTAACAAGGAGAGGTCTTCTGCCGGGCTAACGTGTGCAGCGCGAAATAGTTTTGTCGGCATTACATGACGAGATAATGGCATTATCTAAGATAATGCAACGACAAAATTATCTCGCGCTACGCATTTTAGGCTTGCAGTGGATTTCCCAGAACAAATAATAATATACACCGATAAAAAAAACGTTTTGGTTATTTATCAATACTCTGGAACATAATCTTAAATTCTTGTCAGTTATTAGTATAATATTTTGAATCAATTACTTTTCGAGCTTTGATGAGATGGGTGACGATTCGTTACACAACGAGACCCCTCTGTGCCTAAGAGAGCACGTTAATCCGTCGGTTCTGGGTGACATGTGAATGCCTTTGATAGTCATTAAGGGTAGTCAGAAGCCCGAAAGTCTAACAACCGTGTAACCTTAGAATATTGGCATTGCCGAGTTACTGTTGTGGAGACCTATCATCAGTGAAGTTCTAACAGAGCGTAAGTCATTTTGTGACTGTGAAAACAGACAAAACTGCAAGTCACAATATTACTTCAAATGAAAAAGATTATTAGGATTTTCAAAGGTTTAAATCATCAAAGAGTTCATTTGTATAATTAAAAACAATATTGCGTTCTGCGAAGGTTACGTTCATTTTAAATAGTTTTTTTCACTCTCTTGTAAAGTAGCCGCATTTTTGACTTCCGCACTTTTAGAACTTCAGTGACGTTTTGGCAGTTTCTCCGTGTAAAATACTGGTATTCAGCTGCTTCTGGTTAGACTGGAAGCTGACCCCAACATAGCTAGGAAAAGGTTAGGCAGCACAATTTTTCTTGCTTTGTTACAGATTCTATCAAACTCACCTCAAGAGCATGAATATGATTAAAATTGGCGTCAGCAGTAATTAAATAGTTGCATCCCATGACCTCATCTTTTGTCTCATTGTATGGCTCATGACTACATCTCCTTGGAAGGAAGTGCCACATCTGTTTGACAGGTGACCATACTCCTGACTCATGGATCATGTAGCCCGGCCACTGGATGCCGATGGCACCACGGACTGCTTTGTACTGGTTCAACCAGCTTAAATGCTGCACCTGCAAGAAGAAAGAATACAATGGTATTGGTTCTTTGTTAGGTTTATAATAACATTTCATAGTCCATTGTACGAATTTCTCTATGAAAGATTAGTAGTAATATCTGCTATTCGATTATCGATCGTATTCTAGTACCCATAAGAGCGCTTGTGCATTACGTCCAATCAGAATCTGAGAAAATACGATCTGAGGAAACTTGTACAAGAACTGTAAGGGAATCGTCATAGAGAAATTTATACTTACAATGGACAAGTTATAATTATTTTCGCTCAGGCAATCTTTTAAATGTAATACACCATAACATAACTATTAGAATTTTTATGTTTTTTTTTCTTGTTTTTTACTTATTCGTTATTAGGTGATTTAGATACGATCAATTACCCCTATTGCATGAAGAAAAAAAAGATTTTTTATTTTTAATCAAGATAAATGCCGTGCGGGTCTAATCTACACTACACCAGTAGAAGAACATGTGTTTTTAAGGAATTACACACATTCGTTTACAACCTGTATAGTACGAGTCGTTTTTGTTGTATCTGGGTTTCGGTTATATGAAATTCGCCCATTCTCCTTTAAGAGCGTGTACGCCGTTCGGCATTTCATACAAATTTTCAAGTCCTTACTTTTCGATATGACTGAACCGATTTTAATGAAACTTCATACCCATCAGCAGGATACATAGGACTAAAAAGTTAGCAGAAAACATTTTCGAAAAATAGTGTTACAATAAAATTAGACCGATTTTAAATTTTCCATACAAACAGAAATTTCCAATTATCTTTTTTTAAGTAAGACATTTCGAAAATATTTTCTACTAACTTTTTAGATCTAATTATCATCCTTATGTGTGTGAAGTTTCATCAAAATCGGTTTAGTCATAACGAAAAACAAAGACTTGAAAATTTGTATGAAATGCCGTACGGCGTACACGCTCTTAAGAATTTGACAGTTTTCCTATACAAAAGCTGTCAGTGTGATAGTGTTATCTGAAGATTGAAAAATCGAACCTTAATCATTTAAATTTCGCGCCCATAACGACATAGATTACATAACACGTATAACTGATAACCTTAGAAGAAGTGACAGAGTACACTCGGTTGATAAGATAGGTACATGTTTACAACCATATGTTGCAAACATTTCAGTTTTCAGAAAACAATTATTTTCCTGTTTACGTATTTAGTTTCTAGTCTTTCCTTAGTTTAGAATATATTAAATGTATGAGATCAATGACACTAACACTGAAGGCTAAACAGTGGAATTTTGTATTGAAAATAACTTTAATTACTTATATATATAATAACTTAGACAAGTATATCTAGCTCTCTGTCAGTCAGTTGCACAGTATTGTATAATTGTCTGGGGTGGGGCAGCAAAAACACATTTGTTAAAACTGGAACGTGCACAAAGAGCGATCCTTAAGGTAGGTTGGTCCCTTCCTTATCAATTTCCTACCACTGAACTTTATAAAACCTGTAAGGTCCTCTCTGTTCGGAAATTGTTCATTCTAAATTTAATTCTAACAGTCCACTCCCGAAATTCCTATAATCCCGAAAAGTTCAAAGCCTTGAGACGAAAGCATACAGTGTGTTCCTCCATTTCTGTTCATTCAAAGCTAGCTCAACGATTCTTTTATTTCCTTGGTCCTTATGTATACAACAGAGTTAATACAATCTTACATATTTACTCAATGGTGAAATGTAAATGCAAAATTACTGTAAGGAACTGGCTGCTGGATTTGGACTATGAAGGTACAGAAAGTATCATCCAAACCATTAAATAATTTTTAACATACATCCCACTCATATTTAATAATAAGCACAAATACTCGCACAGGTCTTACATGCACTTACACAAAACACATTCACACACTACACACTCACTCCTACAATATTATCACTTTACATTACACTTCACATATTTTATTAACAATACCTTTGTTATATTTATATAGATTAACCTCTCTTCAAAATTGTTTGCGAATAATGCTCTATGTATAATCTAAATTAAGAAGCCGTAAAATATGATTATGTATAAAGGGGTGTGAGCCTGGAGATCCGTCATACAGGTTCCGAACCTAGTTCAGACTCCAGCTCTCACAAAGGTTCTAGCATAAGGCTAAATTGTTTAAATAAAATTAATGTACCTTTATGAGAGAAATAAACTATATTATTATTCCTTTATTATATTATTATTATAATTGTCCTTATCTTTAAATGAATATTCAGACTATGTAAAAAGAGTCCTAAATAAATAATCTACATAATCACTTATTTTAAAATTAATTCACAAAAACTTACATAGTGTAATGTGAATTGTGTCTTCTATATCTAGAAACAGACAATTTTCATTCATTGTATAATAAGACGCATTATTAAACTATTATGGTGAACGCACCATTATCCGAGTCGAACGCATCAAACGAAACGAATTTTAGAATTCTGTGTATGAAATCATATGGAACCTCGCACACTTGCCCGCGTCGAATCGTCCGAATCTGGAAGAACCGCAGAAATCCTAGACGAATTCGGATGACGTCATCAGATTCGGCGCGGCTTATGCGTTCGACTCGACCGATGCGCTCGCTCATTCATAGTCCATTGATAAAGCACTGACAATAGAGTAATAACAGTGCGACAGGCATAAAGGAAATAGAAACGATTTCTTCGTCGCGGTCGATTCTTTCGGTGCGGATATGTGTGCGAGGCCTCCTTGATTTCGATTCGTTTGACGCGTTTGACTCGGATAAGTGTGCGTTCACCTTTAATCAACAAATTAGTTGTAATAATCTTACTTCTCCGTGAATGTTGATAGCTTTTACCCACATAGGGTCATAGCTTTGGAACTCCCCTGTGCCCGTTGTCCACTCTTTGCCCATTGACCCAACATACAGAATTTCATCCTTGACTGTTGCCCATTCTGACTTGAATCCCTTCTCTACATGGCCGTTACCATCTGTTAATATCACCCACGGCACTATTTTATTGTTTATTATCTCGAACACCTGAAAAAGTATAACATAATTACATTACACAATAAAATATGAATTGTATTATAACTTTCTTGACTTTATAACTTTCTTATTTATGATTTACTCAAGTGCATTTTTCAGGATTGCCTGACTAGTTTCAGACCCAAACGGAGCCCTTAATCATGAGCTGAACTTGCGGCGAGGTCGCGAGTCAATCTGACTTAGTCCTAGTAGACCAACTAGTTGGGCAATCCCAAAAATGCATGTGAGTAAACCGTAACTAGTCAAAAATATGAATTGTTTCATTTTTTGAGATTCATCGAATCTATTAACTGATAACGTCCCAGAGCCATCCATCAGTAACTTTCATTGTTTATCTATTGTGTTTGTTTCCAGTAATTGTTTAGTTAAACAATATGGTAAAGTAACATTGAGTTATATAATGTTAGGAAAAACACGTAGTTTGTTGTTATTCAGTACACTAATAGTGTTCAATAATTTTGTGATTATTTACTGATTTTTTATAATGATTACTGGAGATGGATGGATTGTGTGAAAGATGATATGGGTAAGAAAGAAGCAAGTACTGAGACAGCTGATTGAGGAGAATGGAAGAAGAATACATCAATGCCTCCCACGTAAGCCACAAATTGCATTTATGTGTTTTTCACGTAAAAGTGTCTAATGTTATGTATGTGTCTGTTTCAAATATAAAAATACCAAAAAACAATATATTTTTGCTATTTCTATATTTGGAACAGATAATAATACATAACATTAGACACTTATAATATTATGATCCGTGATCGGAGTAGGTAGATTGATTTTTGGTACTTGTATCATAAATGCACACAGAAAGAATAACATGAATAAGCCATTTTTCCGGAAAGTAATTCCGGTATTTTCGGATTCAATTAAATAATGTTAATGTTTTTAGTGAAATTATTACTACTCAATTCAGAATTTAAAGGAAGGTATCAAAACTAAATTAATTTAGTAATTATCTGTTGAATAATAAAAACAATCGAATTCCGATCGAAGCATTAATATGCACTCTACGAACCGAAGTAAACGAGTCAGCTACCTGGCATGTCGTCGGCGAGCGTATGCATTGTTTTGATAACCGGTTAGTGCACCACCCATGATCCTTTGTTCTAATTGATCGTTGGGTTGTGTCAAATAGTGAAAGAGTGCCGTTAAAAAAAAAATAAGAATATAATATTGTTCATTTTAAGTTCCGTTTTTTTTTAATAATCATCCAATTCCGAAATTTTCCGAAAATTACGAAATTCCGGAGGAATGTCCATATTAATATATACGTTTCGGATCAATGACCCCAATTCAATCTACCTACTCCGATCACTGATTATGATACATAAAATTAGACACTTTTACGTGGAAAACACAAAAATGCAATTTGTGGCTTACAACAACTTATGTGAAAGGCATCGACATGTTATGATGATCCCACCTTGAGTGGGATAATGGCAGGGAGATGATAATGATTATTTTATAATAATTGTATGTAAAATATTTACAGGCTTACCATTCCAGATCGATCATCAAAAGTAAGCAATCTTCCATCATATACTATCAACTCGGACAACTCCATGCCTCTTCCTTTATGAGAGTAAGTTGATGTTAAGAGAGTGGCCGGCTGTTTGTCCCATGTTACTTGCACTTGCTTCTTCACACGGTCATAGGATAAGAATCCCCTTTTTAAATAACTATTATATGTGTGTTTTTTTGTATTGCTTTTAGAGTTTGTATCTAAGTCAGCCACTATTCCAATTCTGTATGTGACTAAATCTCCAGAGACCAGCGGCGGTGTGAGCGGGTATGTAGTGTTGTACGGTCTCTCTGAACTTGCCCATCTCTGCACAGTCACTGGCTGACTGCTTGTCCACCAATTATAATAAAACAACACCACAAGGAACGTTCCTATTAACACAATTAATAAAACAAATTGTGGCTGTATTCTCACAGCGTTGCCGACCCTGTACGTGGCCGGGGTGCGCAGCGCTTTGCGCCAGTCGCGTAGAGTACCTTTCATTTTGTGATCTTCAAACTCGTAATACTCGTACATAATAGATATAATTATACCATATTAATTTCACTTATAATGACTTCCGATATTAAATGACTAGTGGTATCATTAACTAATTAGAAAACGTGTTATTAGTACCCATAAAATTTTAATGATAATATCACTTGATTTCAATAATTGCTGAAAAGCCTCGCAATCGTAAAAGTTTAACACTTTTATCTAGACTTGTTGGTATTCTCAATTTACTATGGTATAAAATATGGCTCATTTTGGATTAAAATAAATATTACATTTTATTGCTCATCAAAAATTGATGTATTTTATTAAAATAATGACATGACACACATGCAATATTGTTACTTTGCAAGCACACATCACATCACATCATGTAAATTTGTCATTGACATATGACATTTCTCGTGATAGTGATGGGAACGTAAATAAAATCAAAACACATTTTTTTCGGACATCATGGTCCACCTACGAAAACTAGTTTTTTTTGCAGTTAGTAGCAAAAGAACGATACAGTAAAATCAAGCTTAAAAACTTACGAATAAGATATGAATTAAAAAAGACCATAACGATACAGTCCAGTGATTCTCGAAAACAAACAACGGCAACGATGACTAACGGTTTTATGGCAAAATGTGTTACTAGTTAAAAACAATTACTAGTTTCAGGGATGTTCATGCGTTGAATGAATTAGATATTAGATTGTTGAAAAACAAACCAAATACAACAGATTAAAGATACAGTAAAAAGGCTCAGCAATATCTTAGCAGGTGATAGAAAGTTAATGATTTTTTTTACAGTAAGAAATTGGTCGGCTATCCTAAACTCCAGCGTTCACTTGTAATTCTATGCGAAAGAAAGAAGATTTGCCTATGAGAAAATAATACAGATCAAGCAAGATGAGCACATCAAGCTACCCGAAACTGTCAAACTTTCCCAATCAACCTTGAACCTAATCCTTTTGTGATAAAGATGAAAATCTATTAAAGAAATTTAACGGATTGTAGTGCTGAGCCTGTACCTGTTCTTATGTTAATCATAAACCGACTAAGACAAAATTTAGTCGATTTTACACAGATTATAAAATAAATTTTTATTTCGTTAACTTCTACAGTCTGACATGGATCTAAATGAACGTGGCGAAATACAGAACTAAAATTAAATGTACTGGATTTGACAGATTGTTGACATCTTCTTTCACGAGCAGCGCCGCCATCCACGTTTAATTAGAGCTCAGAAAAAACATGTCATTGTCATTTATGTCTTTTTTTATATTCATTCTTCTGACATTTCGAGATCTTATAGTTTCGAGCCAAGTCGGACGGTACAATTTCAATTTAGCCTTTAAGTATAATTTAATTTAGAGTCAAAATAGACGTCCGACTTGCTTCCGGGAGCCGGATGCCGGATCCGACTATCTGATGGGATTCCTGGAATACACGTACGATTCTGGTGTCCGATTTATTCTGGTTTCATTTGTTTTCTGTCTGTCACGCGAAACACTTCAATCAGTCACACATCACACGGCAGTGGGTCGAGCTAAGTTCAGATAAGAAAGGCCATGTGTTAAGTATATTAAGGAATAAATCAGAAAATCATTATAAGGAAATTTTTTAACACTATACATATAAATCTATACAACACTATTATGGGTACAACCAAAGGTAGGTAGAACCCTCAGGGCTCCGTTGTTTTTCTTTTTTTTAATGGTGGTGAGTATTGCCTCCCGCTGCTGGGGAGCAGCCCCAGGGCGGCGCCGCGGCGGGCGGGGGCCCCAGATCTTCGTTGGCAATCAAACCGAACTTCGGTCGCGTATAATGTGTGCTCTACAGAATACGTTGCCGCCGAATTGTCGCTGAACTTACGCCCGACCGAAATTCGGCTGTACGCTATATCGCAACGTCATTTCGGCTTAATGTCAGTAATTCAAATAGCATTGCAGGCGTAATCATGCCGAACTTCAGTCACGTACCTTCGGCATAGTGTGTTTAGACACTAAGTGTGACAAATACCAATATGAGTAGTTTCTGTTGGTTCTGGTTTTTTTTTGCCCTTTTCCTTTATTTTTAGATAGAAGTTAACTGACTAAATTAACAAATTCAGTTGCTTCTAAGCAACTGAATTTGTTAATTTTATAATATTACTTGTTACTCTTGTTTAAGATCGTACTTCAATCAATGGCATTGCGCTTGTGATTAACAAACTCGCAATCTGAATAACCAAAATTAAAAGCAGTACCTACAATCCTTTTCGACACGAGGTCCTTTTACTTCGCAGTCGGATAAATAACCGTAGTCGTACCTAGAACTTCGTCCGTACTTGTCGATGCTCACTTTTCTAATGACGAATCGGAAAGAAAAATCGTACGTGTATTTCTACTTGCCTCCGATAGTCGGCTCCGATAGTCTGATCAGACTATCTGAAGGCCTTCGCGCCATACATTTGTTTGAACATGAATTACACGTACGATCAGATTATCGGATCGGATGTCAGAATCGTATGCATCGTCCGGGCGTCGCTTCCGATCAGATTGTATGAAGGCGCGCGGCGCGTACATTTGTATAGAGGTGAAATACCTACACGTAAGTATGATTTTTCCTTCCGATTCGTCAGTAGGCAAGTGAGCATCGACAAGTACGAAGGTAGTTCTAGTTATGACTACAGTTATTTATCCAACTGCGGGTTAAAAGGGTGGTACTTTTTTTTTACTTTTTTTGAGCCTAAACTATTTTTATGTACCTACGTTCATTTAAGTATGTCTTTATACTTTCATCAATCAATTTATTAATCACTACATAGTATACCTAAAACAAAGTCGCTTCCCGCTGTCTGTCCCTATCCCTATGTATGTTTAGATCTTTAAAACTACGCAACGGATTTTGATGCGGTTTTTTTTAATAGATAGAGTGATTCAAGCAAGAGGAAAGTTATAAGCTATAAAACGTACACGTGCGAAGCCGGGGCGGGCCGCTAGTAAAGATATAAAATGAGTACATAATGTTCGGTTTATTTATTAATCACAAGCGTAATACAATTGATTGAAATACGAACAAAAACAAGAGTAACAAGAGACAGTCTTTAGATGCTTAGAAACACACGTTTCGTGTAATGCCATAAACTTCAATTATTACCAACATTGAAAAAAAGTAAAAAAAAACGGACAAGTGCGAGATACACCCAAGCCCTGAGGGTTAAAAATTTGCTTAAATGATTTTCTGATTTATTTGTATAACACATGGGCGGTGCGTCGCTTTTCTTATTCGAACTTGGCTCGACACACTGCCGTGTGACTGATTGAAGTGTTTCGCTTGACAGACCAAACAAAACAGATGAAACCAGAAAACGTCGGACAGGAGAATCGTAGGTGTATTTCATGAATCCGATCAGATAGTCGGATCCGGCTCCCGGAAGTAGCCATAGAACTATTTGTATGGTAGCTAACGCACTACATCCGGCATCCGTCATTCGATTTCTATCCGTCATCCGTGAGTTTCTAATTCGGAAGAACAATTGACGGACCGAAGTAGCCGTAGTACTATTTGTATGGTAGTTTACGCACTACATCCGGCATCCGTCATCCGATTTCTATCCGTCATCCGTGAGTTTCTAATTCGGAAGAACAATTGACGGACCGAAGTAGCCGTAGTACTGTTTGTATAAACGCTTTCGCATTACCTCGGATTCAAATCAGACGCCAAACGGATATGCCAAAGATGACCCCTGAATTGTTTGATTTGAATTAGAGATCGGAATAGTGCGTAAGCAACATTCGAATTCGGTCCGAGATTTTTACTCTAGATCGGTATTTTCACGGATTCGGATCGGATGCAGTGCGTAAAGCAATATTCGAATTCGGTCCGAGTTTTTTATATCCGTATTTTCACGGATTCGGATCGGATGCAGTGCGTAATCGCTCTTAATCGGCATATTTTTTTTACTCTGTGGGACACAGAGTACCTACTTTGTAAGTAGTACCTATACACTGTTACACTTAACTACTTAGGCTAATTCCTCAATGTGTTTTATCAAAAGCTTCTCATTGTATTTCACACTCCTCTTAAATCAGTGTGCCTCTAGAGGTGTTCTGTGCCTAAAGTAAAAAGTACCCAACTCCATGTCGTCAAATACTACGGTTTAGAATTCTCTACACAGCACTCTTTTGTAATTCCTAATCACTAATGCATCTCAGCGGACCACACTAGTTTCCTACACGATAAAAAATATTCTTTTAGCTTTCACTGAATGAAGAAATTCAAAAGTGATTACTCTCTCACGGACGGACATCCTGCACAAAAAATGTAATTGAAATAAAATTAAACTGAACTATTTGGTAGTCTACCAATTTATATTTTTGGCTTCTTTTTTATGTCGAGCTAAACATCCGTCCGGAGCCCACAGGTTTCAATGCCGCACATACCTAATTATTATTTATCATTCTCACACTCTCTTTGCCTCCGTTTGTAATTATTGACTCACAGATTATTAGTCCTTATGAATATTTGGAAAATGGGAGTCCACTTTTTGGATGATAAGTTGCTGCTAAATCCATCGAAATTAAGGTTTTAACGACGTAACAAGATTTTAAAAGGAAAGAAAATTAAGGCATAGATTACATAGCTCTACATAAGTAAAACTTTTTTTCGTTAAAAATTCATTAAGTGCCATAGATTATTTGCTATCTGCATCCATCACATTCACAACTTTAATACTAAGTATATGTAGCAGTTTTCACAACCTATTTTGTGATCACAATTTTTTGTACTTATTACTTCTATGCATTTCTTAATGCTCTAAGCGAAAACGTCATTAAATTGACAAAGAAAAAAATATTTTATAAAAATATAAACTTAATACCTAATTTATTATACATTTACAATGAATGAATCGAATGGGATATATACCAATGTGCTCTGGTATTTGGAGTTCTTCGCGTTTGTCATCATTCTCATATCATTCTTTTGCCTTTTCTTGTATTTAGCCAGCATAAATTGTCCTAGATACGCACCTAAGTACGACTACAGGAAAAAGTAAGTAGAATACCCTTGTTTTAACTTTTTATGGTGAAATTAATATCAGCATGGGGATGCAATAAAAGAGCGCACGATTTACGATACTTAAGTACCAACGTCCGGCACACCCTGTGCAGTCAGCCCCGCTTCGAACCTTGGTGACTAACTAATCTTTTCAAAAAATATGGACAGTCTTCTAAAAACGTTTTCCTACTCTCACTGCTCGATCTCAAATTACCATCCTGTATATACATAAATAAGGTATATAATTTAAACCTACATTTAATAATATAATATTATCAATCATTCGGAGAGGAAATGCTCCTTAAGAACTCTTGAAAACGTTAAGAGAAAGGCTGTCGTGTAGTGAATGTGGAAGAGAGTTCCAAATACGCACTGCACGAATAGTAAAAGAACCATCATACCGGCTGGAAGTGTGACGCAGAGTACGAAGCAGAAGAGAAGCAGCCGAACGACAAGGTTTACCCCTTGGGGAAAAGGTACTCAAAGCGTTCTCGAAGATATACTGGAGAGTTAGAATTATGAAGAATAGAGAAAAGAAGAAATAGAACATGAGTATCCAGACGTTGCCGAATTGGTAGCTATTTAAGTTTGGTTCGAAGACCGAAAATAAAACAAACACACAGGTTCTGCAGTCGTTCGAGTTTATTAAGAAGTTCCTCCGTTGCGTCCAGAAAACAGACATCAGCATAGTCTTATAGTGGTATAAGAACGAGAATAATCTTAGTTTGAAGTAGTAAGAATTTCTGGAGACGTTTGAGAGACTGGAACGAGCAGTACACTGTCCTGCTCGCTGCCGCAGTGTGAACATCCCAGGAGAGGTTTGAACCTATAAAGGATCTTAGATTTTTGGCGCTTCTGGAGTATGCTATAAGCACAGAGTTGTAAATAACTGGAAGGAGAGACTGGTGATCGAATAGGTTAAACATGTATCTGCCACCAACAATGAGGAGCTTGCATTGCATTGTCGGTGGCCTCGCACATGTATTTCATGACAGGACGTGAGGCCTCATCTAGAGGGGGCGATGGGGATACCCATTTGATTAATTTGTACCTGCAGCGACCCACCTGACGACGGATTTTGTTCAAAGATCCTTCAAAGATGTTCGCAAGAAGATCTGGAAAATCGATAGGCAGAAAATCGTCATCCGGTACAAGGGAGTAGCCTCTCCGAGCAGCGTTCAGATTACGCCTTTCAAGAACGCCTGTCGCACTCTTGTGACAGCTGGTACTCGGTAACGTAGAATACAGCTGGCCAATCTTCTCACCACGATGATTATTATATTCTATCTATTCTATATTATGGTCTATCGGTTTTTTATCGGATACATTTCGGAGTGTGCTTCAGATCTGCATGATCTAATTCCCCCCTGCCCTTTTTTATCGGACGGCCAGAAGCACGAAAAAGCGCTATCGGTTCATGGTTGATATACCAAAAACCCGAACGAAGCGCTTTGATTCCACTTTCATTGTGAAAACCGCCAAACAGTGGAATGCGCTGCCCGAGTGGGTGTTCCCCGACAGCTACAATTTGGGTGTCTTTAAGTCACGAGTGAATCGGTTTCTTTTGGGCAAGCGTGCTCCATCGTAGACCGCATCATCGCGTAACAAAGCGGTTGGATGTGACTGTATCAGCCGTAACATGATCATTCCTATCCTTGATGAAATTCTTCCTGTAATCCTTTATATCCTCAACTTCTCCGTGTCTAGTAGCGTATTTCCAAATGCATGGAAAGATGCTCAAATTATTCCTTTACCCAAAAAATCTAAACCTGCTTCTTTTTCTGATTATCGTCCAATCTCCATTTTACCATTTCTATCCAAAGTCCTTGAAAACCTTATCCATCATCAATTTAGCTCGTTCCTTTCCAAACATAATCTCCTAAATCCATTTCAATCTGGTTTTCGTCGTGGACACGGCACAGCCTCTGCCTTAGTGAATATTACGGATGATATCAGGTCAGGCATGGAAATCGGAAACTTGACGGTACTTGCACTGCTTGATTTTAGCAATGCTTTTAATGCTGTAGATTTCGATATTTTGCTTGGCGTATTATGCTCTTTAAACATATCTCCATCGGTGATTGATTGGTTTCGTAGTTACCTGGTTGCTCGCCGTCAACGTATTTGTATTGAAGATACCTTGTCTTCTTGGTGCAGTACTTCTGCCGGTGTACCTCAGGGTGGCGTTCTATCTCCTCTACTTTTCGCACTTTTTATTAATTCCATCTCTCACCGGCTTTCTTCCTCCTACCACCTTTATGCAGATGATCTTCAAATTTATAGCAAAGCCACTCTCGGAAATTTGTCAGAAGCCATTGACACCATTAATTTAGATTTAGCTCGAATAGGTGACTGGAGCATGAAGTTTGTCTGAAAGTAAATCCAACAAAAACGCAGGTGACTGTTGTTGGCAGTTCCCGGTTGGTCTCTAGGATTGACTGGTCGATACTTCCTCAAGTTTCTTTTAATAACGTTACGATTCCTATTACCGACAATGTAAAGAACTTGGGGATTTCCATCGACAGTACACTTTCTTCGACCAAACAACTGCAGGAAGTCAGTCGTAAGATGTTCGCTTCAGCGGGCTCCTTGAGACGCCTTCGAAACTTCCTTCCAATTGCCACTAAGATAGCGCTAGCACAATCTCTTCCCCTCCCAATCCTCGACTATGCTGATGCCAGCTATCTCGATCTAACTGAGGATCAATTAGAAAAGCTTGAGCGACTTCGAAATCTTTGTATCAGATTCATATTTGGTTTGCGCAAATATGATCATGTTTCTGAATTTCGTACTAAGCTCAAATGGCTACCTATTCGCCTTCGCCGGAATGCCCATATTCTTTCTCTACTTTATAATGTGCTCTTTAATCCTTCCACCCCGTCTTACCTTAAAGAACGCTTCGAGTTCCTCTGTGACTCGCATTCTAGGTTCTTGAGATCATCAGAAAATCTTAAATTAAAAATACAACAGCACTCCACCTCTTTTTATGATAAGTCCTTCACAATTCAAGCTGCTCGCCTGTGGAATGCTTTACCCCTTAACGTGAGACGTGCACAATCGCTGCCAGTTTTTAAAAAGTCAGTGAAGAGCATTACTTGTCGCTCTAATCTGCTATTTCTTTAATTCCTCTCCTCCGATCTTATAAATGTATATATATTTATTAGTTTATTATTATTATATTTATGGTTTTTTCATATTTATGTAATTATAATAATATGTATTTTATATTATTATATATAAGTAATAATAATGTACGTAATGTACAAGTACACCTAGACTGCCCGTTTTTCTCTTTCCATTCTTTCAGTCCATCCAAAGGTTGTCTGGAAGAGATCGCCTTGCGCGATAAGACCGCCCATTGTGCATTTTTGTGTTTAAATTGTTTTCCTTGTTGTGTTAACCTGGTGTGATGTAAAATAAAGAGTATATGAATAAATAACATCAGGCGAGATGGCGGTCAAACGCAGGCCGAGAATCAAAAACAAAAAAAAAACAAACCTTCACCCGAGTGGCATCTATCTAACCAACAACAACAGCCGACAACTCGCTTTCCTTATCTCACTCTTGAGCTTTCGTGGATTGATTATTCGTGGAATAAAATGTAGTTTTGTCTAGTTGCCTGTTTAATTAAGATATTTAAACCTTGCTTGATCCAGACTAGTGACATAGGAGACACAAAAACTTCCTTTCTAAGTACAACAACCCATTTGGTCAGTGTTTCCCTTTCTACCGTTTCCTGTTCAGGGAAAATGGATTAGTGGGAACAGGTCTCTTTCAGGATCTGAGGTACCTAGTAAGGTAGTACTAAACGTTCTACCATTTAACATCCATATCGTAGGTACATCATAATGTCATAAGTCCCTTATGTCCGATGCCCACAATACGCTTGAGGGCTGCTGGTGACGGTAAGGTAAATATCAGCAAATATTTTCTCAAATTCCAGATACATGGCTGATGGCACCTGGTTTATACAAGCGTGATGGTTATAGTAATGATAGATACCACAACAACGTGAGTAAATGATGTACATAAATAATAAGAACTAAGGATATAATTAAGGGGACTGGGAAGACCCCTTAATTCTGATTGATGATTATCTCACGATCACGTTAGAAAAGTTAAAAGTTACCTAAATTACACTAGGCGACGCAACGGCTACACAACAAGAATAGGTTACTGTACAGTACCCGAAGATAATTTACAGTTTTAATGTTCACATTAGTATTAATGTAATGATTAGACCAGTCTTTCTCAAAGTAGGTGATAACGCCCCCTTGTGGGCGCTAGAGGCCTACAGGGGGGCGGTAAAGGTGATTATTGCGATTGCGATGTGTGTACAGTTAAAAAAAATTGGGAACGCTGAAAAAAAATGATTCTCAAAGTGGGCGGTAGACAAAATATGTTAGAGAACCTCTGGATTAGACCAGTGATGTTACGAATGTCATATTTTAGACATTCGCGACCGCGAATGCAAATGCGAGTGTTTGGAAGGCGAATTTGCGAATGCGAATGCGAGTGCGAATGTTGAGAAGGAGAAAAAAAGAAATATCAAGTTAAGATTTTAATCATCGATTTTTATTTATTTAAGGTTATACTGTGTATATATCTAATATACACAATCAAATTAACAACAAACATATTTAATATTCGAATTTCAATAGGGGCAGATTATATTTTAAAAACAATAATTTAGCTAAGCTAAATAACTATTTAAAATAACTTATCCTAGCTTAAAATAACCCACAACTCGAAACTGTGTTAATTCACTTAATCACAATACCTGCTTATTGATTGTCGACAAGTGACAACTAGCAACAAATTCAAAGTAACAAACACGCGATGATGACCCGCTAAGCTCCGCCCACTTCTACTTGTCTCGACCTGCATACACTCGCATTCGCTAAACATTCGCATTGTTTGATGCGAATGCGAGTGTTGATGCGAGTGTTTGAAATGATGCGAATCATTCGCATATGCGAATGCGAACGCGAACATTCGTAACATCACTGGATTAGACTATTTACAGGCACATTTGAGCTGTCGAAAAAAAAATGTTATGAAATCTACCAAGATTTCCTAAATCAATAATTTATTATGAGAGCATCTTCCGTTTTAACAGAACAAGACCCGCGAGGCGCAAACCTAGGAGACAATACCCCGTTGACACTAGGCCGGTATGTTGTGACCTGGGATGGATATGGTTCTGCGGGGTCATAAGCAGCATCATGACTATTGGAATATGTTACTACTGCGCTTACACGCTCCTGTCCGACACCAAACTCCGGTTTGGGCTGTTTTTATAAATCAATGTTTAGCAGCAGGTTGTGTTTGCTTAGGGTTTTTTAGAGTTTTGTAAAGGTTTTTCTGAAGAAAATCTATGTCATTTTGAATGTTTGTGGGATTAAAAATAGTTGTTGATATAGAGAACTCTAAGAGCGATTACACACTGCATCCGATCCGAATCCGTGAAAATACGGATATAAAAAACTCGGACCGAGTTCGAATATTGCTTTACGCACTGCATCCGATCCGAATCCGTGAAAATACCGATCTAGAGTAAAAATCTCGGACCGAATTCGGATGTTGCTTACGCACTATTCCGATCTCTGATTCAAATTCAAACAATTCAGGGGCCATCTTTGGCATATTCGTTTGGCGTCTGATTTGAATCCGAGGTAATGCGAAAGCGTTCATACAAACAGTACTACGGCTACTTCGGTCCGTCAATTGTTCTTCCGAATTAGAAACTCGCGGATGACGGATAGAAATCGGATGACGGATGCTGGATGTAGTGCGTAAACTACCATCTATGGCTACTTCGGAACGTATTTTCACGGATTCGGATCGGATGCAGTGCGTAACCGCTGTAACATTCTAAGATAACCTTAAAACAGTGTGGGTACGCACGATTTTTGTTTGTGCTACGAACGAACACAAACATCGCGAACACGAATATCGAACACGTTGTTTGCATGTGCGTACCGTTACCAAACAGTATGTTCGGCGAACACCTTCATAGTGATTCGTGTTCGCGATGTTCGTGTTCGCAATGTTCGTGTTCGCAATGTTCGTGTTCGTTCGTGTTTACACGGCTTATTGTTTTTCTACCTTAAGTGTGGCGCCACACCATGCCGAAATTACGCGACCGAACTTCGGCGTCTATGTTTTTATATAGGTAAAACGCGACGTAATTTCAGCCTGGTGTGTCGCGGGTAATTTAAAAAGCATTGCAGGCGTAATTATGCCGAACTTCGGTCGCGTATCTTCGGCATAGTGTGTTTAGACACTAAAACATTATGGCGATATTTTACGTAAAGGTTAAGAGGTCATAAAGACTTGGTACCTAGATAAAAGAAAATTATAAAACGTTTCAGTAGTTTTCCATCAAATGCGATTTCGAGCGTTTGCACTGAGTCCAATCCGAATCCGAGAAAATAAAATCTGAACAAGCTGCAGTAGGTACTATTTGTATGTACAATTGTGTCCTGCATCCGATCCGAATTTTATAGATTTGCAGCTAAGTTTCTTCGGAACGTATTTTCTCGGATTCTAACCGGACGCAATGCACAAGTGCTCAGGTTTTTAATTCGTGGGAAAATTTGCTTCGCGAATAGAAAAACAACAGAAATAATTATTATTTCATTTTACTTTTCTTATTGTATGAATGAATACATGAGATCATTGGTATAAGTAGTTAAGTTAAGGTACCTGTTTTTTTCATCTTATACTTTTACTAGTTTTACTTTTACGTAGGTACCTATATCTTTATATGCTTTTTACAATTATATTTTTTTACGTATACACGAACTTGTGAATAAAATCAAATAAATATTATCGTCAATTCATTCTTTTGCATCTTAATTAAACTCAATTGTTCTCACAATCACTAACGTACAAAAAATTACAAATGAATAGATATCTCTCTTGAACTAGTCATTAACAACTAAAAAGACCTAAGCTAATATTATTGTAATTGAAACTAATGGCTTTGGGTTGAAAGTAAACCGATCATTGAATGGGCGCTCAATGCAGATAATCAAGCCGTTATCTCTACGATCATGATGAGATGTGTTGAAGAGTGACGCAATATAGGAAGATTTAAAAGGTCCACTGTACAGGAAACGGCTCTCTCACATTTAGACACTGCGTTGTAGGTGCAGAATATTTTGATCTGAGAATACCCTGATATAATTGAGGGATTTGACTGAAAAAATCTAATTAGTCCGTCAGTTAGATTATGAAAAAATATTTGACTCGTACTTTTACTTTTGTTACGTAAACCAAAATTGACGAAGATACGACACTTTTAAAATTGGCAAAATGTCACAAGCAAGTTCAATTTTTACTTGCTTTTGACGTCACAAGCCCAAACTCTCGAGTTTTGATGCGTTTTCCAAATATTCAGATTTAACAAAAGAAAAAATATACGTGTCATCTTTACAAAACTCTAACTGGCGCGCTAATTAGATTTGAAATGTATTGATGCTGTCAATATGCCTATTATACCTAGTAAGAATATATTTTAACCCTTCCTATGGCATATTTTACATTAAGGCCCCATATGAAACCACAATTAGGTACTTGGCGTTACTGGCGATCATTTTGGCTATATTCATGTTGGTGGTCGCGTTTCTGCGCTATGCCCGTTCAAGGTCGATGCGTTTTTAGCATAAGGGTGATGATTCTTAAAATAGTTTGATAAAATCGACTTTAAACCCAGACTAATGGGGTGGCCTTAGAAAGGGTTAAGGTAGAAAGAACACTCATGCTTGGAATCGATTGATCCCAACGAACGAGTTACACTGTAACAAGTCACAGTGTGACTCGTTGGGGAAAATTGTGAATAAAAATCCCAACCTGTCACACTGTTACTAGGTAGTAGTTGTCCTATCTATATACATATGCTGTTCATCTTAATTTGAGGCCGTCTCAGCGCAAAAGTGGCCTAAGCCACATTTTTTCGTATAAGAGTTATGTGCGGTAAATCATTTCAAACATGCTAATTTTATTTAATTCAAAAATGGTTTAACTCTAGTTTGACATAAATTATGGTGTCTCTGTACCTTACCGGTTTACTTCTTTGTATTTTCTTTTTTAACTTAAAATGATGAATTTTACAAATAAAAAGTAGATACGTTGTAGAACTAATCGCCTATCTAGATTTTGTTTTTTTAAAGTGCGTAATTTAAAAGTACATCGCTGGCTAACTGTTAAAGAAGAAGTCATCTTTTATAAAAACTAAAACGTAACAAATTGCGTATTATGCATATTTCGATAGAACAAATATAGATCTAATTATTTAATGCATTCGTTAAAACGCAAGGCATGGTCAATCGCTAGGTACAGAGACACCATATTATGTGTGTCAAAAATTTTGTGTTTTATTTAATTTTTTTATATATTAAATGTTTATACGAAAAAATGTGGCTTAGGCCACTTTTGCGCTGACGGCCTCATTTCTGTGTTGAAGATTTAATAAATGTAGTCAAGCAAGGGAAGAAAATTCGTATTAATTAATTCACTTTTTTTTTGTTATCATTTACTGTTACTTTATTGTTCGTGATTGTACGATGTTGACCTTCTATCTATCTTTATTTGTGTTAGTAATTCGCGTGTATTGTGATTACTCCTAAATACATGTTAGTTAAGAAAGTTATTTAGGATGAGTTCAAGGAAATTCATTAACAATGTCGCGCGGATTCTATTTGCAGTTTGCAGTTTTGCACCTACTTTGATTTCGGTTTGGGTGTCATCAGTGTTTATTTTGGGTTGTTTCGACTTTGTATCCGATACATGTAAGTAGAACTTTTAAGTAAGCGTTTAAGAAAGTAGAAGTGATTTATTCGACGTAGAGGTTTCGAGACAAAGGATTTTTTATTGTAGGTGTATCCCTGGCCAAGAATATCTTTTTCTGTGGCTTTCGTTTATGGAGGCTAATTTAACTACATGGATATTTAGGTATACAGGTTTGCTATAAAATTGAGCCGCAATAGGGATGTTAAGCAAAAAAGCACATGGAACGATGGGAAAAAAGAGGAAGGATCTTTAAAAAAAAACCTGCAAAGTCTATGGGCGCTAGGCTTGCCAACCGTCCCGCGATAGCCGGGACGTCCCGTTTCTAGAGCTTTAGAGGATGCGTCCCGCGAAAGACGTGTGCGGGACGCCAATTGTCCCGTTTTATCGTACCTACGGCTAAACCTTCCGGCAGAAGTCGAAATTTAGGAACGCACGTTTTGTTTAGCTAGAAGAGTGGAGATCGCGACCGCGAGTCTAACGTCGAACGAGCGAAAAAAATATTTCTAATTGTATTTTTCGCCTCCCTATACTTTGACAGTTGGGTCCCGCTTTTTTTTGCCACGTCCCGCATTTTGACTGCCAAAGTCCCGGTAAATTCGTTCATAAAGGTTGGCAAGCCTAATGGGCGCGCCTGTACTCAAAACGTATTTTTTACTGTTGCTATTTTATTTATTATCATTAATTAAACCTGCTTTTTAATGAGCTAAGGATTGGATCCCATTACAAAAATTACTTTTAGTCCCTAAGGAATAAAATAATTTAGGTATATACGTAAATAAAAAAAAAAACTGTTGGAAATATGCCCAAAGTTCTCTGGGCTTTTATCCCTTTTTTTGTCCCTTAAATATCCACCCTGTACAAGAATATCTGCCTGCAGAAGGCGTAGCATGATCACCGTAAACAGGGGTTTTGTCGACTGAAAAATGGACAAAATGACATATTGCCATTTTGTGTCTAGGTCATTTTGCCTGTTATTCCGTCGGCAAAATCCTTGTCTACGGTGGCCACAATACACATGCAGGTGTAGGTGTCGCACGACCACTCCGTAAACAATGGTTTTGTCTACGAAAGAATAGACAAAATTACTTTGCCCGTTTGTTTGTTGTTTTCTTCCGTCCTTTACGGTGGTCATGCTACGCCTATTTGGTATCCGACCATGATATTGTCAGACTGTGGATGTCTTGAGTCTAGATTCTCGCTCGACTTGGGAATCCAGATCCCAAAAGCCTACACCTAAATCTTCTGGAACCCTACCTGCTATCTGCCACTATTATAATTAGGAATTCATATTATAGCATAATTTGCGACCGACAATTTGCTATTAGTCACTATTACAAAAGCGGAAGAAACATTAACTAATGTTAGTCGTACACGCGAATTAACAGAATCAGTTTTTTGCTCCCTAGTCTAGTGATGGGCAATTGTGTTAGAAATAACCTAATTATTCGAATGTTGGCCAGCATGGAAATGATTGTTCATCTTTCGTATAAAAATGTATCATTCGAATGAATCGACGTATTCGAATGTTCATCTGATGTTAATCTAATTAATATTATTTGACGACTATTACATAGCCGTTAGGAAACCCTACGTACCTATTTTTCAAAAAAGTAGGTTCATAATCGGGATGGACATAAAAATGTATGTAAAAATATTTCGAATGGTTTTTTATCATGAGAGCTACTTATTTGAATACGTGTCTTTCATAATCGAAAAATTCGAATAAACTAATCGATTTCGCCCATTTCTATCTTACTAAACGATTGAAAAACATTAACTGAATATTAAAATTTAATAGTGACAAAAAGAACTTACTCGATGATTATATTTACGTGCGGTTATGAATATTAGCTGGTTTGTGTGCTAATTTTAAGTTGATTATAACACGATTTAGACGGAGCTATTTTATGTAAAAAGTGTCATTTCTTTTATAACTGTTTCGAGGAAAAGGTGAAATGCACGGATGGAACGACTGGTACTGGGTAGTACTAGTTTGAAGGATACTGAATTGATGCTCGGACTATAGAGATAGTATATGCAGGGGGGACTGACATGATGGAGAGGTGAACGAAAAACGAAAACAGATGGCAGCACCACCGTAAGTACCTACTCATCACAACCAATTAGAACTAGTTGATTTGACAATATAAATAATGTGACTGCCTCCTTGGTGTAGGTCCTGGGTTCGGTCCTCAGGTGGGGCAAAGTGTTATTGGGTTTATCCATGCGAAATTTCTCAGTAGCAGCCCGGAGTCTGGATTTGTGCCCGGTTGATGGCAATATGTTGGCCCGTTGGCCCCCTATTATATGGGACTTAAACAACGGAGAAATGAGGGTGTACTATGCAACTCTGCCCAACCCTTGCAGGAATACAGGCGTGATATAATGTTATGTGTTATTTTATAGCTATTCCTATAGAATAAAAGTTACCGTATTCTGTTCCTGCTTATCGTTTATGTTATTATTTTAATTAAAATTCATTAAAATTTGATTAATTTAATCTGATAATTTTATCAACACTTCGAATTTTCTCGACAATTCTCCGTCTATTAAACTCTCAATCACCGTAATTATAGACACAAGATAAGACAATTAAGTGTCGTCCTGGGACGACGGGCGGTACGCAACTGGAAGGCGTCAACCTCACAACTTGGTACTGATATTGGTACACCATCAATGTGATAAGGGCTCAGGGGCTCAGTTTCTAACGTCTGGTTTAAGCCTCGTTGACAAAACGTCCGTTAGATGGCGGGACCATACCAACCTTAAGCATAATCAGCTCATTATTATATGTAAATACCTCTTAGCCTTTTCCCAACTATGTGGGGGTCAGCTTCCAGTTCCAGTCTAACCAAACGCAGCTGAATACCAATATTTAACACTGAGCGATTGCGATCAGACCTGTGCAACCCAGTTACCTTCTGGGCAATGCAGCTATCCTAAGTTATTAGACCGGTTGTCAGACTTCTGTCGGGCTTCTGACTACCTGACTGTAATAGGTATTCGTATGACACACGGGACCGACGGTTTAACGTGCTCTCCGAGGCACGGAGGGGTCTCGATGTGAAACGAACGGTCACCCATCCATAAACTGACCGCGGCAAGCGCAGCTTAATCTCACATTATGATACACACACAGGGTGTAAATTAATTCGTGTAGTTCCTTCAAACCACATGATCGGGTCTAGATTATCTGGTATAGATTAATCTGTAAGTTCAACGTTCGTCGTTGTTTCGTTTCGATCCGAAACTTAGATGTTCGTTTTTCGGAGGCGGCAGGACCTCTCAGTCGCCAGTCTTGCGAGCATAACACTAAAGGGCAGTCCAAAAAAATATGTTACTAATGGAGACAATATCCGGACAAACTGTTTGGTTATAAAATCTCTCTTGTTTTAAGTATCTTACTAGTATTTGAGTGCAAACAATGCTCTCAAATAGTAGTAAGGACGCATCTGTTTACTTAAATAGGGGCTAAATAGAAAAGGGCGGACGTGATCCAATGGTAATTAGAGCTTAAAACTGGTAAAAATTTCTGTCTTTTGGACTTTTGACAATGGCAACTGCAATAGCTATTTCCCTTCGTTCTCACAATATTATGATCATAGAAGTAATAAGTACTATACTCTCAAAATATGATTATACCAAAAAGAATAGATGATAAAAAGTAAAAAAAAAGATTATTAAGTTTTAAAAAACATTTCACCATTTGTGGAGCCTTTTGAGAAAGCAAAATATGACAGAGGAAAAGGGGGCTTTTCATAAACATTAAACAGTTTATCTACTTCCACCACCTACGTTCATATTATGGAATGCAATAAAAAGTATTGCATATTTATGAGAAAACCACATTTTTTTGAATATTAAAATAGAATATAATTCCACATATTTTTTACTTTATATCATTTTCTTTGGTATGCAAAATTACCTTTTTAATATCTGTACCTATCCTACTCTTTTTTACAATATTGTTTTACCCTGATCTTATATTTAACCAACAGTTCCTTTTTTAATTTAAATGTTTTTGTCTGCGAGGAATGGATAAAAATGCGAATTGCGATTGTTGTCTGTACGAACAAGGGACCACCAATGGTCGCCTTGTCTGCATGCCTGCGTAAAAATATGTAAGTAGGTACCTTTACATCAAGAACATTCCCCGCCAAGTGTTCTGTCTACTACCATTTATGTCTTGATATATTATTATCTACTCTGATCTTTGTATCGGCGTCAAGTCTAAACGCTTTAAGGATCCTAAGGTAGGTACCTAAGATATCTAATCGAACACTTCTTACTATCAATATTATGATGAATGAGATTAATAATTAAGGGTTAATAATTATGATTATGTACTAATCAGGAGCCCAATTATTATTGTACTAACAGAAACTTTTATCAATTGCAACGTAATCGTTCATTCAGACAGTTTTCGTTTACAAAAACTATTAAATTGTTTGACAACAAAAACAAAACCAAACATTTTGACCGTTTTCGTAAACGAAAACTTTCTGAATGAACGATTCAGTTGCAATTAGGGTTACCATCCGTCCGGGTTTGTCCGGACATGTCCGGACTTCCAGACTTTTGTCCGGACTTTGTCCGGCTCTATAATTTGTCCGGATTTTTTGGCTTAGATGGAATACGAGTAATGAAACTTACTTACCTATGTAATATCAGATAACTTTTTAATCTTTATTAACTTCTCATTCATTTAAAAACAAAATATAAATCTTTAACAATCAACTTAACGAAATCAAACAATAAATCTTCGTATGTTTGCATTTTGTGACTAAAATGTCCGGACTTTTATTGAAATGTCAGGCTTTTTGTCAGGACTTTTCAAATTTCTAAATGGTAACCCTAGTTGCAATTGATAAAAGTTTCTGTTAGTAGAATTGGCCTCCTGGGGCCTAATTCTCCTAAAATAAATTGTTGCCAAACGCAATCGAACCACAACCGTCAGTCAGTTTTTGTTTTCGATAACTTTCAAAATGATTGATTTTATTTTTGTGTCAAACAATTTGATAGCTTTTGAAATTGAGAACTGTCTGAATGAACGGTTCGGCCTTGGTTCGGTTGTGATTTGGAGAATTGGGCCCCTGAATGCTTCCGCGGCGACATACTTACTTTTTTGTTAGTAGTTATACTTACATTTGTGTTTTTAATCTTATTTACTTGTCACAATTGTAAATATGTAGTACTAGCTCTTGCCCGCAGCCTCGCTTGCGTGAAATTTTGAACCCGTTAAGTGACGTTTTTCCATACAAACTTTCATCCCCTATTTAACTCCCTTAAGGGTTGAATTTCGAAAAATCCTTCCTTATTCCTTGTCTACATTATAAAGGGAGCCTCTGTGCAAGATGTCAGCTTTCTACGTCTAAGTGTTTGGGCTGGGCGTTGATGAGTCAGTCAATCAGTCAGGACTTTTCTTTTTATTTATATAGATATTTAAACCTTCCACTAAATACTTATTTATATAAACTTTACATCCTGTTATAAATATTTATTCACCTACTTTCGAGCGTATAGCAACCGTAGGTCGCAGAAAATCAGGGACAGGTTTTTTTTTCTCTTGGACTCCTGTAGATGGTCCTTGCGGACCCCTTCTACGTAACCAGGCAGTTATTGGCGAGACCTGAAGGGTCTCCAGTCAATGGTGGGGAAGTAAAATACTTAACGTAAGCTAACTACTCATACTACACTAACATCATGACTACCTGCAACAACAGCACTAAGGGCGACCCCTAGTGGGACTCGGACCTCGGCTTAGGGCGTTGCTGGCGGGGGCTTGGGAGGTGGAGACAGCTTGATGAGGGCTGAATTATCGGTGTGACTGCGGAGTCTGAAGAGATCAGCGTTAGGTAGTAAGTAATTGAACCTAGCAAAAGCTAAGCTGATGACCAGCAGTGATCGGAAAAGGGTGAGCTAATTTACCTAAACTTCAAAGAACAGAGACAAAAACTGGAGACTTCCTTACGACAACATTTTTTTTTCGGGAGGATTTTCTCGGAGATTGTCTTTCATTTGTTTTCAAAAAATAAAAGACAATCTCCTTTTTAGAAAACAATAAAGAATCTCTTTTTTTTAAACAATGAAAAACGTGTCATCTGGTTTTGTGACAATTTTGGGAAACAAAAACAGGAAACGAATTTAATTGTTTTCTGTACTGTTAACATTAATATTAAATGTACTTTAGTGATGTCCCGAAACCCGGAATAATTTTCACGAAAAAAAATGTTGTCGTAAGGAAGTCTCCAGTTTTTGTCTCTGTTCTTTGAAGTTTAGGTAAATTAGCTCACCTTTTTCCGATCACTGCTGATGACCCTTTGGCACTAACATTTAATTGTTTTTATTCCTTTTTGTTTATGTAGGTACTGTCGCATTGTGTTGTTTGTGCCAATCAATCTATCTTTCTTTACTTCTTTACATCTAGGAAGGAATATAATTTCTGCAATTTATTTGCATAGCATGATCTCATTTTCTCTTCCCAGCTTTCTAACAAAATGTTTTTGTTTATTTCGCAATAGTAAACTCTCTAATATAATGGTCTGTTGCAAAAATTGTTCTAGGTATTTGTATAATATTAAAATGTTGAAAATTTTCGAGTCTGCTAATTTGGGTACGCGTCATGCCCAGTGGTCCAGTAAACTGTTTTATGCTACATTTAATGTTTATATTTTGTTTTTATTTATTTAGACAAAGATTAGTTATGTTAATTAATGAAAATCTAAATGATATGATAATACATACATGTGCAATCGGAAAATTAGGGTAATTTTAAATTAATCAAATTCAGGTCAAATTCAGTACATACATTAGTATCTACTGAATTTGAACATGAACTGCACAGATAATAATTATGATTGTGTAAAATCGAAGGGTATTTTTTTTTGTTTACTTGTGTACACCGATTTTTCCAAGATTTGTGGACCAATTTGAGTACCTAATACTTTTTATTTGGTGCGAAATGCTTCAGAGTTGCTCCCTTATGAATTGTATTAAGTTTGGTTGAGTAGTTTGTTTTTTGTACAACGTTATTAGTAGTTTGAAAATGAATTACTTAAATAGACAACGTTCTAGTTTTAGTAGTGGTCCACGAATTTGTACACCATTGTTATTGTAATTTGTCGCAATAAAAAGTATGTATTAAGTAAGAACATTTAAAAACGTCAAACAAACTTAAAAAAACTGTTCACAGTTAATTTAACTTAACAATTTTTTTTAAACAGTTAGTATTACTTGGTGCCTTAAATTTGTTTCAGCGTAGATTAGCACTGACTTCTGGGTTGGCATGTACGTAACGGGGCACTGAGGAAAAAAGACAAAATTTTAGCCAAATAAAAATATTTTCTCAAATCGTTGGTTTCGTGATTCTATCGTATATACACCTAAAAATAAGGTGAAAAGCACCTTGGTGATTTTTGTCTCCGACCAACCGTTTGTCGTAAAAACGATGTCGAAGGCGAAGGGATCGGTACAAAATGCAATATTCCTGTACTAGGAGAATTTAGGATGCAAGAGCGAGCGAAGCGAGCTCGGGACTTGAGGCACCCCGACTCGGACAGGTTAGGTTAGAAGTCTTTTTTTCATAGTGCCCCGTTTCGTATCCACTGACCGACTTCTGAAACTGTTAATTTTATAATATGGTCATTATTTTACTCCTTCAGTTTGTTTTAGGTCTGTCGTTTTAACGTTTTTAATTCTCAATAATGTCAGAGATAATAAGAAGCATAAACTATGACTATGTAATAAAACCTTAACCCTCTGGTATTGGTGTGCTCGCGATGCCTAGATGGGCAACAGTGATACGCGAGCCACTAATTAAAATTGGCACATAAACTAAGGTTAACGTATCTTCGATCTTTTTCTTTCTTGAACTTCAAGGGATAGGTAGTTACACAAGACCCGGCACTACTTCAAACCATATAAAGAATAATCGTAGTGTATAAGAAAGAAGCAAGTCCTTTATAAGAAGTACAAGTTAAGTTATTGCGAGGTAGGCTTACTAACCGGTATAGCTCTTATTAACTCTACTTGATCCTAATTAATGTTTTATACGTACGGTTTATCTTTTAAGTAGAGTGAGACCGCTTAGTTCCTAACATTTTTTTATTGGAACCGTGTGAACACATATTTTAGTACTTGTTCACTAGGTTTTCGCGTTCCCGGGAACTACCGGGTACCCGGGAATTTTCATGCAATCAGTACCTATGTCAATTAGGCACACGTTGGTTGCTCAAAACACTAGTTTAATTTTGAAATACATGAGAAAAACTATATTTTTACAAAAAAACATGAAGATTCCCGGGTACCTGGGAGTTCCCGGGTACGCTTCCCTAGTACTTAGTCGAGTGGTTGCTTACAGGTGTGACCCAGTAACCAGAGTATGTAATGAATTACTTTCATCTGGCTGTAATCCCCGAAGGATTGGTTAGAGGGGTATACTTAGTACACTCCCATTTTGCCGTTATGTTTAAGTCCCACGTATAGAAGGCGAATCTATTGCCATCAACCAGGCACGAATCCGGACTCGGGGTTGCTACTGAGAAATTCCACACGGAAAACCCAATAATACTGCCCGATCTGGGGATCAAACCGAGGACCTCACAGGCAGTCAGTTATTCAATATTTTTCTGTTTAATTTTATGTTTACTGTTACATCCTTTAAGTGTTATGTACTGAACGTGTAATTAAATAAACATGCACGTTTATCATTTGTTCAACACGTCGTTAATGTAAATGTTGTTCCGTCCATTCTGCCGCATGCCGCGCAGGACATTGTCAAATACACGTTACGTACCGGTTACTGATGGTTTTACGACTCGTAGCCTGGTGTGAGACGTTCCGTTAGATACCTAATAATATTATTATAATATAATATTATTATAAAACACGCACAGTCGCTACTCAGGACTATGAGTATGAATTAGTCGACGCTGCGTAATGGCCAGTTTCTTTTCGAAATCGTAATGGTACCTACCTTATTATTTTCATCGTTTTACTACATTCAATTTTAATTCGCTGTCGAATTTCATGATTATTTAAGTTAATGCTGAAGATTGTGGGGCCGTTTCAACTTTACGCGTTTAAGAATAATATGATGTAAAGAGTACGAATGTTGAGGATATTGTTCGTCGTTTTGACTTAAAAATAAAATAAAATTACATCACGCCTGTATTCTTCGAAGGGTTGGGAAGAAGGGCAATGGACACCCTCATTTTGTCAAGTCCCATGTAATAGGTAGCGAGCTTGTTGATCCAGATTCAGTCCGGGCTGCTTCTGAGAAATTCCACACGCGATGAATAATGACACAATCCAAAAAAGCTTATTTTAGAGGAGAGCCATTTAAAATTATACTGTCGAACAAAAATGGCGCTGAAATGCAAAAGCAATGGCAATGACATTTTGTGATGCCACTTCGTAATTCTTTCCGATATGAATGTGTGTTTTAATTGCAAAAAAATAGGGGCTATTTTGGATTCCGCTTTCTCCTTACCTAGTCTGAACATTTTGGATTGCATTGCTATTCATGCAAAGCAGCGATATCACTTCACCCGACCTGGGGATCGAAACCGCAGGATCTCACGCTCAGCAGTGCCGCTTGCGATCACTAAACCAACGTGGCAGGCTTAAAAATAATAACTTATTAGTATTCCAACGCTTCACTGATGGACCAATGCTGGACCGTTAATAAAAGCAATCATTAGGAGATTGTTCAGCAGTGCATGTTTTACTATCCGAGCTCATATGATGATGATAGGATTCAAAGATTTCAAAGTGCTGATAGCACACATTACATCTACAATAGCTTAAATTATTCATACTCTTGGATTCAGAAATGAGATAAGAGCTTTATGTGCATATATTTTAAAATGCGCGTTCCCATTGAGGGACCACTTTTGAATTTTGAGCTTTTGAATGCGTCAGCCCTTAGTAAAAGTGCTCAAACGATTGTAAATTCAGCCTCTAGTTTGTAAAAGTAACCACTCAAAAGTTACAACCGGTTAAAGATGGTCCCTCAGTCGTGACTGACAGGCATCCATATCTCACAACATAGTTAAAATTTACAACTGCTATAAATGACTACTCTTAGTAAAAGATTTGTAAAACTAATTTACTGAATATCAACCCTTCCTGTGCACTGAATAAAAAGAACTAGCATGCAGAAGGTGGTCCCTCAATCGATCACCATAAGTTCACCGTGAGTGGAGACCCCAATGGAATTTGGAATTTTCGTATGGGTCTAGCGTTAGTAAAAGTACTTGAATGATTGTAAATTTAACCTCTAGTTTGTAAAAGAAGCCATTCAAAAGTTTCAATCGATAAAAGGTGGTCCCTCAATTGAAACGTTTATCAAAAGAAAAAACTATTTACGTGGCATTCCGAAGTTAAAAAGACGAATGCTACGGTCTATCCGTTAGTAAATTTTTTTTACTAACGATTACTTTACCAAACAGTGTCAAAAACTGAACCGTTTTATTTTAAATAATAATCGAATTCCTGCGAAGAAATACTAAGATCGAGGTGACCACACAACTGGATTTTTTTTAGAGACTGTTACGTAATACAACATTTCATTGATATTTGACATCGCTTAGCTAATTTCAAACCCAAAGAAAATAATGAAATAGTGCAGGAGTAGTAAAAAAAAAAATTAAACTCTTCTGAAAATTATTGTACAATATTATTTTTTATTAATCACATCACTGCTAATTAAAAAAACAGACAGAAAATAATGCGTATGATAATTAAAAAAAAGGATGGTTCCCATTTCTTCTATGGAACATCACGTCAATAGAGAAAATGAAACATTTTTTTCTCGTTTTAATACATAGAACCGCATACTAGCACTTCATCCAACTTCACTTTTCGGTGACGTCATGGAACAACATGGGAATCATAATTTTTCCCAAATTTGACACAAAAAAAAACTTTTACAATTTAAAGCGGCCGGCGGCGCGGCGCGGCGGTAGCGGCGGGCCGTGACTAAGGGAAAAAGGGATATAATTTTATATAAATAGAATAGTATAGACGGACAGAGACTTACAGACATAAGCTTCAAACTTATAAAACATCCCTCTTTTTCCATCGTGGGTTCACCTCTCACCTCTCTTTTTGAGTCGGGAATGAAAAAGAAGAAATGCTTAATAGTTATGTTTTTTTTTTCTACTTTAGTAGTATATCATGCATTTTGATTGGTGCCAGTACCAGACTCCATACATTTGTGCCCATCATCCTTTGGGAAAAATTATGATTCCCATGTTGTTCCATGACGTCACCGAAAAGTGAAGTTGGATGAAGTGCTAGTATGCGGTTCTATGTATTAAAACGAGAAAAAAATGTTTCATTTTCTCTATTGACGTGATGTTTCATAGAAGAAATGGGAACCATCCTTTTTTTTAAATTATCATACGCATTATTTTCTGTCTGTTTTTTTAATTAGCAGTGATGTGATTAATAAAAAAATAATATTGTACAATAATTTTCAGAAGAGTTTAAATTTTTTTTTTACTACTCCTACACTATTTCATTATTTTCTTTGGGTTTGAAATTAGCTAAGCGATGTCAAATATCAATGAAATGTTGTATTACGTAACAGTCTCTAAAAAAAATCCAGTTGTGTGGTCACCTCGATCTTAGTATTTCTTCGCAGGAATTCGATTATTATTTAAAATAAAACGGTTCAGTTTTTGACACTGTTTGGTAAAGTAATCGTTAGTAAAAAAAATTTACTAACGGATAGACCGTAGCATTCGTCTTTTTAACTTCGGAATGCCACGTAAATAGTTTTTTCTTTTGATAAACGTTTCAATTGAGGGACCACCTTTTATCAATTGAAACTTTTGAATGGCTTCTTTTACAAACTAGAGGTTAAATTTACAATCATTCAAGTACTTTTACTAACGCTAGACCCATACGAAAATTCCAAATTCCATTGGGGTCTCCACTCACGGTGAACTTATGGTGATCGATTGAGGGACCACCTTCTGCATGCTAGTTCTTTTTATTCAGTGCACAGGAAGGGTTGATATTCAGTAAATTAGTTTTACAAATCTTTTACTAAGAGTAGTCATTTATAGCAGTTGTAAATTTTAACTATGTTGTGAGATATGGATGCCTGTCAGTCACGACTGAGGGACCACCTTTAACCGGTTGTAACTTTTGAGTGGTTACTTTTACAAACTAGAGGCTGAATTTACAATGGTTTGAGAACTTTTACTAAGGGCTGATGCATTCAAAAGCTCAAAATTCAAAAGTGGTCCCTCAATGGGAACGCGCATTATTTTAAAAACAGTTGCAAATAAAAAAAAAACACAACGCAAATCAAAAATACTTTTTGTTTATATTTTATCCACGATTCCTACATTATACTTAGATTACAACAAATGCAATTATTTAAACATTCAACTCGAGATATCATCAGTAATTAGCGCGATCTTAGTTTTCCTTTTCTCAGTTTTCTATTCATTCTCTCTTTTTGTAAGCGTGTAATTCTGGTAGGAAATGTTTATACTTTTGTTGCGCCTGCGTCTGAGGTAGCGTAGATGAGATCGATTAGATCGTCTGGCAACTAGACTGTGTCAGACCGTCGACGGCTGACTGCCGCGGTTACTTTCCAGACTTATGAATGGACTTATTGAAGTATTGATTTACTCAAAATAATAGTGTCGAGCGATGTTTTATTATGAGTTGTTGTATAAGCATTGTTCTGTGCTTTATTATAATAATATCAGTTGGTTATTTTGTTTTAGAGTTCGTTTATGATTTATTGTACATTTAATAGGTAATGTACGAAATTGAAATTTGATGTACAGTCGCGGAGAGGTATTGCTTAGCAAATTGAACGTCAACTTAAATTGTCCATATATTAAAATCACAATTGTCATTCGTTAGCAGTCGTATGGAATGGGTGTAAATACGGCAAAATTAGGTACGTAGTGTCTTAATTTGCTAAACAGTTCGTTTCCCTGATCGTACATAGGCGAGCTTATCTCAAATTTGAGTTCTCGAACAGCAATCTTAAGAGCGATGTGTACAATTTTTTAGAGATATCAGTCATTATTTGACTGATTGACTGACTTATTGTTGGTCTTGTGGTTGTAAGCGCAACTGTTGAGCGTGAAGTCCTGGGTTCGATCCCCTGGTCGGGCAAAGTGTTATTAGGTTTTTCTGTGTGGAATTTCTCAGTAGCAGCCTGGAGTCTGGATATGTGCCCGGTTAATGACAATAGGCTCGCCCCCATTACATGGGACTTAAACGTAACGGCGAAATGATGGTGTACTATACATGTCTGCCCAACCTATGATATATTATGTTCAGTTATTAAATTTCCTTAATTTCACTTTTTAAATTCATAAAGTGTATACATATAGCTTATTGCAGCTGACTGTACCTATTTGCTTTTGGTTTTTTTCAATTCACATAAATTGTGATTTATCAGCTAAAAACTTATACAAGGTTAGTCAGAAAGGGGGTACTAACCCGAAAGGGTGTTAAAGTACACATAATAATGAATAACTTTTGTTTTACCACTTTCCCCAAAAGTCAATAGTTTAAGAGAAAATGCTGTTCAAAAATTACATAAAAAATATGCTAAAATCTATCTATCCTCAGCTATGATCTGCTGTGTTTACATTTTAGGTCATATTTGGGGTCACGAATGAGAGGTTCCATTTTCTGAATTCGTAACTAAAGCAGGGACGAAGAATTTTTGAAAAAACTAAAATAAAAATGATTTTACATGGAAATAAAAATTATCGAATTTTGAAATTTTAACACTTGCTTTAAAACCGCCATCAGTGATACTTTAAGCGACCTACGGATTAGTACCCCCTTTCTAACTAACCTTGTCTAAGCTCAAGGGCTAAAAAGCTAAAAACATGTAGATACTACTGAATGTGCGCCTCTTTGTAGATCTCTCGTTAGTATCAGCACAGTGTAACTAATTTACTCCATTCAGTAGTTCAACAAGAGTTTGACATTGAGTTTTTGACAGTTTTGAAGGTAGCTCGGGACATGACGTCCCCGCGTTGGACAACTGTATCGAATGGCTAGACTGTGGTATCATTTGAAGGTATTTTGCCTTAATCTTAAAGGTCACAGCTCATTAGAGCCACCCAGCACCCGACCCGCATCACCTCGTCGCTCGGCGTCCACTCGTTGTCAGCAGGTGGTTCACGGGTGGACGCCGCGTTATCACCAGTAAACGTCGCGTAGTCAACCAGAGGAATCGTCGGGGGAGTACGTGATGGCAGCGCGCGGTTCATTCGGGATTTGTGCGTTCGCAATGCGCAGCAAAGCAAGGCAAGCATGCGAGCAGCGAGTTGTCACCGAGTGGTCAACTCGTCGCCCGCGCGTGTACGGCATACGCCCGAAGCGATCCGGTGACGCTACGGAGTTGTAGTGAGCGCACATCTATACATGTTCATATAAAGAATATTAACGACACGAGGCGAGGCGATGCGGGTCGGATGCCGGGTGGCTCTAATGAGCTGTGACCTACCTTATTAGTATGTACCTTGTCTTGCTCACCCAAATGTCCCGCTGATCAGATTGAAAAAGATGTCAGTAGCCTAAAATTACTTTAGTTTGTGTTCAACACAATTTGGCACCAATATCGCACGGGAGAAGTCTGCGGCCGTTTCTCTTTCAATTGAATCTATATAATTTGATTTATGTACTGGTGCAACATTATCAATTAATAATATTCTGCATCATCGCACATTAATGGAAACTGCATTAGTATAATTTGATGCCTGTATAGATCTTTGGTATAGATCTTTGTTTCTTACCACTTCCTCTATATGATTTATATTAGATATAATAAATTAATCTTTTTTATATTTTTATCTAACTTTGAAAACCAAGGCCTTTCCCTGTATTAGACAATAGATAACTACATACGCTTTACTTATATAACTGGCCTTTTTTAGTATTTGATCGATATTCAATTACGTTATAATCAAGTCACGAAGCTGCGCCCGCGCAGACCACTGAAGAAATTAATCTCTGTAATAGAAAGGCGCTAATTTATATATTAGTGTTCTTGCAGAACAATTTCTATTATATAAGTTATTAGGTACTGTCTCTGAAGTACAATTTCACAAATTGTTTCGTGTTTTATTGAAAAATAATAGTTTATTGATTGTTATGTAATTTTTGAGAAGTCAATGACTTTTGATTGCTTATTTTATGTTGTTTGTGTGAAAGTATTAGGGGGGCTCGTGGCTAATTAACAACCGCGCATATCATATGATTTGGAGAGTTAAGCTGCGCTTGCCGCGGTTGGTTCGTGGATGGGTGACCTACACATTGAAACCCCCGTGCCTTGGAGAGCACGGGTGTCATAAAAATACCTATGACAGTCGTTACGGGGAGTCAGAAGCCTGTAAGTCCGACAGCCGGTCTAGCTTTAGAATATCGACATTGCCCAGTACCTAACTGGGTTACGGAGGTCTACTGGTATTCAGCCGCATCCGGTTAAGCTGGAAGCTGACCACAAAATAGTTGGGAAAAGGCTAAGCAGCAGTGCCAAAGTATCAGAATACCTTTTTTTTTTCGCGTAATTTAGTTATTCTTATAGAGTTGTGTGTTGAGGTGTGTGAGAAACAGATGAGTGAAAAATCGTCAAGACGTTGATGAGCTAGTCTAAAAATGATTCGTTGAATCGAATAGGGACACAAAAAAAAAAGAAAAAAATGGATTATAAATAGCTCATACAATACCTAATATCTAATTCTAGCTTCTGCCCGCAGCTTCACTTGCGTTGAACCCGTTAAGTGACGATTTTCCATACAAAATTTCTTCCCTTATTTAATTCCCTTAGGGGTTGAATTTCGAAAAATCCTTCCTTATTCCTTGTCTACATTATAAAGGGAACCTCTGTGCAAAATTTTAGCTTTCTAGGTCCAAGGGTTTGGGCTGGGCGTTGATGTCAATCAGTTAGTCAGTCAGTCAGGACTTTTCTTTTTATTTATGTAGGTACCTAGACATAGTTATATAGATAGTTGCTATACTGAAACACTACTTAAACTAAATAAATCAAATAATTTACGTTAAAGACTGTTAATGCTACTTATTAATGTAAAGTGTGTCACATTGGACAAAGTGTTGGCTGTCAAATAGCGCTTAATATGAACAGCATTAATTAAAACAATTAATCACCCGTCTGTGTAAGTTATATGTTTGTAACCTGTCACTGCGCAACTCGCTACTGATTTACGTATATTCAACATAGCTACAATGATTTATGAAAACTCAAAGCAGTATAAAAAGATAAACATTAAAATCAACTTTAAAATGATACAAACTAAGTTGATTTCAGAATGACAAAATTGATAGAAAAGGTCATAAAACCATTTTACTTGCAATGTAAACTCAACTTAGTGTAATTGAGTAAAGGTTTCTAATCAATTAATAATTCTAATTTTTAAATTTAATACAGCTAATGTCACGAACATTGTTGAGCTGCCTATAACCAGTAGCGCTATCAATCATTTTTAGTTTGCTTATCTTTTTATATTAGCATAATTAACGTGACCGTACATCCCACTTTGAGCGGGACAGTCCTGTTTTTGAGCTGTGTCCCGTGGTCCCCAAAAACACGAAAATATCCCGTTCTGAAAAAAAGGCAATCCGTGGCAATGAATTCAATATAAAATGGGCTCATAGTTATTAATCGCATTTGAAAAAAAAATTATAATCAAGGAAAACATCAACAAGTCATGTCAACATATCACACATTCGTATGTAAAAACCAAACCTGTACCCCAAGTGTGAGTTTTTTTTGTTAACTACTGTAGTTGCGTCACGCCAAAAATGTATGAAAATTTAGGCTGCGCCTCTAGGCGCACCGTTCACCAACTAATATTCGCGCGTTAATGAACGGTGCGCATAAAGACGCAGCCTAAATTTTCATACATTTTTGGCGTGATGCAACTACAGTAGTTAACGAAAAAACTCACACTTGGGGTACTGATCATTATTTTAAAGCAAACTGCTCATCTGAAAAATATAGAACCAGTCCATCAGACTAAACAAGATTACGTAGTCCCTTTTTTCATCTTTTTTTAAATAAATAATCATATACTTTCCAGAAAATGGGTGTGATTCTTAAAAAAAATACTAGCTGTACCCGGTATGCATTGCAATGCACTTTTTCCTACTTGCTACCTACCTACTACTTACCTACTACCTTCCTTCAGAAACAAAATCAAAATAGTAACAAAAAGTTAAAACCATTTTCATGCATGCGGTAAACAAATGAAGAATATGGACACACTGCGATTAATTAGTTTTTTTTTAAATATCAACATTTTTTTTCATAAGAACCTTCTCCTGACAATAAAGAACACAACAATAAAAAAATGCGAAATCAGTCCAGCCGCTCACACGTGAGGCCGTGACCAAGGGAAATGGGACTCATTTTTATATATTATACATAAGATTAAAATTTGTAAGCGTCCCGCTCTGAAGCAAAAAAATGATGGTCACACTAACCATAATAAATACGCCTACTGCTGAACGTAGGCCTCATCGCAGATCACTATAACGAACATTTTAATTAATGATGCATGATATATTAGACTTTATGACGTCAGTGTTACGTGTGGATGCTGATTTATGCCAATCAACAACGACCTGTCGCAGTCTTCTGGTGGATATTGGCTTCCCAACATGGAATTCCTGCCCTAGTTATGGTGTAAATATGGCTGTCGTTATAGCTAGTCAGAAGCCCGAAAGTCTGACAACCGGTGTGCCTTTGGGATATCGGCATTGCCCAGTAATTGGGTTATGGAGGTGATGACCGTTGCTCTGTGAAAAATACCCGTATTCAGCCACATCAGCGGTGCGAGCACGGATCTTTTTAACATAAGATATACCTAAATTCAAATTTGACACAAGATATACCTAGATAAAATGACAACTGCTGTCGTTATATCTATATCTTATGTCAAATTTGACGTTTAGAATAGATAAATTTCTCGAATCGACTCGATAAAAGATCCGTGCTCGCGGGGCTGGTTAGTCTGGAACTTAACCCCAACATAGTTGGGAAAAGGCTAGGCAGAACTGTTATGGTGTGGTGCAGCGATGACCAGGGCTGTAGCCAGAGGCTTTGGGGCCCCGAGGCAGAAAATACTTGTTCAGGGGCCCGTATGCTCGGGAGCTTCAGAGCACTGCCCCGCCTGCCTGCTACGGCCATGCCGATGACGTTGCTGCTACTCACAAGACTGGGGCATTGAGGCTGTAAAGTTCGATAACAATTCGATTTTAATCGTCAAGTTTTATACGAAACAACGACCAACATCTAACTTATAAATATACGATCAAAGTATTGTGAAATAACGACCTACTAGATGTCAATTAACATTTGGGAGTAGGGTGAATGAAAGACAATATGTCAAATGTCGAAAATCGAATCGATCGTAGTGATGGGTAACTCGTCTATTTCAAATGAGTATGAGGGAGGACCTCATTTTACCTCGCGAGGTACTCATGAGGCACCCCTCATTCGAGGCGAGGCGAGGAGAGGATAGGTGAAAGCGACTGGTGAATTGGCGAGTTGGTGAGCGGCGGGCTCGAGTGTTTCTTACAAGACGATTAGATAAACTTACCTCGCAGGGTACTCATGAGGCACCCCTCATTCGTGGCGAGGCGAGGATAGCTGAAAGAGACTGGTGAATTGGCGAGTATTTGCCAGAAGTGTTTCTTAGTAATTCTTAGAAGAGGATTAAATAAACAATGTTTTTATGAATTAACAGTACAGTTGTTTCTTTTTAATACTTATCTTTAACTGTGACAAACCAACGAATATAAAGAACTTCTTATCATAAATATAAAATAAATCAAATGTTGATCGTTCAGTAAACCAAATATTTGTATTTTTCATTTCATACCATCTGTTCCTAAAATTCATTCGTTTAAGAATTTTTAATACATCGTAAACTAATACAGCAATAAAAACAAATTTAACGTTTTTTTATTATTATTGTACGGTCTAAACTATTATTTTTATTTCTCACCTCATATATTTCGTTAGCCTTCTATCCAACTCGCATGAGTCTTGCTTACCTCACTCACTCACAGATCGATCATTCAAATTATGTTCACTCCCTCATCAGTTAGATACTCACTCGCGCTAATACAAATAAGAAATTGAGGAATTAGATGAGGTGGTTCAATGTTAAAATACGAGTAACTCCCTCGTTTTTCATTTTGAGGAACTCAAACGAGGTACCTCACGAGTGAGGGGCGCATCACTAATCGATCGTCGGATCCGGAACACATTCGTGGTAGGAGAACGTGCGATCCGTCAACCGAAACTTCGTTTGTCTGTGAACGTGTACCTACCAGACTCGGTGCCCACGATACTAGTTTTATACTTACTGTTTATGATCAGACGTATTTATTATCTATAACCATATCCATGGGAAGAGGAGAAACACCTACCCGAGGACGACCAACATATTCCCATTTCACATACCTAGTAAAAACTATATTACTCCAGCACTTTCGCATGACGAAAGAGCGTGGCAACAAACACGGGAACCAATAATTCCCATGACAAGGGTTTCTCGAAATTCATGTAACAGTTTTTATCACAAACAAACGGTACCCGTCAACTTATCAACTCACTCATCAGCAACACATGCTATGGTTAGCAATGGTGAATAAAATTTATAGCCTTCATTGTTACGCTCACATTATTTTTATGGTTTTACGTTATTCTGATTTCAATAATAGTCCCATTATACTACATTTCGTACTGTAGATACATAATTACATGGCAATAATTCATTCAATAATGAGTTGAGATTTACTGATTGTGATTAGCGAAGCGGAGGCTTCCTTGTGGAGAATTCACACGTACTTGTGTTTTTATTGCGTGTTATCCACGGTTTAGCCTAGCTGGTGTTAGAAAAGTAATCTATGTGATAATCCGAGTTGCGAAGGCGATTGGTTTATGTGTTATCTTAGTCTGTTGCATCTATTGTGGGATATGGGTCTCTATCAAGTTTTGCCTCAGGTTTCGATATGCCTTTTGTTTTTTTAAATGTCGCAGCATTATGCTGAGATAGGAGCCTTTTTGGCCTCGTGCTGGTAGGTAAAGGCTGTTAAAGGTATCCTTTGTTTTTTTAGTGACTATATTGTTTTTGTTTTCTGTAACTGCCTGTGTGAGTCCAAAATAAATCATTTTTCTTTCTTTTCTTTCCTTTTATAATAATGCGAGGAGTCTCTACTTAAGGACTCGTATACTCCTTTTTTATCTTTTTTTATCATGTATGCCCTCCGCCCTGAGGAAGGCAAAGGGCTTTTACCGGTGAAGAACCCACGGTGTTCCTACGTCTGACCTATGGCCAGGTTCTCGGGATTCGCTATAGCATGCACCGTATCTCCGGCAGGTCTTGCAGGTCTCTCCTTTTGTGGGGCCCTGCCACATTACCCCACGTCCTTCTCAGAGGCGCGGAACACGGCGCGCCATCCCCTCGGACGACTCGTATACTCCTACTCCAACTTCCACCAGTCTCATCCCACTAGTATATTTATTGATTCTAGAACAAACGATAAATAAATGATTCTGACGACATCCTCATCCTGACGAATGTACGTCATAAAACAGCTCATAATTATATTGAAGGTATGTACAGTAAGCGACAAAAGTAACTGAACATTTGACTTTTTAAAGTTGGCGCTAATTGGAAAACTAGTTGATATAAAACAAATCTCTGTGACACTAGTTTGAACTTTATTACGTTACTAAAAGGTAGCGTTTTTCTTGCTGACTTCCAATGTGTATTTAACTTATTTTTGACAAAAATGTTAGGTAATTCCTTTCTTCGTATGAGGGGGCAGCCCGGGCGTTATGCAGAAACTGGTGACTGGCCAGCAACAATAAAACACAAGACGCGCGAAAGACTTCTAGGCCTTATTACGCTTAATGTATGGACATGTAATACGCGTGGTGAGGCTGCGCTGGAGAATTTGTATGTAGCGCGATGCATACGCGTAACACGACAAAACATGAGCCGCGTAAGGCCGGCCATACACGAGCAGCTCGAGCAGTTAGCCAGTGATAAACATACACGGGCAGCTCGAGCAGTTAGCCAGTGATAAACATACATGGACAGCTCGAGCAGTCGGTGTATGCCTGGCGACTGCTTGACCGCACGCCGTGCCGCCAACCGCCCGAAGCAGTTGCAATTGCTCGAGCTGTTTCGTGTATGTACGTACGTAGAAGGCTGTAGTTTACTATACAGTTGCAGCTTAAAGCAGTCGATCCTGACTGCTTCAAGCTGCCCGTGTATGGCCGGCCTAAGATACGCTCAGTGTATCTGCATCCTACGGAGCGCTCTTGCCTAACTATAAATCTGAAATTGCATGTACGCTGTAATTTTTTCTAGATATAAATAATATAATAATAATATCCAGTCCACCTAACACCCCTTCCCATAGTCCAGATTTCACCACATTTACAATAGTCTTGCACCCACCTGGGACGGTCCATGACTGTACTCCAATAGTACAGCCGTGGATAGTCCCCGGTTGGTGCCCCATCCCATTTTAGATTAAAGTTCTCAAAGGGGCCTCTGCGCGTTGGACCTGTGTCCCCGTGTATGCCTTCCAAAGGACCGGACATCTTCCGCATGGAAGATGTGCCGTGATCACAAAGAGATACAATAATAATAATAATAATAAGCTATAAGCTTACAAACCGCAGGGCAGCTTGTGGCGAGCTGTTGGTGAGTGGCGACACTGCGTACCTTATTGCCTCAGAGAGTCGGTCAGGGCCTCGTCTCCAGTTTGCCTTTATTGGCTGGCTGGAGTGGAACCCCAAGAGTGCCCACAGGATTCTCAACTCTGTCTTGCCTTTATCGGCCGGCCAGAGGGGGGCCGCCAGAGCTATATGCTCGGGGGTGGAAGTGTCTAAAGGCGTAATAGCGGGGAAACCCACTCCGGGTCTCTTAGACCCGCGACGGCGAAACCGGGGCCACACCTCTCTACACCTCTAGCCGCTCACACGTCTGTTGCCCCCTTCGTCTATGTACTGGCGGCTTTTCAGGGGGCCCAGCTAGTGAGCTGGCGAGTCACCGTCTGCCAACACTTCAATTTTAAATGTTGAAAGGCAGACGCCGTTTTCTTCCGGCAATAGAAGTTATCAGTCCACCTAACACCCCTTCCCATAGACCAGATATTTTTCACCACATTTTACAATAGTCTTGCACCCACCTGGGACGGTCCATGACTGTACTCCAATAGTACAGCCGTGGATAGTCCCGGGTTGGTGCCCCACCCCATTTTAGATTAAAGCTCTCAAAGGGGCCTCTGCGCGTTGGACCTGTGTCCCCGTGTATGCCTTCCAAAGGACCGGACATCTTCCGCACGGAAGATGAGCCGTGATGTCCAAAGAGATACAAATAATAATAATAAACCCCCTCTGGGAAAGGCGTTACCTCATCATGAGATTAACGTAAAACCGGAGGGTACATTAGACTAGCTTTCTACAACCCCATAATATAATAAAAAATGTATCATGAGGTCTACTGAAAAGCTTACAAACCGCAGGGCAGCTTGTGGCGAGCTGTTGGTGAGTGGCGACACTGCGTACCTTATTGCCTCAGAGAGTCGGTCAGGGCCTCGTCTCCAGTTTGCCTTTATTGGCTGGCTGGAGTGGAACCCCAAGAGTGCCCGCAGGACTCTCAACTCTGGCTTGCCTTTATCGGCCGGCCAGAGGGGGGCCGCCAGAGCTATATGCTCGGGGGTGGAAGTGTCTAAAGGCGTAATAGCGGGGAAACCCACTCCGGGTCTCTTAGACCCGCGACGGCGAAACCGGGGCCACACCTCTCTACACCTCTAGCCGCTCACACGTCTGTTGCCCCCTTCGCCTATGTACTGGCGGCTTTTCAGGGGGCCCAGCTAGTGAGCTGGCGAGTCACCGTCTGCCAACACTTCAATTTTAAATGTTGAAAGGCAGACGCCGTTTTCTTCCGGCAATAGAAGTTATCTAGTCCACCTAACACCCCATCCCATAGACCAGATATTTTTCACCATATTTTACAATAGTTTTGCACCCACCCGGGACGGTCCATGACTGTACTCCAATAGTGCAGCCGTGGATAGTCCCGGGTTGGTGCCCCACCCCATTTTAGATTAAAGCTCTCAAAGGGGCCTCTGCGCGTTGGACCTGTGTCCCCGTGTATGCCTTCCAAAGGACCGGACATCTTTCGCACGGAAGATGAGCCGTGATGTCCAAAGAGATAATAATAATAATAATACCCCTCTGGGAAAGGCGTTACCTCATCATGAGATTAACGTAAAACCGGAGGGAACATTAGACTAGCTTTCTACAACCCCATCATATAATAAAAAATGTATCATGAGGTCTACTGAAAAGCTTACAAACCGCAGGGCAGCTTGTGGCGAGCTGTTGGTGAGTGGCGACACTGCGTACCTTATTGCCTCAGAGAGTCGGTCAGGGCCTCGTCTCCAGTTTGCCTTTATTGGCTGGCTGGAGTGGAACCCCAAGAGTGCCCGCAGGATTCTCAACTCTGTCTTGCCTTTATCGGCCGGCCAGAGGGGGGCCACCAGAGCTATATGCTCGGGGGTGGAAGTGTCTAAAGGCGTAATAGCGGGGAAACCCACTCCGGGTCTCTTAGACCCGCGACGGCGAAACCGGGGCCACACCTCTCTACACCTCTAGCCGCTCACACGTCTGTTGCCCCCTTCGCCTATGTACTGGCGGCTTTTCAGGGGGCCCAGCTAGTGAGCTGGCGAGTCACCGTCTGCCAACACTTCAATTTTAAATGTTGAAAGGCAGACGCCGTTTTCTTCCGGCAATAGAAGTTATCAGTCCACCTAACACCCCTTCCCATAGACCAGATATTTTTCACCACATTTTACAATAGTCTAGCACCCACCTGGGACGGTCCATGACTGTACTCCAATAGTGCAGCCGTGGATAGTCCCGGGTTGGTGCCCCACCCCATTTTAGATTAAAGCTCTCAAAGGGGCCTCTGTGCGTTGGACCTGTGTCCCCGTGTATGCCTTCCAAAGGACCGGACATCTTCCGCACGGAAGATGAGCCGTGATGTCCAAAGAGATACAAATAATAATAAATCAATTTATTTTCTCTTCACAATTTACAGTGGTATAATGCTTAAGTTAATGTACTTAAATGGATAAATATAATTTGTGAGAGACTGGTGCCTGAAATAGGCACTGCATCGCAATGCCTGTAGTACAGGTCACCAGGGCCTCCCACTCCTCTAGTTTATACAAGCTCTGCACTGCGATCAGTACAAGAAGTATTAATTTTTGACATTTTTGAGAATCAAAGTGAATTTACACAGATTTTTGTCACATCTAGGACATTATTAGAGAAAGATATATGTCGCATTTGTTGAGATGAGGTTCCTATACGTATACCTACTATTTACTATTCTATGTTTAGCTATGTCTACACCAGTGCGCTTTCATGTTCATCTTGCGTCTTCGTCTGAAGCATGCGTGAAGCGCCATAGCGCATGCCTTAATACTAGTTCGACAAAACCGCTTGCCCGTAGCCGTAGCGCACGCTAATCCGTCTATTGTATGTTGACTGACGACTGACCGAGGTGCACCGGTGTAGACGATAAGCTGCATGCGTCTTATGGCAATCAATACTGTATGCGCTCGACGCAAGATGAATTGAAAGTTGAAAGCGCAAGATGAACATGAAAGCGCACTGGTGTAGACATACCATATTAGGTCCAAATTCATAGTTGACCGATTAGTGGTTAATATTATGAAGATTAGTTAGTTACCTTATCCGCGTAGCTGTTACTTCAGGATAGATATTAAATATCGGATTAAAGCAACGATAAAACGCTATACTCGTTAAACGTTAAACTGCTTATCAACTTTGTTGTTTCATGATTAATAAATAATTATAATTAACGTATTAGAGATCGTTAACCTTTTATAATAACTAAGTAAAAGGTAGTTAGCACATTGTGTTACGCAAGGTGAAAGAGCAACATTTCATATAAGTACCTAATATTAAACAAAAGTGGCCTGTCACGGCACGAATATATTTTAACACGTTTAGTGCCGGGTGCCATCCAGGAGGGCACCCTGTAGTCGCATTCGCGATGCGGGGTACCCTAGTGGCGGGCTCATTTTAGTGTAGGTTTTTCACGGATAAACACCGTCATGAAACAAGCAAATACCTATTTTACGACGCAGTAGCGTATTTTCACGGTTTTTAACCTAATACCAAGAACCCTTCGAGGGTTCACTCTTAGCGCAAACGTAATGCCGAGGACCCTCCTGGAAGGTCCACTAGCAATATGCATGGCGGCATGGCATATGAGCTCTATGAAAAGTGTGGTGGACTCGAATGTGTTATGACATAATTATAATTAAAGTATAAGAGGTCATTAACCTGTTAACAACTAAGTATAACTTAACACATTGTGTGACGCAAGTTCAAAGAGCATTATATATACTCCATTTCATACAACGTTAGACAAAAATGCTTCCATCCAGTAATCCATCTATAGTATCCATTTCTTCAAGTAGAGCTTCAGCTCATCTTGATTGACTATAAAGGTTCACAAAAAACATAATAATATGTTTAGGTAATCCCTACTGGAAGCAAACATGTTGATTAGAGAGTGAGATAGTAATGGATTGATTATGCTTATGCATAGTCAACCCATTACTATAGATCACTGCTAGGCAAAGGCCTCTTCTCAGAATGAGAAGGTTTAGGTTAGTGCACCACGAAAAGACGAAGGAGTTTACGGGATTGTGTGTTCCATCAGTTACATTTCATTTACGTGTGGCCGTCATCCAATTACTGTTTACGTGTGACTCTCGGATTTATTGACTCAGTGTTTTTTTTTATTATCATATTATAAAGTTGTCGTGTTTTAAGTGTTTTCCTTATTTGTCCGACTAGGGATAGATAGGTAGGATTCACTAATAACGTCACATTCTTTACAACTGGTGTAGCAGACGTGCTCTCAGGAGATCCTAGGGCCGTCTGTTACGTTACAGTTTGGTACGTCCGGCGCCCTGAAGGGTCAGCCCCAGTTATCAACTTCGCTGACGGTCTAATCTTTTTACCACATGAGCATGAGCTATTCCCGTACAGCTCGCGCTGACACGAAGGAAAGAAGAAGTATGTTTCTTTACTCTGATAACCCCGGTACGTACTTCAAAATCCCGTGTTTTCGCAGGGAACGGCAGTTGATTTTGTGACGCCTTAAGCTGGCCAGATACTTGATGAACGGACAATTTGTACTCAAAAATAGTAATACACACCCTGACAATGGGCTAGAGAAAACGTTTGCACGTGTATTGTTATGTAACGTTAATGTTCGGCGCATGCGTCATTAGATATCTGTCCGACATTCTCTCAAGTTTTCTTTCGGTAACTTTAGCGAACGATCGTTTTATGGCCGCTGCAGTATACCATTACATCCCCATGTGAAAGCTTCCATATCTCCATGGCTGCCACAGACACGTTCTTCCAAATACGTAGCTGCACGAAGCTACTCTTTGACACCATCAGTCAAATCCATGCATACCAATACAGCCTTTATTTACTAGGTATAATGAACAAAATGGCGTGTAATTTTATTCTAAGGTATAATTTATTGCGTTGTTCGATCATTGTGTTAAGTATGTATTAACTTTTAAAGTTCAGCGCTAACTAGGGTATCTAGTAATACTGCAGTTTCTTTTAATATAGACATTAATGTAAGGCGTTGTTCCATGAGATTTTTTTCTGTTTTTATAATTAGTGCTGTGTTCAGTGTATTATTTATTATACATAGGAGTTTTTTGTATGAGGCATTAAGTGCGATAAAACTGGATGTTCTGATAACATCTTAAACTTAAAACAAATATAGAGTGGATGGTTTATGGATCGAGAGTTTTATGTAAAAATATGCAACTAGGCAGTGACCGGTTATGGGCTCTTTTGCACCCATCATACGAGTAACCATGTACCTTTATACGGTGGTCTATATGAAGTACACGAAAACTAAAACTCTCCTTATAGTTCCAGCGGAGGCGATTGGATACACATACATCTATATACCTACACTCGGAAGCAATGAATTTGGGTCACCAACATACACCTTAATATCTCGGAAACTAAGAATGATAGCTTATTGAAATAAAAAGTATTTTTAGGCTATTTAATATTACTAAAAAAAATACTTCTTGAATAGTCTATAAAATACTTAACATCTCGAAAACGAATAATAATAAGTTATTCAAATAAAAATAAGCCATAATTTTATTTGAGTAAATTTTGATTTTTTACTAAAATAAAATTAATAAAAGTTCTTAAATAGTTTATAAAATACTTTTTATTTGAATAAGATAGCATTCTTTTTCCAAGATATTAAGGTGTAGGTTCGTGACCCAAATACACATACCTAGTTCCCAAGTGTAACTCATTTCTAAAATAAATCTACAGCAGAATACAAATAATTGTATAAACGAAATCGAAAGTCGAAACCGGGACCCTTTTAACAGCTTCGCACTACATAATTAAAGTTGCCAAAATTGCTTTATCGATTCTTTTTTTTATCACTCTAAACACTGCCTAATGTAATACAGACAATAGTACATGAATCGATATCTCGTTTCTAAGTAGTAGTAATTATAGCGACGCGTGAGCACCTTGCTGCCGTTCAATTTCTAAAAGACCGTTAAGTGACATATTGTCAAATTTAAGTTTTATATAATTCGTAAAAGCGCAACCTTTTCTCTGTCGACCAGTCTGGTCCGTATTTTTCTATCTTTTGTCAGTTACTAGATCAAGAGACTTTTATAGAGACATTACCATAACATACCATACACTATGATCACATTTCAGTACAGAAAAGCATGACAAAAAAAAACTTTAATTTTAAAAACAATATTACTTAGTCCTGTAACTCAATAAAAGTCATACAACGAGCTTAAAGTAGCCCAAAAAATTGGTATAACAAAAACATCTGTATGTCTTCAGAATTTCTAGGGACAAAATTTTCCACGTTTTTGCTCGTAACTCAAAATTAGGTTTACTCACTTAAGGCCTTTTAGAAATCCGACGGCAGATTGATGAATCATTAACACAATGAACGCGTAATGGAAACAATATAAAAATTTGTTTAATTTGAAAATTTCTACTTTGTTGAATAATGCAGACAATCAGTTGTGTTTTATAAGCGTATTGTTCTTTACATAGAACTTGATCGGAAGTACTAATCTTAACTATTCATAAGTTCTTGTTACACGTGAACGTGTTGTGTTAAGCTATTTTGTTACAAAACATGTTTCTGCAATGAATTTATAAACAGCAGTGGTTTATAAAGTCGTCTAAATTCAAGTTGAAGGACCGATGACCGTGTATGTAGATGATTAACGGCCGTTTTCAATAACCTATCTATCGGCGGTTTCGCCTACTAGAGATAGAAATTTGATATAAGCTCCATAGAAGTAATGTCAAATTTCTATCTGTAGTGGCCACACTTAAGCGTATTTTATGTTGCGTATCAGTACGCAGCGCAAGATACGCTAAGTGTGTTTTGGCATTTAGTTCGGGAGTCAGGTTTCTGACGTAGTTCTTTTTATTATTCTGTTTATTATTTTCTATTTATTATTTTGTCACTGGATGCCGAAAGCGGAGAACAGTTTGATATAGCGCAACGTGTAACAGGCAAAATTTGCAGTTGTGGACCCCAATAAGCTGATTTGATGATTCTTCTTCTATCGTGTCGGCACGAACTATACGAGAATAGCTCATGCCGTGGTGAAAAGATTAGCCAGTCAGCAAGGATGGTAGCGGGGCTGACTGCCCAGAGTGCGCCGGACTTACTTAAGTACGTCACTCGTGGAGGCTCTTTTCACGCACCCCTATTTGATGATTGCTTGGACATAAGCCATTTTATACGATTAATCTATCACCACAATGTCCTATCCTACTAATGTGAAAGTTTGGATGTTTGTGAGTTTGTGAACTTAGATGTTTGTTAATCAATTACGCATTAACGGCAGAACAGATTTGGATGCCATGGCCTGGATTAGGACATAGGATAATTTTTATCCGGGTATAAGACGTAGTTCCCCTAGGATGCGAATGACTTCGCAAGCAACAACTAGTTTCCTATAAACTCAATAAATAAATAGTGGTCAATAAAGTTATGAACTAACTTCGCCATTTAAATCTATCACACGCTAATGGTGAAAAAAATGTGTTAAGCGGGTTTGTTTTGTTTATTTTTTTCCTTAATAGTGTGGTCGAAAGTAAATCATACGAGGAGGCTGAATCATCGTAGCCTTTGCCTCTAGTAACCGCGTCATTTTATACGCAGGTAAGTGCGTTATTTTTTTGTATCATTACCTCCGTTTTAGATTGGTACTAAAGGTCATTAGGGTTCGTTTTATGCGACCTTAATTGCTAATGTGTAGCTTCACACTTTCTATGACAAGTATTTTTTGTTTATATTATGTTTTAAATCTAAGGCTTTTGGAGTTAAAATGCGTTACGAATTATTATAATAGAGCATTTACTCTCACTATGGCTACTGTGTGACGAAATAATAGTATAGCCTTATTAGTATTTTTTATATAGACTGAGTCCTGGGCCAATTGACATTTGAAGGGTTCCGTAGAGGTATTCTATCTGACGAAGGCGGTTGAATTATTACAATTTGAACCTTATGTCATCAACACCCGCCTTTTCGTCGGGTAGAAAGACTATACCTTATAATGAAAAACGGAACCTTTATAAGATTACTTACTTTAGTCTGCCTGTCACAGAGGTTTTTTTCGTTATCTATGCAACGTAGGTATTTGAAATTCGGCATGATGTTGTCTTGCTGAACGGATAGATGGACAACCGGCGATTAAAAAAAAGTTTTTTTTTTACTTTTCCCACACAAGGAATCATGGATGGGAGCATCTATAGACACAATCTAATCAAATCTTCATATGCACAAACCCAGACCCGGAACAATCATCTGTAGGTCATACAAGTACTCGTTGCGGGAATCGAACCTGCGATAAGTTGACCAACAGCCAAGGGCTCAGCCATTGCGCCAATCGTGTCATAAATTTCGACAACACAATTATCGATAAACCTGAAATAGATAACTTACTGCGTTTTATTTCTCCAATTATTTGACATCGTATCGATCTTCTATGTAAACGTCCGGAAGCGTCCGCCGCGACTGTATTATGCGCTATTAGTCCTTGATTATTCAACTCACGGCTAATTGACTACTGCGAAGATCAATCAATCTACGAGATTATGCAATGTGACCGCAATCAAGTCTTCAGTGGCTGTCGGTTGATGACATTATTGAGAGCCCTCCCTGCCCCCGGGAGGACGTTAAGCTGTCAACGTCGCACGTCGAGTGCGCTGTCTCCAGCTAATATTTATGACATTCGTCATGCGTATCTTGACAGTTTGACGATGGGTCTACGATAGGTCACCGGTAGCATCACTAGTTGGAGCGTGGAGGTTAGATGACAGTTAATGTTATTGCTTATTGTAAAATATATTGATGTGTAGCCGTACCTGACGGCATGGATGCTGTAAGAAATAAATTGGAAAAAAAACCAGGATGACGATATTCTAATATCCAGAATAGTTTATCCCTAATATTTTTGTGGGGCCCAGTGATAGCCTATAGCGGTGAAACGCTTATCTCCAATGCGCATCGCACATCTAACTTTTTGAATTTATATGCGGATCAACAAATAATCAATTGTTGATCCGCTTGCGTTAACGTTGAAGGAAAACATTACGAGGAAACCTGCACACCTGCCCCTAAGACAAAATCCCTTTTCTTTAAACGTTAACGACTGTGGAAAGGTCAGATTGTATGGAAATGACATGTGCTAACGCTCGAGAAAATGTCATTTCCATTCAATGTCATCTTTGCTCTAGCGTTAACGTTTAAGGTAAAGGGATTTTGTCTCAAGGCCCTGGAAGGGCTCAATTATTTCTCGATGGTCCGCTTATCCACACCAGCAGACCTAAAACCCTTCTCATTGTGAAGAAGCTCGAATTCGAAAATCAAGAGGATTGTGCTCAGCAGTGGGACAGATAGTAATGGGCTGATAATGCATAAACTGCTTGTGGATTTCGTAGAAAGCGACTGACGGATTTTGAGGGTGGGCAGCACCATCGTTCTCTGCACCACCTCATTCTTTAATCACAAACCTTTTTCCAAGTGTGCCATGATAATTATGGTAATATTCTTTCTTTGTGGAGGATCTTGTACAGCCATAGACGCTTACAAGCTGACATGATGACGCTAGTGAAATGGCGGTGAAGCATTAAACAGCTTTGTATAAAAGAGATTTTTTTTAGCTTCAATGTGGCTGTCGGCTTGCATCAAGGGTCGGCACTCAGCCCTTACATCTTCTTGGTAATAATGGACGCTTTGACGTCGAACATCCAAGAAGAGGCTCCCTGGTGCATGCTGTTTGCCGATGACATTGTGCTGGTTGCCGAGAGTGGCTTAGAGGTCCAGAGCAGATTGGAGGTGTGGTGGCAAAGACTGGAGAGTGTTGGCCTGAAATTGAGCAGAACCAAAACAGAATACATGTTTTGCGATTTTGGCGGTCTCTCTAGTCCTGTGCCAATTTCTCTCGCCGGAACGCCCATACCGACCTGCTCCGACTTTCGGTACCTCGGGTCGCTTGTCCAATGGGATGCCGGAGTAGACCGAGACGTAACGCACCGGATCAACTCAGGATAGATGAAATGGCGACAGGTCACTGGAATAACTTGCGACCTACGGATGCCTCTAAAGTTAAAGGGGAAAATCTACAAGTCCGTGATAAAGACCTGTCGTACTGTATGGATCGGAATGTTGGGCCGTGAAGAAGACGGATTAAAAAAGATTGCATGTAGCGGAGATGAGAATGTTGAGATGGATGTGTGGAGTGACCAGAATGGATAAGGTCAGGAATGAGTATATTAGAGGAAGTTTGAAAGTAGCGCCAGTGAAATGGATATGCCAAAATGGCCCCTGAATTGTTTGAATTTGGATCAGAGATCGGAATAGTGCGTAAGCAACATCCGAATTCGGTCCGAGATTTTTACTCTAGATCGGTATTTTCACGGATTCGGATCGGATGCAGGGCGTAAAGCAATATCCGAATTCGGTCCGAGTTTTTTATATCCGTATTTTCACGGATTCGGATCGGATGCAGTGCGTAATCGCTCTGAGGCTTGAGACGGTCCGCTTGGTCAGTTTCAGTATATTAGACAACCCCTGCCTGCATAGCACATCTCAGGCATTTCACACTTTAGGTACTAGGTAACTTGACGCAACATAAACTAAGGTGTTAATGCTTGTGGACTGCGTCCGCGATCAGTATTATTCATGAGCCGGCGGGGCGTGTAGTTTCAAAGAGAGCTACCCTAAACTGCGCCGCACCGATCCGAGTAAAGACGGACAAGTGCACAAGCCAATCATCCGTATTTTTCATGCCACATCGGACCGTAAAAAATCGGACTGCCGGACAGTAAAATTCCTTGTAGTGCACAAACGCCCTTACACACTGTAGTAGTAATAAATATTTAATTTTTCATCCATAAGGTCGTATAACATAGGTTGTTATACCAGCCGGTGTATTACGCATGTAAAACGCACAAGTTATGGCCCGACTCCCACGCTATCATTTTTATTATAATATTTATAGACGCTTAATTGCGTATTTAGAAGTATAGATAATAGTTATTTCGTTTATGTAAAATTTGTTTGGACAATTTGAAGACAGTCATAAGTTTTACGATGTACAATTAATGTTCCTTTATACAAACATTTCGTCACACTCCCCGCTAACTCTCGTAACTAGCAATTGATAATTTTTCAGTAGTTGCATCAGCTGTGGTTTTATTAATGAATTAATATAACTTTTTTATATTGTTCTTGTGTGTGCATGAAAAGAGCCTCCACGAGTGACGATACTTAAGTACGTCCGGCGTACCCTGGGCAGTCAGCCCCGCTACCAACCTTGCTGACTGGCTAATCTTTTCACCACAGCATGAGCTATTTTCGTATAGCTCGTGCTGACACGAGAGAAGATATTGTTCTTGGCTTACTCTTTTAAGTTAGTAGTTGCCTTAAGGTATCTATTTATTTATTTCTATTCATTTGAAGCAGATACGGCACTCTGTAAGAAATTCTCTGAAAAATTATCAATTGCTAGATACGACAGTTAGCGGGGAGGGTGAGGATTTGTCAACCCCTAAAATTAACTAAACATATTATATTTGGGCTCCGAAAAAAACTATACCAAACATTTGGTTTTTAAATACTTAGTTTTCATTTACCTTTTGGACTGTGCTTCTTTAGTAGACAGGGGAATACATTGAAAATTGTACCTTTAACCAAAAACTTTTAGTAGGTTTGGAAATAAGATAAAAAAATCCGTTTCAAAATTACTGATCGCCTTGACGTTTACGATATCTTTTCTTGTAAATGAGTAAAAACAAGTAAATCATTCTTAGCAAAATTATCATTCCTGCTTATGGATCATTCATGAAATTATCATCGTCGATGGCTTTCACGCGATCGTCAGACAGAGATCTGCCTCGTTGCTCAGCAGAGTGCAGGCCAGCTCCAACTCCATCCTGAAGACCATAGCAGGGAGATACGACTCTTCTTTGTTGAATGCCACTGTTCAAAGATGCATGACTAACAATGAACTGGTAACTAAATATTAAGTTTTTTTTTAAACTAATGTCTTACTTTCAACTTTCTTTGTCTCTTTTTTAATAACCAACTATAGATGTTACTTAACCGAAATAAAGTTTTTTTTAAATATTTTTACAAAAGGAGTATTTTGGGCCCTGAAAGCTTTTCTGCGAACCAAACGATATCATTTGAAAACCTAGTTAGTTACAGTGTGACTTTTTATCATACCCGCAATTAGATACATAGTTTTATAATGCGAATAAACGTGTATTTTCATGGGAAAATGATTAAAAACTGGTTCAAATACGAAGATAAAAGGAAGTCTCACAGGACTGGACGCGTCATATAACGATTAGACGTTGGCCTAGACGCTCATAAAATTAATTCCCGTCTTCCTTGGGAAACTAGATGAAGATACATTCAGTTTAAGATGCCTTTGTAGACAACCGTCCATTTTGTGTTAAACATTATGTTTAAATTCTTGTTTATGCGTGTGTACAATGTTCTGTATCTACCTTTTATCATTAAGGCTGACGCAAACGGGACTCGTTGAGTCTGGAGACACAACCTAAGAATAATTGGATGTTTTGTTTTTTTGTTTTATAATAATAATAATAAGCTAGTGAGCTGGCGAGTCACCGTCTGCCAACGCATTTCAAATTAAACTTGAAAGGCAGACGCCGTTTTCTTCCGGCAATAGAGGTTAACCGATCCACTAAACACCCCCTCCCATAGACCAGATATTTTTTTACCATAGTTTACAATAGTTTTGCACCCACTTGGGACGGTCCATGACTGTACTTCAATAGTGCAGCCGTGGATAGTCCCCGGTTGGTGCCCCACCCCATTTTAGATTAAAGTTCTCAAAGGGGCCTCTGCGCGTTGGACCTGTGTCCCCGTGTATGCCTTCCAAAAGACCGGACATCTTCCGCACGGAAGATGAGCCGTGAATAGAGACACATTATAATAATAATAATAAAAATCTTTATTTCGAGTTTCACTCATATTGGGTTAGTTACAGCTATGTTAGTAAAATTAATCCTACACTAATCCTAGCGCTACTCTTATCCAGTGGTTCTGGTAAGGGCAGTCGAATCTCGCAGCAATTACTTTAAGGATGCTGTTGCCACTGCTACGCAAGCGCTGCAGTAGGGAAGCAGATTTTTTGCGCATAATTGCTTGAAAGCCGTCAGTATGCGACTCCGCAAACATACCCGATGCACTGCAGCGCCACGGCAGTCCCAACAGCATCCTAAAAGCATTGTTATACTGGGTTCGCAGGGCTATATAGGTTCGCCGCGTATGCTTCACCCACAGGCCGCTCGAGTAAAATGATTGGCAGAAAGCCTTAAAAAGTGTTATTTTCACTTCACTCGTGCAACGTGCAAACCTGCGAGCGAGCATATTGCCTCTCACCGCCAAAGCCCTGCGCTCCCTCTCTATGTCCTCATCATCCTTCAGGTCACTATAGGTTAAGTAAAAAGGTTATAAATTGATCTCTTCACGAAGAGGGCAATGCCCAAAGTCACCGGCTTTTGTTTTTTTTATATGATAGACGCAATTTTTAATAAACAAGGTTAGTCGGAAAGGGGTACTAATTTGCGGGCCACTTAAAGTATCACTGATGACTGTTTCTAAGCAAGTGTTAAGATTACAATATTCGATTATTTTTATTTCCAAGTAAAATGATTTTATGTTTTATCAAAAATTCTTTGTCCTTGCTTTAGTTACGAATTCAGAAAATGGGGCTTCTAATCCGTGTCCCCAAATACGACCTAAAATGTATACGAGTAACATAGTGATCATAGCTGAAGACAGATAGATTTTAGCGTATTTTTTGTGAAATATTTGAACGGCTATTTCTCTTTTGGGGAAAATTGTTGAACAAAAGTTATTCATTATTATGGGTAACTTTCACAACCTTTCGGATTAGTACCCCCTTTCCCACTAACATTGTAAAACACAGCCCGTAAAAGTGCCCACTCCACATTAACCACAGGACAATAAAGGGTTAGGGTCATTGGTATATTCACCACGTTGAGAAAAGAACATCGGTGATTACAGTATATTTTTAAGTAAGTACTGGCGCTCTTCTGCTGCCTCTTGACAAAATTTCCTGAATTTACTCGACACCGACTGGAAGAAACGGGGTTGTGGCCTAGTTTTTGTTAGACATCCCACAGTAGTTTACTACCAACTTATTAAAAATCAGAAGAAAGAAATCAAAGGAAGAATTCTAATAAGAAAAAAGTGATTGCCAAATCCCAAACGAACCACATTTGTTATGTAATAAGTTGGTAAACAACCCGACTGGCCACCTGGTAGTAAGTGGTTACCGCTGCACCTATACTTACATCACCAAGAGGACTGCTGATGCGTTGCCAAACTTAGAGGCAAAGTTGAAAAATCTCGTGCCTGAAATTTCATCGGCACCTTTAAACTGGAACACAGAAATGCTGCTTAGCGGAAGAAATAGGTATGGAGGTAGTAGATAGGTACTTCTCTGGATGAGCTCTTTGAAAAGGAGCTCTACTACTGCTACATTATTACTAGAATATTTTTTACACTAAGCTGTTGTTCTCACATAATTTTAAGCATCACATTGTAACAATACCCGATTTTACTTGGAATTATTTTAAAAGAGTATCCATGGAGGTTCTTGCTGGCTCTTATTTATTTATTTATATACTCTTTATTGTACATTACACCAGTTTAACACAACAAGGAAAAACAATATAAATACAAAAATGCACAATGGGCGGTCTTATCGCGCAAGGCGATCTCTTCCAGACAACCTTCGGATGGACTGGAAGAATGGAAAAATGCTCTTCTCCATAGGACTTACTTTTTGGAACCGTACAACTAAATTGCCGAGACGTTTCCTAAGTGCATGTACTGTGCCTATTCGAAATTAAAAACTTTGAATTGAAATTGAATTTCACTACTGTTTTTGTTTTTAAGATTTTAACTGTCAAAAATTGTGACACAAAACAAAAATACAAAACTGTCGGAAAAATTCCGTCATTCCGACAGTTTGTGTTTCACTTGCAATTTGTCAACTTTTTGTAGAATCCCCCTGCTACTACGAAGCGCGTAGGCGACTACTACAATCAAAAATAAGTTGCTACATGATACATTAATTATTTCATGCTGTTTAAAATATAAATAACCAGGGACAAAGTGAATCTTATCATTTTTCAAAAATAACTGTTGTAATAAAATGTTGGCTCTGTGATCCAAACACTGATGGCGTCTTCTTATTCACACTGCAATGTTTATCGACCAATCATTTAGTCGTAATGTGGTTGAGGTTGTTTAACTATTTTCTAAACTAATTTTAAATCGAAGAAGTGTGCGGAATTCCATTTATTGACGTGCCTTTGAGCCATCCACTAAACAATTGGACGATTAAAATTCTAATTTGTAAGATGGACCGTGCAATTATTGTTTTTAAGTTAGTAATGATATTTGATTCTGGGGGCCCACTCCCTAAGTCCGTCAACGAAGTTAGTCGCCCGTCCGAAAGTAGCCCGAAACGTAGGAGTGAATAAAACAAGTGTCAAGTTCAACTTTTCGGACGGGCAAAAACACATTGGTAGTAGGGACAACTGTCAAATCGTGTTGTCATTCATTCTTAGTTCGGGCCCCGAAATAATCGTATCTCCGTAGGTGATAGGGAGTAGGAAACCCTCGTAACTAAGGCCGAAACCACGGACTTCGTGCTTAGGGAGTAGACCCCCTGCTACCAATGAGTACATAAGTATAATAAAAAATAAACTTTAAAAAAAAGTAAAAACCGACTTCAAAGAAATACTAAAAGGAGTAAAATAATTACCATAATATAAAATTAACAGTTTCAGAAGTCGGTGGCTTCTATTTGCTTCAGTGTAGAGTTGCACCGACTTCTGAAACTGTTAATTTTATATTATGGTAATTATTTTCCTCTTTTTATTTTAGTATTTCTTTGAAGTCGGTTTTTACTTTTTTTTAAAGTTAATTTTTTATTAAATACGTTTTAGTGTCATAATTTTAACCCCCTCCTTCATAACCCTTCCTTTTGGCTTTGACGTAGTCGGGCATAAAAAGTCCTTTCAAATGATACCTTACACTATATAATGAAAACATTCCAGGGGGGGGGGGGGGGGGGGGGGGGGGGGGGGACATGCACCCCCTCCTCTTTTCAAGTAGTTAGTTCCCAACAACAAATATAAACAAAGCAATATTAGTAATTTGAGAATTTTGGTTTGATCCGATGAGGAGTTCCGTTCCATATCTCTGAAGTTCATGGTCTAATCATAACAAAATTTAAATGGGACCAATCAGGAAGTATACCCTTTCTAACAAAAAATAATTTTTCAAATCGGTTCATAAATGACGGAGATATGAGGTAACAAATATAAAAAAAAAATACAACCGAATTGAGAACCTCCTCCTTTTTGAAGTCGGTTAATAAGTAGTATAAAACAAAGTCACTTCCCGCTGTCTGTCCCTATGTAAGTATGCTTAGATCTTTAAAACTACGCAACGGATTTTGATGCGGTTTTTTTAATAGATAGAGTGACTCAAGAGGAAGGTTTAATGTATGATACATGCATATTATAGTGGAGAAAAACGTGGAATACGCGATAAACGATAACCACGCGGGCGGAGCCGCTGGCGACCTCTAGTTCTATATAAATAAGTTCTATAAGAATAACGATCTTCGCCTTCCCAGGGCGAAGGGTATCCATGAGGATTTTCCCACGATAAAAAAAAAAAAAAAAAGGACCGATTTGTCATTTTTTTTAAATCTTCGTTATATTTCGAATTATGTTTTTATGGAAAGCAAACATTGGAAAAGTTGCCCGGAAAATTGGCAAATCTGGGAAAAACGAAGTTCTTTTTTTTATGTGATTTTTGTATGACAGGACAACGTGTGTAGGGTCAGCTAGTTAATAATAAAAAGAAAAACAAAACACGTTTACACAATTCCAAAATATTTTTATCTATGGATGTGCCAACCCTTACATCTAAGGTGAGAGTCGGAAACAATTACACATGAAAGTGAAGATTCACCTAGGCGCTGATCATAAAATATTATAAAGCCATCAATCAGCCTTAAAGCACGCTTATTAAACCAATAAAATCATAAAACCTATGCACAATCGGACGCACCCTTACAGCCTCTGGGATGTTTCCTAGACGCTGGACGGCGAAAGTGCAACAGCCGGGCGTCGAGCGGACCGTATAAACGCGCGCAATGCACGCCGCGCGCCACTCGAGTACCGAGACCGTAGCTGCGCGCGCGCCGCACGCACACGACCGCACGCGCCTACGCACGCATGCACGCACGCACGCGAACACAAGTGTGATGCAGTGATTCTTAACGTTTGTGATAGATTCTATTACTCTCTACGTGTGATAACACTGCTAACATATTTTTGGTGAGTTTTCCAGTTAATTATATTGTACCTACCTATTTTTTAGTATTTATGTAAAATTTATTTGAAAATATTTAAAAAATAATTAAATATTATTTTTGCGCAGTGGTACTTAAAATTTGTAAACAGGAACTAATTAAGTCAAGAATTATTTCATTAAAATATATCTACAAAAATAATCAAGTCACCTGCTACTACCATTACTATAAAAATAATATAATTGGTCATTCTAAAAAAACTAAGATATTTTAAATTAAATTCTTTATTCCGAAAAATAAAGAGGCGAGAGGGCGCTTTCGTGTCACCTGATTCATGACAAAAAACAATTATTTAAAAAAACATTGTACTATGATAATTTAATTAAAGTCAATTCAAATCTCCAATTGATATTTAATACATACATTTAAAAAATAAACTCAATATTGATCTCACAGGTAAATTAATTCATGTTAAACTGGCAGGTGCGGTTATAAAATAAATATCTCAATTATGCTAAGCTCGCTTCAGCTACTTTACTTTATTAGATGCTCTGAGAGGTCTTAATAACCCGTGCAATTTAATTCGCATAACTTTTACAACCATAAACTCTGAGCGTTGTCAATGAACGCCCCATAAAAATACGCACATGCCATTTTTCTTGTTTCAGTTTATCTGCACTTGTTTAAATAAAGAACGAAAAATATTTACCTATAATTTTTAAACTTCGAATATGGACACTGGTATTTTTTTAAAGGACTTCTAATTCTAATTCTTTTTAAATTATATTCAAAAATATTTATGGTATAAAATTTTTATTTCATAAAATAATTAAAATAATAAAATTAAATCACATTCACATCTAGCGCAAAATCTACGTCCGAAAATTACACCAATTATTACTGCTTTTGCTTTGTTACAAATAAAAAAAACGAATCAATTATTCTACATTCGTAGACGTTACCGTTTTGACGATAATCGATTAAGAAATCGTTTTACGCGCGTTTCCGTGAAAGTGTCCGACGTTTGTGGGTGCGAACTGCGAACGTAGAAAGTGATGATTTGGTGAACTATATTGTACCTGATTATTTACGTTATCACGCGAACGTAGTTCAATTTGGTCAAACGTATCTTCAATAGTAAACGAGTGTTTCACACGACGTTAATTGAGTTGAATAGACTGATATGCAAATGTGAGTAGTACTGAGGAGATAAATTGGTTCGCGGTTGTGAGCGAGCGGCCGGCGCCGATAATGTTGTACGATTAATCAATAAGACGTTTATATTAAACTCATGCGTTACAACCGTGTAATGAATTGATCGTCGTGGATATTGAAACTTCATAGTAATTACCTTACACTTGACGCCCTTGTAACTCGTTCGGTAGGAATACGAGAATAGAGGAATCTCGGGAGGTTTTTACGGTGTACTTAGTGTCATAGCGTAGCGAGTAAAGTAACATAAAAATAGACAAACCATAGTTGGAAAATCGATACTGGCGACAGTCTAGAATTAGCTACAGCCAGTCGTAGAACCCGCGGAACTGCGGAAATATGGACGGTGTTCTAGTGCTAGTGATATTGAACACGCTTCTGTGGTTTTTATTTCAATGAAATTTCATCTGCATGCAGTTTACAGTTCAAGTATACGTTTGACCACCTTTTTGATAGCTATAGTCAGTACGCACTGCATTGAAATCTTATCTAGCTCGTTTTAACCATCTTTAATAAATTCACCATACATAAAAGGTCAGGTTAAAAGTGACAGGTTAAGTGCGCATCACTTATTTAGTACACCGCAACCCTTTCCCTCAACTGACATATACGGCTTGCCCGAGATGAATGGAAGATCAAACATTCTGTTTCTCCTCGATTCCCAGACCATCGCATCAAACATGTACATGAGAACACGTCAACAAGCATCTAGAAACTCGATATGACACAATTACTCAGAAAATTATGCTTAGAAAAAATAGAGCGCGTATTTTTATCAGCTAACACATTTCCTTCGTGGTCTTTAATTATCTCCAGTTGCGATGTCTCGTTCTATTCTGGATCATTTCGACACGCAACGGTACTAATATCGGGCTGGTACAAATAAGGCCTGAGACACCGGGACACCGGCGTCACGAACCCGCCTAATGGATGCTGAGTGGCCTTAAACAGCTGCTATTAAATTTAGTCCCACTCGCATAGCTCGGGAATTTAAACGCGCAAATTATTCTGAACATGTATGAATGCTGGATAGCAAATTGTTACTTTAAGATTATTTTTACGTACACAAGTTTTTTCTAGAGAACAGCAGGATAGCGCCACTGTGTGGCTGTAGCAGTTCAAAAATCATATAAAACCGTCGAGACGCTCTTAACGCGTAAAATCAGAGAGCAAATATTGCACGCACTTTATTATTTTATTCGCACAATTTATATTTAATAGGTTATTAAAATCAATAATGTTTCGTGTTTCCTCGCTTATGACTTACTATAACCAATAAAGTTAGTACCATGACGGATATTCCGCGTATCAACGCATTTTATTGTTCAGCTTATTTATGCAATTATTGCGGGTATTATGAAGAACGTTATGGCTGGAAAATTAAATAATCAAATCTTTGCTATTTATAAGTACTAGTACACAGGTCACCAGTTTTTGTTCCGTGAGTACGCATAGGTTGTTTTGTAGAGCGACGCGGATTGACGAATTCCACCATTTCAAATAATAATTCAATTACTGCTGTCTGTCTGTATGCAAGCGTGTAGCCTGATTTATATTTGGAAGTTTCTCTTACAGTAAGTAGTGAAACCAAATTCTATCAATCAAATTACTAGACGCTGAACTTTACTGTAAAATTAAACCACCGGAACGAAAATGCAGCTGAACTAACAAATGGTTTTGTTTTCCGTTTTATCAAAACCATTACTTGAAGCGAAACGACAAGCAGCACTCACAAAAAAATGGACACCAATGTCTTGGAGAATTTTGTATTCGAAAATCAGATTGACTGTAATAAAATTGGTCTTTATCTCCTAGACGTGATGAAATTAGGGAGTTTAAAAATAAAACAAGGTGTGAAAGTTTTTCGGGCTGAAGACGTGACTTCCGCTTTATCGGCATCGATAGAATTTGCACCAGAAAGCGTGAACACATACACGGTGCAGCAACAAAAAATGCATGACCGATGCAATTTGACAGGACAATCAACGATCTTCCTAAATGATTTTGAAGAAAAAATCAAGACACGATTTTTTGTTACATAACCGCATAGTAAAAATAATGAATCTTTCACCAGTGAGAGTTTTACAGTTTAATTTTTTAATTAATAAGCTGTAATTTGACAAGACGTGGGAAAAAATCCGTAAAAAATATTTTGATCGATTCGTTCAACTGTAAAATCGATGTATCCGTTGAATTGGATTTAATTTCTGTTTCCGCTATCGTTAAAATGAAAAGTTATGGAAAGTAAATTGTGGTAATTTGCATCGGAAACAGACTTAGTTAGTGGCTTATGTCACTTCCTAGGAATGACAAATTCGTCATGATACGGTTCACACGCACTCGAAAGTGGGTACGTAGTTATCTAAAAAGTTCTTGTCTGTATTCAGTCTGCGCTCCGGTAATCATGATTTGCCGAAATTGGTTTACGAGTTCATTCGATCACGCGAACCGTCCTGTGCTCAATTCTAATTTTGTTCACCTCTATTGTGAACGAAAAGAGTCGAATTTATTCAAATTGTAACTTTGATGTGTTACTTTAGGGCAACACTGACACTTTCGCTGCATCAGTCATGATCATGATTTTATAATGATAGACAAATCGTCGTGTAACTTCTGACCGATGACCTCTGACTGGAATTAAGTCATTATGCATAACTTTTGTCTAAATTACATATTGAATTATTTTTTCTATACTTTCCTTTCTCACAATGTGTTCGTGCTTTGTTAGATGTTGTTATTTCTATCAGTATTTGCATAAATATTTATTGTTGAACGACATTATTTAGATTTTATTACAACGTTTTATGCATAATGCTACGAGTACAAGTGGAATGCTAAAATATTTGAACCATATTTGGTCTCACAGATGGCCAGATATCTAATATTTATTTTAAAGTATAGTTACCTATGCTAATTTAGATTTTTCTGTATTATTAAATGCTAAGCTTTTTTTTCCAAAAGTATATTGCAGATATTAAGGAGCTAAGTGAAAACTAGTTTACTACAAATAATCAAATATATTTAATTGATTTTATTGCGTGGTAGGCTATCTTTTGTTTGTTTTGTATTTAATTATGGTAATGACACAAGAATGGCTTAAAATTTAATTAAATATCTCGCTATTTTCAGATAACTATAGTTTTGTGCTAGTAGGTTTTGTAGATAGGAAATTAACACTACTGCTACTTCGTTACCAACATAGTCAAAACAATGTTAAAATATTTTTAAAAAAATCTGAGAATTAAGGTTTATGTCGGTGACCCCGGATTGCTCCCGAATGTATATATTTATAACCCATACACAGAAGTAGCGCTTAAAGTAGTTATGAAACGTAGGTACCTATACATGCCCAACACCTGGGTTATACTTCTGACATTACGACACAATAGACCAAACTGCAGTAGAGCAAAAAGAGTAGTGTTATAAGTTTGACCTTTTACCCTTTGTCTGTATGTCTGTCCGTGGCACCGTAACTCCCAAACATATGAACTGATTTCAATGCGGTTTTTTTAAGTTTTAAAGCTGGTTTCATCAGGATGGTTTTTAGTTATGTTTGATGATAATCACTATAGCCATTTTAATGTGAGTTTTAAAATTTTAATCTATTTTTATAATATTGTGTAAACATTTTCTGATACCAAAACATCTGAATGCAACAAGGCCACACAAATATTAGAATTAGATCAAAATTTGCTTGAACCGTTATTAAAAGTTTCTAATTAGTCTTATTGACTTCGGCTCATTAGGTAAATTTCGTCTCATTTACCGATTGTACATACGCGACGGTGAAAGGAGTATCATTTGCATTGCGAATCGGTACTTTGTGTAATTATCTCATTAGAGTGCGTTTTCATTACACGAGGTGAATACGGGTGTTGGGTGACATCTTATCTAACACTATTGCGACAGAGGCTCTTGTGTTGAAGGCTTCGTCATACCAATCGCGGGGCGAGAGCGTGTCGTTGGCGGGCCCGCGTTTTTAGTATTCAAGGGACTATTATGAAGCATGTCAAACCTCACAGCGATAATTGAGCCCTTATCAAGCTGTCTTCCTCCTAATCCCTGGCAGTAAAGCCCTAAGCCGAGGTCCGAGTTTCACTACGGGTCGCCCTTAGTGCTGTTGTTGCTAGTAGTCATAATGTTAGTGTAATACAGGTAATTAGTTAGCTTAGGTTAAATATTTTATTTTCTCTCATTGGCTAGAGACCCTTCAGGTCTCAACAATAACTGCCCGGTTACGTAGAAATGGACCGCAAGGACGATCGATAAGAAGTGCATTAGAAAAAAAAAACATGACACATCAAATGCAACATGACACGTCAACACGATCAGCCCGCACTCCGCGTTTGGTGTGCCGAAACCTTTACTCACCTTGCAATTGCTAAAGCAGTGATAGCTTGTGGCTGTACACTACCGTGCAAATGGGCCGTGTTCGATCCCGAGCCGCACCTCTGACTTTTCGAATTTATGAGTGGATCAGAATTTGATTATCACTCTTGTGAATCGTTATCGGTGAAGGAAAACGGCCCTACCTCATAGGGCTCCAGTTTTGTGTTTGTTTATTCAGGCAACCCGCACCAGGCCAGCGTGGTGCACCCTTCTTATTCTGAGAAGAGTTCTAACTTCCTGGTTATAATTTAAACACTCCAACCAGTCTCCAATTAGGACTTTATATTACAGGATGGCATTCCAAACTCTATTTCCAATACTTCAAGGTTAAAAGTTATCCCATTTCTCACATTAAGGTGCAGTACATTGAAACCGCTCCTCAATTTGCGAAAAATAAAATTAAACAGCCAGCTCTCTCCTTAGCCTTCCATGTTTGTATAGACTACGCACATGTGATCTTCTATAGAATTGTGTACCAGTTGTGTTTGTACAGTGTTCGTTAGTGGGCCGCGCATTAATTATTGATTTGTGAGTTGCCGATCGCTTTCGTGTTCATTGATTTTTGTTTTTTAAGACAGTGATGTAAGTTATTATACTATACAAGGTTAGTCGGAAAGGGGGTACTAATCCGAAGCTGACTTATAGTATCGCTGATGACTGTTTGAAAGCAAGAGTTAAAATTTCAAAATTCTATATATTTTTTTTCCAAATAAAATGTTTTTTTTTTTAGTTTTTTTAAAAATTCTTCATCCCTGCTTTAGTTACAAATTCAGAAAATGGTGCTTCTTATTCATGACCCCAAATATGACCTAAAATGTAAACACAGCTGATCATAACTGAGGATAGATAGATTTTAGAGATTTTTTTTTGAGATTTTTGCACAACTGTTTTTCTAAAACTATTGACTTTTGGGAAAAGTTGTAGAACAAAAGTTATTCATTATTACGAGTATGTGTACTTTAACACCCTTTCGGATTAGCACCCCCGTTCTGCCTAACCTTGTATAGAAATTCGATAGGCTTCTTTAAAAGTAATGTAGTAATTACATTGATAGTTTATTTTTATTGTACAGTTTCTCTTTGGATTGGAGCAGGGGGCCAATTCTACTAACAGAAACTTTCATCAATTGCAACTGAATCGATCATTCAAAATGTTTGGTTTTGTTTTTGTTGTCAAACAATTTGATAGTTTTTGTAAACGAAAACTGTCTGAATAAACGATTAAGTTGCAATTGATAAACGTTTCTGTTAGTAGAATTGGGCTCCAGAGCTCTTGGTTAAGCTGCGCTTGCCGCGGCCAGTTTGTGGATGGGTGACCGTTCGATGCAAATCGAGACCCCTCCGTGCCTCAGAGAGCATGTTCATATGTCGGTCCCGGGTGTCATACATATACCTATGGCAGTCGTTACGGGTAGTCAGAAGCCCGAAAGTCTGACAACCGGTCTAACCTTAGGATATTGGCATTGCCCACAGTAACTGGGTTGTGCAGGTCTGGCAGTCGCTCCGTGTAAAATACTGGTATTCAGCCACATCTGGTTACACTGGAAGCTGGCTGCAACTTGGTTGGGAAAAATTTTGGCAGAAGATTTAGGGACAGGATGAGAGCTGTTTGTTTTTAACCTCCGACGCAAAAAGAGGGGTGTTTGACTAGTGACTAGTTTGACCGCTATTTGTGTTTGTATGTGTGTGCAACGTAGCTCTTAAACGGGTGAACCGATTTAGGTGCGGTTTTTTATAATTTAAAAGCAGGTTTTCTTCAACCTGAAATAGGCCAATATGTCTGTATTACACAGCAAAAATCAATCAATCGACAATCGTCCTATATAAAATCAGAAGCCTAGATATGTTGGTCATAAAGTTCTGATGATGGATAACTAAAATAACGTATTTATACCTAACTACGATTGAGTCTATAACAGAACCATACCAGATTCCACTATTATCGATTTTATGCTGTGTAAATGTTCCGCGATTAACCCACAATTGAATATGTTCCACCTACCTATTACTTACACCGAGAATTGAATGTATTAGAATAAATAATACACGCTTAGAACCACAACTTTTTTTACTACCATCAGACATATAATTCTGAACGGATAATTTAAATAGATTAACAAAACGTAGCATATAATTGTTTTAAAAATGCTGTAAATAATTACATGTTTAAGACCTGTCCATTTTAATAGTCTTTAATTACATTTGTGGGTGTAAACCCTGTTGTCCACTCGTAGCGATAATATGCGGTTCGGTTGCAGAAAACTGCTTGATATAAACGCGAAAATTGACGATAATTTTTAATGGTCGAATGGTTATTTGTTTTAAACTGGGTAATTAATGAAAAAAAAAGTAGTGTATCATTATGCGCTACTGTGATGTTCGCATAATATTATCACTACATAGTGTAAAACAAAGTCGCTTCCCGCTGCAGACACCTGCAGACAGGGACAGATCCGTATGTATGCTCAGATCTTTAAAACTACGCAACGGATTTTAATGCGGTTTTTCTTAATAGAAAGAGTGATTCAAGAGGAAGGCTTATATGTATAATACATGCATAATATAGTAGAAAATAGCACGCGGGCGAAACCGCGAGCGACCTCTAGTTATTTATAAAGTTTGTTTTGTTTAATATTTTTAATTGAGGAGGAGAGAGCATTCTGTATCAAAATATGTTATAATATTTCCTACCTGTACATTGTATACAAACGTCTGAATGTTGATGATGATACGTCGGCACAACCTTTTTGTTTTGCTAATATTTTATTAAATCTGTTATGTGTAAAAACGACACTTTAGTTTTTAGTTATCGCATTCCTGCTAAAAACGAGATGTGCTTTTGAACATTTATTAGCATTTAAAAACTTATGTACCATATCTTCAGCGAATAAATTACCTACTTTACTTAATATTTCAGGTAGGTAGCTAATTTAACTTGTAAAAAATTACCATACTTTCCCAGACAACTTGATACACAGAATTAATAGTAGCGCGTGATATAGCATGAGTCGCATCTCTTGGAGTGCAACGCAATCATATCGTCCAGAGCCATGGCGCCATTAGTCGACAGTAGCGCCAAGAAAAACTGATATTAGCCTTTAATATGCATTTAATTAACATAATTGATGTTAATGTTATATGCACCCTCACATAGAAAGTAATAGTTTCACGTTATTATGCTGTTTTCAAAGAAAATTACACGAAAGGTGTTTGCTTCTGTCGAATTAATTATATGATCGACAATCTGATAATTTTTATGTAGGTGACTGCGTTTGCGTGCGTATCCGCTTACTAAGGTACTTTTACATTACACAAGTCATTATTTGGTCCAATTTAATTTGTTTTGACACATCGGTGTACCAGAATAGGGCTGTCCGAAAAACGGCCTGCGAAGCCATATGCGAGCCGCGATGCGACTTTTTTAAACTCATTAAATTTAGTGGGTACGGCCTGCCAGTCACTGTAATTTGTATTGGCTCGTAAATGTCTCTGGCCTGACAGCCCTGGCCCTGTACTAGAATAGTTAAATATCAGCTCTATAGCATGGGCTTCTTGACTACTATAATGGACAGTCAGATCGGGTATTGTCATAATCACCAGGTTTGGCAGACAGATTGGTGATGATATCATTATTACACACTTATTAGCAGAAACAATCCTTAGTTTGGTCGTGTTTCCCGACACCCGTTTGTGGAGAAGAAACTATTTTCCAGAAAAAAAGGAACCATAACACGACGCCTTTATTTCCGACAGGTTGAGCATAGGTGTATAGTACACCCTCATCTCGCCGTTATGTTTAAGTCCCAAGTAATAGAGGGCGAGCTTATTGCCATCAACCGGGCACAAATCCAGACTCCATGCTGCTACTGAGAAATTCCACACGGAAAAACACTGCCCGACTTGGGGATCGAACCCTCACGCTCAGCAGTTGCGCTTGCGATCAATAGACCAATGAAGTAGTCCAGAACAAAACCCAATAACAAAATAATTCCACTTATTTATCTATTACTACAATCCTTCCTAACTGAACGCCAACTGTCGCGATAACTCACAAAGCTGCTTGCTGATTCAAGTTGAAGATCAAAGTAGACGTTCAAATGTATGTATTGAGATTATCTTGCTACTTCCGTCGCTTATCAAGTCGTATAGCGTCGCCATACTTGGAATTCATACTCGCCATCTCGTTATGGGTGCATGTAAACGATGACGTTACTCCTATAAGAACCATGGAGGTACTGTTACGCGTATATGGGCAATATACTCAGCACCACGTTATTAATATTAATGCACCGTCTGAAAGAAGACCACAGGCGTGTGAACTGAAAATTAAAATATCCGTAAGACACGCGTGAGGTGACTTGTTAAGCGACTAACTGTCTACCAAACTAGACGGGGCCACGAAGTAAGCGAACAAATTGAGCGTAACTACCAGAGATCAGTGCATAGCAATGAGATCTGGGACACTGTTTAGATCGTAAAAATCTGTTAAATGTGCATGCTGAATAAAAATACTGCACGACTGAATTTAATGAATATTTTAATCTATTACAGTTGGTACTTAGTTTGAATATCCCGTGTAGATTTAGCAAAAGTAACTGAATTTGTCAATTAAATTAACATAATGATGATGATATGGCGGCAAAATCTCAATAAAATCATGGTACAAGCTATCTTCTGCTATCTAGGTAAACAGGTACGGTAAAGGTGTGAAAAGTCTAGTAAAATATCCATATAAATGGTGATAGTGTTGGCCCATATCGGGGTCAGACAGTGTCGGCGGCAGTCATGGCCCGACATTCTTTTCAAGGTCTGTGGAGTCGTGCAGTTCGTCTCCCCGACATTTGGGACATCACTTAACCGATATTTTTATTCGATTTCGTACGTATATCAGTTGCGCTGTCGGAGTTCCCATGATTGTTTAACATAAAAGATGGGTAAGTTAGGTTAAAAAACAATCAACCGTGTTATTTGCATTATATGTATTGTTTTGTTCCGGTAGATATTAGTGAGACTGCCTTGTTGATCTAGTTCGATCGTAGTAGGGTTCGGATAGTAGGGTTCAATCTCCAGGTCGGGCAGTGGTATTGGGTTTTCCGTGTGAAACTGCTCAGTAGCAGTCCGGAGTCTGGATTTGTGTCCGGTTGATGGCAATAGGCTCGCCCCTTATTCAGAGACAGTCGTTGAGGGTAGTCAGAGGCGAGAGGCAGCTGCCACTCTCCGTTCCCGTGCCAGACGCACCGGGCGCCGGAGGGCGCGCGACTATCTCTGGCCACCGTAGTGTGTGGCCTGCGGGCCGCGGGTTAGGGGACAGGAACAGGCCCGAGAAGGCGGCGCGCTGTGTTCCGTGCGCGCCTCTCAGGAAGACGAGGGGCAAGGCCCCACAGAAGAAGAGGTCTGCCAGGGGCTGGCGGACCGAGGCCTTCCGGAGTCGCGGTGCATGCAGCTGTGAATCCCGCGACCCCGGCTAAGGGTTAGGAGAAGGTACACCGTGGGTTTTTAGCCGGTAAGAGTCCGGCATACCCCTTCACCTTCCCCGGGCGAAGGGCATCCAAGAGGACATAGGCTATTAGGAACAGTGTACTTACAAGGTTTTAACAACATTTGATTCGACAAGTGTGTTGTGTACCATAACAATAAACACATGTTTATTCTCCGAAGTAAATAAGTTAGTACCTACACTTCTTGTAAGGACAGACAATTATTTTTATTATAGTTTTAAAGGAATCGGTCGTCGGTTCTTCGAGGCTCCAACTTAAATGTCAAGTGCGTATTTTACCAGTTCGGCTACGTAGGTTTTTAAAAAGCAATCTTGATAGTTATTTTATAATTGACACGAAATAAATGTTCTTGAGTACCTCACCATATAAGGAGCCGATAAGGATTGGCTTTAGCTCATCCAAGAACAATTATGTTGCTTTGAGACCTATTTAATTCATCGTTTTCGTGTAAGAGGTGGACCAGACTCCGAAAGTAGGTATATACTCCGTTTTTTAACCCGGGGGACTATACAACATTATTTTTAGTAAGTATATACAAAAACCGAGACACCCCAACAAGATTTTCATCAGAACTGCCTGAATGCGTGTTTTTTTTTAATAAATCTTCAAGTTACACCGTAGTTTATGTTGCGTTAAAATCCCTAGTAAAGTGTGAAATGCCTGAGGTGTGCTATACAGGGGTTGTCTAATACAACGAAACTGACCGAGCGGACCATCTCAAGCCTCAAGGTGTCTATTCCCGTCAACTGTTATGGGTAGAAAACTACTGAAATAAAATTTAAATTTATGAAAAAAAAAATGTGGTGTAAAAATATGTCAATCAATTCTCCTAGTGATTCTGAACAAACTAGTGTCAGGTTTCGTTTATACTAAAACTAAGCTTGTATATAGGGTATTTGACTGAAAAAATCTAATTAGTCCATCAGTTAGATTATAATTATTATCAAAAAATATTTGACCCATATTGTTTATTTTTTTACGTACCTAAACCAAAATTGACGAAGATATGACGCTTCTTCTTCTTCTTTCACTTAAAAAAAAATCTGCTCTTCCCTACATTTTGACGAGTTATGCGAACATAAATGTAGGGAACAGCTGGTCTTTTTTTCGCGGTTTCACGTTTTGTCCACGTAAAAGTTGTTTGTAATGATGAGTACAGTGACCCCTTAAGAGGTTGTGCGTTATTTATGTTACACCTTGTATATTTAATCTGGGTTTACCTTAGTCTCGGTTTAACCATCTCTGGAAATAAGGGGCTAAATTATCTATATACTTTTTAATCCTGGAACTTAAATCGATAGGCGCAAATGTCGAGCTTAAAAAATTTAGGATTTTTTTTTTCAAGTTTGACCTTTCTGCCTGTCAATTGTCTCCGAGTAGGAAAACGGACTTTAGTTTTGACAACATATAAGATACTGATGTCATAATAATCATGTATTGTGTCAATTTAAAATACCTTTTTTACTGTTTAATAATTACATGTATGAAATTAAGATAACGTTTACATTTTGGCGCCGACTTGCTTGAGTGTTGTCATTTAAAAAATAAAAAAGTTCGAATGTTGTGATTATACTCTGTTCAATGAAAGATGAGTCCTGACATAACGGTCATTTCGTAAATTGTAGCCGTAACGAGACTGCTATCGAAAAAACGTAAACGACATCAATAAAAATAGTTTTTTTTTAAATAATATTTTGGTGTCTGTATTTTTTTTTTTTTTTATTCTTTGTAAAGTAACGTTTTGTAGAGAGACGTCAGGATTTTCTTTACGTTGAAAAGGGTATAGCTTATTTTTCTGAGTAATTAAACAGCAGATTTGCAATCATAAAAACCAAAACCGGCATTCCCAAGAGTTAGGGAAAACCAACAAATTGTTTTATTTATTGTTGTTAATTATATCGTTTATAATCAGTGATCGAATAATCGGGCACTAATATACCTAAACTTCACTTTTATTCCCACGAAAGAATAATACGGATATGCCTTTCAGAATCCGGAATCGTTTGAAATTCCTGAGATTGCTAAAAATGTTACCTGCAAACATACGAGTTAGAACTCGTTGTGAATATGTTTCTTTTTTTTTATTAATGTTCTATTTGTTTTAAATAAAATAAAGATACTAAATCAAAATAACTACTGCTATAATTTAATTAAATTTGTTATACTTAGTTGTTTTTACAAAAATGTTCAATCTCGGGAACCCAGAAATACTAAACTAATTTTTGCAGAAAGGAATGTTCATATTATTCTTTCGTGGGAAGAAGTTTAGGTATATAAGTGGCCGATTATCCGATCACTGCTGATGACGAAGAGGTTAGTTAACTTAATCTTCTGTCCAAGCTATAAGTGAATCTTTTGATAAAAAAAGAAACTGACTGACTGACTTGTTATTCTAGTGGTCGCAAGCGTGACTGCTGAGCGTGAGGTCCTGAGTTCGATCCCTAGGTCGGGCAAAGTGTTTGTGTCCGGTTGATGGCAATAGGCTCGCCTCCTATTACAGGGAAATGAGGATGTACTAACTATACACCTCTGTCCAACCCTTCGGGGTAATAGGCGTGATGTTATGTTATTTTAAAAGAAACAGCAGAATATGGTAAAAGACTAGTGAAACCTTTCCTTAAAAGTTTTATGATTGTAATATAATTATAATGGTATGTCGACACCTGCGTCAAGCACATGCAATATTGATTGCCATAAGACGCATGCAGCTTATCGTCTACACCGGTGCGCCTCGGTCAGTCGTCAGTCGACATACAATAGACGGATTAGCGTGCACTAGGGGCATGCGCTTTTGTCGAACTAGTATTAAGGCATGCGCTATGGCGCTTCACGCATGCTTCAGACGAAGATGCAAGACGAACATGAAAGCGCACTGGTGTAGACATAGCTTAAGTGTGATGTTTTTTTTGCTTGCGCTCTTTATTGCTAGTAGGCAAAATAAAATCTAAAAGTGCAAAATAAAATTTATTGATAAATTGTGTAAGTACGAGTAGTTTTAATAACTCTCTTTTGAGAGAACAACTAGAAATAGTAATCTCGTGGTATCCTTATTAACACACTACTCGATATTATTTCAGTTCTCGAGTTAAAAGTTTTAAATATAGAAATAATTGGTTGCCACTAATAGCACTCCGCGAGACTTGCCCGCACACTTACATGCACACAGATAAGATAAAATCACACCATTACACCTATAGTATTCAATATTTTTAATCCTTTACGTGTAAATAAGTTGCAGTTTTTTATTGAAGTCCTATAAATCTGTTGTATAAAAAACCATCAGTTTAAAATATTACCTTTAAGCTACTAAACTTGTTACATAAGTCTATTCGCATATAATCGTGTTAATTATTTTCTGAATTAATTAGATATTTGAAAAATACTATAATTGGCTACAAGTTAGTGCAAAATAGTTGTAATAAAAAGTAAGGGATACATTTTTTACAAAATCATTAAGAGGATACGGTTTTTATTTATCCATTCTGTAATCATTTATTTATTTATTCATTCCGTCTAGTTTATTTTTAAATTAATACTCACATTATTTTACTACTACTATTGCAATATTTTAATTGACTGAAGAAATGAGGAAAAATTAGTGCGAAAAATTATTTCAAAGATGAAAACTTAACAAAATAGTTTTTCTATGAATTTTATTAAATAAAGAAAGAAAGAACACAAAATTTGTGTTGGCGTCACGCTTATAACAACCAAAAATTAACAAAAAGTAAAAAAAAAAAAACAAAAAAGCAACAAAAATAACAATAAAAATTTTATTTGGGAAAATATCCGTCAAATTCGAGCAAAATAAATATTATAAATTTTAATGAGGCTTTAGTGCACTTTTCGTGACTATGGATATCCATCTCCTAATTTGTCGATATCAGGGAACCGCTAAATAGTATTTTAACTTTTGAATGAGACAGCAGGTGCGTTTATATAACTTACATTTCAAAACGTATAAATATGACAATAATTACAACTAGCTATCTATGAAACATAAAATATAATAACAAGAGCATAAACTCAGCAAAACTTATCTGCAAGTTGTATCTATCGAAAGCCAAAGGGTTTAACGAACAATAAACGCCAATCACTAATATTATTTATGTACTAAACATTTATTTTACTGCTGGAAATCGTTGAGTGTATTTGAAGGCAGTAATCGCCAGCATCGCTATTGTATTACAAAGTTCTTATCTGTAAAGGCCTCCTTAGACGATCTAAATTGCTTGTCAAGCTATAATCTACTGACGAGCATGCTTGATGCCGCTTGATGAAATATCAAGCGTGCTCATCAGGCATTCCGTTTCAATACTCAATACTTTATTGCATACCATAATGTGATTTTAACAGGTGGTAGGCTTAAGACTATGAAGGTTAAGACTATGGATCAATTATGGAAACTATTGGGCTCAGCATATTTTAGTAGGAGAGAGGAAGAGCGCTTATATTTTTGCTTGATTGCAATTCAATATTGTTAATAGATATTTTGTTATTAGTAATTATAATTTTAATATTATAAATTGTCTTCATAGTAATAATAATTTATCATTAAAGTATGAAATAGACCTATTTTATATACGTATATTATCTCATTCGCAATTAAGCCACCCGAATTTTCTTGACGCACTGATTTGATATGGATGACAAGCATTTTGTAGCGTGCTTGGCAAGCATTAGTTGCTTGAGTAAAACTTTTATCAATCGTCTTCCAGCATATATGAAGTTCCCTTGTCAAGCATACAAGCATATTCATACACGCTCAAAACAGCAAGTCGAGCACTTATGTGGTTTTAAACTTTATAGTTCCACTAGTTCATTTTAATCGTCTGAGGATGCTTTAATCTCCAGAGGTGTTTTATATCGCGACCATAACTTAGCATGGCCACTAAATAATAGTGTATTTTCAATTATCTATGTACCGTTCTAACCAGACATCTATAATTGGCGGGACATTATCTATTAATACGTATTAGCTAGACAGCCTATTGGCAGGACTAATAAGAAAGTCACGGTTGAACATTGTTATCTAATGCGTGACCTTTCCGGCTTTGTACCTTATCTATGTACTTATTCCACGTCTCAGTGTTTTGATTAACAGAAGAATCCACGACATGACCATGGCTGCTATGATAGGATTGGAATTCATAGAAAAGAGGAGCGCGTTGCTTAATAACAACCACGGAGATCTTAAGATTTGCGAAGTTAAGCTGCGCTTTATGTGATCAGTCGGTGGATGGGATACCATTAAGACCCCTCCCTTAAACATCAAGACCCCTCCTTTCCTTGTCATAGAGAGTACATTAAATCTTCGGTGCCAGTTGTCACACGAATATCTATGACAGTCGTTACAGATCAGAAGCCCGAAAAGTCTGATAACTGGTTTAACCTTAGGATTGGCCAGTATTGCCCAGTAACTGGGTTGCCAGGGCAGATGGCAGTCGCACCGTTTCACCAGATTCAGCCGCACCTGTTAGACTGGAAGCTTGTAATGTAGCAGACGGCCCCAGGTTCTCCTGAGCTAGAGTCTGCTACACCAGATATAGAGAAAGCGGAATACTAAGGGATCCTACCAGACGTGTCTCTAGCTCAGGAGACCTGGGGCCGTCTGCTACAAGTTGACCCCATTTTTTCCAGAGTTGGGAAAAAGGCTAGGAAAAACACACATCTGGGGGTTGTGGAGATCAGAATTATTGTCGTTTTGGTCAAGATACCTTAGCTCTGCTTAACCTTTCCCCAACTATGTTAGGGTCAATACTGGTATTCAGCCGCATCTATTAGACTGGAAGCTAGTAATGTAGCAGATGGCCCAGGTTCTCCTGAGCTAGAGACACGTCTGCTGCACCAGTTATAGAGAAAACGGAATACTAAGGGATCCTACCAGACGTGTCTCTAGCTCAGGAGACCTGGGGCCGTTTGCTACAAGCTGACCCCATTTTATCCAGAGTTGGGAAAAAGGCTAGGAAAAACACAAATCTGGGGGTTGCGGAGATCAGAATTATTGTCGTTTTGGTCAAGATACCTTAGTTCTGCTTAACCTTTTCCTAACTATGTTAGGGTCAATACTGGTCTTCAGCCGCATCTGGTTAGACTGGAAGCTTGTAATGTAGCAGACGGCCCCAGGTTCTCCTGAGCTAGAGACACGTCTGCTACACCAGTTATAGGGAAAGCGGAATACTAAGGGATCCTACCAGACGTGTCTCTAGCTCAGGAGACCTGAGGCCGTTTGCTACAAGCTGACCCCATTTTTTCCAGAGTTGGGAAAAAGGCTAGGAGATAGAAACTTTGTGGATTGCGGAGATCAGAATGATTGTCGTGTTGGTAAGATACCTTAGCTCTGCTTAACCTTTCCCAACTATGTTGGGGTCAACTTCCAATCTAACCAGGGAGCCTACTCCCTAAGTCCGTCAACGGAGTTAGTCGCCCGTCCGAAAGTAGCCCGAAACGTAGGAGTGAACAAAACAAGTGTTAAGTTCAACTTTTTCGGACGGGCAAAAACACATCGGTAGTAGGGACAACTGCCAAATCGTGTTGTCATTCATTCTTAGTTCGGGTCCCGAAATAATCGTATGTCCGTAGAAGATAGGGAGTAGGAAACGCTTGTAACTAAGGCCGAAAGCACGGACTTCGTGCTTAGGTAGTAGGCCCCCAGATGCGGCTGAATGCCATCAGACCTCCGTAACCCAGTTATTGGGTAATGCCGATATCCTAAGGTTAGTTGGTCAAGTACCTCTCCTTTGAAACCTTTCTATGTTATATTTGTGTAGAAGTATTATCCGAATAGATAAATCGAACCTATTCTGTTAGGTCCGGCTCTTGCAATAGGTAATTTATAATGAAAATTGTTAATTTTAAGCGGAATGTGCAATGTTTATAGTCACGTTTCTAGATTTCACTAAAATTACATTTTAGGAATTTCCTATACTGAATGCGAAGCGGTATTATTACTGTGTACGCTATTAGCATTTCTGTGACCTCTTACACCTCGGCACGAGCTATACGGGAATAGCTCACGCATTAGTGGAAAGATTAGCCAGTCAGCAAGGTTGGTAGCGAGGCTGACTGCCCAGGGTGCGCCGAACGTATTTGAGTATCGTCACTCGTGGACACTCTTTTAATGCACCTTAACATTCCTATATAAATGCAGTATGTAGGGTTACTTTTGTATTTTTATTGATCCCAATCTAATTTCAATAAAATTTAGAAAAACAATGATTTGTTGAGAGTTATTGCTTGGTAGGTAATTGAATTATTAGACTATTGAATTTCATGGCTTGAAAGACTCCAGCAAAGGTTTTTTAAATTAATGTAACAAATGTTTAGGGTCATGCATATTATAATGCACAATTCTGACTTTTATTCCAACCTCCAACCTAATCGGATGTGATCGAATAGGTACCAATATTTTACACAGAGCGACTGTCCAGGTTAGACCGACTGTATGATAGGTATGACATCCGGGACTTTTATTTCTGTTTATTCTGAACACTATTATGCCTTTATTTTTAGCTGCTCTACTTGTAAGGGCATTAGATGTAGAAATACTAAATTATCAATATAAATGTTTTGAGTTTTCCTCTCCGGGTAAGGGAAAACCACCGTTCATATAAATTCAGAGCGTCTTACATTTATTACTATCTATATCTCATCGCACCGCTTTCAGTGTGCTGAGTGCTTAAAGAAACAGCAAGTGTAACGAAAGAGCTCTCGATAAGGAAGCAGAATCCAATAACAATTAAACAGTGTTCATTGCGCGGGCGCAGCCTCAAGTGTCATTTATCTCAGTATACGTCTGCGATCACCTGCTGCACTAGTTAAGAATTATTGTTATTATATAAATATTGTTTTATGTAGAGCAAGCTTTCTATGTTAGTTATGGAAGATGCTGTTAGGAGGTTTAGTGGTATAGCCTTCGTCGTCGTTAGACACACTTAACAGTACATTAAAATCGGTTTATAGGCATCAAGTGCTAAATCTTCATCGACTAGCAAGCAGGCAAGGATTCAGCCTTTTTGGTTATGGTAACGGCTGGTCGGAGTCACAGGATCTTTTAAATTTTTATCGACAGTTACGGGGCAAATGAATTGAAGAACATTATGGAATAACAAAAATACACTTGGGAGCAAAGAAATCGAGCCACTCCTTTTTTCACGTGTCCTGGTTATTAGTTTTGGTTTAATGAATTATTTAATTCAAAATACAAAAAACTACCCTCATTGTAAAGGTTATCAAATAACCTTTTAGGTGATATATGTTTAGAATTGATCTGTTCCATAATACCAAAAATAATAACAATTATAACTACGTGAAAAATAGAAGTGGCTCGATTTATTTGCTCCCAAGTATAGGTACACAATGTTAGTCGGAAAGGGGGTACTAATCCGCAGACCACTTAAAGGATCACTGATGACGGTTTAAAAGCAAGTGTTAAAATTTCAAAATTCGATATTTTTTATTTCCGTGTAGGTAAAATAATTTTTGTTTTAGTTTTTTCAAAAATTCTTCGTCCCTACTTCAGTTACAAATTCAGAAAATGGAGCTTCTAATTTGTGACCCCAAATATGACGTAAAATGTAAACACAGCTGATCATAGCTGAGGATAGATAGATTTTAGCGTATTTTTTAAGTAATTTTTGAACAGTTATTACTCTTAAAATATTGACTTTTGGGGAAAGTTCTAGAACAAAAGTTACTCATTATTATGGGTACTTTAACACTCTTTCGGATTAGTACCCCCTTTCTGACTAACCTTGTATAACTATAAGTATAACAGATGATCATGACTTTATTACAATATACTTTATTGTATATCGTATTTTTATCACCTACAAAATTATTATTTTTCGAAGTTTATACTTGCGCAATGTAACTTTATAATGGAACTTCACAATTTTGTTTAGAATATTCAAAGGGCATTAAGATTCATAGTAAGCTTAGACGCCATTAATAATTATGCTTGTAATATTATTCATATATGTATGCTTGGAATCATACGACAGACACTTTTTAATTAATATTTTCTAGTTTTTGCTTACCGAGTGAAGCCGTGAATGAAGCCTAATGCAAAAGAAATGGTGGGAACATTTGTAGTCAGCGCGAGGCAACACCGAAGGCAGTCGTAAGCCTCGACATTAACAGAGAGCTCAACGCGTAGTGATCTTGTTCATCACTATAATACAAATCAGCCAAGTACAAGTCGGACCAATGGTTCCGTAACTTGGAAGGAAATGTATGGAAAGTTATTTAGTCTGATTTCTAAAAAACTGTGCAAGTTATCTGTAACTATATGTATGTCTGCATAGTTTTACATAACATCACGCCTGTATTCTCCGAAGGGTTAAGCAGAGGTGTATAGTACACCCGCATTTTGCCATTATGTTTAAGTCGCGGGGAGAGTAGGGGCGAGAATATTGCCATCAACAGGCCACAAATCCAGACTCCGGAATGCTACTGAGAAATTCCAGTCGGAAAAACCCAATAACACTTTGCCCGACCTAGGGATCGAACCTAGGACCTCACACTCAGCAGTCGCGCTTGCGACCAATAGACCAATGAGGCAGACATACTCAGTTTTATTTTTCCTGTAATATTTACATAAACCTCTATCAATTCTAGTTCTCTAGTTTCTCCTGTTGCCTCTACAATACTTTTACACCATCGTGTGGAATTCGGCCCCTGGAGCGCTTCCCCTGCATCTGTCCCACAATCAACTGCTTCTCCAACTCATGCATATGTGATCGCATTTATGTCCAAAGAAGCTTAGTTGACGTTCTCGGCCTAGAGAGGTAAGTCGTTTTTTGATGTGGAGCTCTTGTAAAATCGATTGGTTTGTCCTCATGGCTACCATTTTGGTACGCAACCCTAAAAACCTTCACACTATTCAATGATATGAACTACCGTTTACTTAGCGAATAAAGCATAAAGTACTACAAATGATAGGGACAGTTGTATTCAGCGCAAGGCAAGACGGAAGGCAGCCGCAGGCCTCGTCATTAACACGTGATCTCACCTCGGCGTGTAGTAATGTTGTTCTCTGTAATCATAACCCTGGGACATTTATAAATGATATAACATGGTTGACATAGCAATTGAAGCCTTAAATAAAACATTAGGTGGAACAAAATGATAGGGAGGGTATTCAACGCGAGGCAACACAAAAGGCAGCCTTTAGCCTCATCATTAATACGTAGTGCGCTCAGCGCGTAGTTATTGTGTTTACACTGTAATTATATCCGTTTGACACATTTTAATGATGTTACTTTGGTATTTACCTAGTGTAAGGCCGTTGTGACGTAATATTTTCATTGTTGGTAATACAGAGATTTCATGAATGAATTTCTCATTCATTGGCAGGCCGCCAGCGGCATGGCTTGCGTTGTTTTGATAGGAACAATAAAACTCAAAGTATACTGCGTGACACAAGTACGTAAATGCAATCGGCGAATTGAAAGGGTTAATACCGCAATACGAGAATAGATTCTACTGTGGTCAAAAAGTTGATTGCCTGGCTGATTAACCAAAGTGCGCTGAACGTACTTAAATCGTAGACAGCCAATTATTAAAATACTAATCGGTAGTAAAAAGTATAATCCACAGAGTCTAAAACTTTTTCGGGATATGCCTGGCTGATTTTTCATACGGTCAGCTGAGAGACATGTATCGAAAACATTAAGGCTGGTTACCTGTACCCCAAGTGTGAGTTTTTTTCGTTAACTACTGTAGTTGCGTCACGACAAAAATGTATGAAAATTTAGGCTGCGCCTCTAGGCGCACCGTTCACTAACTAATATTCGCGCGTTAATTGAACGGAGCGCCTAGAGACGCAGCCTAAATTTTCATACATTTTTGGCGTGACGCAACTATAACAGTAGTTAACGAAAAAAACTCACACTTGGGGTACTGTACACCAACATTAATTCTCTAAACAGCCGATTACTCGAAAAATGTACTAGAATGTTATGTAAACAGTTGTTTAACCAGAGAATTTATGTCGGTGAACATGAGTCTAAACCACTTACTTACACACTATAACAACACTTGACCTCTCCTAGGTTAGAAGTTATAGTAATTAATGCTTAAAACGGTCGTTTTTGGTACTTATCGCTAAAACTTCGAATCCAGACGCTCTAGTGCTGATATTTGGTGTTCTAAATTTTCTACAACACTTGACTAAAATGTTGTAAATACGAAATTTCAATATGTATTAACAGAAATAATGTTTTTTTTTTTTCAAAATGCGCCACTTTCGCTGATTCAAGCGCTTTAAAACCTAAATGTTTTCACAACTCTTCAATGAACGAATATACATCCCAATAAAAGTACGAATTATTCCTGTTTTATTTTCTCATTTGATATTCACATATTTTCACTACCTCTCGAGTCCTTTCATAGTTCGTGATCGCGAGTAGAATAAGATCGCGGGTTAAACTAAGATGTTAGACGTCTATTAACGTCAATTTAAGGTTTTGTATATTCTACCTTCACTTGTTAGTTTAATCGTTCCCGTTTCCAGCCTCGCAGGAGTTTAGCTCATGAAATGATTTCGAATTCAATAGCCTCAATGCGTCCTGGGTTGGAACGGTATTCTTAAGCATAATACCGTACCGTAATGAATTATTTGAGCTTATCTTATTATACCTTTTAGAGTTGTATGTTTAGGTATCTCATTAAAGGTTACGGTAAATCGGTTACACAGTATAAATTGTGTTTGTGAATATTCAGATATTGTTTATTGTAAAAAATGGTAGCAACTTGACTAGTTGTTAAAATAAAAGCGTTGTAAAACAAAGAAAATTCAATTTTTGAGCAGTAATATACACTCGGGAGCAATAAAACTGGGTCACCAACATAAACTCTAATATCTCGGAAACTAAGAATGATAGCTTATTCAAATAAAAAGTATTTTTTAGTCTATTTTAAACTTAATATATAAAACTTCTTAAATAGTCTAAAAAATACTTTGGCTTGGCTCTTAGGTACATACATCATCTCATATCAATAAACGTCTACTGCGGAACATGCTCATCATAAATCGCTCTCGTGCAACGCATTCAAGCTACTATCGTGTAGCAAAAATACAGGAACACGAACACTACGTGCTTTTAATACACCACGAAGTTTTTTACTCTCTAATTATTTATTCCATCAATACATAAATAAAGCAAGCGGTAATCTATCGTGCAAACGAGGCGCCTGCTTTGCATATGGGCCAGTAAAAAGTCAAGTTGATCGCATTAAATAGTTGATCAGAATTTCCAATACTCTTCTCCATGCAAATTTTTTCATTGTCAAGATTTGCACGTAACCACTGAAAGCAGGCTTCGTGAATCTATGATCTGGTTGCATATAATTGGTACTTAGTCGAGTTTTGCAGGTAATATTATTCTGAGAGACCCGTTCAAAACAAAAAAAAGAACTTAGTTTACTTACCTACTTAGATTTAGTTAGCCTTTTATACAATATTCACCAAAAGACGATTCCAGACAGCTCGGTCATCTCGTAAATTGTAGCCGTAAGAAGACTGCTATCGAAAAAACGTAAACGACATCACCAGAAACCGTAAAATAGCTATATTACCCAAGTTTTGTTTTTTAAAAATAATTGATATTCTTTGTATAACATTAATGTTATGTAGTAGAGAAATATCACGAATCAACTTACGGTGTAAAAGGTACAATAAAGTTTTGTGTTTGTTGTTGTTTTTGCTTGGTGGTAGGATCTTTACAGTCCTCCTGGCTAGCTACCACCCTCACATTAAAGTCCGGCGCCAAGCAGTTTACTGTGTTCCGTCGTGTGTATGTGAGAGCCAGAGGGGTATAGGGTAATCTCTCTATATCTCTGTTACTTGGATTCGTGTGCTCCATCTTAGACCCTCTCTGCGCTTACCATCAGGTGCGACAAGGGTCAAACGCGACCAAGTCAAGTAATAAAAAAAAAAAAACAAAAAAGCAAGGTAACAATTTTTTATTTAATAAACTCGGGAACAATGAAATCGAGTCACCAACATAAATCTTAATATCTCAGATAACATTGTTAAACATTTTGACATTATTTTGTTTTTATTAGTGAGCTGAATTCATTGCTCCCGAGTGTAGATGGCCTTTTCCTGTCAGATTAAATTGTTTTTCGCAGAGCCGTCTTCTACCCACAGGAAGTCAGGTTAATATTTCCTTGTGATAATAATTATCAAGACGGGGTATTTTTAGTCATGTTACTGAAACTGGTTATATAATCCGAAGTGATAGTGAATCGTTGTCCCGCCATTAAAAGCATATTTAAGTCACGATTATCATAAATTAAATAGTTAATTGCAGTAGTGTTGCTATTTTCATGTTTTCCAGTTTTAGAAACAAATTATAAAGCGAGAGGATTATAGTTTAGAAATACATACGACACAGACATACACATACTTATGCTTTTTAATACTTAACCGGTTGCGTACGTCACTCACGTCACTATGATCAAAAATGTCATTAAAGTCAGAGTTTGGTTAGGACTAGAGTTGCCGCGAATAGTGTTTATAGCGAATAGTCGAATACCGATTAATCGCCATTCACTTTGGCGAATAGTCGAATAACTCGACATTACTGTTCAACATAAAAAAATCATTAAACACATTAAAAATATTTCTAATTTCTTCTAAGGTTGTGAGAAAAGAAAACAATAAAGTTAAAGAAATCTGTTTCATGTTATACATACCTACATATATGTAGTAAATTTAATTTTCCAGTTTTAAATGCTGGCAACCCTTTTCTTGTACAAGTCTTTCTCTTTAGTTTACGGAGAATACCCCGTTTTGTATAACCCAGCGATTATTATTGTAGGGGATTTCCCGCTCAATCAATACGCTTGTGTTTAGGATAGGCGGCACGCATTTGTTAATTGATTTTCGACATCGGTTGACGTTTTTTTATTTTTTATTTCTATACTTATTTGAAAATTGCTATTGAATTAAAGACTTGATGAATACTTATTAATTAGTTAAAGTGTTACTTAAAAAGAAGAACAATCATGCCAAACCCAGGAAAAACTTAAAAAAATGATTATTTTTAACTCATTAGTTTCTTTTGTTCGTTAAAAGTTTATTTTCGACGACTATTCGCCGAATGTCGAATAATACTAGCTATTATTCGGTATTCGACGAATATCAAAAAAATAACGAGTAATGCCGAATACCGAATAATAGCGAGTAGGTATTCGCGGCAACTCTAGTTAGGACACGAAAAGCAATCATAACTCGAAAACTACAAAAAATCGCAACGCATTGTATAGTAACGTTGTAATATAGTAAAGGTAGCAGTGATAGCCTAGCGATTAAACGATTGCCTTCAATGCAGAAGGGACCTGACGGTCATCGCGAGGAAACCTGCACACCCGAGAGGGTCTCATAAAGTTCTTGATGGTATGTGTAATCAGCAGTGATCGGAAAAAGGTGAGCTAATTTACCTAAACTTCAAAAAACAGAGACAAAAACTGGAGACTTCCTTACGACAACATTTTTTTTCGTGAAAATTATTCCGGGTTTCGGGACATCACTAAAGTACATTTAATATTAATGCTAATACTCGTAGTGCAGAAAACAATTAAATTCGTTTCCTATTTTTGTTTCCCAAAATTGTCACAAAAACTAGATGACACGTTTTTCATTGTTTTTAAAAAAGAGATGATTTATTGTTTTCAAAAAAGGAGATCGTCTTTTATATTTTGAAAACAAATGAAAGACAATCTCCGAGAAAATTCTCCGGAAAAAAAATGTTGTCGTAAGGAAGTCTCCAGTTTTTATCTCTGTTCTTTGAAGTTTAGGTAAATTAGCTCACCCTTTTCCGATCACTGGTAATCATCCAACACGCACCAGGCCAGCGTGATGGCCTAAGGCCTAAACCCTTTTCATTTTGAAAAGAAGCCCGTCTCCAGCATTGGGACAATAATGATCTGATTATTTTATATTATTTAATTTAATCAAAAATTAAGTCTCTCTAAAAGTAAATATATACAACTTGAATTTAAATACTTAAGTAAAAACCCGACCGTATATATTCATTGGCTGTCGATTTAATATTCCCGTATATATTTTTTTGCAATCGATTGGCGGCTTTAACGGTAACATCTCATTTGGATTGTCACGACGTGTCTCTTCAGAAACAATTTGAGCTTCAAGTGTTCTTTCACGTTTTATTTCTTACTTATAATTGTTTGCAAACAAAGTCTGAAGTGTTTACTTTACACTTTGGATTTTAGACATCTTTATGAGTAATGTTTTTATCGTTGTACTGTAACTGTTTATAACAACAGACATATTTCGGTATTAGAATTGACAGTGGCTGTTATGTAGTTTATATTATTGGATTATTAGCAATAGTTTCGTTATTGTGTCCGACTCCCGCGGCGTTGTAGGCAATTGATACATAATTTACAGTTAAGTAATTGTGAACACATAGTATGACTTTAACAAGCTGTTTCGTAGCAGCGATTCAATTCCAAGTAAGATTTAAAGTGCATAATTTAAGAGTCCTTGTTTTGCTGTTTTGTTTACTACCTATTTTACAATGAGCGTAGCATTCATCGACGAATAACGAGTTTTGAGTTAATGTATTTTGGTTATTATTTTTATACAATAATGTGTACTTTACTTTCATTATAAACCTAAAACCCGAAGGGTAAAACGGGACCCTATTACCACAGTGTACCTACTTACTACATACAGTGGGTCAACGCCCATACATTTGACAGGTCCTATGAAATGTCAAAATTATGTAGGGGCGGAGGTTATGTCCCGAGTATGCAGTATGGCTACTCGGGACATAACCTCCGCTCCTTCACCCCGCAACCCCCCGCACGATTGCTCTGCGACAATGTTCTACGTTGACCGACTGTAAGGAGTAACATATACGTAGACTGTGCTATTACTACGACTCCGCTGTCCGTCCGTCCGTCTGTCACCAGGCTGTATCTCATGAACCGTGACAGTTACACAATTGAAATTTTCACAGATGATGTATTTCTGTTGCCGCTATTACAACAACTACTAAAAAACAGAATCAAATAAATGTTTAAGGGGGCTCCCATACAACAAACGTGATTTTTTTGCCGTTTTTTAGATAATGGTACGGAACCCTTCGTGCGCGAGTCCGACTCGGACTTGGCCGGTTTTAATTGTATACAAAACTGCAGCTAAAATACTTTAAAATGATCACATCATAAAACGCGTTTTTTGTCGACGGTAGCTTTCTGCTTAACTTCGGCCAATTACAATCCTAAGACATGATCATTTTTAATATTATTTTTCTTACAATCAATCGGTATTTTCTTAAAGAAAAGTAGACTTTATTGTTTCTGATTGAGTAGTTACAGTTGTTGTTATACATATAAATTTTAAGGATGATATTAGAGACATCAATTAGCCTATTTTAGGCATACAATAATTTAAAGATATTGTGACCAAATCTAAGAATGCATTAATATCAATCAAAAGATATTTTTACAATCAAAAATATTCTCTATTTCTCAGACGGTTTACTCACGTGCATTTTTCGGGACTGCCTGACTAGTTTCGGACTCAAACGGAGTCCTTAATCAAAAAAAATCTGTTAACCATTTTTTTAATGTACACTAAATAATCTTAGGGTATTTATGATATTTTATTATAAACTTTGAAATGTACTGTTTCTATGGTAAAGGTTAGTTCTACATTTATTATTAATTGAAATATTTATTAAATACACAAGAACAATTTGCACCTTTTGCTTTTTGCAACGCAAAAGAACTTTTTTCTAGCGGACATTATTGGAAATGTATTATTATTGTCATGCAAATACAGAAGTTGCCGTGTAAGGAATAATTGTTTGACACGAAGACGCAACAAAAACGCACCAATCACGCACCAATCACGCTAATAGAGATATTCGCATAGATACAGAGCTAGATTACATTAATTAAATGCGATTTTGATGGCGAACGTTTTAGTTTTTTATACTCGATTTATTATCTAAGTACAACGTTCTGTTTATATCTGTGGGAAAAGATGGTCCAGTTGCGAACGTCATTTAGCCCAGAGGTAAAGCGATAGCCCCAATAAAGTTTGTATAGCTTTGACAAGGATTTATATAGTTAGCTCTGGGCTAACGATTTTATGCAAGTCGGCCTTATAGCATAGAATTTGATGTGTTCTCAATTTATACAAGGTGTAACATGAATAACGCACAAACTCTTAAGGGGGCACTGGACTCATCATTATGAACAACTTTTACTATGGAACTAAACCTGAAATCGCGAAAAAATATCAGCTGTTCCCTAAATTTATGTTCGCATAACTCGTCAAAATGTAGGGAAGAGCAGATTATTTTTTCGCGATTTCTGGTTTGGTCCCATAGTAAAAGTTGTTCATAATGATGAGTACAATGACCCCTTGAAGTTGTACACTTATTTATGTTACACCTTGTATATTTTATTTTATATTAGAATATAATTTTCTTTATTTATATGCGAACTAGAGGTCGCCAACGGCTTCGCCCGCATGGTTGTCACTTATCGCATATTTGGCGTGTTTTGGGATAAAAACCTATGCCTAGCCTATGTCCTTCTCCGAGTTCCAGACTATTACCGTACTAAGTTTCATCAAAATCGGTTCTGTAATTTAGTGGTGATGAGGTAACAAACTAACAGACAGAGAGACAGACTTTCGCATTTACAATATTAAGCCGGGTCCGCTGCGCCGTGTTTTCGTGTTTGCAAACAGGATAACATTGTTTGCTAACCGAATAGGGGCGTGGCCTAACAGTTTAGTTCGCAAAAACACAATAACATGTTGGCAAAGATACCTAATCATGTAACATAATGTTTAATGTCTAATCGTCATTATGACAGTAAAACAAAATGAAAGGAAAAAAAAAGGATATTTATCACTATCAAAGCGAGAAAAAAGATCGTCTTCTTGAGAACTGATTTTTACACCTACTTTTAGTTCCTTCACACTATCAGGCTTCAAACGGTAAAATAAGGTAAAGAAAACCCCTCATACGGAAAAAAAAGGATATTTATCACTATCAAAGAGAGAAAAAAGATCGTCATAATGGACGATTATTCTTGAAAACTGATTTTTTCACCTACTTTCAGTTCCTTCACACTATCAGGCTTCAAACGGTAAAATAAGGTAAAGAAAACCCCTCACACATAGAATATGCTTTCGAAATCATATCTAGTTGTAAATAGGATCAGTGGGGCTTAGAATTGAATGTACAAACTCGTTGGAAACTAAACCTCTTCAGAATATCAGGATTCAATCGCGTGTCGCTCGTCAAGGAGGAAACAATCGAGACTGAGGCCGCTGTTCCGATGCAATCCCGTTCAATCTGTCTGCTTTTTAGACTATCCAGTTTTTAGAGTACCGTATAATAATATAAGTAGGTTTATTATTATCTGCCTAGCCTTTTCCCAACTATGTTGGGGTCGGCTTCCAGTCGAACCGGATGCAGCTGAATATCAGTATTTTACATGGAGCGACTCCCTATCAGACCTCCACAACCCAGTAACTGGGTAATACGATACTCTTGGTAAGACTGGTTGTCAGACTTTCTGGCTTCTGACCAGCAGTAACGACTGTCAAAGATCTACAAATGACAGCCGGTACCAACGGCTTTACGTGCTTTCCGAGGCACGGAGGAAACTCGCTATAGTAAATGGTCACCCATCCACAGACCAACCTCGGCAAGCGTGGCTTAACCCGGAAGATCGGTCTATGCGGCTGTAATTATTTAGCCACGAGCTCCTCGTGTTATAATAATATAAGTAGGTAATTGATAAATTATTTGAGGGGTTAGTGGCTAATTAACAACCACGCGGTTCGTACGGTTTGCTGCGTCAGTCCTTGAACGGATGGCCATTCTTTACACATCTCGACCGGCAGCCCACGTGCTACTAAACTGCCCTGAGGTCGCCACGTACAGGGCCAAGTACTTCGGAAACCCAGGTACTCTCCGAGAGACCGTCAGCAACATCAAGGGTGTGCTGGCCTTTTTCGAGGAGTTAGGGTGGATCGAGTGATTACACTTACCACCCGTCACGCAAAATACGCGCTCAGACGTGGAGTTGCGGACACCAGCCCGTCATACCTTATACCTCATACCTCACACGTCTCGACCCCTCCGTGCCTCGGAGAGCACGTTAAACCGTCGGTTCCAGGAGTCATGCGAATATCTATGACAGTCGTTAAGCGTGAATTACACAGAAAAGGCATAAGGTGCAGATACGGCGCAGGCGCGTCGCAATCATACATTTTTTGCGAAAAAGATTTCAAGCGGCACGACAAAACGTATGAAAGCGACCCGCCTTATGCCTTTTCTATGTAATTCACGCTTTACGGGTAGTCAGAACCCCGAAAATCTGACAACCGGCCTTACCTAAGAATATCGGCATTACCCAGTAACTGGGTTGCGTAGTTCTGATGGCAGTCGCTCCGTATAAAATACTGGTATTCAGCCGCTTATGGTTAAACTAGAACCGAGATTCTCAAACTTATTTCGTCTACCGCCCGCTTTGAGAATCGATTATTTTCTAGCGCCCCCTAATTTTTTTTAACTTTACCCCGTCTTACAAATCACGGTCGCAATCATTACTTTTACCGTCCTATACTGCCCCCCTGTAGGTATATAGCGCCCACAAGGGGGCGTTATCACCCACTTTGAGAAAAACTGGACTAGAAGCTGACCCCAACATAGTTGAGAACAGCCTAAGCAGAACGAATTGATAAAATTTCCCTTTTCCGTCGCTAGTTAAGCGGTCTTACGAGGAGACGAACATGGCACAATAATTATCTACGGAAAATGGCAATAAACCCGCCCTCTATTACATGGGACTTAAAAACCAGAACGAGGCGAAACGTGGATGAGTATACAATACGGCCGACGTACCTTGGCGAGTCTGAAGTTAGTTGTTTGGCTGCGCAATGAATCTTATATGAATGAAATTGTCTACTGCGCAGCTAATCAGCTAACTTCAGACTCGCCAAGTTACGTCGGCCGTATTGTACAGACACCTGTAATACAAGAACACTTCTGCTTATCCCTTTGGGGGTTATAGGCGAGAGTTTATGTATGATTTTCGTTTAGAAAAAGTTACCTGAAAGTGTTATAAGCACTAGTGCTGCATCACTTTAGTTAACTTAATCAATTTAAAAATTCTTAGTTTTAAATTGAATTCTGTAAAAATATTAAAAATATTCGAAACACAATTCGATTAGTTAATGATAACAATAGAAAGGTTAGAAATGAGATGCGAAATTTTGATTGAAGACTGGAATAAATATGTATAATTAACTCTTGTTAACCGAAATTAAGTTTTTATTTTATTGACTAATGCCCGGTTTCTATGGTAAAAAACGAATCGTTTTGCTTACCAATGGTATTTTTTTTTTATACTGGGCCTATACATAGACTTAAAGGTTAATTTTATCTGTGATATCCACTGACGTATGAGAGAGTCCACTTTGCAAAGCTGTCAGTTATTTGCTTTATTATTGGTAAAGATACAAGAGTCTTAATTTTAATCGATAACGCTCAGAAAATCATAGGAATCGGCCATTAGATTACTGATAACATTTGAATAATATTTACAGTGACTTTAACAACTTTGTCTTCCGCGATTATAGATGTTCCATAGTGCTCAAATTGTAAGGAAATATTTTTTTTGAAGCGCAATTTATTACAAACATTTAATTCCTTTTTCAAAATATTAAAATTTTCGTCGATTATGCAAACGGCCAGCTATAAATTCATTAAAATAATTGGTTTGAAGCTACAATTATAAGGAAGCTAGGCTTAAAATCGATAACATCTCCGTATCGAATTATATCGATTGTGAGATACTATTTCTCATGGTATAATAATATGCTACGTCAGGTATTCTCTACCCACAATGGTCCAAGACTACGTCACGATCAGTGTTGCTATTGATTAATATCTTCAATACAATTAGGGAGATTTTTAATTCTAATGTCTATCTATATAAATAAAAAGAAAGGTCCTAACTGATTGACTGACTCATCAACGCCCAGCCCAAACCCTTGGACCTAGAAAGCTGAAATTTTGCACAGAGGTTCCCTTTATAATGTAGACAAAGAAAAAGGAAGTATTTTTAGAAATTCAACTCCTAAGAGAGTTAAATAGGGGATGAAAGTTTGTATGGAATCGTCACTTTACGGGTTCAAAATTTCACGCAAGCGAAGCTGCGGGCAAAAGCTAGTATAAAATAAATTGCTAATTAGCCTAACGTTATGTTATCTCGTGTTATTCATCTATTTAGTTAAAAAAGTAACCTGTATACAATTACAAGTAAGTGAAAAAATGCATTTTGCTCGGGTAATTTATTTTCACATAGTGGCAACATCCACAGCCAATGACGTATTCTTGGGCCAATCACATGACCTACTACCGTAGCATATTATACCATGCTATTTCTGAGTACTATTTCTCTTTTCAAAATATAAGCGTATACCGGTAAGTGAAATATTCCGTTGTCAGTTATTCGATAAACATACGGAACCGTACAGTCGCACGCTTGACTGTTTATCAACGAGATGTCTCCTTGTAACAGTACATAGCCAGTTATGGACTGAACTGCAAAATATTCAGTACCACTTTGTTATAAAGTAAAATCGGCGCTGTTGTGAATAAATTTTAAATTCATACCATGTGTGCCTGTTTCCTTAAACCTATGTTATTGTAAGTGGGTAAGTTTGTATACTAAGTACTCGTATATTGGGGAAAGTTTTACTCTTATATTTGTTTACGTCGGATTTACATAGAAAATTATAAATATGAAGTTTTCGCGCTATTGAAGAGTATACGATCCAGATTATCATATACACTCGAGAGCAATGAATCCAGATCACCGGGAATTCTATTTATTTGAATAAGCAAGCCGTTTTTACTCTCTGTTCAACGAAAGATGAGTCCTGAAATAGCGGTCATTTAGTAAATTGTAGGCGTAAGGAGACTTGCGGAATTTGTTCGAAAGAGTTACCGCGGCCCTGGAACGCAAAGAGCATTAGGAGGAACACGGATGGGTTTTAGTCAGTAAGAGTCTAACACTCCGTTCCGCTCCGCTCAGAGCGAAAGGAGTCATAAGATGGTTTGCCATCTATAAAAAAAGGCGTAAGGAGACTGCTATCGAAAAAACGTAAAATACATAATCGAAAACCGTAAAATAGCTATATTAAACATGTTTTTTTTTAAATATTTTTTCTTTGTTTGGTAACGTTTTGTAGAAAATCCCCAGGGGCCTCATTCTCCTAAAATAAATCTTGATAAATCACAACCGAACCAAGGCCGAACCGTTCATTCAGACAGTTCTCAATTTCTAAAGCTATCAAATTATTTGACACAAAAAACAAAATCAATCATTTTGAAAGTTTTCGAAAACAAAAACTGACTGACGGTTGTGGTTCGATTGCGTTTGGCAACAATTTATTTTAGGAGAATTGGGCCCCAGGACTCATCTTACGTTGAAACGAGTATAGTTTACGAGATATTAAGTTTTATTTTGGTGACCCGGATTCATTGCTCCCAAGTGTAGTTTCTATATTATCGACAGGAGTAAAGTCGTGTCGTTGAGGATTATTATTTTTTAAATAACACTTTAAATTCGATATAAGAGTGAAAGTGCAGTATTGACCTCATTATGATTATCCTTTTGCATGGCAGATAAATATTATACAGGGACTTGTTTCGTATTTCGAATTTAAGACAACTTTACACTTTTGGGTCAAAGTATAGTGGCGAAATAGCCTATCGCAGTCGACAGCTGCCCGTAGGCTCCTATGCCCAACCTAAATGAAATCAAATCGCTATTGTTTATTTAATCTGTACCTATAACGTTCTTTCCTGCATTATGCATACATAATTATTTTTAACCAACTTATAATATAAGACGACGTCTGTGGTCTAGTGGTTCGAGTACCGGACTGCTGATCACGAGGTCGTGGGTTCGATTCCCACAGGACACAAATATTTATGTGATGAACATAAGTGTTTGTGTTGGTCTGGGTGTTTCTTATGTATTATAAGTATGTATTTACAACAAAAAAAAGTATATAAGTATTGTATCCATTGTCTAGTACCCATAGTACAAGCTCTGCTTAGTTTGGGACTAGATGGTGCTGAGTAGAAAATGTCCCAAAAAAAAAAAAAAAAAAAATAAGGAGTTTCAGCGATAACCTACTGAATTTATTTAAACGGTCTCATGCTGGTCCTATTTTTTTTAATCCATGTTATTATTTTCACTACACTCCGAATATTCTAGATAGTTATCAATGAGTTTGTATACCAATTAATCGTTAGACGATTGGAGTTAATTTTTCTTTTTTTAAAGATGACTATTTGAGCGGTCTCAACATTTAGTTGATACAACGTACCACCTCTCTAAAAGCTAAATAAAATACGGCTGACGTATCTTAGCGAGTGTGAAGTTAGCTTATTAGCTGCGCAGTAGACAATTTCGTTTTTAAAAGATTCATTGCGCAGCCAAACAACTAACTTCAGATTCGCCAAGATACGTCGGCCGTATTGTACTGTTTGGATAGAAAAACTATGTTTAGAGCTAAGAATGCATTTGTAAGTATGATAGTAAAATTCTGTTCGTACAATACGACTAGGTATGTTAGTACCGCTTGTAGCCTTAACAGTATTGTGTCATCGTTCATGAACACTACGATGACCGTTAAGTCTTTCAACTTAATGAATAAACATTTGTAAATAACAAACATTGTAGAATATCTAGAATTTGAATGGAAATTGAGGTTTCTTTAGGTTACTATGTAAGTATGCTGTTGAGTAGATTTCACACATTATTATACCTAAAATCTAAACCATTTTTTGAGATTTTGTGTGATTAGGGAAAATCTTAGTTTAAAATTTCCATGTACCAGGTTATTCGAAAAGTCGCGGGCCATTTAAAGTATCACAGTTTTAAAATGCGATAATTTTTATTTCATGCAAAATGATACTTATTTTGATTTTTTTCAATAATTCTTCATTCCTGCTTTAGTTACGGATTCAGATTTATACTATTTTTCCAACACTACTAATCGAATTGTCATGATCTATTGTTTATAAAGCGTATCCATGGAGTTTCTTGCTGGTTCTTTACCATAAGACCTACCTTCTGGAACCGTGCACCTAGTTTTGACGTTTTAAAAGCACCTGCAATCTGGTTTATTTGAAACTAGGTTTTGCCCGCAGCTTCGCTTGCGTAAAATTTTGAACCCGGTAGGTGATGATTTTCCATACAAACTTTCATCCCCTATTTAACTCCCTTAGGAGTTGAATTTCGAAAAATCCTTTCTTATTCCTTGTCTACATTATAAGGGGAACCTCTGTGTTAAATTTTAGCTTTCTAGGTCCAAGGGTTTGGGCTGAGCGTTGATGAGTGAGTCAGTCAGTCAGTCAGGACTTTTCTTTTTATTTATACATAACTTCACGCCTTATTCCCCGAAGGGTTGGCAGAGGTGTATAGTACAACACCCACGTTTCGCCGTTATGTTTTAAGTCCCATGTAATAGGGGGCGAGCCTATTGCCATCATCATTTTCTTTTTATTTATATAGATAAAAAACTTTGACTTTGACAACTGGCTAATCGAATCGTTATAAATAAGGGGGCTGGTTTGGTCGTGTTTGGTGATACTGTTTATGACTATCTTTTAAATTCTCTCTTCAGCCTTACGCCTATGCCAAGAATCTTACTTGACGTTGAAAACCAACACCATCGCCAAAAAAACTTTACGGTATTCACAGCAATGCTTTCTGAAATTCAAAGAACACTGTCCTCGATATATCATAAGAATTGTGCCAAGTTCAAAAAGTAGAGTAGTAGTGCTAGAACGGTACCCGATCTCGCAAATTCGTGGCGTCAAATTGCGATGACACGCCACTAACAGCCGAGCAAATGGCGCAATCAAGCGTCCCCATGAAATAGTGAACAATGGCCATTTGGGAAGTTCTGTTTATTACCTAGGTTTTTTTTAACGAGGCTTAAAATTGAAAGAAATATTTGTTTAGTGAGATCGATATATAGCGATAAATCGAATCTAACCTATACATTTTTTATAAATATCGATCCTCAACTGGCTCTCAAATTGATAACTTTCTGATCGAGAATCTAAAAACAATTTGATTTATAACATAAAACTCCCCTCATAAAAAAGAAAACTGAATTATGAAGCCTGGACAATAAAATTTCAATAGGTACTTATGATAAATAACTAGCTGTGCCATCACGGCTCCGCCCGCATTAAAAATTTATTTTTCATTATATCAGAAATATTCGCGCAAATGCCAACAACAACTGTATAAAATTATAAGCCAATCCATCGACTACTTTTCGAGTTTTCCGGACACAAACACACAGAAGCTGAATTTTTATACATAAAGATTATATTTTTAGATAAACCATAGAATAGATAACAAAATAAGTTATTATTATACTCGTATTATATATATGTTTTTATACAGCACAAAAAATCTGCCAGCATAAATCCATACAGATCTACCACTGAGTTCCCGTGATTGATTAACAGCGATTTGTATCAAGTAGTTATGGCGGCGCACGCGCAGGCATCCGACGACGCGTGCGGGAGAATAGCTTCACCGTTGTCGAAGCTTTTGTATCCATGTATAGATATATCAATTAATCTATGTGGAATTTTGGATTGTATACTGATTTGTTTGGAAAATATAATTTTGAGATATATGAAGGAATTTTTGGTAATTTTTTGTGTTTTGAAAAATTGGACTTCTTGACCGTTGTGTCTGAATATAATGCTGTCAGGGTTTGAATTTTTTACAAGTATACTGTAGAACAAGGGTCTTCAACCCGCGGCCCGCGGGCCGCCTGCGGCCCGCGGTTGCCTCCTTGGCGGCCCGCCCCGTGCCATTAGATTAACAAAAATAAAATTAACATGTCTACAAATTATACCTATTTACACATTAAAACCGACTTTAAATCGCTCGCCCATTCAATGTTTCTGTCGAAGATGCCCCTGAAGAAGTTCAGATGGAATTGATAGAATTACAGTGCAACTCTACTTTAAAAGACAAATTCAATTTAGAGTTGATCGAGTTTTACTCAAAATACATCCTTTCAGACTTTCCTAAAATAAGAGATCATGCACTGAAAATGACATCTCTGTTTGGCACCTCATATCTTTGCGAACAATTATTTTCTCGAATGAAGAACGTAAAGTCGAAGACAAGAACTAGAATCACCGATGTTCACCTTGAAAACAGTTTGAGAATTGCAACGACTACTATAGGGGCAGATATTGATAAATTAGTTAAAAGTAAACAATGTCAGACGTCTCATTGATTAAATTTTACTAAAACAATTTCTACTTAGTGTGTAAAATTAAGTAATAAATAACGTCAATGATTATATTACTTATTGCTTTTTAATTACTTTTTGTTTACAATGGAATGCCTTTTTTGTGTTGCGGCCCGCCGAACCAATATCAGAGTATACTAGGCCCTTGACCTAAAAAATATTATTTATAAAATATTATTTATAAAATATATTATTCGTAGTCGTAGTATTAGTCGTTCTACTAACAATGTTATGGGCCAAAAGTGTCTGAAATAAAAAGATTTTATTTTATTTTATTTATTTTATTTAAAAAGGTTGAAGACCCTTGCTGTAGAATAACACAAGGTGAGTCTGAAAGGGGGTACTAATCCGTGCGGACCAATTAAAGTATCACTGGTGACTGTTTTGAAGCAAGTGTTAAAATTTCAAAATTCGTCATATTTTATTTCCATGCCAAATGATTTTTATTTTAGTTTTTTCAAAAATTCTTCATCCCTGCTTTAGTTAAGAATTCAGAAAATAGAGCTTCTCATCCGTGATCCCAAATATGATCTAAAATTTTACATTTTACAGCTGATCATGAATGAGGATAGATAGATTTTAGCGTATTTTTTAAGACATATTTGACCTGCTATTCCTCTTAAATTATTGACTTCTGGGGAAAGTTGTAGAACAGAAGTTGTTTATTATTATGGGTACTTTAACACCCTATCTTTGTACCCCCTCGTACCTGGTACCTCGGATTAGTGAATATACGAGGTTAGTTGGAAATAGGGTATTTCCAACTAATCCTGTTTATTCGAGTTCATACGTTTTGGCAGTATGAAAACGTATTATTTTTATATCAATCATCATCGCCTTCATATTTTCTATACAAAGAATGAAGGTTACTGGTTCCGCTTAAGGTTTTGCTATATTGTAGCAATTCATACATACTCAACAGCTCCAAAGGCCACACCCAGAGAAACTTAGAGATATCTTCCAGTAAAAAGGTGTACAAAAACTTATCAAGCGGCAGTTCTAGTAATAATGTCATCATTCCTGTCTAATGATACGTCGTGGTTCATTATAGTGGTCAGAAAAACTTACCACTAATACCGTAATATCTTTTTCTCATGGGAGTAGGCAGAAACTGTAGAACGCCACATGCTACATCCTTACATCCTTTTACTTCGTCCACGTTCATGCATTTTGTCATACACGCACGCCGGTTGAGAGTACTACGCACCTGTCCTTTTTTAAGAACATCACCAATAACATCGATGTATGTCCTTCTAGGGCGTCCTCTACTGGTGTTTAGGGCGTCCTCTACTGGTGTTTCCACTGACATCCACCTTATGAATTCCGTTCACTCATTCTTTCAACATGACCAAACCACCTAAGCATACCTACTCCTTTCAATTTTTGTCACTACATCATCTTTTAAACCGCAACTTTGTCTTATCACCTCATTCCTCAATCTATCGTTCAAAGTTACACCACACATACTTCGCAAGGAACGCATTTCCACGGCATTTATTCTGCTTTCATGATTCTTCTGCCACGACCAACATTCGCTTCCATACATAAGCGTAGGTTTCAGCACACCATTATGGACAGCCAGCCGTGCCTGTTTGGACATCGACTGGTTAGCCACAACCGCATGCATAGCACCGTTCACTTTATTTCCTGCATTTGCTTTTCTCTCCACATCTTCGTCAATCTTACCATCTCTTGTAAAGAGTAATACGTAACGTAATTACGTGCATAGTAATTATGCATATGCATAGTTTAATAAACTCGTCTTCGTCGAACGTTAATCGTTCTTATTCTAATTTGTTCATCAGAATTTGCTTGACATTATGAATGTTTTATGATCGTGTAATCTATCTGGGTTTCTCTAGGAATTGTTGTGTAATTTATATCAGGATTTATGAACTTCCTTATTAAAAGCGTTTATGTAGTTATAGTTATTACTGAATAAAACAAACTACACTAACTACATTAGTAAGTGAGTCTCGTTAAAGTGCACTTCAGTCTACGCTATACTGTTTCGCTATAAAGCATTTTGCGTCATAAGCTATAACATAATTATATAGCATGAAGTTCACACTAGTTTTTTTAAAATGTCGCAGCATTATGCTGAGATAGGAGCCTTTTTTGGCCTCGTGCAGGTAGTTTTTATTTTTTATTGTTTTTTTATAAATTGATTTTGTAACTGCCTGTGTAAGTCCAAAATAAATATTTTTTCTTTCTTTCACTATATGCTATATCGGAAGCCGGTCTACTATGTATAGCAAATTATTGGACGGCGATCCGTAAGGCGACGGACGGGGTAGAAGTGAGGCGGGTCCACGAAGCAAATACATTTGCTTCGTGGGCGGGTCGCGGTTCGGAAATTCGCACGATATAGCTCTGAGAATCGCTCATGTTTATCGCGTACAGCAAGTCAAAATTTTATAGCATAGCGTTGTGTGAACGTGTCCATATAAAATGTATGCTGAGCGATATCTTTGTGCGATACAATATTTGCTATAATCCTAATCGTAACTTCCTAACTTAATATTATAAATGCGAAAGTAAGTTTGTTTGTTTGTTACCTTTTCACGCCTAAACCACTGAACCGATCATCCTGAAATTTTGCATATACTTTGTCAGGTGTCCAAAAACGGACATAGGGTACCTTTTATCCCTAAAAAAAGTACGATTCCTGAGGAAAACAACAATAACTTTCATAGATGGCGCCACGTGTCTTTCGAATCACGATTGAATTATATTATTATAGAAACTTTAGTAGTGTGTGAAATTCTAAATTAACTTGAGCGAAGCCGCGGGCAAAAGCTAGTGTAGTATAATTAAAGTCGCTTTTTGCGTCTGTTCACTTACTACTTCTAAACAACCCCATGGATAATTTCCTCCGGAAGGTTTTAAGCTATAAAATGTGCCCGAGCGACGCCGGGGCAGGTCGCTATACTTTATATTACATCGTAGTCTGAACGGCGCTTAATTCTCAGTGAATTCGATAAACTCCTGGATTCTAGCTAATGGAGATAAACTTAAGACTCACTTCCGCGTCTTTTGCAAGGGTTGTCGCGCACGAAACTTGTTTGCAATTAAAACACGGAAAATTGAATTTATTAGAGATGCACGTCTGTCCTTTCTTGGATCAGATATCAAATGGAAGTATTGAGTTTGAATCCCGCAAAGGCGTGGAGAAACTGGATTGGCGCGAATAATTATTTAGGTTCAGTTAATGAATTACCTCCTGATAACATTACTTCGATCATTGAAACATTAGCTTTATTTTTATTCTGACATTATCTTTCAATCATTATAGGTCTATCTATCTGTTAGGTTTTTATAAAAATAACTTTCTCCACGGCATAATCAACTGCTATTTCGCAAATTACGTACGTGGTGAATGGTTATTATTTTTTTAAATCACATTACAGCCCTAATAATGTCGTAGATGCGCAGTCGCGTAAAAAATGGTGGGTCTTGCGTATACGCGTGCATCGCACATCAATCGGCGCAATTATATCGAATCCGTTTCAATACAAAAACTATATATAAAATGTACTATTTGTTGGTCTATAAGTGTTTTATTAACTGTAAGAATGGAAAAAATAAACTACCTAGAACTAAATGCATTTAGCGAGTCGTTGTGCAATCGGGCCCTAATTATTTACTTATAAAAACTTAAATGTTTAATTTAATAATAAACAAATACTGCTTACTTTCATAACTAAAGACTTTTAAAATATTGTAAAATATTATATAAAAGGTTTTTGGAGCAATTTCGGATATGATGTAAATTCGTTCAAATGAATTTTCCACAGAATGTGTCGTCAAAATATTACGAAAAGTGAGGGGCAGAAAAATGGCGTCGTACCGTCTTGACCGCAATTAAAAATATCATCACATTCTACGGTAAATTCATTTGTCCGAATTTATCCCAATATCCGGAATTTCCCCAACGCTATTAAATTGTAGCTAAAACGTTAACTTTATTTGAGCGTCATGCTTCTTTAATCCTTATTAATGATAGAAGGCTACAGTAGCAGCTAAGGTTCTAATAAATAAATTCATGTTCCATAACCACTAACCAAGCTCGCAAACGGCACGTATGCCTCATCCCGTATATTGTGGTTTTACATAGAAAATATAGGAATAATGCCCACCACGCCTTTGCGTTGTTCAACGTGTTTTTTTTTGTAATATTATTAAGTATATTTTTATCTCGTTTATTTATTATTTAGGTACACATATTCCTATACATTTTAAATCCTAACTTCCTAACGTATGCGAAAGTAAGTTTGTTTGTTTGTTACCTTTTCACGCCTAAACCACTGAACCGATCATGCTGAAATTTTGCGTATACGTTGTCAGGTGTCCAGAAACGGACATAGGGTACCTTTCATCCTGCAAAAAAGTACTGTTCGGTGTTCCCGAAGAAAACAACAATAACGTTCATAGATGGCGCTACGTGTCTTTCGAATTATATTATTATAGAAACTTTAGTACTGTGTTAAGAGTTGATTGTCAAATTCTAAATTAAAGCGAGCGAAGCCGCGAGCATAAGCTAGAAGTGCTTAAAAAAAAAAGAAAAAAGAAACATGTAAAATATGTAAAAATAGTAGCCTACCGTCATCGGGAACAGGGTCCAAGCTACCGGTGGTTTAGTATATTTTCATTATAACCTGTAATACTATTTAATGTCTTTGCCTATACAGTTGTCGCTACTTATTACTTATTACTTCTATGGTTGTCGCAAACTAATAAATCGGATTTGACAGCTGTCAAAATACTCTATGTAGTGTCAACACTAGTAATTAATGCTCCAATGCAAGTTTTTCGCGGGTAATCATCCATTAGAGTTATTATAGTTAGCGAAAAAAATTACCTATAATAGATAATCCCCACTAATATTACCTATAGGTAAATGCGAAAGTCAGTCTGTCTGTCTGTTACGCTTTCACGCCTAAACCGCTGAACCGATTTTGATGAACCTTTGTACAGAGATAGTCTAGAACCAGGAGAAGGACTTAGGCTACTTTTATCCCGAAAAATACGGAATACGCAATAAATTACTTCCACGCGGGCAAGGCCGCGAACAAACGCTAGTATTACATCAAATTGGTGTAGTTTCGTAGCATAAGTGTCTGCATTAGTGAACATTATGTGGAATAATTGAAATAACTTACGAAGGCACTCCCTGTGTAATAGCTTACACAGGAAATGCCATTGAGAATTTAATAGTGGAATAGGCCACCTCATAGTGCCTCTCTGTGTGAAATAACTGGATAGAATTGTCGCCAGAAACTCCAAGAAGTCACCAAGAATTATAACAGCATTTCATTTCTTTAAAAATAATGAGAAATCAAATACCTTAGTTAGGCCTAGTATACAAGCGGTTAAACAATAAAAAAATACTCCAATGCGCGGCGATTAGTTCATAGCCTGGGTGCGCGATATAAGGCATCACCGTAAGGTCGATGGGTAGAAAATGCTTAAAGGCTCATTAGGCATCATATAGGCATCATCATAGTTTCTCGAAGCGAGTCTCAGGCTATCTCTGTTTTCATCGTAGAGAAAGACAACGACAGAAAGAGTCTCGCTTCGAGAAACTATCCTCGTGTAAATCGGCCTTATGGCATTAAGTCCGCCTCTGTACTAAGTTTTAGCACAAAAAATCAAATAATGAATAAATAAAAAATGTAAGTAAATAAAAATGCGGCTTTCTTTAAGATCAAAGTATTGTAACTTCTGTACTTATTTATTTTGTGGTTTTATGGAAACGTCAAATCCGACCCATTGCGTTGCGGCAACATTAATAATAATAAAAAAGCGTAACCATGGTACACCTTATGTAACTGGTACTAGTGTTACTGAACATGTTTATTAATATTTTTTTATTAACTTTAATATGTTTTGCAGTTTTAACGTAGCTTTTGCATGAGTAGAATTAACACACAATTTTTTTTTCGCTTAAAAATTGTTGTGGCAGACAAAATATATAAAGACAAAAATTTCAAGATTCTATAAGCACTTTTCGAGACTTTTCTGAGGATACAGTCAGATATAGGTTATTGAGAACCTTTTTGGATCATCTTAAGGGAATTTATATTTCTGAACTTTATAATCTAAGTATAAAGTTTAAAATCTAAATAAGTTTATAATCTAGTCAACCGTAAAAAACCGTAACTAATCATAAAAAAAGTTTATAATGTTCTCGAGACGCCATCTTAATTAAGGTGATGTACCAAGGTGAGACCGGTACGGTAAAAAAACTATCTTTCTCCAAAGAAAAAGAAAGAAGCCCGACTCCTTCGCGGCAATTATCTATATTTAAACAACAAATACATAAAACTACGAAGATAATAAAAGAAATACAGCATAAAAATGATACGAACATGTAACATTAAGTGCAGACAGGTGGTTACGCTTGTCCGTGTAGGATTACACGGTCGAGGCGGGCTTGGAACAAACAAATTACTGCAAGACACCACACATTGAAACCTATTCACGCCTCGAGGAGCTGTGTCTTCATGTTTATGGGCTACTGCGTGGTGATCAGTGAATGTATAGCATGTATTTGACGAGTTATGTTGTTAAAAGTGTTAGATGTTGTGTTTTAGCTTCGTGAATCGTCTGTAAGTTGTTCATTGTTACACTCTTAGCAAACGTGGTCGTTACTTAGAGGGCTATTACACTATCATATATCTGGGATCATATATATAGGCTCATATCTCTTATAAGACTTCTATAGTCATGTCTTTGTATGGCGAAATGATTCATATACATTGTCATATATCTATGAAAATAAATCTATGATAGTGTAATATCTAGGGTATGATAGTTTGAAAGAAGATAAGAAGAAAATTTATAAAGAATGGAAGAGAAAGGCAAAAAAGGCGGTAGCAGTTTCGAGGGCTAAGGCGCAGGAGAAGTTGTATGACTCACTGGACAGCCCTAGAGGCCAGAAGGAGCTCTACCGGATAACAAAAGCAAGAGAAAGGAGAACGAGAGATATAATTCACATTAAGTGTATGAAAGACGACGCTGGTAAGGTTCTGTCCAAAGATGACGAAATAAAAGAACGATGGAAGGTTTATTTTGAAAAACTAATGAACGAAGAGAATAAATGGAACGGTGTGCTCAAAGAGGTACAAGTAAACGTGGGTTTGGTGAGGGAAATTAGCATGAATGAAGTAAGAAAGGCAGTTCAAAATATGAAAAATGGAAAGGCTATGGGCCCAGATGATATACCAGTAGAAGTATGGAAGTGTTTAAAAGAAGATGGATGTACATGTCACAATATCTCCCTTGACGGCTAGTAGCTCGCCTGAGAATCGGTCGCCATTTCTCTCGAAATGTTGCCCTTATTGTACTACAGTCAGCATCAATATATCGGGATGAACAAACTCTCCAAAATGATCAGAATAACTAAGAAAATTAAACTATATGTCTCAATGATACAAAGGGTGTTTTAGAATGAAGACAGTACACGATAATTGTCATTATGACAAGAGTTTAATCCTAGTGAGATGAGGTTTAATTTCTTTAGTTGATTAGGTAATGATGAACAATCTGTTCGTCCCGATATTATATTAGATGCTGACTGTATATCTACAAAGGGGACCATTGAAAAGGGGGAAGGTTTCACAGCTCTGAATTTTGTAACTCTGAAATTCTTGGTTACTGTGGGGCGCGGGCGCAAGCTTGCAGTAAAATTATTGAGAGGACGCGTGAGACAACACAGTCAATACATTGAAAGCTATTCACGCGTCTAACTTCGTATTGCCATCTGCAGTTTATAGGTTAATAAATGGTGATCGGATATATATTGTATAGCCGTGTAGGTCGAGTTATGTTGTTAAGAATGTTAGTTGTCGCGTCTCAATACTTAATACCCTGGATATATATAAATGTGTCCGGTCATGGACTAGCGATATTCTAGGTACTCATATAAGGTCTATCTATTCATATACGAAATATTTTAAGGGATACATTTATAGGTGGTAAAGAAGCCATTTTTTTTTTAATATTTATGATATATTTTTTTTAAATTAAATAATTTTAATTTACTTGATACACATAACAAATATTGGCTCATTACTATTTTCAACATCCATTACGCTACCTAGTTTCTACGTAGTATTTGTTGTCATTGAAGCGGGCAATGTTTTTTTAAATGTGCAAAATTTCTCAAGCATTATTACAATTATAATAATTACGTAAAATAATAAACAAAAAAAAAACACTTCTATGGCTTCTTTACCACCTATAGATACATCTCTTAAAATATTTCGTGTATGAATAGATGGACCTTATGTAACAACTATTCTAGTACACAAATACATTATACACTAGGGTCCAATCCACTTCCATTTTTTTGTTGAGATATTCTGTACGTATTTACAAAAAAAGTCATATCTCTCAAAGTTTTGGTCCTACTGAGATAAAAGTAGGCTTATTCGGAGGGCAACAATATTGTCTATCGTTTACATTACGATACAATGGGTTCACATAAGGACATTGAGTTGTAGACAATATCTCAACAAAAAATCAAAATGGCTGCCAAATAGCGGGGAAGTGGATTGGATCCTAGTGTGAAGTGTATTTGTGTACTAGAATAGTTGCTTTATAAGTATACCTAGAATATCTCTAGTCCTTGGCCGGACATACTGTATACAGAATATCGATAGCAAGAGATGAGTGAACTCTGTATAAATAAATGCCAAGGCATTTTCTAGTTACATAGTGGAATCCAGGGCTATCGGTACTTCTTCTTCTTCTCTTGTGTCAGCACGAGCTATACAAAAATAGCTCATGCTGTGGTGAAAAGATTAGCCAGTCAGCAAGGTTGGTAGCGGGGCTGACTGCCCAGGGTGCGCCGGACGTACTGAAGTATCGTCACTCGTGGAGGCTCTTTTCATGCACCCCTTGGTTATCGGTATTACAATGTAGGTTCACTAAAAGTGACCTGTACCCCAATTGTGCGTTTTTTTACGTTACTACTGTAGTTGCGTCACGCCAAAAATGTATGAAAATTTAGGCAGCGCCTCTAGCGGCGAATAGCATGACTAAAAAATTTGTTTGACATTTTTGGCGTAACGCAACTACAGTAGTAACGTAAAAAAATTACACTTGGGGTACTGATAGTTAAAACTGAATTCAGAAAACCTTAAAATTGGAATCTAAATATTTCACAAAAACACCGTACTCTACATACCTTTAATACATTTTTTCATCCAACAAGCGATCTCATCGCTCATAAAAGTAACACACTGGCGATTACGATCGTCGTTAGAATCATGCGCATACGACGGTCGACGGTCGCCGCAGGCATCCCGGCCGATTTGCGGGCTACGGGTGATCCTGCGGGATATTTACCGTTCGCATTCCATACACCATAGCTGCAACACGCTAGCGATCAACGACGTGATATGGCAGACATAAATGGCGGTTAATATTTAGTTTAAAGTTGATGTTCTAAAATAGGGGTCTGTGGCTAATTAACAACTGCGATCATTTGATTTCCAAGGTTAAGCTGCGCTTGCCGCGGTCACTCCGTGGATGTGTGACCGTTCGTTACACATCGAGACCCAAAATAATCCACGACATGATCAATTATTGCTATGATAGGATTGGAATCCAAACAGAAGAGGGTTGCTTAATAACAACCGCGCGAATCGTAAAATCTGCGAAGTTAATCTGCGCTTGCCGTGGTCAGTCGGTGGATGGGTGACCGTTCGTTAGACATCAACACCCCTTCTTGCCTCGGAGAGCACGTTAAACCCTCGGTCTCGGGTATCATTCGAATACTTATGACAGTTGTTACGGGCTGTCAGAAGCCCAAAAGTGTGACAACCGGTGTAACCGTAGGATATCGGCATTGCCCAGTAACTGGGTTGCGTAGGTCTGATGGCAGTCGCTCCGTATGAAATACTGACCGCATCTGGTTAGACTGGAAGCTGATCCCAACATAGTTGGGAAAAGGCTAGGCAGAACGTTTAAAAAAAGAACCTGTGTCACAAAAAATCTATTTATTAGCCCAAAATAGGCCTGTTATATGCAGCTTCAATTTCTTGAAAGTTTTTATTTCGCTTTGACCTATTTTTAGGCCTCCGTCTTCTCCTCTTGTGTTACCAACGAGTTATACTCGAATAGCTCATGCTATTTTGAAAATATTATCTAGTCAGCAAGGTTGATAGCGAAGTTACTACCCAGGATGCGCCGGAGTGACCTAAGTACCTATCGTCACTCGTGAAGGCTCTTTCAACTAATCAATTACTGGAAACATAGACACAATAGATAAACAATGGAAGTCGCCGCAATGCGTGGCATTTGTCATTAAGAGGTTGTACTTTTAACGCAATAATTAAGCTTATATCCGTGGTAGACAACAATAGGTCTCTCATCTGAGGGGTAAACGTCAACGATGAAAGGTCATTAAAAGAGGGAAAAGGCGTCGATAAATCTCACCAACACTGTTACCGGATTCTAGTGTCACTCAAAAATGGTACGAAGAAAAAACCTCTAATCCTTGACCCGTGTAATGTATACGATCAATGAAACAAACATCACTCCTGTATTCCCCGGAGGGTTGGGCAGAGGTGTATAGTACACCCTTGTTTCGCCGTTATGTTTAAGCCCCATGTAATAGGGGACGAGCCTATTGCCATCAACCGGGCACAAATCCAGACTCTGCAGCTCCGGGCTGCTACTGAGAAATTTCACACGAAAAAACCCAATAACACTTTGCCCAACCTGGGAATCGAACCCAGAACCTCACGCTCAGCAGTCGCGCTTGCTACCACTAGACCAGCGAGGCAGACAAACATTAATATGCGATTTAAAATATGGAGGTGTCAGCTCTGTAAATAAAGTAAAAAAAAAGAGGTTTTATTATTAGTTATTAGTGTAACATAGACTATCATCACTAAGATCAATTAATCAAATGCCATCAAAACATCATTTTATATACACAATTTAATTTGTGCTTAGAAATGAACGAATAATGTCACTTAATTCGCTTATTTATGTACAGACGCCAGCATATATAGCTACTATAATCTGTCAAATTTCTTTAATAGATTTTCATCTTTATCGCAAAAGTCTTAGGTTCAAGATTGATTGGGAAAATTTGACAGTTTCGGGTAGCTTCATGTGCTGGCGTCTGTACCTAATTCAAATGGCTCTGACGCACGATAATTTTCTTTAAGACTCTTGCGCATACGACAGACTGAGAAAGCTCTTTTAAAAATATACGATTTATGTATAGTCTGTAGTGAATTAGCTGATCGTTCTTAATTCCTAACGAACCCGGAATTTTGTATAACAACTAGGGATTTCATAAAATAACGAAACAGCAATATCAGTAATCGCACTTGACAACAAAACCTGTATAAAGCGCCCAATCCACTACAAGTTTTATTGCACAAGTTGATTTGAGCAACCGAATTTAAAACTGTAGACACACTTGCAACAAGTCAACTTCTGCAAGTCTTACGAACTAAGCGAGAAATAGAGTGCAATAGTAGTATGACCTTGTCGGTTTTTAAAAACAAAGTTAAGTCCTTCATTGCCATGGCTCCATACAGCGTCGAAGAATTTATTCCAAAATTACAATGACCTTGATATACCTACTTTTAAAAATGAATGTAATTTGATTGATTGGTTTCATTTATGTTATGTTAATATTTCAATTGTAATTAATTTTGTGACATGTAATTATTACTATTACCAATAAAATAACGTATCGTATCAATAACTTCATCGCGCTTAAGAAATAGTTGCATGCGCAGTCTTTAAGCCTTTATTAATGCCCACAAACGTTTTCATCACGTGATTTCCGCCTACAATCACTTCACCGGATACGTTTGCTCCACAATTTACATTTATCGTTCGAACCTCTAGAATTATCGCTAGCATCAAGTATAAAGTCTAATTACAAAGCCTAACGATATTATTAATTTATTCATAAAATATTGACGACGTCTCTAAGCTTCTAGCTAACTAACCTATAAAATAGCTTGTGAATTATAGGTTCCTTTTCAATTAATATTTATGGGAAATTTCTTCTCAAATAATATACTAGTTAAGGCTTAAGTTATGGTAATAAATAATTAGAAAATGGACTCGCACTTATTAGTTCATCATCTGCCTAGCCTTTTCCCAACTATGTTGGGGTCGGCTTCCAGTCGAACGGGATGCAGCTGAATATCAGTATTTTACATGGAGCGACTGCCTATCAGACCTCCACAACCCAGTAACTGGGTAATACGATACTCTTGGTAAGACTGGTTGTCAGACTTTCTGGCTTCTGACCAGCAGTAACGACTGTCAAAGATCTACAAATGACAGCCGGGACCAACGGCTTTACGTGCTTTCCGAGGCACGGAGGAAACTCGCTATGGTAAATGGTCACCCGTCCACAGACCAACCTCGGCAAGCGTGGCTTAACCCGGAAGATCGGTCTATGCGGCTGTAATTATTTAGCCACGAGCTCCTCGCACTTATTAGCTAATGGGGCAATTAAAAATAGAGGTAACATAAGCCTAATCAGCTCTTTACTGTCCCACTGCTGGACACGTGCCTCTTCTCAGAACAAGAAGGGTTAGGCCTTGGTCCACCACGCTGGCCTGGTCAGGGTTGGCGGACTACACCATCAAGAACTTATTTTATTTTAAAGTCTCAAATACTGTAATTATAGACACAATAGATAAACAATGGCACTGACGAACCGGCAGTGCCGGCGTAAGGGCCACTGACACCCCGGGCGAAAATATTGTGGCGCCCACTTGAGGGAAGCAATATCAAGTGTTAGTACTCCAACTTCAGACCTTGGCACCCCCCAGAATTTGTCGCCCTGGGCCATCGCCCCATCACGCCCCCCCCTAACGCCGGCACTGCGAACCGGTTCGTCGGTCGGGACACTAGCGGTGCTTCAATTGTGCAGGATTCTTTACAATGTTTTCCTTCACCGTTCAGACAGTATTTGTTTTCAAAAGCTGTCAAATTGTTTGACACAAAAAACAAAAACAATCATTTTGACAATTTTCGTTCGTATGCGTTTACGAGTAGCAACAATTTTGTTGGTTGAATTAGCCCCCAGTTAAGAACTTCAACAAAATACGAAAGGTCAAGTTGTATGGATATGATAAAACGTTTTTATTTTACTGTTCCTGATTAATGCGTATGTATGCACATCTATCTTCGCAAATCAAGATAACAGTAATTATAATGTGTAAAATGACTATTTATTTTAAATACTTTTTTGTCACTTTTACAGTAAAATTTTACGTTAAATTAAGTTCCCAAATGTGTTTTTAATTACTTTTCGGAAACAGTGCAGAAAGTAATTTGTGCGTTAAATTCAAAAATGAATTAAGTTGTTAACTAATCCGCAGATACTCGAGTATATATCTACACTCCAGTGATTCATATAATTGCAAAAAAGTACTATATTTAACACCCTCGTACGCAAAACTAATCCATATACATAAACAGAATAAAACATACAATCCTTTACAATATCTTATCTACAATTTCTCGTAACTAGTGCATTCATTATAAAAAAATCCGTTTTATTACATAAACACTAATAAAAAATTGAAATTGGAAAAAATAGTGATTTCACACTAGATATTATTTTACTGTTAACATCAATCATAAAGTCATTTTAGTGTAAATATTCGGAAGATTGCCGGTCACTTATGACGGGCATTTTCTCATACGCGGAATGAGATACATGTGGTAATGTAAATCTTTATTTAAAGAACGTTTTTTTATACAAAATTGACGTAATTTGACGTCTTGTTTCACTTTTTATTGTTACGTATAATAGTGGCGATAGAGTATGTAGTGATGGCTTACAATAAGTGCAAGCGAATGAGAAGGTTGTTAAAAAAACGTTACCACGCTTAAATAATGGTAACTTGAAGTTGATAGCAGTACTATTTGCTTAAGTTACTTAGGTACGTAATACGTTTGTAACTTAAGTATGTAATTTCTAAGTATTATGTATTGTAGAAATCACTTTTTCTAGGGCTGCCCTTAGGATATACCTATTATATGTACCGTGCCCTAGGCGTAGTGATAATGTGCAATATGCTTTGTAAAGTCAATGAAATATAAAGGAGTAAGTACCTTTAGGCTATAGAAAAGTCACGCTTGATCTCTTGATCTGCCATGCCAATGTATTTTATTGATTTTTCTATGTGCTGACTGATAGGCTGCGACCTGTTAAAATGACTGCACTATTTGCTAATTGGCAAGCTTTAATACTCCTTAATCGATTTCTCCGACTCGCATGGGATTAACCAGCTGATATGGTCCCAACATTAAAATTTTGTATAAACGGTAAACAAACCAAAGAATCTACTAAAAATGTTATACATTTCAAAAAAAAACTAACACTTTCTTTAAACATTTAAAAAAGTGTAGGTATTTATTTTTAAGATTCATAAATCGAAATGAATGTTTCACGATCAATGTAATGTTTACTTTTCATACAAGTTTAAAATGGCCAGACTATACATACTAGATTCTTTGTCTTTGCTCGTAACTATTCCATAACTAAGCCCGTGGTCTGTTACAAACGCAGTAGACCGCGTCCAGCCTTTGTAACAGACTACGGCCTTAAAAGCGCGGCCTTACAGTTGTGTGAGAAAGACCACTATAGTGCATTTCCATAATAAGCATTCGTCGACTGCGTACAGCGTCACGCCGGAGACTACGGCGTTTGTAAAAAGCCACGGCGTTTGTAACAGGCCACGGCGTTTGTAACAGGCCACGGCGTTTGTAACAGGCCACGGCGTTTTTGTCAGACCACGGTCAAAGAAATACAGTCCGAATTATAGGTAAACTACGAAATAAATTATCATTTTTAAGAAAACCAATGCTACTTAAACAAACTTAATAATAACGGGGTTTATAAAGGTGACTGGTTCCAAGCGAGGCTAATAAGTTAGCTAGGACAATACAGCCTGAAACTAAGTTAGTTTAGCGCAAACAATCAATCATAACAGTTAAAGACAAACAAAAGTATACAGTTCTATGTAAATATCTGATCTCGTTATGGTATTCGAGAACTTTCATCTGTTCTTTTCACTTTGTTTTATCAGTGAAAACTTACGGTATTGGAATAGCTTGGACTCGATCTAGATTTATCTGAAATATTGTTATGTTGCAACTTTTTTTCATTCGCATTTATTATTATCATTTGACTGTCTCGTTGGTGACCACTAAGGTTGCAGAAGCCACTGCAGAGCATAATGTCCTGAATACGATACCCAGGTAAGGCAGTGATATTGAATTTTTCCGTTTGATTTGTGCACCGTTGATGGCAATAGGCTTGCCCCCTATTACATGGAACTTAAACATAACGGCGAAATGAGAGTGTACTATACACGTCAACTGCTCATCCCTTCGGAGAATATAGGCGTTATGCTATGTTAATTTCACATACTTATATATTTCTTTAAAAAACAATAAACAAAATAAAGAATACCCCACCGGCATCGAGAACAAGGTCAAACCTGTACTATTCTATATTCTGTGGTCACAGCGACACGTTTGGTGCAGTACCTGAGCGATTGGCTTCTGCACACGGAACAAAAATTTGTATGGCCTACAGATAGTTGTTTCGGGTCTGAACGTTTGTGTATATGAAATTTGTGTCTGTAAACGCACCTACGATACAGGAGAAATCCTAGTGTGGGGCAATGTTTAAATAGAAAAAGAAAAAGAAAGCCACCGGTGGTCAGGGGTGCAGAGAAAAGAACGTCTTCACAATGTGTGCCATGTCAAGGAGCACCGCTTTCTGTATCATGCTCATTTCAATATTATTTATTATCATATTATTAGCTCGTAAAAGTCTACTGCTGACCATGGGCTTTCCAATGACAGTACTGTAATGAATAGTCATAGAGGCCATAATTATTGCCATATTTACTACTCTTAGCAGACGAGTTAGTGATTGCAGTATGTACGTTTTAATTTCTGAAACGTGCGTGATGGCCCTACATTTTGTACTAAAGACCGCAGGCTGCCGGATTCGACAAATTCAAACAGTGTGTGGAGTTTAGTACAAAATGTATCAGCAGAGTGCCTACTGGCGCTCGTCAGAAATTTTCTGATTGAGTTTTGCTTAGTAGCGGTCGGACTCATACATTCATTTCAACTTCATAACATAATTATATTACATACATCACACACAAACACTCACACACACACACTCACATACACACACTTGAAACACACACACACAATAACACACACACACACCTTGTGTGGCCAGCTACTGCATATTCATCACCGGATCCTCAAAGCAAAACCACACGGTAATAATTTCAACAAAATGTTTTTCATATCCTCAATTTTACACATTTTCGCTTATTAAATTTCGCATATTAAAAGCTTTTATGTAAGCTAATTTGGCTGCAATTTAGTCTTCAAAATCTGACTGACAGGTGAATATTGTGTAACATGCATGTGAACGATTTTTGACCACATACATTTTACTGACAAAAGCAACACCGGATGTTTCAGTCAAACTGTCACTCATACCTTGTATTGGTGTAACTTTTTGTTTATTGTGCAACCAACGAAAAAAGAGAAAATAAATGAATGGGTTTTTGATATTATATGGTTTGCCACTTCATTTTTCTTCCGATCTAAGTTGCTATTTGTAGGTACAGCTATTTATTTAGTGAAAACCTCTAGTTAATATTTTCTTTCTAAGCGAATCGTATCCATTTATTCGAACTAACTTTATGGGTCCCTTTAGCATCCCTTTTCTTTATTTTATTTTGATATTAATTAACAACATAACATCACGCATGTATTGCCCGAAGGGACGAACAGAGATGTATAGTACACCCTCATAATATCATAATGTTTTAAGTCCCACGTAATAGGGGGCGAGCCTATAGCCATCAACCGGGCACAAATCCAGACTCCGGGCTGCTACTGAGGAATTCCACACGGCAAAACCTAATAACGCTTTACCCGACCTGTGAATCGACCCCAGGACCTCACGCTGAGCAGTGTCATTTGCAACCAATAGACCAACAAGGCAGTCATATATTTTGTTATTTAGTTTTGTAAATATTTAAAATAAAGAAAATGAACGCGAATCTGTAAAGTTGGTTTGCATCAATTAAACCTCAAGTTGCAAGGTGGCGCTAAACATTCTAAGAAAGATTACTCTATTATACAACCGTATAATCGATCAAATATTAACCGATCATTGAGTGGCACGAGTTATTATTCGATATACAATAAAAAGTTATCGATCACGATAATGTCCGAATCACGATTATCGGATGGGCTCGACATCGCCACATTAGAGTGAATAAACAGCTGACAAATGATTAATGATCATTTCTAATTGCTTCACATCACGGACTTCCTGTAGAAAGAGTTTGCATTGTTCAACATGAGTACTTACATTCCAATTATGATTACATTTGTCTTAAAATAGCTTTAGGCGAAAGCAAATGCTTTTGCAAGAACGCACTCCTTTAATTTCCCAGGAGAAAATGTTCGTTTTGCCTAGCTTTTTCTCAATTATACAGGCTGTTAACGAATTCGTGTACTTCCTTCAAACCGCGTGATCTACTGATGACACTGATTGACTCAGCATAGGTCTTTTTCAGAATCAACAAAAAAAATGTTTTCAAAAAATTAACTATGGAATTCTGTATCTGAGTAGTTTTAGCGTCCCAAGTTAACTGATTGCGTGGAGCGATATCGTGCTACTCGTGCCCATCAGCTGTGTCGCCGTGCCTTCATTCATTTATGCATGTCATCGAAATTTTTTATCAAATAAAAAAAAACAGTGAAAACAAAAAGTTTTTTTATTTTTAATCAATCTAAACCCCGTGCGGGGTTAATCTATACCATTAATAGATCATGTGGTTTGAAGGAATTACACGAATTCGTTTACACCCTTTATTTGGGTCACCTTCCAGTCTAACCAGATGCGGCTGAATAACAGTATTTTACACGGAGCGACTGCCATCAGACTGATATCCTCAGGGTAGACAGGTTGTCAGACTTTCGGGCTTCTGACTACACTTAACGACTGTCATAATCGCATGACACGAATCGGAGGAGCTCGTGGCTAAATAATTACAGCCGCATAGACCGATCTTCCGGGTTAAGCCACGCTTGCCGAGGTTGGTCTGTGGATGGGTGACCATTTACCATAGCGAGTTTCCTCCGTGCCTCGGAAAGCACGTAAAGCCGTTGGTCCCGGCTGTCATTTGTAGATCTTTGACAGTCGTTACTTTTGGTCAGAAGCCAGAAAGTCTGACAACCAGTCTTACCAAGAGTATCGTATTACCCAGTTACTGGGTTGTGGAGGTCTGATAGGCAGTCGCTCCATGTAAAATACTGATATTCAGCTGCATCCGGTTCGACTGGAAGCCGACCCCAACATAGTTGGGAAAAAGGCTAGGCAGATGATGATGATAATCGCATGACACCCGGAACCGACGGCTTAACGAGCTATCTGAGGCACGAGGTCTCAATTTCTCCTGAAAAAATATTGAAGCTCAATCTGAACAAATTTTAATCAGTACCCCAAATGTGAGTTTTTTTCGTTAACTACTGTAGTTGCGTCACGCCGAAAATGTATAAAAATTTAGGCAACGGCTCTAGGCGCACCGTTCAATACTAACATTCGCGCGTAAATTGAACGGGGCGCCTAGAGCCGCTGCCTAAATTGAACGGGGCGCCTACAGCCGCTGCCTAAATTGAACGGGGCGCCTACAGACGCTGCCTAAATTGAACGGGGCGCCTACAGCCCCTGCCTAAATTGAACGGGGCGCCTAGAGCCGCTGCCTAAATTTTCATACATTTTTGGCGTGACGCAACTACAGTAGTAGTACTACGAAGAAAACTCACACTTGGGGTACTGTTACGTTATTCTCGTGTAAAAAAATTGTTGATAAATATTTATCATAATTATAATTGATCTGTTTTCATTGTTCAATGATATCAGATTGCTCACGCGAGCAGTAATGTCGGCTTGGATACAGATAGAGATAATTTAATGAAGTTTTTCTGTGCCTGATCAGCATGACTTGGTCAAGTTGTGTGTTCGGGCCCCGTACGTTACGAGACTGTGAACACTGCTGGTACCGTTTTTTGTAACAGATTTATTACCGGTACTGATAATAGAGATGCTAGCGTAACATGCAATTTCCTAGCATTTGTTAATGATAATTAATTATATAATGTATGAGTGTACTGTGTGTATGTGTGTGTATAATGTAATGAGGATGAGATAAATATACAAGGTGTAACATAAATAACGCACAACTTCGTAGGGGTCACTGTATTCATCATTATGAACAACTTTTACTGTGGGACCAAACATGAAATCGCGAAAAAAAATCAGCTGCTCCCTACATTTATGTTTGCATAACTCGGTAGGGAACAGCTGATTTTTTTTCGCGATTTCAGTTTTGGTCCCATAGTAAAAGTTGTTCATAATGATGAGTACAGTGACTCCTTAAGAGGTTGTGCGTTATTTATGTTACACCTTGTATATAACATAATTATTAGCATTATGTTAATTTCATTTATTATAATATAATATAATTAATTATTCTAAGAGCCCGAAGCGCTAAAACTGCACAAGTGTTTATATTTGTTGTTATTAAAATGTATAATGTGCAGTTAATAAAAACTTAAAGAGTTAATCTTTAACAAGATCAAAATTAACTGCTCTTTAAATTACATTTTGATGCATCCAATTTCTCACGACATGCTACTACAAACTATATAAATAGCCGTCACGTTTTTTATGAAGTGTCAAAGATGAATATTTAATAGGCCGGGAGCTGGGATGCGAGATAAATTACCCGAATTATGTTATTAAAGTAATTTATTGGCCCTTGGAGGCAATATTTCGAAGGTTTCTTGTTGCAACACTGTGGCTTGATAAAAGTCGATAAATCAAAATAGTTGAGTGTTGAGGGTCGGGAGCGAACTGTTCCCGCCTACTGTATCGACCAGGCCACGAAACAAACAAGTGCGGCCAATTAAAATGTCACTTATATTGTGAAATATTACAGTGTAAATCATAGAAATGTCACGAAGGTGAAATTATCTACTATCAATATTAATGAGGAGTTTTTGTGGGCAATACTATTACTGTGAGGTGTCTGGTGGCACACGTGTACGGAATTGGTAATGTGTGACATCGTTACAGCTTACATGTTCGCACGAACAATTACCTTGAATTTTATTGGCCGTGAATTTTCTAGACTAAAGTATGTGACCCAGAATGGAGTTAAAATGTGTCAAGATGAGAACATCAAAATCTAACTATAATATTATTCGTACTTGGGCGAATGTTTGAGAAATACTAACAAAAATTAAGAACGTCATTATTATCATATAAAGAATGCAGATGTTTAAAACTCCAATTATGATAATGAAAACTCAAACTATACCACTGCCGTCAATAACTAAGAAAAAAAAAGAAATAAGAAAAAAAAACTGAAACTACTATGTTAATAAACCAGAAGAATTATGATTTATAAAAAAAATAAGACAATTCGAATATGAAAAAAAAAGAAAAAATTAAAAAGTATTTTTTATTCACAAAAATAAGTAATCAATTTTACAAAAAAAAATACGTCTCCCAAACTGTAAAGCAGTTTGTTGGCAGACGTATTCACCTACTCAATATGAAAATATTGTTCGTGTGCACATTATGAAATGGATACTATCAACATCTTCAAACGGTAACTCAGTAATTAAAACTGCTATGATGAGACAACTGCGATCAATTAAAATTACGATATCGAAGACACGATTACTAAGCAGATAATTGTAATTAAGCTATAATTATTACACGCACGCAAACAATTAGGTATTTTAAAACTACGCTAAGCGATTCGCAAACCGCTCTGTTTAGGTTCACCTTATCCTAACTCCGTTTGTTCTAAAAATTTAACTGACCGAATAAAATGCGCATTAGCAAGTCGCTACCGGATTAATGACCACAGCGATTTCGTTACGAACTCATTATAACTGCGCATGGCGCGTACGCAAAAACCGGGGAGCGTTGCCACCGCGAACCACTGTGCAAAACCGTATCGTTTACCGCAGACCTAATGCAAATCTGCTAATTAACATTAACTACTATCACTGAAATGTATCAAAGTCAAATTCAATGTTTTTTATTTCAAATAGACCAGATTTCAAGCACGTTTAAAACGTCAAAACTAGGTGCATGGTTCCAAAAGATAGACTCCACGGAGAAGAGCCAGCAAGAAAATCTCCAAGACCAACCAAGAATACTCTTTTGAAAATAGTAGTTCATGACAATTACATTACAGTAGTGTGAGAAATAGAATGAGAATAATGCAGGTTAATGTAAGAAATAAACTCACATAAGAGTAACAAATAGAAAAATATGCCTTCTAGGATTGCCATAGCAGTTAAGGGCTGATCTGGGGGTCTACTCCCTAAGCACGAAGTCCGTGGTTTCGGCCTTAGTTACGAGCGTTTCCTACTCCCTATCACCTACGGAAATACGATTATTTCGGAGCCCGAACTAAAAATGAATGACAACACGATTTGACAGTTGTCTGTACTACCGATGTGTTTTTGCCCGTCCGAAAATTTGAACTTGACACTTGTTTTGTTCACTCCTACGTTTCGGGCTACTTTCGGACGGGCGACTAACTTCGTTGACGGACTTAGGGAGTAGGCCCCCAGTCCCGACAGACAGCACTCGTTCACGAGAACGTTGTGCACATTCGCATCGCTGAGCTCAACCATATTGTAGGGAACCTATCACTCTGTTAGATATATCTTTTAGGTTCTCACACATTTAATTATATGGTAATTTCTCTCATTTCCATCTGATTAACCAATTTATTCGGTTCCCTGCTAATAAGCTATTGTTAAATAGTGTTGTTTTCTGTTTCAGATCGCCAGATAACAGACGCCGAGGTGAGAGCGAGTTCACTTAGATTACATTATTCTGTAGTGATAAAGATTTCGGAATGTATGCCAGATTCTATGTAGATGGGCTTGTAAACACATTAATGCTAATGGCTACGGTAGATTCATTCTTTATTTTGTAAAGAACACTTCACACCAATCTACTGTAAACAGATCTAAGTAGATCACTAGAACTTAGCTCGGGTTACAGAAAATAATTCTGTTTTGCCTAGCCTTTACCCAATTATGTTGGGGTTAGCTTCTAGTTTAACCAGATGCGGCTAAGTATCTGTACTTTACACGGAGCAACTGCTATCAGTTCGATTTCGAAGCTATAAATTGAATTAGAAGCGGATTATGCTTGGATCTATACGGTCCGCCTGGCTAGCCACCACCCTCGAATTAAAGTCCGGCGCCAAGCAGTTTACTGTGTTCCGTCGTGTGTATGTGCGAGCCAGAGGGGTATAGGGGAATCTCTCTTATCTCTGTTACTTGGATTCGTGTGCTTCATCTTAGACCCTGTTTGCGCTTACCATCAGGTGCGAATAGGGTCAAGTGCGACCAAATCAAATAATAAAAAAAAACGGATTTAAGTTGCAAAAAATGTGTGAGGTTGGCGTCCATTTTAACCTGACATGGCTGAACACCAATATCCGCGATACAACAGCTTCCTTACCAAGTTGCAGATACCATAATTCTAAAGCGCAGTTCAGACTCCACAACCCAATTGTTGGGCAATGCCGATATCCTAAGCTAAGGTACACCCCGGTTGTCAGAATTTTAGGCGTCTGACTACCCGTAACGACTGTCATAGGTATTCGTTTGACACCCGGGACTGTTGCTTAACGTGCTCCCCGAGACACGGAGGGGATTTGATGAGTAACGAACTTAGCTCCTCAAGAAATAAGACTGATCTCTAAATCTTCTAAAGCGTTACCCATAGTTTAGCCCACTACATCAACCACAAAGTACATTAAAATGCCATAAGCGCATGAACACACTGCCGGCTGACTACGAATGCAACTGACTTTTTCAACGCCAGCCGTTACAAAATAGTAACGGTAATAGATATAATAGCGGAGGCATGCAAGAAGGCGTGTAAACCACTCTTAATTTTGATAAATGACTTCTAAGCTTCGGTTAAAAGGTTCTGTTTTTTTTTTGGCATTCGTCAAAACAAACTCACGCAATGCTGAGAAAGCCCCTTAATCGATTATTTAGTTTTTGATATGTGTGTATAGTATTGACAATTTTATTTAAAATACTTTTAAAATTATCAGGAAATAAAGACGCAAAATCTAAGTATAATAAATTAGTTCAAGCTGATAGAGAACACTTATGACAGGATTCACAAGTATCTATGTACCTGGTCGGTGGTGACCTCTCGCTTCCGGCCGTGGTTCTGTCCATGGTCGGAAGCGAGACTGCGTGGGAAGCCGTCGCCTCCTTCTGCGAGGAGGTGATGGCGACCAAGGAGGGAGCGAAGAGAGAGAGAGAGGTAGCTGCCAGTCTCCCTTATCATCATCTGCCTAGCCTTTTCCCAACTATGTTGGGGTCGGCTTCCAGTCGAACCGGATGCAGCTGAATATCAGTATTTTACATGGAGCGACTGCCTATCAGACCTCCACAACCCAGTAACTGGGTAATACGATACTCTTGGTAAGTCTCCCTTATATTTCTTCTTTAGGTTATGTTTACTTTCTGCAGCAATATCAGCAGGCGTAGCGTGACCGTCGTAGACAAGGGTTTTGTCAACTAAAAATCATTTTGTCTATTCCTCCGTCGACAAAACCCTTGTCGACGGTGGGTTACGCATACAGTAGGAATGTTGTTCCATACAACATTTTCGCACATACAAGAAAAACTATAAAGAAAAGTGACGATAAAACATTCTGTCATTTAAGACGATAATCGATGCCAACGCGCCTCCTTAATCGCGGCCAGCAAAAACATAACGACATTCCAAACTTGAACCTCTTTAATTGAATGTCAAATGTAAGTTCATTAAACGTACTAGTTACATGGCTTTACTTAATTACAGTGCCCGTTAGCGATACTATCTCCTAAGATCCACGTACTGTAAGCGATCACGAATAATTTCGCCTAAACAGGTCTAATTTAAATCTCGAAATCGTGCTTTATCAATTTATACGGATTAAATATTTTGCCAATGTCACAACAGTTATAATCCACGAATACATTGACCAGTTGTGAACTCTGCCAGTTGCCTTTTTGCGTAGGATGAAAAAGCTTCCTACTCATACTTCAATTCATAGATATTAATGATTTTATTATAATTTCTGCGACACGTCATCCGTTAAGGTCTATTTAGCAATTTAGAAGCTGCTTCAAGATAAGATTATGTCTATGATACGATTTATAAATTCAAGAGATTAATTATTTATCCATTTATCATAATAATTTGCGTGGTGTCAAAGTCACATAATGAAGTATAATTTTCGTGTGGCAGATTCACATCTTAATCATTTTTAGATTTTTGCGTGCAGATTGTATAGAGAAGTCTTTATTGTTTTTTGTTGAATAAATACTTTGACAAATTTATTTGCAACCGTTATATTATTATACCGAAAGATGAAGATCATTTATCAAGACAAAAGACAGAATGTTTGTTCGGGCAAAAAGATTCTAAGAGGACGACAACAATAATTTACTTACTCTTAATAATAAAATTAACTTAGAAATGTGAACGCGGCATGTGGCTCCCCGTTTAAAGCTGCAAAGTTGAATAAGATTTTATGTTCTTTACGAGAATTTCTAAGACTCGGCACAAATTACACTGTGACGATTAATAGTGGCTGTCACTAAACTGTCTCAATCTGCGCCTATTAAGCCTCGCGTAATAAGCGCTGCGCACGAGTCGATTATTTCCCGCCCGAACACCGCTCGCGGACTTTAATGATACGGATAGAATTAGATTATAAAGATGAATATCCATTGTACTGAGAGTGAGCATTCGAATTAAATAAATGAACATCGATTAAATTAGTTGTTCATTGTTTTGGGATGGCTGATTTATTATACGATTATCGAGTTGAATTATCGATATCGGTAATTATCGGTGTCAGACTCCTGGCGTAGAATTGACCCAAGATTAGCAGAGAACATTTACAGACTGATAATAATTAATCATTTTATTTAATATAAATACATACAAAAAAATTCTAAATATATTTAAAAAAAAAACGCTGTAACCCACCGGCATCGGAAACAGGGTCCAAGCTACAAGGTCAGGGCCTTAGATAGAGAAACTTCCTAACTATACGCGCCGTAGAAGTACCGCTTCCTGTATCAAGCCTTTGATCCAGCCGTGCAACGAGAGCCTCGTTAGATGTTGGCCGAGGCTCTTGGCTATTAAGCTATTGGCTGTAACTACTATTGGCACAATGACTGCTAAATCAACATCCCACATGGCGACAACCTTGTGTGCTAAGTCTTTAATTTCTTTGACAATCATTAATTAATTATTATGATAATGTTTTGAAATAGAGTCCTTTTTTCACTGGCAATGAACCTTAATCATAAACATGATTTTTCTAGAGATTTCCCATAACATCGTCTGCCTATTAGTCATTTTCCAGCTTCGTTAAGGATGGTTTCGAGTCTTACCAAAAACAAAAATTACAGTTGCATCAACAATAATCGTTTAAATATCGTTAACAAATATCATGGACAGGCGTCCTAATAGAAACTACACACGATTAATTTCCGAACTGATGCCCGATAGCATTCTCTGTTTACCCCTGTTTGCCTTGCAGGCATCAATTGAATGAAAACTTTGAATAAATGGCATGTAATCTAACTGAGATTAGATAAATGGCATCCTAATTAATTATCTGAAGTAATTTAATCTTAGATTGCCTTGTATGATTTTAAAGGATTGCCCAGGAAATGAGACATTGATCATTAAATAGACAGAGAATAGAATCCCTACTAATATTTTAAATGTAAAAGTAACTCTGTCTGTCTGTTACGCGACGTCTTACGTAGGCGGTTTAAAGCGACGCGAATTGCGAAGCGATGCGATGCGGTGCGAAGCGGCGGCTTTGTCCTACGTGCTCGCGGACCGTTCGCTGCGCGCCGCCGTCATTCAGTAGCACTGTACGGCACCGCATCCAGTTCGCGTGAAAATATCAAGCCAACTGACAGCGTTCGCTTCGCTTCGCGCCGCGCCGCACCGCACTCCACGTGCGTTTGGTCACGTAGGCCACTTCAATAAATATCGACTGTTTGTTGTTTTCGCGTCGCGCCGCGCCGCTTCTCGTCGCTTGTAGATCGCTCACGTAGGATGACGCGTTACGCTCTCACGCCTAAACCGCTGAACCGATTTTGATGAAACTTGGTACAGAGATAGTATGGAACCCGAAGAAGGACATAGGCTACTTTTATCCCGAAAACCGCGAAATATCTACGCGATAAACGACATATACGCGGGCGAAGCTGCAGGCGACCTCTAGTAATACAGACTCATATTTTAAATGCGTAAAATAAGTATGTTTTGCTTGTTTCGTTATCTACGGTTAAACTGATTTTGATGATGTTTATTACATTTGGAGAAATACAAGGGCTATTTTTTCCGGAAAATAAAACAACTTCATATGTGGGCGCAGCGGTGGTATTTCGTAGTAAATAAATAAAAAAAACTAAATAACTGTTCTTCTGCTTCTTCTCTGACTCATTAGTCACAAGCACGACTGCTGAGCAAAGTAAAGGTAAAGTGTTAGGCACAAGCCAAAAAAGGTCGCGCGTGTTCCGGGGAATCCTCGCGACCTTTTTTGGCTCGTATTTAGTTTGTACTTTATACAATTGACGTAAAGTTCATTATGCTATGTACAATTTCGTCGCTTCCATTCCATTCCGCGGCGGTGTAAATTAAGCCTTATTGGGTTTTCCGCGTGATATTTCTCAGTAGCAGTAGGTGTCTGGATTTGTGCCCGGTTGATGACAATAGGCTCGCCCCCTATTACATGGGACTTAAACATAACCGTGAAATGACGGTGTACCTCACTTCTGTTCAAATCTTCGGAAAATACAGGCGTGTTATGTGTCTTCTTCTTCTGTCGTGTCGACATGAACTATTTGGGAATAGCTCAAATGAATATTTATGACTAGCTTTCGCCCTCAGCTTCGCTTGCGTGAAATTTTGAACCCGTTAAGTGACGATTTTCCATACAAACTTTCATCCCCTATTTAACTCCCTTAGGGGTAGAATTTCGAAAAATCCCTTCTTAGTGGATGCCTACGTTACAAAAGGAACCTACTGACAAAATTTCAACTTTCTAACCCCAGCGGTTTAGGCTGTGCGTTGATAGATCAGTCAGTCCAGTCAGTCAGCTTCTCATTTTATATGTATAGATTAGTTTCGGTTTTGCTCATGTGCATTTTTCGTCGCCAGTTTCGACTCGCTACCTCACCGCGTGTTCAGCTCATGATTAAGGGCTCCGTTTGGGTCCGAAAGTAGTCGGGCAATCTTGAAAAATGCACGTGTTTCACGAAAGTTATGATACAAACATTCTGCATTGTGTTTGTTCTTAAATTTTGACTTTTTTGCATTTAAACAATAGTCTAACTAACGCACGGTTATATCAAGCTATATATTTCCATTATGAGCTGATATCGCATTATATCGGCTCTTCGTATACCCGTGTGTACCTTGCAGCGAACAAATCATTTTAAAGTGTAGATAGTTAAAATTGTAGTCGATTTGTTGGCTGGTTCCAATTCTGATTTATGTATTAGTTTAATTCGTTGAATATTCAATGATGTACAAACTACAAAGTCATCTTGAAATGATAACGTTAAATCTAGTTCGCTACTGCAATATTTCAAGTCAGCGACAACAGTTGCAGTGTTGCAGTCGTCTGTATAATCCCCGCTGCTGTTATAAAACACGCAAAGCACTGCGCAAACACATCCGAAGCAACATAATATCAATTCAACTGCCGCGTAATATTTTCTGGCAACACTACCTCTTTCAATTTTAAACTTATTTTATTTTTATTACGGGTAATATTTACGATGTGTTCGAGGCATAGAGTTGTCAGGCGTTCGGAACCTTTGGTTATAAATCAAAGTGTGACGTAACAATGGCTGGCTAGAGATGTCCCAACACGCCCTATAGTCCGTTACATTGAGGCGGGGCACCGCATGGTTTTAATCTATGCGACTGTAAGGACAATATACACCGGTATTGTGTTACGGCTGTTTTGACGTTTATGCTATTTGTTTGTACCGGCCAAGGTGTTATTATGTCCACGATAAGCCTAGGTGCCAATGATGTATTGTTACACCTGGCTTTATCAGCAATATCTCCATGGGTGGCTTGTTTTAGCACTAGTGATCGCAGGATAATTTCTTCGCTGATCTCTGGGTATAAAACATATTAGCAGTAAACAATAAGCTGCCATTGTGTCTTGCTATTCTTAGTCTTATTTTTCACACCCTATTATGTTAGGTGACATCGTTACCAGGGCAGGTGTGCTCAAACAGTCGATCGCGGGTATTCCCGAAAAGTATAAAATACCTTACCTTGAAAGTCTCTCGGTAGCAATCACTCATACAACGACACCTGTAGTCTCTAGAAAATTTGTGATTCATGAGTTTCGTTACCATCCGTTCCGTTACCTTCATTTTGTAAATGTTTAATTTTAAATTGTAGTAAAAACCATTCCATAACCATTATGTATTGGGTCATTTTGTCGTAGTAGTAGGTTGTCAGTCGATCACTTGCTGCCTAAATATTTTGAGGTACATCGCTGACATTATACCTAAGTCTGAACACCCCTGCTTTAAGGTACCATTAGACGTCATAATATAACTAATAAATATTTTGCAGCATTTCCGCCTCAATAAAAACATACATATACCCAATATGAACAGTAGTTCGTAAAATAAAAAAGATGTAAAGAAAGAAAACGCAAGTAAAGTTGACAACCAATCGCGATAACGTGAGTCGTGACATGACTAACCCTTCGCGTGCGTATCACTTTGAACACTTCATATATACCTTGCTTTTATTTCGCTTCACAACGAGATGAACTATCATCACTAACGCGAAATCCGATTGCCCTGTAAATTACATGCACGCAGAGGCTGATTAAATATTCACAGAGCCGGTAACGAACCGGACGTCGGCGCTCATTATATGCCAACAAGCGCGACGGCCCGTACAAAAGCTCGCTAACATAATGATCGTTCTTCGATCACTTTCTTCCAAGCAAAAAGTGCACAATTTATTGGATGTTAAAAAAGTCATTAAAAAACCTAACTTAATTGTCACGGCTGTCCGCGCGTCGTCGCACGCTCGCTGTCCGTCGCCCGCGCAGCCGTCGCAGCTAGGGATGCAGGAAGTCCCAAAAAGTATCGATACATAACAAAACGATGTTTAAAAAAAGATTTATTCGATACAAAGGTGAAATTAAAAAAAAAAGTGGTTTTGAAATTCTATTGTGTTTGTTTTTACTTGTCCAGTTATCCAATAAAGTTGGCCAATAAATCTTTTAATATTATCTAAGTATATTAATAAAAAGAAAAGTGTCAGGACTTTGACTGACTGACTGACTCATCAACGCCCAGCCCAAAC